>CM066036.1:285351234-286080993 GCA_033557465.1 Ichthyophis bannanicus
CATACGGTTGCATTTTAAAAACAGGACACTGCAATCGCATCAGGAAGATCCTCTTGCAGGACGAGCAGCGTCTTTCAAAGATCATTTCCACAAGGCACTACTCACACTGATGGTTATCCGACCCTGCTGGAGAAACAGGTATGTCAGCTATAGCGTCTTGTGACCCCTCACTATAACAGTCACTGGAGGCTTTGCCCCACATTGGGTATATATCTCTCTCTGTAGCTTGTTCTGCATGGGCTTGCCTCCTAGCAAAATAGCTCGGAAACATCTTGCTTCTTATCCCTGTCGGTAATCAGAAACCCCGCCCTTTGCAGTTATAAGCTTTAAACGTCTCTTTGTTTCATATAGGGAAGTTTCCTTCTCTCTGCTAGTGCTTGTCTTTATGCTCTGGCTCTCTGTAGACCTTTGCTTCTAGCTTCCCGGGCTGGTTGACCAGGAATAGATTTGTTCCTAAATTCACACTCTATTTCTTAAGCTGTAGTCATGGCTATGGATTAGTCTGTGCCCCATCCCAAAGGCACTTCCATCTCACCGTGGACCTCTGCCTTGAGCTGGCAAATACTGGCCTCTGGGGGTAGTTCTGGTCGAGGTTAATCCTGGCTGCTGGCCAAAGCGCCCTATTCCGGGTAGAAGGTCTTCCCTTAGGGTGTCAAGCACTTGCCTTGAACCTTCCTTCTCGAGAGCTGGAGACCGACTCACTTCCTGGACTCCTCGTGAGCAGAATTTCCTCCCAGCATATCCCCATGGGGCTTCTGCTTAAGCTGACCTGGGACACACCTCATGTTCCTCTCCTCTCCTACTTGCTTCCCGTGGTGATCCTGCTTATGGAACTATCATAATGCTTCCCGTGGTTGAGCTGCTTCGGGACTCTTTTCTCTAACTGACTGGAACCCTGCCCTAACTAATCCCTAGCTCTCCACGGGACCTGGGGACTCTCCCTCAGGTGTTCCGGAGGCGACGTTTGTTTGCTCCGTAGAAAAGAATTCCCTTTGGTGCAGTGAGATCATGGTGCCTAGTGCTGCTTTCTAAAACGTGGACTCTGAGGTTAAGGTCTTTCTTTTATCTAATTTTCCCTGGGCGGTGTGCCCCTTGCTGCATCACAATATATATCATCAAGAGAAGAAGAGAAGGGTGGATGTTGAAGTCATGAGGAGAAAAAAAGGATATGGCCTGGAATGGAGCCGGAACAGGGGGAGGCGAGAAAGAAGATGCTGGGCTGGGAAGGGAGATAGGACGGATGGGGACCACTGCAGGGGGAGAGGATGGAGAAGGGGAAGGGGAGTAGAAAGCTGATGGTCTAGGGAGGGGTGGAAAGGACTGGGGAGGTGGAAAAGAAAGAATGAGATGCTGAACTTTGGGGGTAAAAGCACGGAAGGGTGAGGGGATTGGGAGATGCCGACCGAAGGGCGTGGTGAGAGACGAGAGAGGGAACATGGTGGCATGATGGAACCTATGTGAGGAGAGTCCAGGGAGGGAAAACTGGGGTAAGCGCGATGGATGAGAGGAGGATTATGGTTTGTCGTGACCCCCTGCCTAGGCCAATGGTCGATAAGCAAAAGGGCTGCCTAATTTGCCCTTTTGAACTACATGTCGCATAGTCTGGTTGGCTCTCAGCACTGAATGCTGGGACTTGTAGTATCCGATACTGGCTCCAAGCAAAGTAAGTTGTGACCACACAGGGTGTTAGGCAAAAACAAAGAAATTTATGTTAAGGGTTTCCCCCTATGTCATCAAAATTCATAGCGCCAAAACAAGGGATAAGGGATAAATTCTCCAAGGTAAAAATTGAAGGAAGAGGAACAAAACAGGCTTGAAACATCCAAAGTCAGGAATATTCTTTCAACAGCAGCTGCATTCAGCTTTCTTCAGATAAATGCCTTCGTAAGTGCTATGGCCGTGAATCACATCAGGCGAAACTTTACAACCTTTAGCAAGGAGTGCTTTCTCAGCAGCTGGACAAAAAATGAGGTTTAAACATAACTTTCTTCTCATGGCCTGAGCCTAGCACATGTTTAGTTTGTTTGTCTTACAGAATGAAGCATTCCATTTCTCGCTATGTCACTATCACAAGGGACTTTCATACGTCATCTATCTGCATTTCTTCAACAGCTTCACTTGAGGATCTTCCTGGGAGCTTATATCAGAAGGTTTGAATTTTACACTCTCGCAGAAACTCTTTCAGCTTTCCTAAAAATGTTCTTCCTTCTCTGCACACAGCATGAGTGAAATGACAAGGAGTTTCTCTCTCATTTGAGAATTTAGATAGCTTATCATACAGCATCCTCTAAAAGCTGATTCAACAGCACTTACTTGAACTGTTCACCCTGTTCCTGCCTGGAGCTGCTTGTTGCTCACTGCCTTTTGGCTTAGCATAGCAGAGGTTCAGCGACTTTTCCTCAGCTCTCTGACCACGTCTTCAGAAAAACGCCTCTCGTTAGGAACCTGTTAGCAAACTAATTGTCTTCCCCACCTCTCTTACTGGCTGGGCTCTCTGAGCTGCTTCCCCACGTTAAAACAACTCTCCTGAGAAACAAACCTCTCCAAAAGTCTCTTTTCGATGGGGGTGGCGTGCGTTCTTTGGGCTTTGGGGGTCGCTTTAGGAACAGGTTCCAACCTTGGTTCCAGCTTGCTTCCTGAGAGGGTAGTGGAAAAGAATCACTGCTGTTGGCCTTCCTTCTCCCGACCTCCTTCGCTCTAAGTTTTTGCCTCGTGCTGCTCCTCTTTCCCGTGGCTTCCTTTTCTCCTCCTGGACTCCTTCTCCCACTGACTCCCTGCTTGGCCCTTCCTCAAACTCCCTGATAGCAAGTTTTTAAAATGGTGCTTTTCTTTCAGACCACCAACCCTCCTCTCCTGCACACGTGTCTGAGAGCTGTTAGGGCTCAACCTAGCTCTTGACGTCACACTGCTATGGGCACAGGGCTTAGCCTCTAGGTCTACTGCATGCTACGGTGCTTGTCTTTGTGGTTGTCTATGGGACACCCTTGTTTACCTTCTGTCTTTAAAGGGTACATTCCTCACTTCTCTCCCCACTCTCTCATCTCACTACCACACAGCTCACCTTATCACAAGCGTGATACAGGAGGGGCATGGTTTGCGAAAATGTGGGTTATGTGGGGTTTATAAGGGGGGAAGTGGGTGAAATGTAAAGCTCAGAGGAGAATAACGGAGGTGAAAATAGCGAAGGAAGTGAAATGAGAAATGGGGGGGGGAAGCTGAGCTGCAGTGTTCAGTAGATGGAAAGTTGTTAGCGTGAAAAGTTCAAAAGGGGGATATGGAGGACATGTGTAGACAGAGTTAGGTGGTGAAAATTGACGTGGATGATGATGAGTCAAAGAAAATAAGAAATGAGAAGCAAGGTGACAAAAGAATTAAAAACGCGAAAGAAAGAACAATATGTCAGAGGGGGGATGTAGGCAGAAAAGGGAGAAAAAATGTAGGAGGAAGAAGAGAGAAGAAGAGGAAGCAAAGGAACATGGACAACGGGCAATGGAGAGTTTTAGCCGAAGACACAAAAGACTAGGAATTGCAAAAGAGAGAGACTGAGGCAATTGCGACTCAAAAATTAAAAAATGCCCAAAACAAACAAAGGGTAGAAAAAACAAAGATTTCATTTTTACTTTATTAACTGTGGATATTTACTTTATTTAGACAATTTTGTATAACCACCTTATCCTTCAATCAAAGTGATTGGTCACATGCCACAGTTGGGAGATACAGTTAACACATAAAAAAAGGGGATATGAGATAATATGCTAATACTTACAGGGGAACATGGGGCCTAGGGAGGGTTAGTAGTTGGCTTGCAGACATATTAAGATCCACCAAAGAGAAGCACCTGTGGGACATAGAAACCGACCAGTCTCTTATCCCAGCCCAAGTGGTTGCTTGTCTTCTATGTGGCGGAATTGAACCCCCAAGTGCTTCCAGCCTGACGGGGCATACCTTGCCCCAGAAACTCACTCAGGGCCACTTTCATCCACTTCATAACAGAGATTTATCATAGAACCATAAGAAATATGATGACATGACAAAAAAGAACCCACACAGGGCCCATCTAGTCTGTTCCTTCCACTTAGCTAAACCATCTACAACAGTCCCCTTTTTACCTTTAGAGATCCTCTTGTGTTTTTGTCCCCATGCTTTTTGGAATGTTCAGTTGTACTGTCATCGATCTCTACTGCACCATCAACTGGGAGACTATTCCATGGCGATCCACACACTGCTGTTCCGTAAAAGAAGATATATCTCCGCATATCACCTCCTGAAATCTATTCTCCTTCACCCTCATCCCATGTACCCCTCATAGCAGAACTTGCTTTCCAATTGATAAGAGGCTCGTCTCTACCGCTGAAACACTTTATGCCCATGGAGAATGGGTTATTGTTAACACATCTGTCAATCATATATCAGCCACTCTAGCATCCCGCCTTCTCTTATCTCTAAGGCGTCTCCTCCCCCCTGTACATCCCATATTAAGATCCTTCAGTGGTTCCTCATATGCTTTATATGAAAGCCCTAGATATAACTAATCATCTTTAGTAGCCCAACACCTCTTGCCGACCGACTCCATCCTGTTTCACAATCCTTTTGAAGGTGCGGTGTCTCCAGAAAATTTTGAATCACTATACTCCAAAGTGGATGGGATGGTTTGTTTTGGCGGTACGCACACCAAACGGACTTATACAGAGTGGGCTCATTTATCACTACTCCTTTTTTCTGATAAGTCACTTCCTATTACCTGTAACGCCACCCATAGCATAGAATACCTTCTTAGCCTTTCTGCCCGTCAGGCTCATTTTCTTTACTTTATATTATAGCCATGTCTGTTTTATGCTACTTTACAGCATCATCAGGACAGCGCAACCTAAACGCCTAGGTCCCGCTGCTTCTTTAGTGGACAAAAGTACTGCACCCCTAATATCCTATTATTGCTTCCTTGGATTGCTGCAGCCCAAATGCAGTGACCTTACGTTTTTTAACATCAAATCCCAGCTGCCAAATTCTAGTGACCATTGTTTCAAGGTGGTTAGATCCACATCCTCATGCTTATCGTACACTTTCACTGGGTGTCTACTCTTTTGCAGAATTTGTTATCATCCGCACATAAGAGAGGCAAGCTTTACCCGGACAAGCCCTTCCGGCTATATCACTAACAGCAAGATGTTATGTCAGCTCTGGGAAATGTGTGCTGATGTTTTGACACCTGTGTTCAGTATTAAAGAGGAAATTAATTTCATAGTTTAATGTTTTTGACGAGTGTTGTGGTGCATCATATATTTTGGCTTTTGGGTCTTCCCAGTTCAAAATTGTCTTCATATTTGCTAAAGCATGCAACCCTTGTTTTGTATTTGGTGACTGTCGGTTTGCATTTATAAAAGAACTGTGCTATTCTGTTTGTCTAGTTTCTGTGTAGGTAGATCCATTTGATCTCTTTTCCCAGTAAGAGATTTGTATGATTTATTTATTTTGTTATACTGGTGCTCTTTAGAAATCAGTGCGGGTTTTACATGTTATACTAACGGGTACTTGTTTATTCCTTGTCCCTGACAGGGCTTCACAAATCTAAGTGTACCTGAGGCAATGGGGGGGTTAAGTGGCTTGCCCAAGGCCACAAGGACGTGGCCACTGGGGGGCTAGAGACCCCAGTCACCTCCAGCTTGAAGTTGCTTGTCTCCCATTTGCGGGAACTGAACCACTGGCACTTTCTGGCATGATGCAACACGTGCCCCAAACCACCTGACGGCCACTCCCTCCAATTGGTTTAATAAATTGTAATGCTACCTTTGACAAATAGGGGTTTCACAGGTGCTGTGTGGAAGTCCTGCTAGTGCTGTATATTGATCATGGAGAAGGTTTGATAGTTTGCTATGGTGTTCTAAATAAGCAAAGGTTTTTGTAGTCAATGCACCTGGCAGTTGGCACTGGGTAGGCCAAATCGTAATGCAGAAACATTATGTGATTAGCCTTTCTGTCTATCCTCCAATGATAACATTGCATACACAACTGGTTTGTACAGGAGACTACTCAATTAAGAATGGCATGTTTACTAAAGGTTAATGTGCTTTAACCAAATTGTGAATAAGCTGCTGTAAGTGCAGGCCAAAACATCCATTTGATGAATGGGTGTTGCTGCGATACACCACTCCTTAGAGGACATCACCTTCAGAACATGAATCATAAGACGACTCATGCAACCAACAACCTAGGCGATAACAACAACAAACATAAACCATCAGCTCACTTGTTCCCACCAGATATACCAAAAACAACTAAAACAATCCATGTCCAGAAGAACACAGTCTGCTCTCTGCACCTACGTTATGGATCACCCCCAGGGGTGGTTCTTCCATTACGCCACCTGAGGTGATCGCGTTTGGGCGATGGCGTGTGGGGGGTGGCACTCCAGGGGGAAAGCACTCCCGACGCCAGCACTCCGGATTGTAATGGTGAAATGTCCCCAGGAGGAGATGGAGGTGGAGGAAAAATCCTGTTGAAATAAATGAGACTGCACTTGTTGAACAGGATTTCCAAGCCCAGATAAGAAAAAAACACGAGCTTTCGGATGCGCTCAGGCACACGCCCCCCGCTCAGAGGGAGAGAACAGGCTTCATCAATGATTGGTTCACACCTGGGGGGAAGGACAGGGGAGAGTGCCGGGGAAGCAAATGCTTTTTAAATCCAACAAACCGAGCAGAGATTGTGAGAACTGAGAAGTGGCAAAGGAAACAAGCACGGGGAAAGGCGCAGGGCAACAAGCACGGGAAGGTGCAAAGGAAGTGGAAGAGGAAGGAAAAAGAGCAAGCAAGAAAGGAACCTTATGAAAGAAGGTGAAGGAGAGAGAGAGCATTGGAGAGGAAGTTACAGCAAAAGCAGACCCTTTGAGCAAGGAGAGCTAGTAAGGGACGCCATTGGAGAGAGGCCAATTGGACACTACCAGCACACAAGGACTATAGCAGCCCGTAGAGGAAAGAAGGCAGAAAAGCCTCTTCAGAGCAGGTACCTAAGGGCACTGGAAATAGACACGGAAGCTGAATTCCAGAACCTGGAGGATAAGCAGGAGGAAAAGGGTTCAACAGTTGTCTAAGAAACCCTGCCAAAGGTAAAGATCGTATGTCTAATGCTGAATCATGGTTAGGGAAAGCTCATGTGCCTTTGCTCCTGTCTCAGAAGGCAGATCCAAACACCTTTAACGGATAATAGGTGGGAGGGAGAGTCCTACTATACGGGGGACGCTATAACACTGACACCACAAGCAAAACAGCCGAGCCTTCAGAGTTAGAAGCTATACGCAAAGCTGTTTGTCCAGAAGGAAAAGTTTTCTCTCCTAAAGCTAATGTGCCTGTAACACGCTGAATTGCTCCGGAAAAGTTCGAAGGAATTTCTGGGGGAAAGAAAGTCAGGGAAGAACTCGTTAAACCTGATAGCGATGCCAGTAATTCTAATGCAGATGTTGAAAGGAATGCAAAGAGACTCGTGTTTGCCAGGCTGTAGAAGGTGAATCTTCTCTCATGGATTGCTCTTTATGTTTAAAGGAAGAAATGCATGCTTGAAAATCAAGCACTGGACACTGTCATGAAAACATCTAGAGAGTATTTGCCATACCTGCTGAAGACCCTTGGACCCAAAAGCCGCCTGTTTTATGTTTTACTAACGCTTTTAATTGTCTTTTGAGGAAAAGATATGCCCGTGCTGTTGAGAAAGGATAACCCAATATAGCACAGTTTGCCAAAGTCTAAACTGTTGTACGTTGAATAACACACACAGCGTCTTCTCCCGCAGCCCTGTCCTGGGGGAACGTTTAGGCGATTCCTGAGAATACACGCGGAGCAGTGCTGAGATATTTCTGTTACGTTTTTCTTCTGTTCCGGGAAATCTCCCTATAGGTTGGAGATGCATCCCTTTATGCTTGTGGTGTTTGAGCTTTGATGCGCTGGAAATTCCCAACAAAAATAAAAATTTAGATGCGCAGCCTTGAAAAAACACTCGTTTTGTAATAACGACAACTGTGTCCTTTAAGAAATAAGCAAAAAACTTACTAAGCTCCATGTTAATCCGTGGTGACAATTTTGACACAGCTTTATTCCAAAGATGGACACTCAAAGGCCACTTCCAGCTGGTAAGCTCTCGGGCCCCAGAGGAAGTATATATATGTGTATATATATCTATATCTATATATCTATATATATATCTATATATATCTATATCTCTATATCTATATATATCTATATCTATATATATATATATCTATATATATATATATCTATATATATCTATATCTATATATATATCTATATCTATATATCTATATATCTATATATATCTATCTATATCTCCATCTCTATATCTCTATCTCTATATCTCTATGTATCTATGTATCTCTATCTATAGTGACAATGTCAGCTATACTGAACAGATGGAGATAAAGGTATTGTCCCCATTTTCCTCTAAGACTGAGGAAAGCCAGGGTTTGCCATAGAGCTCAAACTGTAAACAAACCAGAGAAGTACGTTGTAGCAGAGGATGAGCCCCGCCCAAACCTTAACGTGGGGGCAGGTTTAAGCCCAGATAGCAAGTGCACGTGCAGAGAACAGGGCGTGGTAGCTAGAAAGCACCTTTTTAAACCTGCGTTGAGGTAGGCTATGGCCTGCTACTATGAAAGGCCTGTAAGATAGGCTTGGATCCTAACTCCCATTATATCTAGAAAAGAACCAAAAATCTGTGAAAAATAAGAAAGCTGTTTTAAAATGCTTAATAAGAAGTTTTCATGAATGCATAAGTCTTCTATTATTCTCTTGTATGTGAAAGAACGGAAAAGTAACAGTATATGCATTCCAGAAGACTAAGTTAGCCTTGCAGTAGAAAAGTAACGAGATCTAGAACTGTACCATTGTTCAAGCAATCCTAAAGGAGGGGGCCGGTTGCTAGGTTCCGGAGGAATTTCTAATTGGACAAATGAAGGGAATGTATAACCAATGAGAAGTTTTTGTATGTATCGAGCTAGAACCAATAGAACGTTTTCATGTATCAAACTGAAAAAGCGGTATAAAAAGTTATGTCTCTATATAAACCTTCGCTCAGTACCTTTTGCTGCTTTGACTGACTGGGCCTTGTGCACAATAAACTGACTTGGACCCTGTCAATCGACTCCTGGACTTATTCATTGACTGCACTTTGCAACTGCATATTCTTGGTGCGTTGGCTGGGAAGTGTGAGTGGTAAATGGTATTCAAGTGAGTAATCCACGTAATTCGCCTTGAGGTTTGGCCCGGTTGGAACCGTGTCTGTCCTACCACGGGGGAAACCTCAGGTGCCGCCGGCCCCTTTGAGCCGGAGAGGGTTCCGCCTGCCTCGGTGGGCCATCGGGTCCAGCTGGCCAACACCTCCGAACCGGGGGAGTCCAGGTTCCAACTCAGAAGCTGGTGTGGTATCGGGGACCGGATCCGGTGAGTAGACATTTTTGTGATTAAATAGTCAGAAACAACAGCCTGGGACAGCGTCTTGCGAGTGCAAGACCAATTTGTTAAATTTGGTGTAGACTAACTGGGAAATCTGGGCAATCTCGCATGAGTGTGCGCGAGACAAAGGAGCCTGATCACCTCCTATTAGGGCGGTCCTAGTAAGCTCCGCGTAAGGAAAGCGGAAGCTGAAACTATCGACCCTTCTTGTTTGTTTGGAATAGTCAGTTAGTCAGAAAACCTGGGCAATTGAAATATGATATCATGTTGAAATTTATTTATTTATTTAACAGCTCTTATATACCGCACTATTTTTATCAGCGCGGTTTACATATAACAAAGAATACTCAGATCAGCGAAGACTGATTGGGTTTACATTAAAACAGGGAATAGAACTTGGGGAACCTGGGGAATTTTCAGATTAACATAAATCCAAACGAATTGGAATATAATAAACTATATACATGCTGGTGTGTCATATTCGCTAATTGTTGGTATGAGAGAATGTAAGATGCTTCCAGGATGTGGCGGAAGCTTGGGATTTGAGCGTTATGTTGTGTGGAGGGATTTAGTGGAGGATAGGGGATGGTTTCTTGGTGGTAGGGGGGTAGCTTGAGAGAAGTGGAGAAGAAAGAGATGGTGCTTTATTGCTTTCCGGAATTCTAGCAGGTCTCGGATTGCTCTGATATCAGGAGGCAGGTCGTTCCAACATTTTGGAGCGTAGTGGGCGAATGTTCTTCTACTGGTTGATAGTGAACACCTTATGGAGTCTTTGGGGATCGCTAGTGTGTTATCTGATGTCGTTCTTCTAGATCTGGTTTTTGGAGTAGGAGTGATAAGATCCTTGAGAGAGTTGGGAGTGATGTTAATAATCTTGAAAGTTATTAGCAGAATCTTATATGTTAGCCTGGAGCATATCGGTAACCAGTGTAGATCCTTAAGTACTGGTGTGATATGGTCGGATCTGGATAGACCGCAGAGGACACGGGCGGTGGCATTCATGGCTTGTTGTAGAGGATTGAGGGTGTTTTTTGGTAAGCCATACAAAATTAAGTTTGCGTAATCTAGATGAGGTAGTATGAGGGCCTGAAAGATGGTTCGGAAGTCGTCAGCAGGTAGCATAGGTTTGAGATGTCTTAGTGTTCTAATTTTGTAGTAAATGGATCTGGTAGTGTTTTTTATATGTTCCTTGAAGTCGAGGTTTTTTATAGGTTCCTTGAAGTCGAAATATGCTTGCGTGTGCGTGAATGAGAGGTCTTGAAATACAGACCAAGCGAAAGCTGACTCCTAAGTAGCGCAGTTCCTGGCCGGGCGACCGCGCCCATGTCGTGAACAGGAGGAAGCGAGTGGTGTTTGTCCCCCCCCAGTGTTCTGTGGGCTGTACAGACCCCTTACCTGCAGCCATATTACCTATCCTTATTGTACGTTGTCTTGTACGTCATTACGTGTACGTAGGGACGTAGGTACGTTGAGTACGTAGGCAGTAGCGTAGGCAGGTACGTTTACATTATGGGAGGGACGGAGTCCACGCAAACTCAGTTGGCATGTATGATCAAGAATTTCCGTAAAGGATTTTCGGGCGATTATGGTATAAAAATGACTCCATCCAGATTAAAAATGTTATGTGAAGAGAGTGGCCCGCAGTAGCTGCTTCATGGCCCCGAGAGGGCACCTTTGATTTTGAGACAGTTTTACGAATTCATCAGCTTATACTGAGAGTGTTTCCCAACCAGTTCCCCTATATAGATTCCTGGTTGAGTGTATGCAAACAGCAGCCATCATGGATGAAGCGCTGTTATGAGGTTGTTGTTGTTAAGTGCCGTCGAGTCGGAGTCGACTCATGGCGACCCTCTGGATAGCTATCCTAAATTGTGTTCGGTCTTCAGTCAGGCGGCTCATTGTTGACAGGCTGGTACCCGTAGCTGCTGTTATTGTAGCGATCCATCTCATTGCTGGCCTTCCTCTTTTGCGTTGACCTTCTATCTTGCCAAGCATGATGTCTTTCTCTAATGATCTCTCTCTTCGCATGATGTGTCCGAAGTATGAAAGTCGAAGTCTTGTCATCTGAGCTTCTAAAGAAAGCTTAGGTTTGATCTCCTCTAGTACCGACTGGTTTGTTCTTCGGGCAGTCCATGGTATACACAGTATTCGCCGCCAGCACCATAATTCAAAGGCATCAATTTTCTTCCTGTCTGTCTTTTTCACTGTCCAGCTTTCACATCCATATGATGTTATTGAAAATACCATGGCTTGAACAAGTCGAATCTTTGTATGGAGAGACATCTCTGCTCTTGAGAATCTTATCTAGGTCTTTCATAGCCATTCTGCCAAGAGCAATGCGTCGTCTGATTTCTTGACTGCTTGTTGCTTCTTTATTGATAGTTGATCCAAGTAGGTTAAAGTTGTTCACGATTTCAATTTCTTCTCCTTCAA
The DNA here is from genome assembly GCA_033557465.1 of Ichthyophis bannanicus. NCBI lineage: Eukaryota > Metazoa > Chordata > Amphibia > Gymnophiona > Ichthyophiidae > Ichthyophis > Ichthyophis bannanicus. The sequence continues at coordinate 285,363,126 of CM066036.1, forward strand.
CGATGAACCTGTTGATTTTGCCAGTTGTCATGATCTTTGTCTTCTTTACATTAAGGTGCAGGCCCATTTTGAGACTATGTTCTTTGATTGTAAGAAGCAAATGTTTCAGATCATCTTCACTTTCAGCCAGTAATGTGGTATCATCAGCATAGCGAAGGTTGTTGATGAGTCTTCCACCAATCTTCACACCTCTGTTGTCTTCATACAGTCCTGCTTCTCTGATGATTTGTTCTGCATATAAATTAAACAGGCAGGGGAAAGTATGCAGCCTTGTCTTACACCCTTGCTTATTTTAAACCATTCTGTTTCTCCTTGTTCCGTTCGAACTGTTGCTTCTTGATCAATGTACAGATTGCGCAAGAGAACGATCAGGTGTTCTGGTATACCCATTCTTCTTAATGTGGTCCAGAGTTTCTCATGGTTTACACAGTCAAAAGCCTTGCTATAGTCGATAAAGCACAAATAGATATCCTTTTGGTATTCTTTAGTCTTTTCAAGGATCCATCTCACATCCGCAATGATGTCTCTCGTTCCTCGCCCTTTCCTGAACCCTGCTTGCACTTCAGGTAGTTCTTGTTCTAGGTATGGCTGTAGTCTCTTTTGAATAATCTTCAGTAGAATCTTGCTGGCATGTGGGATCAGAGCGATTGTGCGATAATTTCCACAGTCAGTTGGATCACCTTTCTTTAGTATTGGTATAAACACAGATCTTTTCCAGTCAGTTGGCCATGATGTTGTCTTCCATATTTCTTGGCAGAGCCGTGTAAGTACGGTAACAGCTGCATCAGATTGCTGCAATACTTCTATGGGAATGCTATCAATGCCTGGTGCTTTGTTCTTTGATAAGGCTTTCAATGCTGCTTCAACTTCTTCTTTCATCACCAATGGTTCCTGATCATAAGGTATAGGTTGAAACGGCTGTTGGTCCACTTGATCTTTATCATATAAAAACTCTGTATACTCCTTCCACCTTTCTTGATCTTCTCAGCATCATTCAACATAGAACCTTGAGCATCTTGTAACATTCCAATTCGAGGCTGGAACTTTTTCTTTAACTCTCGCAGCTTTAGGAAAGCCGATCTTGTTCTTCCTCTAATAGTTTCTGCTTCTATTTCCTTGCAAGTGTCATTGTAGTACTTTTCCTTGTCCTGTCTTGCTGCACGTTGGAAATCTCTGTTGAGTTCTGCAATTGTCTTTCTTTCTCCTCTGGCTTTAGCTTCTCTGCGTTTCTGGGCAATTTTCAGAGTTTCTTCCGTCATCCATTTTGGCCGTTTTTGCTTTTTCACCTTTTGTAGAGACTTCTCGCTTTCTTCTAGCACAACCTTCTTGATGTCATTCCATAACTCTTCCGGAGCTCTGTCATTTGTATCTAAAGCAGCAAATCGATTTTGCAGGCAGTCTTTAAATTCCAGTGGTATATTCTCAAGGTCATATTTTGCTGCATTCATGAGTGGTTTTGCTCTTTTTCAACTTTAGCTTGAGTTTGCATACTAGTAGTTGATGATCTGTACCACAGTCAGCTCCAGGTTTTGTCTTGGTTGATGTTACAGAGCTTTTCCATCGTTGACTTCCACAGATGTAGTCAATTTGATTTTTATACAATCCATTGGGTGAAGTCCATGTGTACAGTCGCCGCTTGTGTTGCTGGAAGAAGGTGTTTGAGATGAATAGATCATTGGTCTTGCAGAATTCTATCAATCTTTCTCCAGCTTCATTTCTGTTGCCAAGTCCATATTTTCCAACTACTTTGCCTTCTTCTTTGTTGCCAACTTTTGCGTTCCAGTCACCCATGACTATCAGGATATCCTGTTTGCATGTTCTGTCAATTTCAGCTTGTACTTGTTCATAGAACTCTTCAATTTCATTCTCTTCTGCAGCTGTTGTTGGGGCATATACTTGAATTATAGTTGTGTTGATAGGCAATCCTCGTAGACGAATAGAGATTAAGCGTTCGCTGACTGCATTGTATTTCATTACAGTTCTTGCAAGTTTCTTCTTTATTATAAACGCAACACCATTTCTTCTTTGTCTTTCATTTCCAGCATAGTAGACCATGTGATCATCTGATGCAAAGTGCCCGATGCCAGTCCATTTCAGTTCGCTGACACCCAACAGGTCAAGTTGTACACGTTCCATTTCATTCTTGACCACCTCCAACTTCCCTTGGTTCATGCTTCGTACGTTCCATGTTCCAATGTGTAAGACATCTTTACAGCTTCTGACTCTCATTTCATGCGCAGCTACATCAGCAGTCAGACTTCCCGAGGGCTTTGATCCAACCACATCATAAATGCTGGCTTTACTCTGAAAGTCTTCAGCTCTTCCCCAGTAGCTAGTTGAGTGCCTTCCGACCTGGGAGTCTCATCTTCCAGCACCATAGCACAATTTGTTTTGTTGTAACTATCCATTGGGTTTTCATGGCAAGATACAGAAGTAGATTGCCGGGCCTTCCTTCCGCGCAGTTAAGTTTGGTGTTGTTGCCGTTGTCACAGAAATGTGATCCTCCGCCGTCAACACTATCCCATTCTGCTGCTGCCCAGATGGTGGTTTGTCTTCGTCTGGCACCTCAGCTGAGACCTGTCCATCTTGGGAGACCCTGCCAGTAGTTAAACTACGGATAGTTTAGCTCTCAGCATCACTGATGCACGCAAGCCCTCACAGCACGACAAGCTGCAAACCAAGTGAGAGCACTGTAAAATATTTGTCGCTACTACTAGGGGACCCACAAAAGCTAAGGAAGAAAAGCCACCAGTATATTCTGACCCAGAGTCCTCAGATATTCTGGATAATTTACCCCGGCACCCACAGAAATTAGTCCCCACGGCCCCACAACTTGAAGTAGAGCCCGATGAGGAGCCCCAGAAAATACCAAAGCAACAGCCTAAGAAGCGCCCTACCCCGAGTGAAAGTTCCGGGTCAGGCCCAAGTACAGCAGGGGGACTTGAGTCATCTGATTAGATAGAAAGTGGAAGTTCTCCTACCAGTTCAGGGTCACCCACCAAGGAAACTGGTGCTAGAGAACCTTATGAGTTAAGAAGCGTAACTCCCAAGAAAAAGGAGAAAGCAGGGCATCTAATGTCATTACGCCAAGTGCCTGGAATTCCTGTTTTGAATGATCAGGGTCAGATGGCGCCAGGACCAACCAGCTTAGTTTATGTACCCTTTTCTACCACAGATTTATTAAACTGGAAAACGCATTATGCTTCCTATACAGCCAAGCCTCAGGAATTAACAGAATTAATGTCTAGTATTATGCAAACCATCAGCCTACCTGGGCCGATTGTCGCCAGCTCCTGTTCTACCCTTTTCACTACTGAAGAGCGAGGCCGGATCGGGCAAGCAGCCCTCCGGTGGTTAGAAGAGAACCCTGTAGAAAGGGGGGCAGTAAATCCCCCACAGGCCGCAGCTGTAGAATATCCCAACGAAGATCCCGGGTGGGACCCGAATGACGGAAGGGGGGCGGCGGCCCTAACCAGATTTCGCCAGGCCTTAGTGCAGGGCCTGAAGAGGGGAGGCCAGAGGGCCATGAATACTGGAAAAGTATCGGAAGTTCTCCAGAGTCCGGATGAGAGCCCAGCGGCCTTTTATGAGCGGTTGTCTGAAGCTTATAGACTATATACCCCATATGATCCCGCTGCTCAGGAAAATTTACGCATGGTAAATGCGGCATTTGTTAGTCAGTCCCAGAGAGACATAAAAAGAAAATTGCAGAAATTAGATGGATTTGCGGGCATGAATACAGCTCAGTTAATGGAAGTCGCTCAGAAAGTATTTGTGAATCGTGAGAATGAACGAGACAAAGAAAGTGAACGAAAGATGAAGAAGAAGGCAGATCTTCTTGCTGCTGCTATAACCGAACGACGTGGAGGAGGTTTCCCTAATCAAAGGACCAGAGGACGTGGAAGAGGCCGCGGAAGTGAAAGGCCTCCATTAGGTGCAAATCAATGCGCCTACTGCAAGGAAGAAGGACATTGGAGAAATGAGTGCCCGCATTTGGACTCCGCCCCTGCGAGTGGAGGAGGGAGTCCCTGGAGGCCAGGAGGAAGATTTCAAAGGAGAGGAGGAATGAATCGAACGCAGTTCCAACAAGAGAGGGAAGAAGCCATTGAGGGAGTGGCAGTAGTGGCTATGACCTGGATGACATAGATGAAGACTAGGCCAGACCGGGCTCCAAGTTCACCCTGGGTCCCCAGGAGCCTATGGTCAATTTAAAGATAGGGGACCAATACATGGAATTCATGGTAGATACAGGAGCAGAACATTCAGTAGTAGCAAAGCCAGTAGCTCCACTGTCCTCACAATCTGTCACCATAATAGGAGCCACTGGAAATAAAGCCTCAAAACCATTTTTGCAGAACCGCATATGTGAGCTAGGGGGACAGAAGATAACGCACCAGTTCTTGTATATGCCTGAGTGCCCTATTCCACTATTGGGCAGAGACATGCTTGCCAAACTCCAGGCCCAAATATCCTTTGCTGAGGGGGGAGAAATGAAAATGACTGTGAACCCAAAGCCTGCTGGATTAATGGTGCTGACTGTTCCCCGAGAAGAGGAGTGGCGGTTCTATAGTGCACCTGCAATAAAGTCAACCAGTCCCTGTATACCTACCAACCTTATAGCCCCACCTGAAGTTTGGGCAGAAGATAATCCACCTGGCCTAGCGAAGAACATAGCCCCTGTCATTGTCACCCTCAAGCCAGGAGTGGAACCAGTACATGTGAAGCAGTATCCTCTCCCTCGACCAGCCATTGAAGAAATTCACCATCATCTGATGAAATTGCTGAAGTATGGACTTCTCAAAGAATGTCAGTCACCATGGAACACTCCCCTTCTCCCAGTAAAGAAGCCTGGGACAGGGGACTACCGCCCAGTACAAGATCTAAGGCGAGTAAATGATGCAGTTGAAACTATATACCCAGTAGTACCAAATCCTTACACTCTCTTGGGACTGATCCCCGCTCAGGCTACTCACTTCACTGTCCTGGACCTGAAAGATGCCTTTTTCTGTGTGCGCCTAGCACTTACCAGTCAACTTTTATTTGCTTTTGAATGGCAAGACCCCACAACAGGAAGACGGGGTCAACTCACCTGGACTAGATTACCCCAAGGATTCAAGAATTCACCTACTCTCTTTAGTGCTGCTCTGAATCAGGATCTCTCAAGTTACCCAGTGGACCCAGGAAAAAGGGTTCTTCTTCAGTATGTAGATGACTTGCTCATAGCCACCAACTCAGAAAGTGAATGCCTGCAAGCTACTAGTGAACTTTTGTACCTTCTCAAAGATGCCGGATACAAAGTCTCAAAAGCCAAAGCACAACTATGCCAAACTGAAGTCAAGTATCTAGGATTCCAGTTGTCCAGTGGGATCCGACGTTTAGGACCAGAACGCAAAGAAGCTGTATGTAATATCCCCACTCCAACCACTAGGAGGCAAGTAAGAGCCTTTCTGGGAGCAGTAGGATATTGTCGCATATGGATCCCCAACTTTGCCCTGATTGCAAAACCAATATACCAAGCCACCAGAGGAATGGAAAAATCCCCACTAGATTGGGGACCTGAAGAAGATGTAGCATTCCAAACTTTGAAAAAGGCCTTGATGTCATCTCCAGCTTTAGGTCTTCCAGATGTTCAGAAGCCTTTCCATCTTTTTGTCCATGAGTCACAAGGAAATGCATTTGGAGTATTGACCCAATCTCTTGGATCCTGGCAACGACCAGTAGCTTATCTGTCAAAACAATTGGATGTAGTTGCAAAAGGATGGCCCCCTTGTCTGAGAGCGGTTGCAGCAACAGCCCTCCTAGTGGGCGAAGCAGACAAACTTACCTAGGACAAACTCTTCAAGTCACCATGCCACATTCTGTCCTAACTCTCATGGAACACAAAGGAAATTTCTGGCTAACCAATGCACGAATGTTGAAGTATCAAAGCATGTTGTGTGAAAACCCTTGGATACAGTTGAAAGTTAGTCAAGCTCTAAACCCTGCTACATTGTTTCCAATTGGTCCTGGGCCACCTGATCATAATTGCTTAGAAACCATGGACACTGTATTCTCAAGTCACCCTGATTTGACTGATGTCCCTCTAGAAGACCCAGAACGGACTTTCTTTGTAGATGGATGCAGTCTGGTCATCAATGGACATCGTTGTGCTGGATATGCAGTGGTGACCCTTGATCTGGTAGTTGAGTCCTCAGCCCTGACCCCAGGAACTTCTGCACAGAAAGCTGAATTGATAGCCCTCACTAGAGCCTTGACATTAGGAGAAGGACTCCGCATAAATGTGTACACAGATTCTAAATATGCTTTCACTACTTTGCACGCACATGGAGGCTTGTACAAAGAACGAGGGTTAATCACCTCAGGGGGTAAGTATATTAGGTATGGGCCCGAGATATTGATGTTATTAGATGCTGTATGGGCCCCCAAACAAGTGGCAGTCATGCACTGTAGAGGTCATCAGGCAGGAGCAGGAGAAATTGCTCGAGGGAATAGATTTGCAGATGCCACAGCTCAAAAGGCAGCCACCACAGGACAAGTAAGGACCCAAGATACTGTAATGCAAGCAGCCCTATTCCCTGTGCCCCTTAGTTCATGGGCACCCCGATATACTATGCAAGAGTTAGACTATTATTGTGAGAAAGAGGGAGGAGTCTTAACAGAACAAGGTTGGATAGTGCTACCACCTCTAGAAGATAGTCCACCCCCAGGTCCTACAGTCATCCCTGAAGCACTAGGACCAGCCTTTGTCCAAGCATTCCACCAAGCCACACATTATGGGAAAACAGCCATGGAGAAAGCTCTAAGACCCCATTTCTGTATTTCATTGCTAGGATCCCTGGCTGCCTCAGTGGTGCAGCAATGCCTGACATGTGCCAAGAATAACGCTAAGCAAGGTCCTGTTCCACCCCCAAGAATTCAGTCAGTAGGGGTGACCCCCATGAGTGATATACAGATAGACTTTGCTGAAATGCCTCGTGCAAATGGATATCACTATATGTTAGTGTTAGTCTGCACATTTTCAGGGTGGGTAGAAGCCTACCCCACCCGAACTGAGAAAGCCCGAGAAGTCACTAGGGCATTGCTCCATGAGATTATTCCTCGATTTGAAATACCGTCAACTATAGGGTCAGATAATGGTCCATCATTTGTATCTCAAGTGACCCAACAGTTAGCTCAAGCTTTGCAAATAAAATGGAAATTACACACTGCTTACAGACCCCAGAGTTCAGGGAAAGTAGAACACATGAATAGAACCCTGAAAGCTCAGTTATCCAAACTTTGCCAAGAAACACACTTGAAGTGGCTCCAGGTTTTACCCATAGCCCTCCTCAGGATACGTTCAGCTCCCACCAGATCCTTAGCAGTCTCCCCTTTTGAGATTTTGTATGGGCGACCTCCACCCATAGTGCAGGGAATAAAGGGAGACATGAGACAGATAGGATCTGAAATAACTAGACAAGAACTATTAGCTTTAGGTTCTGTTTTGCAGAAACTCCAAACGTGGGTACAAGACCGACTACCCATCAACCTGACTGAACCTCTGCATCCCTTCAAGCCAGGAAAGTCCGTGTGGGTGAAAGAGTGGAGAAAAACCCCACTGGCCCCGCATTGGAAGGGACCATATGTCGTCATCCTGTCAACACCCACCGCAGTGAAAGTCGCAGAATTCGAACCCTGGATCCACCACAGTCGAGTGAAGTCAGCAGCTGCTCCTGATCCTGGCCAATGGACATCAGCAAATGATCCCGAGACTCCATTGCGACTCACCTTGAGGAGACAGCCAGTATTATAGAAGAAACTTCAGGATCCACCTACGTCACGTGAAAGTGACCATCACAGCAGAAACAGAAGCAAGCTCAACACAGATCATCATTCTCAACGTTCCAGTTAACTTCCAGAGACTATAATCATCATGTTCTTCCACTTTTGCCTTGTGGGAGTGGTGATCCTGGGAATCTTGGAAAAGACTTTTGCTCTACCCCCTTGTACAGCTTGTATAACCACCACCTGAACTGGACAGAAGATTACTCAGACTTTGATCTATCATTCCTACTATACTTGCACTGGTACAGTCAGCCGGTGTGTTTGTAATGGTACTGAATTGAACATTTGCACAAAGGGGAAAAGTAAGACTCGTTATAACCCCTGACAGAATCCATCCTACTATACATTTGAGATACGCTGGAATGATGAAGATGGAGCCATCTTGAATATAACTAAACCTCTCACCAACCCCACAAAACCTATCATCTTGAACTTTGATGCTTGTGGTGCCATAAATAAAAATGTTTACCACAGATGTGCGTCTTGGTCATGGGAGCGAGCATACTACCATGATAATAAGTACATGTGTCCAGAGGGAGCCTATGGATGGGGAAAATGCACTGGAAAAAGTACAACAGCCACCATCTACACCACTGCATCTCGACATGATTACTTTTGCCCAAAATGGGAGTGTGTGTATTTTGCTACCTGGAAGAACGCACCAACCGGACGAGATGGAGATCATCGAAAAGGCAGCCTAAAGATTAGACTGTCAGAGCCTACAAAATGTCAGAAAGGAGCTTGTAATCCTTTACAACTCTTCATAGCCAATCCCAGTCACTGGAAGCAAGGATACAAGTTTGGGTTGCGCATAGCAGGAGGAGGTGTAGATCCGGGGACTATTTTATATCTACGACTAAACACCAACACCCATGTATCCTCACCCTATCGTATACATCATTCTTTCTATGAAGCCATGAAATCAGAGTTTGAAATTCCTTCTGCCTCCCAGAACTTATTTCTTGAATTAGCGGGAGCAGTTGCATCTAGTCTCCATGTTTCAGATTGTTTGTTTTGTGGAGGAACAACAATGGGAGACCAATGGCCTTGGGAGGCACAAGAACTGAACTATTCTGTTCCATATAATCAGACCAATAAACACAATACCACAAGTGAATGGGTATTGGCTCACTCCATTGTGGGTAACTTATATTTTTCTCGTTATGGACCCATGTTTAATATGGAAGTGGGGCAGCTGGTCTGTCTCAATCAGAAGTTTTACAACAGTACCATTAAGAAGACATCTTGGTGGTCCGGCGTCAACACTACTGAACCTCCCAATCCTCTTGTTCAGTTCCCCAAACTTGCCAGCATCTGGACTAACTTAGCAGCATATCACTCTTGGCAAGCACCACCTGGACTGCATTGGATTTGCGGAACCCGAGCATATGCTAGACTTCCTCACCATTGGGGAGGCGCATGTGTATTGGGAACCATACGACCTTCCTTTTTCCTTCTGCCTACATCCCAGGGAGAACAGCTGGGATATCCTGTGTACAGAAGTCGACAGCTGAAGGAGGCCTTGAAAATAGGCCAATGGGACAAATGGGAAGGTGATGAATGGCCACCGGAAAGAATCATCATATACTATGGACCTGCTACTTGGGAGCAGGATGGGACTTGGGGATATCGTACCCCTGTTTATATGATTAATCGAATAATACAGTTGCAAGCTGTTGTTGAAATAATAACCAATGAAACCAGTAAAGCACTAACCCTTCTGGCGAAACAAGAGCACACAAATGCGTACAGCCATTTATCAAAATCGTTTAGCTTTAGATTATTTGTTAGCAGCTGAAGGTGGAGTATGTGGGAAGTTGAATCTAAGTAATTGTTGTTTACAGATTGATAATAATGGGCATGTAGTTGAAGACTTAGCCATCCAGATGAGAGAGCAGACATTTGTGCCTGTCCAGACATGGCACAGTTTAAAGATGGATGGGTGGTTTGGGTCATTGTTTTCTTGGGTTGGTGGTCTGAAATCCCTTATGTTGATTGTCTTATTAATTTTAGCCATGTGCCTATTGCTCCCTTGTCTCCTACCCCTTTGCATCCGCATGATAACATCATCAATTGATAACACTATAGTGCGGAAGACAGCTGCGAAAGTATTAGCTATGTGGCGATATCACCCTATACCCCATAATGCTGATGCTGTTACACCTGTATAATGTGTTAATTGACTAATGAGTGATTTAATTCTCACCCTTCCTCACTTGTGAGTGAGAATAATCAAAGGGGGGAATAAGGCAGGCTATGGCCTAGCATAGCCTGCTACTATGAAAGGCCTGTAAGTTAGGCCTGGATCCTAATTTCCATTATAGCTAGAAAAGAACCATAAATCTGTGGAAATTGCGAAAGATGTTTTAAAATGCTTAATAAGAAGTTTTTATGAATGCATAAGTCTTCTATTATTCTCTTGTATGTGAAAGAACAGAAAAGTAACAGTCTATGCATTCCTGGAGCCGAAGTTAACCTTGCAGTAGAAAAGTTACCAAGTTAAGACTATACCATTGTTCAAGCAATCCTAAAGGAGGGGGCCGGTTGCTAGGCTCCGGAGGGATTTCTAATTGGACAAATGAAGGGAATGTATAACCAATGAGAAGTTTGTATGTATCGAGCTAGAACCAATAGAACGTTTTCATGTATCAAACTAAAAAAGTGGTATAAAAAGTTACGTCTCTGTATAAACCTTTGCTCAGTACCTTTTGCTGCTTTGACTGACTGGGCCTTGTGCACAATAAACTGACTTGGACCCTGTCAATCGACTCCTGGACTTATTCATTGACTGCACTTTGCTACAGCACTACAGGGTTCATTTTAAAAGCCTTAGTCATGATTTGGACGTCTGAAAACGTGGATGCAGATGTCCAAATCACAGAGATGTTCGCAAAGCCATTTTACAAATGGCTTTTAAAGATGTCTGTGCACTGGGAGCATCCAAGCAAGCAGGGGACGTGGAGGAGGCATGTCTGAGGTGATGCAATGGACTTAGATGTCCTCGCTTGATTTCAGAAATATCGGGGACATCTGTGACCCCGTGCAAGTTGCATGAGCTGTCCCAGGATTCAACATGGAAGAGTCACTCTGCCATAAGGCATTTTTTGCCTTATATGGAAGTCTGACCCTGCCTGGTGCATCCCAGGATGCACTGTGCGAGGCCAGGTGCTCCCTTTTAAGGTCCTAGGGGGAGGGGGCCACCAAGTCTTTTAGTTTCTGTCTGTGAAGATCGAGCATGAAAAAAGCAGTGTAAAAAAAATTGTACTACATTTCAACACAGATTTTTACATCTGGCACACAAGTATACAACGATTTGCATGCCCAGTGTGCTCAATTTAGCGCGGTCGTTTTTCTGGCACTAGCTTGCTTTCTGCATCGGAGAGCAAGCTTACCACGGGAAAAATGCCAGAAAAATGCCTGGCTAAGATTTTCATCAGCCCCTAAAAATTCATGCACGTAGTAAGTTAAATCCAGGAATGGATTAGCATGTTCTTTAGTACACTGGTAATCCTACATGCCACAACTCACACCAGTACAATGCTATGCTGCATTTCACCAGCATAATTTCCTGCTCTAGACTAAAAGCCAGATATCAGTGGCTTTCCAGGCCTCCTGGGCACCCGGAGACACTCCCCCTCACAATGCTGTCCGCCTCTCCCTCGTGGCAGCACCCCCCTTGGCAGGCCCACACGGCAGAGGTGCACACGGCAAATATATCTTAATGTCTTTGCTGTCTTGTCATACTGCCTCTGCTCCGGGCCCGGCAGCTGTTCACTCCTAGGCCGAAGTGAGACAGATTAGTGAGACAAGACTTTCCTTGGCTAAATCCATATTGGCTTTCTCCCATTAAACCGTACCTTTCTATATGTTCCGTGATTTTGTTCTTTATAGTGGTTTCTACCATTTTACTCAGCACTGGCATCAAGCTTACTGGTCTGTAGTTTCCCAGATCACCTCTGCAACTATTTTTAAAAATTAGCATGGCCACTCTTTAATCCATAGGTATTATAGACAATTTTAATAATAGTTTACATGTTACTAAGATGTTCCACTGCCCAACACAGCTCTTCAAGTTCTACTTTCTTGTTGATACACACCACCACCTTGGCATCGTCATAGAACTCCAGATGCTTTACCCACTACGAGAGGCCTGGACCTCTCCAGGGCCAGATGAATCGCTCCTATCTCCAGACAGATGATCTTCCAGGCCTCCTGAGTGGACCAGAATCCCTGAGCCCTGAAGTGCATATCATCTCCATGCTGTCTAGTAGCGACCGGATCCATCATAAGAGTGTTTGACACCAAGCCTGCACACAGCACTGTTTGAGCCTAAGGCAGCAGCCGCAAAGGTATTCTTAGGGCGCACCTCGACCCTCCGAATGCGAGTTTCCCTGAGCGCAGTGCCTTCCTCCACAGGGATGGTCAAGTACTCTGCCATAACTGTGACCAGACATACCACCCTATGGAACCTGAGAGGCTGAGCCAGCTCACCCTGGGGCCAAGGGTGCATCCAAGACAGGACCTTAGAGCCCCTAGGGCCCAACTCAGGTGTTTTCTCCCTGATAGCCTATGCGCTGCTGCATAGGATAAGGTAAAGGAATAAATGCAGCAGAGTTGCTAAGTTACCCAGTTCCAAGAGTGAGATTTTTTACCAGTTCTGGTTTTAAATTTACATTACAATGCAGCATGGTATTTGTAATCCCTGATTTCACCCATTGGAATCACTGCTGCAGGTCCAATAATGCATCAGGATGAGATTATCAGAAATCCAGGACTGGCTTAAAATCTCACTCCTGGAAAAGGAAAATGGGTAGGCCTGCCTGCTAACCTCTTCCGAGAGCAGGCTCAACTACAAACAATGCCACCACAGTGTCCTGAAAGGACATTAAAAAGATCCTTCTGCAAAACAGATGGATCACAGAGATCCTAGTCTCCTTCCAGGGGATCCCCCTGTGCTCCTCATACTTAGATTCTGGAGACAGGATTTCTCTTGATTCTCTAAATCAATCCCTGTAGGACATAAGAATGAGTTCCTGAAGGAAAGGTTGTATGTAAGGGCAAAGTATGGGCCTTGACTTCTATACTTCCTGCGACAGAGATGCTTGAGGGCCCCTGGCCCCCCACAGGGAAGGTCTGGGCCTCGGGCTCCCAGAGCTATCAGGCAGCTATAAAATACTAACAGCCTGTGAGTTGTTTCAGGAATTACGCTTAAGCCATTTGAAAAGTGGGGTTTGAGGCTAGGACCACCTTGCCAGGTTCCACCGGCACCGGGACCAAGCAGCCATCTCAAATGGCCATAGTGCCTATTGGCAGAGAAAAAAACAAGCAAAGGCAGCAGGGGCCACAGGACTGTCCCCAGCAGGGCATCCCAGCATGCTATAGAAAAGAGTCCCCAGGCATTCCTACCATAATTGGGGCCAAAAATAGCAGCTTCAGGCAAAACCTGCTGGAGGTCGTAGGCTGCGTTGGCCCACATGGCAGAACACTGCAGCGGCAAACATTAAAAAAGACTACCAAAAGAAAGATTTTTTAAAAAAAGCAAGGACACTGTGAAAAGGCAGTCCCAAAAGGAGAATCCCAACATTTGTTGAGCTGACAAGGGAAACTCAACAGGGAAATCCCAGGTGCCCATGCATGCCTGGAAGGCCCAGCTGCTGAGTAAAGCTTTCTTGTTTTTCAAATTTGGCATTGCTTTATTTCAATCAGTAAGCGAGCCAAATATAGCCCACTAAAATCAATGGGAGGAAAATTAACAAAACAGAAAAACCCCACAAAAAACGCAAAAAAAAAAAAGCATGCAGATCAAGTACAGCAAGAGGGAAGGAGGACTTGGGCCCAACTTACCAGGGATTTCAAGTACCCATCTCCTTGCTTTGTACTCTCCCTAGCCTGCAGGCACATCTGGTTGCTAGGTAAAGCATGGGTTTGTTATTTATCCCAAATTTTTGCTCTTGGTTGAGCGATTGAGAACTACTCCTCTATAGAAGGGGTTCTTAACCCAGTCCTCAGGACACACCTGGCCAGTCAGGTTTTCAGGATAAGCACAATGAATATGCATGAGAGAGATTTGCATAGAATGGAAGAAGTGCATGCACATCTCTCTCATGCATATTCATTACGGTTATCCTGAAAACCTGACTGGCTGGGTATGTCCCGAGGACTGGGTTGAGAACATCTGCTCTATACCAACAGATATAACCTTTAAAGGCCATTCAATAACATCTAATAATATTCAAATAACTGTAATACAACAAATTCAATGTGCAATTGTTTTAAATGACAGAGTATATGGAGATTTTTCACACTGCAATCTTTCAGAAGAGGAAACAAATTCTAATTATACAATAAAATTGAAGAGTGCATAGTTGTGGTATCTAACCTCAGACTACAAAAAGAGCCAGAGGCTTGCACAAAACTGTTCTTTAGGTTATTCCCCATATTCCACCGCCCCCGGCAGTCGAAACCCTACCCACAAGACTTGGCACTGTATTCTACGCTATCAGCCAAAGAGAACACTTCTAAGACATAGCACTGACATTTCTATGCCCTGTGAATTAAACAGAATGTTGATACCCATTGAAAGCCAAAGCTCTACCTTCTGGCACAAATGACAGCAGATATCTATTAACTTGAGTTAATGTTCAATTACAAAGGCAGGCCCTGAGCCAAGAAACTGCGTGCAAGAGAGAGAGTTAAGTTCTCTTTCAGCTGCATGTACCAAGAAAAAAAAGTTTTGGACAATTTGGCTGCTATTTCAGAAGCAAACCTATTAAGACTGAAGCAGCAAAACGAGCAAGGAAAGAAAACACCCTGGAGTCTCGATAGGAAGCAACCTGGTTTAATGTGCATAGACCCAAAGACCTCAAGACCATGCTTTTCCTAGGGATTTTTATTTCTTTCCCAAGAAAATATTTGTATCTAAGGATTAGTGAGAAGGTTCTCGCCCCCCTTCTCTTTAATATTTTTCTTGCCCCTCTTGCCCTCATAATTCAACAGTTCGGCATTTCTGCGTATTACTACGCAGATGACATTTTTCTCCTACATCACACAAGTTCTCTTTCTCCTGACATTGCCCCTCTTAATCTGTGTCTTGCTGCTATTGCCTCATGGTTTTCTTCTAATTTCCTTCACGCTAACCCCGCTAAATCCTTTGCTATATGGTTCACGTTTGGGAGCCCCTCCCCTGCCTGCGCCCCCACTTTCTCCTCCCAGTCCATTCCTCTTGTCTCCTCACTTCGGTACCTGGGCGTTATCCTTGACTCCTCTCTCTCCTTCACGGCCCACATCTCTTCCATTGTTCAACGTTCTTTTCTTTCCTTCAAGCAGCTCCGAGCCATTCGCCCCTTCCTCTCTTCTTCTGCTCTGGAAACCCTCCTTCTCTCTTTAGTGGTGTCTCGTCTAGATTACTGTAATGTTTCCCTAGCTGGTCTCCCCCAATCCCAATTGTCTCGTCTTCAACGTGTGCAAAATACAGCTATTCGATTACTAGCCTACGCCTCCCGCTTCGACCATGTCACTCCCCTTCTTCTACACCATCACTGGTTACCCGTCACTTTCCGCATCCAATACAAAATTCTTATTCTTACACACAAAGCTGCTCGTACTGGCACCCCCTCCTACCTTGCTGACCAAATATCCTTCCGTACCTCTCATCGTTTGCTCCGCTCTATTCACACAAACCGGATGTCCCTTCCCTCCCCCTCCCAGGCCCATCTTGTTTCTACTAGCTCTTTCCGCTTTCTACTTTCTGGCCCCTAGCCTTTGGAACTCGCTCCCCCCCTCGCTCCGTGCAGTTGAGTCATATCAGTCCTTCAAGTCCCAGCTTAAAACCCACCTTTTTAATCTAGCATTCGACCTCCCACTTGTGTCCTCCCCCTCCTCTTCTGTCTAGTGCTGATTTATTGTAATTTGTTAACTTGATTTGCTCTCTTTTAGCCAGTGTTTGATCTCCCACTTGTGTCCTCCCCTCCCTTTCTGTTTCGTGTTATTATATTGCAATTTGTTAATTCTGACCTGCTCTCTTTCTTTCCTCCTCCCCCTTTACTGTTTTAAATTGGCGTTCCTTTCTTTTTCCTGCAGCATTAATTTTTAAATTTTTAAAAAAGAACCTGAACTAATGTTTTTATTGTGAACCGCTCAGATGCCTGTGGCGTTGGGCGGTATATCAAGTTTTATTAAACATAAACATTAAACATAAGGTCTTTGGCTAAGCCACTCCTGTTATTAAGATATGCAGGAAGTGCACATATAAACTAAAGAGTACTCAAACTCTGGTCATAGCCTCCCAAATAGATCTGATTTTCAGGGTAAAGAAAATAAGAAAATAAACCTGCTTTTTACACTGCTTATTTAAATTGATGAATAGACGTGACATGATGAAGTGAGCAGGAGAGGGCGTGTTTCTCTCTAGTTCTAAGAGTGGCTCCCAGAATCTTGTCCCATCAAAACCTACCTTAATCTGCAGATTTCAAAGAAGGGTCATCATAAAGGATGGATGGTTTTGTCGGTAAATCTGCGGCAAACATTAGTCAAGTTGACAAAAAAATATATAAAGAAAAGTGCAAGTGCAGTGAGGATAATATGGAAGAGGTGGGCACTTCTCAAATATCGTTGGCGAGTGAGGCTATGATACTGGAGCTAACTGCTGCAGTAGTATAGTGAGGTAGGCTATGGCCTAGCATAGCCTGCTATTATGAAAGGCCTGTAAGTTAGGCCTGGATCCTAATTTCCATTACAGCTAGAAAAGAGCTATAAATCTGTGAAAAATGACAAGGATGTTTTAAAATGCTTAATAAGAAGTTCTTATGAATGCATAAGTCTTCTATTATTCTCTTGTATGTGAAAGAACCAGAAAGTAACAGTACAAGTAACAGTATATGCATTCCAGAAGCTGAAGTTAACCTTGCAGTAGAAAAGTTACCAAGTCAAGACTATACCATTGTTCAAGCAATCCTAAAGGAGGGGGCCGGTTGCTAGGCTCCGGAGGGATTTCTAATTGGACAAATGAAGGGAATGTATAACCAATGAGAAGTTTGTATGTATCGAGCTAGAACCAATAGAAACGTTTTCATGTATCAAACTGAAAAAGCGGTATAAAAAGTTATGTCTCTGTATAAACCTCCGCTCAGTACCTTTTGAAGCTTGACTGACTGGGCCTTGTGCACAATAAACTGACTTGGACCCTGTCTATCGACTCCTGGACTTATTCATTGATTGCACTTTGCTACAGCATATTCTTGGTGCATTGGCCGGGAAGTGCGAGTGGTAAATGGTATTCAAATGAATAATCCACGTAATTCGCCTTGAGGTTTGGCCCGGTTGGAACCGTGTCTGTCCGACCGCGGGGGAAACCTCAGGCACCGCCGGCCCCTTTGTGCCGGTGAGGGTTCCGCCTGCCTCAGCGGGCCATCGGGTCCAGCTGGCCAACACCTCCGATCCGGGGGAGTCCAGGTTCCAACTTAGAAGCTGGTGTGGTATCGGGGACCGGATCCGGTGAGTAGACATTTTTGTGATTAAAGTAGTCAGAAGAACAGCCTGGGACAGCGTCTTGCGAGTGCAAGACCAATTTGGTAAATTTTGTATAAGACTAACTGGGAAATTTGGGAAATCTCGCATGAGTGTGCGCGAGACAAGGGAGCCTGATCACCTCCGATAAGGGCGGTCCTAGTAAGCTCCGCGTAAGGAAAGCGGAAGCCGAAGCCATCGACCCTTCTTGTTTGGAATAGTCAGTCAGAAAACCTGGGTACTTGAAATATTGAAATCTTGTTGAAATATGCTTGTGTGAGAGTGAGAGGTCTTGAAATACAGACCAAGCAAGAGCGGACTCCTAAGTAGCGCAGTTCCTGGCCGGGCGACCGCGCCCAGGTCGCGAAAAGGAGGAAGCGAGTGGCGTTTGTCCCCCCCCCCCAGTGTTTTGTGGGCTGTACGGACCCCTTACCTACAGCCATACTACCTATCCTTATTGTACGTTGTTTTGTACGTCATTATGTGTACGTAGGGACGCAGGGTACGTAACGTACGCAGATACGTTGAGTACATAGGCAGCGTAGGCAGGTACGATTACATTATGGGAGGGACGGAGTCCACACAAACTCCGCTGGCATGTATGATCAAGAATTTCCGTAAAGGATTTTCGGGAGATTATGGTATACAAATGACTCCATCTAGATTAAAAATGTTATGTGAAAGGGAGTGGCACGCATTAGCTGCTTCATGGCCCCGAGAGGGAACCTTTGATTTCGAGACAGTTTTACGAATTCATCAGCTTGTACTGAGAGGGTATCCCGACCAGTTCCCCTCTATAGATTCCTGGTTGAGTGTATGTGAACGGCGGCCAACATGGATGAGGCGCTGTTATGAGGAGCACTGTAAAATATTCGTAGCCACTACTAAGGGAACCACAGAAAAAGTTAAGGAAGCAAAGCCACCAGTATATTCTGACCAAGAGTCCTCAGATATTCTGGATAGTTTACCCCGGCACCCACAGAAATTAGTCCCCATAGCCCCGCAGCTTGAAGTAGAGCCCGAGGAGGAACCCAAACAAATACCAAAGCAACAGCCTAAGAAGCGCCCTACCCCGAGTGAAAGTTCCGGGTCAGGCCCAAGCACAGCGGGGGGGACTTGAGTCTTCTGATGAGATAGAAAGCGGAGGCTCTCCTGCCAGTTCAGGGTCACCCACCAAGGAAACTAGTGCTCGGGAGCCTTACGACTTAAGAAGCGTTACTCCCAAGAAGAAGGAGAAAGCGGGGCACCTAATGCCATTACGCCAAGTGCCTGGAATTCCTGTTTTAAATGATCAGGGCCAAATGGCGCCAGGACCAACCAGCTTAGTTTATGTACCCTTTTCTACCACAGATTTATTAAATTGGAAAACGCATTATGCTTCCTATACAGCTAAGCCCCAGGAATTAACAGAATTAATGTCTAGTATTATGCAAACCCATCAGCTTACCTGGGCCGATTGTCGTCAGCTCCTGTCCACCCTCTTCACTACTGAGGAGCGAGGCCAGATCGGGCAGGCAGCCCTCCGGTGGCTAGAAGAGAATCCCGTAGAAAGGGGGGCAGTAAATCCCCCGCTGGCAGCAGCTGCAGAATATCCTAATGAAGATCCCGGGTGGGACCCGAATGATGAAAGGGGGGCGACGGCCCTAACCAGATTTCGCCAGGCACTAGTGCAAGGCCTAAAGAAAGGAGGCCAGAGGGCCATGAATATCGGGAAAGTATCAGAAGTTCTCCAGGGTCCAGATGAGAGCCCAGCGGCCTTTTATGAGCGATTGTCTGAAGCGTATAGACTATATACCCCATATGATCCCGCTGCTCAGGAAAATTTACGCATGGTAAATGCGGCTTTTGTTAGTCAATCCCAGAGAGACATCAAACGAAAATTACAGAAGTTAGATGGATTTGCAGGCATGAATACAGCTCAGTTAATGGAAGTTGCTCAGAAAGTATTTGTGAATCGTGAAAATGAACGAGATAGAGAAAGTGAACGAAAGATGAAGAAGAAAGCAGATCTTCTTGCTGCTGCAATAACCGAACGACGTGGGGGAGGTATCCCTAATCAAAAGACCAGAAGAAGTGGAAGAGGCCGCGAAAGTGAAAGGCCTCCATTAGGTGCAAATCAGTGTGCCTACTGCAAGGAAGAAGGACATTGGAGAAATGAGTGCCCGCATTTGGACTCCGCCCCTGCAAGGGGAGGAGGGAGTCCCTGGAGGCCAGGAGGAAGATTCCGAAGGAGAGGAGGAATGAATCGAACACAGTTCCAGCAGGAGAGGGAAGAAGCCATTGAGGGAGTGGCAGTAGTGGCTATGACCTGGATGACATAGATGAAGACTAGGCCAGACCGGGCTCCAAGTTCACCCTGGGTCCCCAGGAGCCTATGGTCAGTTTAAAGATAGGGGACCAATACATGGAATTCATGGTAGATACAGGAGCAGAACATTCAGTAGTAGCCAAGCAGGTAGCTCCACTGTCTTCACGATCTGTCACCATAATAGGAGCCACTGGAAATAAAGTCACAAAACCATTCTTGCAGAACCGCACGTGTGAACTAGGGGGACCGAAGATAACACACCAGTTCTTGTATATGCCCGAGTGCCCTATTCCACTATTGGGCCGAGACATGCTTGCCAAGCTTCAGGCCCAAATATCCTTTGCTGAAGGGGGAGAAATGAAAATGACTGTGAACCCAAAGCCTTCTGGATTAATGGTGCTTACTGTTTCCCGAGAAGAGGAATGGCGGTTCTATAGCGCACACCCAGCAAAATCAACTAGTCCCTGTATACCTACCAACCTCATAGCCCCACCTGAAGTTTGGGCAGAAGACAATCCACCGGGCCTAGCAAAGAACATAGCCCCTGTCATTGTCACCCTCAAGCCAGGAATGGAACCAGTGCATGTGAGGCAGTATCCTCTCCCTCGCCCAGCCATAGAAGGAATTCATTGTCATTTGATGAAACTACTAAAGTATGGACTTCTCAAAGAATGCCAATCACCTTGGAACACCCCCCTCCTCCCAGTCAAGAAGCCTGGGACAGGAGACTATCGCCCAGTACAAGATCTGAGGCGAGTAAATGATGCAGTTGAAACTATACACCCAGTAGTACCTAATCCGTATACTCTCTTGGGACTGATCCCCGCTGAGGCTACTCACTTCACCGTCCTGGACCTGAAGGATGCCTTTTTCTGCGTGCGTCTAGCACCCACCAGTCAACTCTTATTCGCTTTTGAATGGCAAGACCCCACAACAGGAAGGCGGGGTCAGCTTACCTGGACCAGATTACCTCAAGGATTCAAGAATTCACCTACTCTCTTCAGTGCTGCCCTGAATCAAGATCTTTCAAGTTACCCAGTGGACCCAGGAAAAAGGGTTCTTCTTCAGTATGTAGATGACTTGCTCATAGCCACCAACTCAGAAAGTGAATGCCTACAAGCTACTAGTGAATTTTTGTACCTCCTCAAAGATGCTGGATACAAAGTTTCAAGAGCCAAAGCACAACTATGTCAAACTGAAGTCAAGTATCTGGGATTCCAGTTGTCCAGTGGAATCCGACGTTTAGGACCCGAAAGTAAAGAAGCTGTATGTAATATCCCCACACCAACCACTAGGAGGCAAGTAAGAGCCTTCCTGGGGGCCGCGGGATATTGTCGCATATGGATCCCCAACTTCGCCCTGATCGCAAAACCACTATATCAAGCCACCAGAGGAATGGAGAAATCCCCACTAGATTGGGGACCTGAAGAAGATGCAGCATTCCAAACTTTGAAAAAGGCTCTGATGTCATCTCCAGCTTAGGTCTTCCAGATGTTCAGAAGCCTTTCCATCTTTTTGTCCATGAGTCACAAGGAAACGCATTGGGAGTAGTGACCCAATCTCTCGGATCCTGGCAACGACCAGTAGCCTACCTGTCAAAACAATTGGATGTAGTTGCAAAAGGATGGCCCCCCTGTCTGAGAGCTGTTTTGTTTATGTTTATGCAATTTTTGATATACCGCCCAGGCTGAAGGGCATCAGAGCGGTTTACAATCACTATGTAAGCAGGTACTGAATACATTCCCTCGTCCCCAAAGGGCTCACAATCTATGTGTACCTGAGGCAATGGAGGGTTAAGTGGCTTGCCCAAGGCCACAAGGAGTGCCTATAGGACTAGAAACCCCAGTCCCTCTGGCCTGAGATTGCTGTCCCCAGGTGGGAATTGAACCCCTGGCCCTCCGGTCTGAGGTACCCTGTCCTAACTAAGAGGGCTGTTGCAGCAACAGCCCTCTTAGTGGGAGAAGCAGACAAACTTACCTTAGGACAAACTCTTCAAGTCACCGTGCCACACTCTGTATTGACTCTCATGGAACACAAAGGAAACTTTTGGCTAACCAATGCACGAATGTTGAAGTATCAAAGCATGTTGTGTGAAAACCCTCGGATACAGCTGAAAGTGAGTCAAGCTCTAAACCCTGCTACATTGTTTCCAATTGGTCCTGGGCCACCTGATCATAACTGTTTAGAGACTATGGACACTGTATTTTCAAGTCGCCCTGATCTGACCAATGTCCCACTAGAGGATCCAGAACGGACTTTCTTTGTAGATGGAAGCAGTTTGGTCATCAATGGACATCGTTGTGCTGGATATACAGTGGTGACCCTTGATCTGGTAGTTGAGTCCTCAGCCCTAACCCCAGGAACTTCTGCACAGAAAGCTGAATTGATAGTCCTCACCAGAGCCTTAGCATTAGGAGAAGGACTCCGCATAAATGTGTACACAGATTCCAAATATGCTTTCACCACTTTGCATGCATATGGAGCCTTGTATAAAGAGCGAGGGTTAATCACTTCAGGGGGTAAGGACATTAGGTATGGGTCCGAAATATTGAAGTTATTAGATGCTGTTTGGGCCCCTAAACAGGTGGCAGTCATGCACTGCAGAGGTCATCAGGCAGGAGCAGGGGAAGTTGCACGAGGGAATAGATTTGCAGATGCCACAGCCCGAAAGGCAGCCACCACAGGACAAGTAAGGACCCAAGATACTGCAATGCAAGCTGCCCTGTTCCCTGTGCCCCTCAGTTCCTGGGCACACCGATACACTACAAGAGAGTTAGACTATTACTGTGAAAAGGAGGGAGGAGTCTTAACAGAACAAGGTTGGATAGTGCTACCACCTCCAGAAGATAGTCCACCACCAGGTCCTACAGTCATCCCTGAAGCACTAGGGCCAGCCTTTGTCCAAGCTTTCCATCAAGCCACACATTATGGGAAAACAGCCATGGAAAAAGCCCTCAGACCCCATTTCTGTATTTCATTGTTAGGATCCCTGACTGCCTCTGTAGCGCAGCAATGCCTGACATGTGCCAAGAATAATGCTAAGCAAGGTCCTGTTCCACCCCCAAGAGTTCAGTCAGTAGGGGTGACCCCCATGAGTGATATACAGATAGACTTTGCTGAAATTCCCCGTGCAAATGGATATCACTATATATTAGTGTTAGTCTGCACATTTTCAGGGTGGGTAGAAGCCTACCCTACCCGAACTGAGAAAGCTCGAGAAGTCACTAGGGCATTGCTCCATGAGATTATTCCTTGATTTGGAATACCGTCAACTAGAGGGTCAGATAATGGTCCATCATTTGTATCCCAAGTGACCCAACAGTTAGCTCAAGCCTTGCAAATAAAATGGAAATTACACACTGCTTACAGACCCCAGAGTTCAGGGAAAGTAGAACGCATGAACAGAACCCTGAAAGCTCAATTATCCAAACTTTGCCAAGAAACACACCTGAAGTGGCTCCAGATTTTACCCATAGCCCTTCTTAGGATACGTTCAGCTCCCACCAGATCCTTAGGTGTCTCCCCTTTTGAGATTTTGTATGGGCGACCTCCACCCATAGTGCAGGGAATAAAGGGAGACATGAGGCAGATAGGATCTGAAATAACTAGACAAGAACTATTAGCTTTAGGTTCTGTTTTGCAGAAACTCCAAACGTGGGTGCAAGACCGACTACCTATCAATCTGACTGAGCCTCTGCATCCTTTCAAGCCAGGAACGTCCGTGTGGGTGAAAGAGTGGAGAAAAACCCCGCTGGCGCCGCATTGGAAGAGACCTTATGTCGTCATCCTGTCGACCCCCACTGCAGTGAAAATCGCAGAAGTTGAACCTTGGATCCATCACAGTCGAGTAAAGCCGGCAGCTGCTCCTGATCCTGGCCAATGGACGTCAGTAAATGATCCTGAGATTCCATTGCGACTCACCTTGAGGAAACAGCCAGTTTTATAGAGACTATCTACGTCACGCGAAAGTGACCATCGCAGCAGAAAAAGAAGAAAATTCAACGAAGTTCATCATCCTTAATTTTCCAGTTAACCTTCAGAGACTGTAATCATAATGTTCTTCCACTATTACCTTGTGGGAGTGGTGATTCTGGGAATCCTGGAAAAGACTTTTGCCCTACCCCCTTGTGCAGCCTGCATAACCACCACCCGCACTGGACAAAAGATTACTCAGACTTTGATCTATCATTCCTACTATACCTGCACTGGTACAGTCAGCCGATATATCTACAATTGTACTGAATTGAACATTTGTACAAAGGGGAAAAGTAAGATTTGTTATAACCCCCGACAAAATCCATCCTACTATACATTTGAGACACGTTGGAATGATGAGGATGGAGCCATCTTGAATATAACTAAACCGCTCACCAACCCCACAATACCTATCATCTTGAACTTTGATGCTTGTGGGGCCATCAACAAAATGCTTATCACAGATGTGCATCCTGGTCATGGGAACGAGCATATTACCATGATGATAAGTATATGTGTCCAGAGGGAGCCTATGGATGGGGAAAATGTACTGGAAAAAGTACAGCGGCCACCATCTACTCCACTGCATCTCGACATGATTACTTTTGCCCAAAATGGGAGTGCGTATATTTTGCTACCTGGAAGAATGCACCGATGGGACGGAATGGAGATCATCGGAAAGGCAGTCTAACCAAGATTAAACTGTCAGAGCCTACGAAATGTCACAGAGGAGCTTGTAATCCTCTTCAACTTTTCATAGCCGATCCTAGCCAATGGAAGCAAGGAAGCAAGGATACAAGTTTGGGTTGCGTATAGCAGGAGGAGGTGTAGATCCTGGGACTATTTTATATCTGCGACTGAACACCAACACTCATGTATCCTCACCTTATCGCATACATCACTCCTTCTATGAAGCCATGAAATCAGAGTTTGAAATTCCTCCTGCTTCCCAGAACTTATTTCTTGAATTAGCAGGAGCAGTCGCATCTAGTCTCCATTTTACGGACTGTTTGTTTTGTGGAGGAACAACAATGGGAGACCAATGGCCTTGGGAGGCACAAGAGCTGAACTATTCTGTTCCATATATTCAGACCAATATACACAATACCACAAGTGAATGGGTATTGGCTCACTCTATTGTAGGTAACTTATGTTTTTCTCGCTATGGACCAATGTTTAATATGGAAGTGGGGCAGCTGGTCTGTCTCAACCAGACGTTCTACAACAGCACCACTAAAAAGACATCTTGGTGGTCAGGAGTTAACACTACCGAACCTTCCAATCCTCTGGTGCAATTCTCCAACCTTGCCAGTATCTGGACTAACTTAGCAGCATATAATTCCTGGCAAGCACCACCTGGACTGTACTGGATTTGCGGAACCCGACTGTACTGGATTTGCGGAACTCATGTATATGCCAGACTTCCTCATCACTGGGGAGGTGCATGTGTATTGGGAACCATACGGCCTTCCTTTTTCCTTCTGCCTACATCCCAAGGAGAGCAGCTGGGATATCCTGTGTACCGGAGTCGACAACTGAAAGAAGCCTTGAAAATAGGCCAATGGGACAAATCGGAAGGTGATGAATGGCCACCAGAAAGAATCATTGCATACTATGGACCTGCTACTTGGGAGCAGGATGGGACTTGGGGATATCGTACCCCTGTTTATATGATTAATCGAATAATACGTTTGCAAGCTGTTGTTGAAATAATAACCAATGAAACTGGCAAAGCACTAACCCTTCTAGCAAAGCAAAGTACGCAAATGCGCACAGCCATTTATCAGAATCGTTTAGCTTTAGATTATTTGTTAGCGGCGGAAGGTGGAGTATGTGGGAAACTGAATCTCAGTAATTGTTGTTTAAAGATTGATAATAATGGGCATGTAGTTGAAGATTTAGCCATCCAGATGAGGGAGCAGACATTCGTGCCAGTCCAGACTTGGCACAGTTTAAAGATGGATGGGTGGTTTGGCTCATTGTTTTCCTGGATGGGTGGATTGAAATCCCTTATGTTGATTATCTTATTCATATTAGCCATGTGCTTATTGCTCCCTTGTCTCTTACCTCTTTGCTTATGCATGATAACATCATCCCTTGATAACACTATTGAGCGGAAGGCAGCTACAAAAGTCTTAGCTATGTGGCGATATCACCCTATACCCCTGAATGCTAATGCTATTACACCTGTATAATGTGTACATTGACTAATGCGTGATTTAATTCTCACCTTTCCTCACTTGCGGGTGAGAATAATCAAAGGGGGGAATGAGGTAGGCTATGGCCTAGCATAGCCTGCTATTATGAAAGGCCTGTAAGTTAGGCCTGGATCCTAATTTCCATTACAGCTAGAAAAGAGCTATAAATCTGTGAAAAATGACAAGGATGTTTTAAAATGCTTAATAAGAAGTTTTTATGAATGCATAAGTCTTCTATTATTCTCTTGTATGTGAAAGAACCAGAAAGTAACAGTACAAGTAACAGTATATGCATTCCAGAAGCTGAAGTTAACCTTGCAGTAGAAAAGTTACCAAGTCAAGACTATACCATTGTTCAAGCAATCCTAAAGGAGGGGGCCGGTTGCTAGGCTCCGGAGGGATTTCTAATTGGACAAATGAAGGGAATGTATAACCAATGAGAAGTTTGTAAGTATCGAGCTAGAACCAATAGAACGTTTTCATGTATCAAACTGAAAAAGCGGTATAAAAAGTTATGTCTCTGTATAAACCTCCGCTCAGTACCTTTTGAAGCTTGACTGACTGGGCCTTGTGCACAATAAACTGACTTGGACCCTGTCTATCGACTCCTGGACTTATTCATTGATTGCACTTTGCTACAGCAATAGCTCTTGACGACAAATTCAATAAGTTATTTGATCAATTAAACTTGATGACTGCTGTCACTGCTGATGCAAAGGGTTCACTGAAGCTAAGCAACAGATCTCTGAGTGGAGGATGAGGCCTAGGGCACATAACATGACATAGCTCAAGTATGAACAGAGCTGACAGTCTATGCAAAGAAACTGTATGACCTAGAAAACAGGCTGAGGTGAAATAATCTGTGCTTCATGGGCATTCCAAAGGATGTCAGTGACAGCAACTTTGGGGAATTCTTAGAGAAATAGTTAATGGAAGAAGGTGAGATTTTACTTACCAGTGGATCTTAATTTCTATGCAAAAAGGAAGTGGAATTGTGGGTGAGGCCAGGGCCAGAAATGACCTGTGTGGCCAGGGCCAGAAATGACCTGTGTGGCCAGGGCCAGAAATGACCTGTGTGGACAGGGCCAGGGTCGGAAGTAACCAGTGGGAGTGGGACCGTGACTAGAAAACTTCCCAGAATTTCAGATTTTTCATGCTATGCTCAGATTAAAAATGAAGGATAATGAAACAAAACCATCAAGTGGCTCACAATAATCTTTGCTTCAGGCAACATTTCATTGGGAGGCAGGCAGGTAAATCAGCTGCTAGCTCCACCCTGAGGATAGAATCTGAGTGATGTCACTTCCTAAACTGGAGAAGTACAAGAACTCTGTTCCACCCCGTTCCATCACAAATTAAGCCCTGCTTACCAGATAATGTCCTTTCTTTGAGTACTGCTAGACCAGTCCCAGACAGGTGGGTTATGTTCCCCTACCAGCAGATTGGTGGGGACAAAGAACCAATGAAATGCCCAGGTTTCAATGACATCACTCCCATGCCTCTATCCGCATCAGTCACCAGAGGTCTTTTCAATATCTGTCCCAAAGCATATAGGAGAACATGGCAAGCCTCTCATAACCTCAATGAGCAACAATGAGTAACGAAACAGCAGAGAACAATGCACAGGAAAGCCTAAACAGAAGGCTGTCAGTAGAAGATGGACCTGCAGAGCCAAGTATATAAATCATAGTAGACCCCAGTGTACCGCCGCAGAAGAACAGAGTCAACACATTTCTAGGGGTGGGGTATGGACTGGTCTAGCAGGACTTAAGAAAAGGACATTATCTGGTAAGTAAAATGTCACCTTCCATATCATTCTGCTAGACCAGACCAGAAAAGTGAGACATACCTAAGCTACACCTCCACTGGGTGGGAAGAAGAAACAGAAACTCGCATAACCTTAGAGCCAAAGGCCGTGTCCGCCTGAGCGTGGACATCGAAGTAATAATGCTTGACAAAAGTCAAAAGTAATGTCCATGTTGCCACCCGACAAATGTCTGCAGGGGCTACCAAGTTCTGCTCCACCTACAAGGATGCTTGCACTCGGGGAGAACAGGTACGCAAACCCCCCCAGAACTGTCCAGTTCTGCAAAAGATACTCTGAGGCAATGGCCTCCTTAATCCAGCACCCCAAAGTAGACTTAGCCACTGAGTCACCCTTGTGTGGACCAGTAAACAGCACAAAAAGATGGTTTGCAAGGCGAAGATCCCTTTCCTTCTCCTGACACTGCTCCTTAGAGAAGGAGGGCAGGCAGACCACCTGGTTCACAAGAAAGGGAAAAATCACCTTAGGCAAGATGGAAGGCACAGGCCGAATGGGAAACAGCCTCCTTTGAAAAAGACAGATAAGGATCTCAGCAAGATAGAGCCTGCAGCTCGGAAATCTGCCTTGCGGAACAAATCACAACCAAGACAACAGTCTTGAGTGTCAAAGTAGCATGCTTTAGTGGCTCAAAGGACTCTGACATCAGGGTCCTCACCAGACATCTAAAACAGGCCAAAGCTGTCACCTGAACCTTCAGGGAGTTAAGAAAGAGGTCCTATTCCAGACCTTCCTGCACAAAGGCCAACAGGGATGGCACTTTGGCCACCTCCAGGACCAGCTGCCTTGCAACACACCACCATAGCTTGAAGGGGCACTAAACCCACATGTTTGCCAGGCTATATCTCCCCTCCGCTTCATAGGCACACCTACAATCCACTCGTAACTTGGCTTTCTTTTTCCTTGGTCCCTCACTTTAGGAACACTCTCCCTTCTGCTCTCCGCCTCAAATTTTCCTTCCACAAATTCAAAGCCTAACTGTCGACCCACTTGTTTTCCCTTGCCTTTGACCTGCCACCACCCACTGTGTGATCCTCTCTTCCATCTCCCTCATGTACCCTCATCTCTTCTATGCTCTTTTGATATGACTGTGTCTCTCCTGTCCTATTATATTTTGGCATGCCTTTCCTATTTCCTGGCAGCCTACTTGTTTTTAGTAACTGCTTTATTGCTTCTGTAAAAGCGATATATCAAAAATGACAATAAAGAAAAAGATAAAGTTTGGTTGACCTCCTCCAGGCTCCGAGCAGAGTGGAAATCACCATCGGAGAGTAGCTCTTCCGTGCCAGCCATCTCCTTTCAAGAGCCAAACCGTAAGCAAGAAGGGAGCTGTGTCTTCCAGGACAATCAGTCCCTGACACAATAGGCCCTGAGATGGAGGCAAACGAAGAGGTGGCATTTACAGAAGCCATGTCAGATCTCTGAACCATGCTCTCTTCGGCCAATCCAGTGCCACCAGAACAATCCTGCCCGGATGGTGCTCTATACGCCAAATCACACGCCCCACCAGGGGCCACAATGGAAACACATACAGCAGGCATAGACGTGGCCACGGCTGAGGCAGGGCATCAAAATCCTCGGACTTCATCTCCGTGCAGCAACTGTAGAAGCAGCCGACTTTGGAATGGGTCGCCATCAGATCTATCCTGGGGTGACCCCATTGGTGCAGAATCATCTGAAATACCTCCTGATTCAACTCCTACTCTCCGGGATCCAGAGAGTGCCAACTGAGAAAGTCCGCTTCCATACTGCCACCCTGGCAATATTCTGAGCTTAGAAGGTTAGGAGGTTCTTCTCTACCTGGCAAACAGGAACGCCATCTCCAGGGCCACCCCAGCACTCCTTATGCTGTCTTGCCGATTGACTTAAGCCACTGCCATGGTGTTGTCCGACACCACTTGAACCGCCTGGCCCTCGACAAGGGGCCAGAAAAGCAGAAGTGCCAACCTAATGGCCCTTGCCTCTAAGTGCTTGATAGACCACACCACCTCATTGCGGTTCCAACAACTCTGGGCCTATGGTCTTGGCAATGGGCTCCCCAGCCCAAGAGACTGGCATCTGTCATCGGATGAATCCATGAGTAATCATCCAGTGGCATGCCCTTCCTCAAATGACTGGGATGCTGCTACCACCGCAGGGTGGCCTTCACCATCAATAGGAATGGGAGTAGGGGCTCGAACTCCTAAGATCTCAAGGACCATCGAGTCAGCAAGGACAGCTGGAGCTGGTGCATATGAGCACCCACCCATGGCACCATCTCAATTGTTGCTACATCAGTCCAAGGAGCTGAAGATAATCCTGAACTTTGGGAGTCTGCTGTGAAATGAACAGAGCCAGGCAATCCAAAAACCTTGTGCCTTTTTCCTCTGGCAGGAAGACTCTGCCCACTTGAATATTCAAACATGCTCCCAGGAACTCCAGGGACAGGGAAGGCATCAACTGGCTCATTCCGATTCATCACCCTGCCAAGGCCTTCCAAAATTGACACCACCTGGGGCGCTACCCAAGACCTCCCTGAAAGAGAATGTGCTCAGATGAGCCAGTCATCCAAATTTGGGTGCACACAAATCCCTTGGCGCCATAGCACTGCAGCCACCACCACCATGACCTTGAAGAACATCCTTGGGGCAATGGAAAAGTCAAATGTGAGGGCAGCAAACTGAAAGCGAGAGTCAAGCATGGCAAAATGCAGATACCTTTGCTAATCCTCCTGGACCGGGATATGAAAGTATGCCTCGTCCAAATCCAGAAATGCTAGGAACTCCCCCTTGATGCACCACTTGAATCATGGATCCCAAAGTTTCCATCTGGAAGCACAGGACGCGCAAATGTTCGTTGACACCCTTGAGGTCCAAATGGGCCAGAATGATCCATATTTTATTGGCACCAAAAAAATATATGGAATACCTGTCCTTGCCCCAATCGTCTAGGGGAACAAGCATCATGGCCTGCAAGAGTAGCAACTTGTCCAATGTGGTCCACAGAGCAGACCTTTTGTTTGTAGACTTACAATTTGTTTTCAGACTTACAAAAGGAGATGACAAAAGCGTTCAGGATCAGCTCTTTACATTCCAGGACAGTCGTACCAAATGGTGTCTGGCATCCAGCGATCCTTGGTGACCTGGGCCTATTCTGGAAAGAAAAGGCGAAGCCTGCCTCCAACCATTGCGCAGTCTAGAGGAGGCTGAATCCCTGGATCCACGAGTTCCTGAAAAGGACTTTGAACAAGACCAAAATCCAGAAGTAGAGGGGAAGAAAGGCTTTCCAGGCTGGTAGCGTCAGGAATGCCAAGACCCCCCAGGGATCCTACCAGTGCACTCATGAGGCGCAGCCAGAGGCTGACGGAAAGGGGACTCCTGGTCACTTCACAGGCCCCCTGGACCTGTCCTCTGAAAGGCGGTATGATTTTGCTTTGCCCAGATCCTTCACCAGCTACTCCAAATCAGCCCCAAACAGAAGCTGCCCTTTAAAAGCCAGTCAGAACAACTGGGCTTTGGAAGAAGTGTCCGCTGCCCAGTGTCAAAGCCAAATCCAGAACCACATCACTATCGACAGAGCACTGTTCCTGATTGCTAGGAAGACGAGGTCATACATGGCATCAGAAAGGAAGGACACAGCTGACTCCAAAAGAGGGGTGGTATCATCTGGCAGAAGAGACTGAATCCACTGGAGCAGGACTCGAGATATCAGGCCTTCACATACCGCCAATTGAAGAATAGCAGCTGTGGCAGCAAACTGGTTCTTCAATAAGAAAGCTACTTTGTGGTCCAGAGCATCCTTTAAGGCTGATCCGCCTTCTACAGGAATGGTGGTCTATCTGGTAACAGCCGTGACCTACACATCCACCTTGGGAAGATCAAACCATACAATGTACTCCTTCTCCTGGAGAGCATACATCGTATACACCCTTAACCCCTTAGGCGGGGAGTGGGGGAATACCACTCCGACCGGATCATGTCCTTGATCACCTCCAGGAACAAGATGACAGTAGTGTATTTCCGCATCCCTTGCAGGAGTGGATGCACCTTCGGCTTCTTCTCCCTATCTGGAGCATTTGCCACACTCAAGGTGGATGAGATCCGGGCAAGCAAAGCCACCACAGTTCCTCCTTCCAGAACAGGTGGATTAACACCAGCCTCTTCACAATCCTTCAAAAGCGAGAGTACTTCTTCATCCACATCAGAGCCCAAAACCGAGCCATCTGAATCCAAGTCATAGTCTAAATCTCATATGGATTCCAGGCGATCCCCCATCTCCAGGGATGCCCTTCACTAGGGACGCTTAGCCAAAGACAATTGAACAGGGCTTCCACTCTCAGCCTGCCTCTCACAAGACTGCTCTCGGGGGAACCCAGAGGCTGCAGGGTCTGAATTTCCATATTGGAAAGACCAGGCCTGTTGCAAAAAGGAAAAGAATTCCAGGGAATACAATATGCACTCCAGAAGCTCTCCTGGTGGAAATGACCCCCTACCAGGAACATAACCGCCACCCCTAGAGGATGGTGGGTGGCACACAGCACGGCTGCCGGAAGTCTCTGCAAGCTGAACATCCTTACCTCCAGCACCATCCACCACCTCCTGCCCAAAAGCAGGCAAGATAACACTAACTGCATCCCTGGAGAGGGGGAGCAAGTTCTCCAGGTGTGAGAGATAGTGAGTGATAGCTACCTCATATAACCCTATTAGGCGGCTGCCTAGGGTGTTAAGATTTAAGTTGCCTTTGATACAAAAAGAATCTTGTAGTCAAGTGGTAAGGCAAAAATAATATTAGGGCTTTATTCCCTGCCCTGATGGGATATTCCTGAGATACAACAAACAAT
The DNA here is from genome assembly GCA_033557465.1 of Ichthyophis bannanicus. Classification (NCBI taxonomy): domain Eukaryota; kingdom Metazoa; phylum Chordata; class Amphibia; order Gymnophiona; family Ichthyophiidae; genus Ichthyophis; species Ichthyophis bannanicus. The sequence continues at coordinate 285,395,576 of CM066036.1, forward strand.
ATGAAACAAAAGAACTGTTGCACAGAAAAATATCTTCTTTCCTTTAGGCACCATCAGCTGGCTGCTTTGCACATGTTCAACATAAAGATACAATATCGTCAGATAAACAAATTGTACAATCCATGGGCACAGGGTCAGAGTTATAGCTGCTGTTCTCCCACTGCATTAACTCAGAGTCACTTACGATTGCATATGGGTCACACTCTTCACAGCTGCTGTCTTCCTTAAAACTCTCCTGTGAGTCATGGGCTAGCTTTTCTAGAAAGGGCTCTTTAAATCTAGGGCTCTGAATGCCTGGTATATTAAAAGCTTCCTTCTGGCTTCCCCCTCTTCTCCACGCTGGTGGAATTACTGTGTAACTTTCAGTGTCAAAGTTACTTCTGGTGCCACGCCCTTGCCTTTCAAACCAAACAGAACTTCTTGCCTTTTCTTTAGCAAAGCTAGGTTCCCACATTTTAGCTGTGGTTCTGTCTCTTATATCTGGGCTTCTGGCAGCTCTCTCCTGGGCTCTCCAACTGCCAGGAATCCTAGCAGGGTCCTGAGCACGGTGCTGGCTGTTTCCTGCTCTGCTGCCACACCTACTGCTTCCTTCCCTCAGTGGATTTCCTCCAGCATGACGTGTGTTCACTGGATGCTGGCTTAGTCCTCCCAGGTCGCTGCCCCTACTGGCCTTCCCTGGTTCTACCCTGCAGCTTTTATCCTTGTTCTCCTAGGACAAGCAGGATGAGTCAGCCACACTTGGTGACGTCATCCGACGGCGCCGAGACGGAAGTACTCTCCATAGCCCAGAAGGGCTTTTTAGCCCTTCAGAGCATGGGCCAACAGGCCCCACCCCCCTTGCCCGCCCCTAGCTAGCCAGTTTCACTTCTTCCGCCTTGCCAGCAAGACGGACATTTTCTACTCTCCTTAAAAACTTTCAGAATAATTATCTTCTACTGCATATTTATATCTAGCAATTGCAAAACTTGCCATTAATTCTTTGTCAAAGTTTCTCATTTCAGATCCACTTGCAGCAACTGCCTAGTGCCAGAGGACCAAGGGTTCAATCCTCAAGAGAGGACATGGCCTAATGGCTGGGACAATTTGCTATGCACAACAAAAGCTAGGGCTCAAACCCTACCTCCAGCAGTCATCCCTGGTCCTGGACAAGTCATTCTCCGAGAGAAGTTGAGCTTGGGCTCCTGGACCTACCAGCGGCAGAAGATCCCTGTCGGGGCTCTTGGCCGCATGTGTCTCCGGGGGACACCGCCGCCAGTTTCCGCCTCGGCTCAGGGTGTGCCTAAGGGCCTCCATCCCCAGCCGCAGGCTTAAGGATGGTCGCGGCAAGATGCGACACAGGAGCCCAGGATATCGAAGCCCCCACGGCAGCCCGGGACGGGCCCAAGAGGCCTCCGTCCCTGGGCCCCGCTCCCCAGTTGCCCGGATTCCGCCTGCACACGTGGGGAGGATACGGGGCTGCCACCTTGCTCCTCCATGCTCCCAGCCGCCCAGGTCAGAACGGTGCCTTCTTCTCTTGCACCCGATCCGGCCGTCCACGAGGCCCCCATGGCGGCGGCCATCTTGCCTCTGACATCAGGACCAAGCTCCTCCCCCGACGGCGCCATTGGTCGGCGCCGACCCAAACGTCATGAAGGGGGAGGCACCAGCGCAGATGACACCTCCATCGCTGATGATCCCGTTCAGCGCAGAGGGGTCGGCGCAGACACCTGGACTCGGTTCTAGGACCAGACGCAAGACGAGAACTGAAGTTCTCGCCGACGCCTCGGAGCGGATGAGCATCAGAGCCCTATCCCACTCCAGTTCTCAAGGCCAAAACCCCGGTGCAAGGCCATTCTCGATCGCGCCTGCTTCGGAGCAGATGAGAGCCCTCCCTTACTCCCCGGGTAAACCGCTACACTCTACGCTCCAGTTCGGGCCCCGGTGCCAAGGCATCTTCGGTGTAGCCGTGGCATTGATGTGACCGAGATCATGGCATTTTGCCCAGGAGCCGGTGCTAAGAGCGTCAGCGCTGTCCTGCCTCTGTGCCGAACGGGCCTTCGGCAAGCCTCTCTGCTCGGCATCGCCAATTTGGCCGCAACCTGGTGCGGCGCCGAAGCACCTTCAGCCTCTGGACATGGCCAGGGAGTGAAGATGGGGCAGGAATGAGGTGCGGAGGGGCGCAAGTCAGCCTCCAGCTCCACCGGCCACCTCAACCCGACCCAGAGCAGCGATGATCCGGATGGTTGCTACTAGTGAAGCTCTCCTGAGGGGTCTGAAATCTGCGTTTCCAGAAGCTCAAGTGTTGGTTCCCACTGCCACTGTTTGTGAGCTTGGGAAAAAAAAAAAAAAAAAACACTTATGACCTGCCCCTTCGTGCTCGGAGCCTCGGACCTTCTGGATCGACGCCCAGAAGCTTTCCGCCATCACACAGCCCACCAAGCTTCGGCTGAGACACCCCCCTACAAGGTCATCAGTCCCTGGGCATCAGGAAGAAAGGCACGCTTGACCCTACGGGGCGCTGAATCCGAAGATACTTCAAATCCACTCCCCTACCGCCACAATGGTTAATACACTGACAGATGGCACAGGGATCATGAGTCAATTCCCCACAGGAAATAAGGTTGGCCAAAGTACTTGCTGTCTGAGAGGGGTTCCAGCAAGGGACTCTGCCACACGTTATATCCCAAAGCATCCACGCAGGGGACATGATCTCTCTTCAGGTGTGAGAGTTCCTGTGCTCAGCTCCCAGACAAGCCCCGCTTGGTCCTGATCCAGGAGGAAATAAGGTCTCCCTGAAATTACTAACACTGCAGGTCACTAACCCGGCAACAGCATACTATAACCCATGCGGAGGGGATGGCCAGGGCATCCGAGGCTTCAAATCGGCACCGGACACCACCTGCTGAATATCTTCGGAGCAAAGGAAGCCAAGAAAATCTCAACCTAGGAACCTTAAGAAGTCTTTAGCCCTTAAATTCCCCGCCAGGGCCCCACCGCATCCATCTCCTTCATACATGCTTGCCTGCTGTGACGTTGAGCCCGACCTTGAGCCTCGCTCAACCAGCTTGCGCCTAGGCAATGGAATAAATTTTCAAACAATGTGCAGAGATACAGACAGTGGCAGCACGTTGGCGCTTAGAGAGGCATAGCACAATGATTTACACATTGACTTCTGAACCAGGGCAATGAGTTCGATTCCCCAGTGGGGCTAATGAGTAAGGCTGCCTGAGGCATTGTCCTTGAAGTGACAACACGGTGGTGCAGTACACACAGACAGTGTGTTCAGAAACAGAAGGTCGCAGGTTCAAGTCCCAGCTGTGGTTCCTGTCAACCAGTTCCCATGTTACTCCCTCTACCCGAATCCGGGTTTCAGAGCGCCTTCCTTCGCATCAAGCTACCGCTTCTTACTTAACATCCCATCGCTGCTGCGCCTGGAGAATTAGCATCGCGATGGGCCATCATTAACATCACGATGTTATGGTTAGTTGGGGATCAATCCAAAACACAGAGCGCTCAGTGTTTTGCTCCTTACTATACATCTCAACCTTGCAGGATAGCCACCTACTTGGGTTTGCCCATACACTACCACCCCTAAAATCCCTGGATCAAGTGTGCCCATATACTACCACCTAGATCACCGGGATCAGGTGGGTGACAGCAACGGGTAGCAAGCACTGGACAGCCAACATTGCCCTTTGGGGTAGGGCAAAAAGGGGTTGTCCAAGAGAAATGCAGCTAACCCCGTGGTACAGTATATAGAGATCTGAGGGAACTCTGGAGGCGAGATTCGCCTCCGACATCAGGCTGGCAACCGCCCTCCGTTCTCTGACTCCTCAGACTATGCAGCGCTGGTCCTGCTGTCAATGGACAACCATCAGGTCTACCTGATATCTCCTGCATCCTGGACGAAACAAGCAACGGCCAATGCCGGGGGCATGGCCTAGAGCGTGCGGCCTGCATCCCGGACAAGACAGGTAACCGCCCTGTCTGCACACGGGCCTCCGGAAAGGGAGACTACACTCTGTCCGCCACAGAGGGGCTTACTCCCTGCCCCCCCCCCTTGTAGCCTCTAAGAATGGCTCACAATGAAGACTCTAAAGAAGCTTTATTTCCCACCACCGGTTGCAGTCCAACTGAGTGGTGGAGTATTCACAGACAATATATACATAATCAAAGACTCTAACAGAAGGTCACAGACTCAGATCCCAGTTGGGATCCTGCACTGCATGCTCTGCTTCAACCAAGGAGGCTAAGGACCCCACTTGGCTGCAGCAAAACCATTCGTGACGCCATTGCTTCCAAAGGGGCTCCAGAGGAAGAATGCTATCACCCAAACCCTGTGTTAGGTCGCACTAGGGTTAAGGTGATGACCTCAATGGCAGACGTTATAGTGGGCATCGTTAGTAAGGCTGTCAGAGACAACTCCCTGGTAGGCGCATGACCTCTAGAGCCAGTAAGCGGCGTCAACTTGGCCTCACCATTCATCCAGCAGCCCCCGGTGCATCTGCCTGATACAAATCCTTGACCCGGCGTCTGTCAAGACATGGTTGCTCTCTCTGCCACAGTTGCATGGTCCCCGGGGTATCACACCTGACAAACGTCTGAGGTAAGCACTTCCCACCATCAGGTTAGGACCCTGAATCAACAGCGCTTCTGCCAAGCAGCAGCTTCAAGCCGGTCCGGAAATCTGGAGCGAAGACTCAACCGCTGCCCTTCTGGGGGCCCCTGCTGTGACCCTACGACCAGGCCTTCCGCCACCTGAACCATCTGGCGAACCTCATCAAGACCCCTGCCCAAGCAACTCTGTGCCACTGTACCTAACGTTACAGGGGACATGAAGACGGAATGACAGGCTCATAGCCTGCCCGGGGCCTCAGTCTGGATTTTTCCCTCTGATCTACTCAGGAGCAACCTGCCTCAGCAAAGGCAGGTGTACCTGGCCAGCGGCTCACAGGCTCGATTCGCAGGTCCAAACCTGGCGAAGACCATATTGGAAGGCCAAGGATCATATGGGGGAGTTATAACGGTACAGCAACGCCTGCAGCTCGGCTCTCCAAGGCCTAAACGGCAGGGAGCGGATGCTCCTGGCAGTCCTCTCTCCTTGGAATCGTGCAAGAGCTCAGCCCTAGACGTCCTCAGTCAACGGACTCATCGCGAGCAGGTCTTGGCTGACGCCCCAGACCCAGACCCTGTTCACGGGCTGTGATCCCAACCTGATCCCTTGGTCTCCTGCTATCGGCACGACTGAATGGCTCACACGATCGAGCAGCAGCCTCCACGTGGCCGTCGCCCTTGACAGGCCGCCGCCGTCCAGGGCAGGTAGGCCTGAAAAAGATCTCTAGTATACCCGGGATATACTCAGAAGCAGTGTGCGAACCCGGGGCCAGGCCCACCGGCACTTCCACAAGCACAGCTTACTGGATTCAGGCAACTCGGCGACACTGGCGAAGGCCCAAGCCACCCCACATACAAGCAAGGGTTCAGCTACGGGCATGGGCTCACAGGCCAGGCTACAAGCAAAGGCCCCAGAGCACGCACATATTGCATGCATCCCTGGAGATCACCATCCTTCGCAAAACGTCACCCCTGCACCAAACACCATCAACAATAGGTGCATCTTACTGAGAGACGTGAGGCCGTGAGTTCTTGTCATCCAGACAGCCCTAACAAGCTGGACTCCCACCTCGCAGCCGCCCCCAGGCCGCCCATCTCGGAACTGACTCTTGAGCTCTGATGCATTGGTGGTCAGTCTCTCACCACTATGATAGCCTAGCCGATGCTGCCTTGCTATCCCGGCCCGCACCGTTCGCCTCACTGCTAACACAGGCTGGATGGTACACCATTATGGGTCAGACGGGCCCTTCATGTCCATTGCGCTGTTCCACTCTGGTTAAAACCGAGAGAGACGCCTTTCCCTTTTACAGATGTTCCTCTCTCATGCCAACAACTGATGCAGCTGCTCCTTCGTGCAGTTACGCCTGCACCAATACGGCTCGATGTCCTCGTTGCGGTTACCCCACAGCACTACTGCCTGATGGTCTTCACCTCTGCTACCGCACAAGTGCGCAACACTTTAACTACAGTCGCCACTGCAGCCGTCGTGCAGTGCCTGCTAACTACTCCCTGCTACTACACGTGACTGCTACACAGGTGTGCTCCGCCACTGCTGTGTGCTCTACCACTTCAGGCCCTAGGTCCCCGCAGACAACGCCACTGCGGCACATGCGTTCTTCCCCTATTCAGGACTGTGTATAGGCCTATCTACCATGGTTGCAACTCACAGCATGCTGTCATACCAGACCTGGAACAAGGTCTCGGCCTCCCCATCCCCCTAAGCACATGGTAGCTTGGGAGGCACCAAGTGTGGCTGACTCATCCTGCTTGTCCTAGGAGAAAACGGAGTTACTTACTTGTAACTGGAGTTCTCCGGGACAGCAGGATAAGTCAGCCACACATACCCACCCTCCTCCCCTGGATGAGGCGGCCTCTGTCCTAGTGCCCGCCTCCGAGCGGCAAAAGGCTCAGCTAGTGACGTACTGGCTAGCTAGGGACGGGCAAGGGGGTGGGGCCTGTTGGCCCATGCTCTGCAGGGCTAAAAAGCCCTTCTGGGCTATGGAGAGTACTTCCGTCTCGGCGCCGTCGGATGACGTCACCAAGTGTGGCTGACTTATCCTGCTGTCCCCGGAGAACTCCAGTTACAGGTAAGTAACTGTTTTTTTCTCTTTGCAAGCTGCGTGGGTTTCTGAGAACAGGTGTTCCTGATTAGCCTTCCTGCTTCTAGCTACGTCAGGACTAGTGCAAGGACATTTTACTCTAATGCCTTTTTGCTTTTCTTGTGCTGAGTTTGTTTGCTGCTCAGCTAATTCTACATGAGTTGGGTTTGTTTTCTGCTCAGCTAATTCTACATGAGCTGAGTTTGTCTGCTGCTCAGCTAATTCTACATGAGCTGGGTTTGTTTTCTGCTCAGCTAATTCTACATGAGCTGAGTTTGTCTGTTGCCCAGCTGATTCTGAGTAAGTTCCTTACTTTCCCCTAACTCCTTGGGCTCTGTACCGTCTGCTGTGTCACACAGGGAAGACTCAGAAGCTGTTATGCAAGAAGAGCCAAAGATGAAGCACCTCACTTGCCACAGGCCAAACAACATTTTCTGGAAGACAGAGTTAAGGCAAGTATCACAACAGCATGCGCTAAGGTCATGGCAGCCCAAAAGGCGCACGTTAATGTCACTTACACAGCAATATGTCTTATAGGTGCTTGGGTAGGAATATGCGTTGGAGCCACTTGGGCGGAACGCGTGCACAGACTGCATGACCACTTAAGCGCACAATAGTAAAAGGCGATACCAATGTGTGCAGAAAATGGCCCACACTGTGCCAACGGTCTATCCCAAATTGCGCCCTAGATGGACGGAACTGAGAGCCCCCAACAAGGTCAGTGACGAGGTCAAGTCTTGGTACTCCCCTTCTAACCCACTTCAACCCTTGCAACCCATTATAACCTGCTGTAACCCACTGCTAACACACTCACCCACTGTACCTCCCTCCATTCAGTTATCGTTGCGAGTTCAACATTTTGACTGGTAAGGGAAGTGGAATTGCAATGGGCTAAGCTAAAGGTGGCAATAAAAGAGGCAACAGATAAATATGTAAGGAAAGTAAATAAAAACAAGAGGAGAAGGAAACCTATTTGGTTCTCCAAAGAAGTGGCTGCTCAAATAAAGGCAAAAAACACAGCTTTCACAAAATTCAAAAGCTTGCAAACAGGAACACAAAGGAATACAGAATCAAACTAAAAGAGACAAAAAGAGAAATAAGGAAAGCAAAATCAAAGGCAGAGGAAAAGATGGCCAAAGATGTGAAGTGTGGTGACAAAACTTTCTTCAGGTATATTCGGGAGACGAGGAAAATCAGAGATGGAATTGCAGGACTCAGAGGTGCTGGGAACGGATTTGTGGAAAGTGACACTGAAAAAGCGAAATTGCTAAACAAATACTTCTGCTCTGTTTTTACTAAAGAAAATCCTGGAGAAGGACCATCAGTGACTCCCAAATATAAAAATGGGAATGAAGGAGATACCACAGCATTCACAGAAGATGATGCATTAGAACAGCTTGCAAAACTGAAAGTGGACAAGGCCATGGGACCGGATGGAATACATCCCAGGATACTGAAAGAGCTCAGAGAGGTTCTTGCAGGGCCGTTAAAGGATGTTTTCAACAGATGCTTGGAAACAGGAGAAGTTCCTCAGGACTGGAGAATGGCTGATGTGGTACCTCTTCACAAAAGTGGTGACAGGGAAGAAGTGACAAACTACAGGCCCATGAGCCCTATCTCGGTGGCGGGAAAAGTAATGGAGGCGCTTCTGAAGGAGCACATAGTGGACTTTCTCAAAACCAACAGGTAGCATGATGCGAGGCAACATGGTTTTACCAAGGGACGATCTTGCCAAACAAATCTAATTGAGTTCTTTGACTGGGTGACCAAAGAACTAGATCAGGGGCATGCGATGGATGTCATCTACCTGGATTTCAGCAAAGCCTTTGAAACTGTTCCTCATAGGAGGCTTATCAATAAACTCAGTAGTTTGGGGATGGGTCCCAAGGTGGTGAACTGGATCAGAAATTGGTTGATTGATAGACAGAAGGTGATGGTAAATGGAGCTCACTCGGATGAAAGGAGGGTGATTAGCGGGGTGCTCCAGGGTTCGGTCCTGGGCCCAGCACTGTTCAATGTATTTGTGAGTGATATTGCTGAAGGACTGCATGGAAAAGTCTGTCTTTTTGCAGATGACACGAAAATTTGCAACAGAGTGGACTCCCCTAAGGGCGTGGATAGCATGAGGAAAGATCTACAAAAGCTGGAAGAATGGCTTAATGCTTGGCAGTTAAGATTTAATGCAAAGAAGTGCAGTGTCATGCACTGGGGAAGCAGAAATCCAAGTGAAATGTACGCGATAGGGGGCGAGAGGTTGGTGTGCACGGAACAAGAGAAGGACCTTGGTGTGATTATTTCTGAGGATCTCAAGGTGGCAAAACAGTGCGACAAAGCAGTGGCAAAAGCCAGGAGGATGTTGGATTGCATACAAAGAGGAATTACTAGCAGAAAGGAAGAGGTACTAATGCCACTGTATAAGTTACTGGTGAGGCCTCACTTGGAATACTGTGTTCAGTTTTGGAGACCATATCTTGCAAAGGATATAAAAAGACTGGAAACTGCTCAGAGGAAGGCGACCAAAATGATTTGGAGCCTGTGTCAGAAGCCTTATGAGAAGAGACTTGAAGACCTAAATATGTACACTCTGGAGGAGAGGAGGGATAGGGGAGATATGATTCAGACCTTTAAATACTTAAAGAGAAATGATGAACAAACAAACCTCTTCCAAAGATGGGGAAGCTGTAAAACTAGAGGGCATAACATGAAGCTGCAAGGGGGTAAATTGAAAGGCAATGTCAGGAAATACGTTTTCACTGAAAGGGTGGTGGATGCTTGGAATGCCCTCCCAACGAAAGTGGTGGGGGCAAATCCAGTGACAGAATTCAAAATGGCATGGGACAGACACATTGGATCCCTTTACAGCAACAGGATAAAATCAAAATAAACTTATCTAATTTCTCAACAAACAGGGGTGTCCTACACTGAGCAGTGGGTTCACCCCTAAAACAAAGACATGGGGAGGGGTGGCCTGCAAAGAGAAGCAGGTGCACCTACTCTTGCCATCTTACTGGGCAGACTAGATGGACCATACTGGTCTATCTGCCGTCATTTACTATGTTACTATGGTATACCAAAACCGGTTAAATAAATAAATAACTCATCCCCTGAGAGCCTCAGTCAGAAATCTGTGCCAGGCTCAGCTCTACACCCCTGAAACTGTTTCTATGCTTTGCAGACACTGCGTTTAAGGTGGCTGGAAAGAGAATTCCTCTGAGAGCCTTCTGCAATCTTTGGGAGAGAGCAGGGGGGACAGAGGAGGAGGGATGGGACGTTGAGGTTGCGTGAGGCTGCTGAACTCTTCCAGATCCATTTTTTTAAATAAGCTTTTACAAAATTATTAAGCAAAGCTTGTACAGAAAAAAGTAAATCATCTAGCAATTACATTCATAGGGCAATCCAAAAAGGTATCATATAACAAAGATATCTGTAGTCCACAATATAAACGGTGGTGTGAAAAGGGATTACCAGCTATGCTGGAGGAATCACCCACTGAAATACAGGAAACAAAAAATACAAACATTTCAAGATAGTTTGGGAGGGACCAAGACATAAATAACCTTCTCATACATGACCAGATAGCACAGTTACTTACCTGTAACAGGTGATCTCTGGGAACAGCAGGAATAAGTCTTCACATATAGGTACGTCGGTACCGACGGAGCCTGCACAGGAATGCTCCCCAGCATCCAATCAGAAAGCTTTTGGGAGCATCCCTCGCGCCTGCGCGCTGACTTCCCGCCCTTTCCACTTCTTCTCCTCAGTTGAGTTTCATAGCTGAGACAAAGGAGAGAAAGAGGAAAGGAAGATAGATAGATAGATACAACTCCTAGGGGAGGTGGGTGGGTTGTGAAGACTTATTCCTGCTGTTCCCAGAGATCACCTGTTACAGGTAAGTAACTGTGCTATCTCCAGGAACAAGCAGGAATGAGTCTTCACATATGGGGACTCCCTAGCTAGAGATGCCAGGGGGAGATCCCATAAAATGCATGTTCTTGGATCAGGAGTGCATTTCCCACACAGGAATCTACGGCATCCCATGGGGGAATGGAGGGTAGGAGTTGAGAATAGAAGAGCTGTAAGGAAAACAGCAAACCCAAGGACTACAGGAGAGGAGTCCATGGCATGTATGATAAGTACCATTAAAATTATTTAATGAACAGTTATAATATGGAGCTTACCTACTGGACTGTAGGAAGTAGAAAGCGTGATGGAGTCTACTGGATATGCAGTAGCGGAATCCTCAAGGTGACCTCACAGCAGTGAGGGTGAAGGTCCAGACCTGGAATTAGCAGGTGATCCAGGTGTCAACGGGGGTAGGATTAGAACGGCAGGTCTTCAATGGAAAGCTTTATGAAAAAAAGCTGAAAACTCTTTTAGGTACAGAGTCATAACATTGAGGACTAAAAGAAGAAGACTGACCGATTTGGACAACTAGCCCAGTCTTGGAGGGAAGAAGGGTTATGGAAAAAAGCCCATATTCCCAAGCAGAACAATGTGTACTCAAAAACAATGAAGATGTACACTATCTTTCCTAGCTGATGAGAGATAGGAAAGATATTGAAGCTTGAATCTTCAAGGATAGGGAGACCTAGAGCAAAGCGGAAGCTGTTATCACCACAGTAGTGGTTGTGAGCATAACAGTCCCCACATACTAAGGAACAGTATGAAAAAGGGAGCCCACTGTCTGTAACCTCTGAGAAAGGTACAATTGCTATAGCATAGACAGTGAGGAGATAGTATGTAATACATATCGATCTATAAAAGTCTCCCAACAGATACATATATATATATATATATATATATAGGGATATATATATATACCTATATATAAATGTATATCTAGATATGCAGAATATGTATCAACATATAAATTATGCACACACAGCTTACAGACATATGTATGTAGAGGCATATATGGAGATATTTACATACATGATAATAAGTCTGAAGATACACTAAGCCCCATAAGAACATTCACATGGGGAATGTGAAGGGGAAAGATTCATCCAATAACAAGAGGGTGAAACCCACTTGAGAGATATATAGAGAATCTATTTCTGTGGGCTAAGAGGATGCAGGAATGCAATCCAGTAAAATAACCAGGATGGTTGCGTGAAAAACAGAGGATAATATCAGTCTGTAAAGAGCAAGTCGAGAGTCCTTTAGAACTCTGACATGGTAGATGGGTAGAAACGCATAGAGGAGATACCAGGAGGACCCACTGGAGGGACATAGTAACGCATGCTACCCCTAATAGCCTTGGATATTCACGCAGAAAAAGCTTATATTCTGAATTATAACAGGAGACAAGAGGGTGTGGAGAACCCTCACAGTCATGAGAATGATTTATAAGCTTTTTTCTACTATATAGAATAGCCCTCAGAGACAAAGATCAATGCTCTGTAGCAAGGGCCCATAGTAGAAAGCTTCTCTGAAGATTGCAGAGAGCATTGTGCAGGAGAATTATGAGATGAAACTGACTGAAGTCAGGTGTGTTGCCACATCCTAGGAAAAGGAGATGGATAGAAAGAAGATAAGGTGAGAAGCCTAAAGTGAGTAGGATTATCCAAGATAGATGAGGACTAGCTTGGAATCACTACTGAGGCTAGACAAAAATTGTGGAAGATAGACTGGAACTTGTGGAAAAGTACCAGTAGTTCAATCACTGGAACTCCTGCATGCACAGCAGCTGAAAAAGACAGCAGAGAGAATCTTACTGTGCAAAACAAAGAGAAACAGACAAAAGGAGAGGAGATATTCCTGTCCCTGCCTGATGAGTTATCTTGAGAATGTATTCAAGGAAACAAAAAGTCTACACTGGAATGAAAGCTAGAGAAGCTTTTCAGTATGGTACCACTCAGTCAGGGGAAACCCTGGATGAGAGGGGAGGGTGACTTACCCATATGGCGAGTCAGCTGAAGGAAAAAATGTTCATGTTGGGACAGAAACTATCATGAGATAGTTGTAACCTCCCTTCTTGGTAGTAAGAAGAGGAGAATTCTGTAACCCATGGACAAGGATATCCTGACAGCTTAGCATACTGAAAAAGGAAAACCCCAGTGTAGAGCTTTAAGAACAAACTTCTGTTAAGAAGAGGTTAACTGTAGATTGTAACCTTCAGAACCTATGGTTGCTGGGTATGTTGAGACTGGCTAGAATTTGGAAACTTCAGACTAGGACGAGGTGTCCCTTGCTTGGGCACCTCTGGATGATGGGCAGGAGAAGAGTGAAACCTTCTTTTCTTAGGGAATGAAGGCTTGGTAGGACATTTCCTACCTCCTGGGGAAGAAGGCGGCTTAGAATGGTCTCCAGAACCAGGGAAGTCAGTGGAGCAATGAGCAACCTGACGTAAAGCCTCCTTATTGAAGAGATTTTCTCCAGTACAAGGAGAATTACCCAGTGTATGTTGTGCCCATCTACTCAAGTCAGAAGCTTGGAGCCAGGCTCTACGACGTGCTCCAATGGCAATAGCAGAGGATCTGCTAACAGACTCAAAAGAGTCTAGAGAAGCACGAGAAAGAAACCAAGAGATATTCCGGCTATGTTTAAGAAGCAAGGAATAGTCAGCAGCCTTAGGCTCTGACAAAAAAGGAGTCAAAAGAGATAATTTCTTTGTGACCTCCTGGAGTGTTAGACTCATATAAAATATATAAGAAATAATTCTTGATGCCAGCATAGATGGTTGGAAGGTTTGACGTCCAAAGGCATCAAGTGCTCTAGAAGCACGACCTGGCGAATAAGAAGAATGCTTCTTCTTGCTTTTTACCTTCCTCATTGCTGATTCCACTACAATGGAATGATGGGGAAGTTGATTCTTTTGAAACCTTGGAGAGGGGGGCACCTGATACAGAACATTAGTTGCTGTAGAAGGTGAGGGAACCCTTAAAGGTGATTCCCATATTCTCAGAAGAAGATCCTGCAAAGAATGATGTAAAGGAAGCATTATATTTTCCTTTCTGCAGGAGAGCCTTGGTTAAGATTACAGCCAGGGATAGGAATAGCAAGAAAGGTTGCCATGTCAAGGAGAAACTTCTGAAAAGAAGGATCTCCAATGGGAACCATCCCTGGGAAGGCTAAGGTTGAAGATGCAGCCTGAGCACCAGAGGATGTACTGGTCTGGTGCAGAAAAAGAACTTTACTAGATGGATAATGATACTGGCAGTCACGATTTGAGGCAGTTAGTACTGCATCGTCTATGCCAGGTATCGATTCCAAACTAGGCATGGAAAGGATCGATGGCACCGATGTAACTGCAGGAATCGACATCGATACCGATACCGGTAATGGCATCGAGGCCGTCATCGGAGGCTGCTCAAGCGGTACCGAGGTAACCAGAGAGTCTTGGTGAGTATCCTCGGTACTGCGTATCTGGAAACGGCAAGGGTCGGTTTCAAGGCGCGTCGGTACCCAGTCATCTAGACTAGATATCGATTCCAGACTCGGCATCGAAGGGAGCGAGTCTATCGATGCATGTCTAGAGTGCACCGATGTCGGTGGTGGTACCGGTGATGCTAATACAGGGAAGTCACTCTGGGTCGTATCGATCGGTCCTGAAGGTACCGAGGACGCCAGATGACGATCCCTGGTGAAGAGTGGAACACTCGACACCGGTGCCGATGCCGGGGTATCGGTACCGCTCGAAGCGGATACCACCCCCGAGCATGGCTTAGATACAGGAAATTCAATCTGGAACGTATCGATTGGTCCCGAAAGAACCGAGGATGCCAGAAGACGATCCCTGATGTCGAGTGGAACACTCGACACCGGTGCCGATGCCGGGGTATTGGTACCGCTCGAAGCGGGTACCACCACCGAACATGGCTTAGAAACAGGAAAGTCAATCTGGAACGTATCGATCGGTCCCGAAGGTACCGAGGACGCCAGATGACGATCCCTGGTGAAGAGTGGGACACTCGACACCGGTGCCGGTGTATCAGTACCGCTCGAAGCGGATACCTCCCCCGAGCACGGCTCAGGTATGTTCTGTGAGGGGTGAGCCCCAGGAACAACCTGAAACCCCTGAAATGCTTTGGAGCCCGAAGACTCCCGCCGGGGTTTTAATGCCAATGAGGTCTTGAGGGCAAGGCCGGAGCCGTCATCATGCGTGGCATGAGACCTACCACTCAAGGATTGGCAAGTCTTAACAGACTGTTTGTGGGTTACCTGATCCTGTAGAGAAGAAAAACCCGGTGCCCTCACTGCAGGAGGGAAAACGGTATCGAGGGAAACTCTAAAGAAGGAAGGTCTTCTCTCAGCATTGCAGCCTGATAGTTCAGGGGAAAAAGGGTCAGGACCCAAACAGGTTAGACACCAGAGATTGGAGTCTAAAAAGAAAACTGTGTTTCCACAGTGAAGGCACTTCTTAGGAGAAGAAGGCTCCATGATGGAGAGGCCTTGTAGGCCCAAAAAGTTAAGACAGAAACAGAGGGAAAAATCTCTCTGAGTTTAAGAAAAAAGAAAGAAAAAACCACCGGCGGTACCGGTGTCGGCGGGAAAAACAGCCGCGACCACAAGAAAACAAGAAATAAAGTATTTAAAGAAAAAAGTTTCTGCGGTGACAGGAGGACGTCCTGCCGGCTCCGCGGAAAAAAGAAAACTGAGGAGAAGAAGTGGAAAGGGTGGGAAGTCAGCGCGCAGGCGCGAGGGATGCTCCCAAAAGCTTTCTGATTGGATGCTGGGGAGCATTCCCGTGCAGGCTCCGTCGGTACCGACGTACCCATATGTGAAGACTCATTCCTGCTTGTTCCTGGAGATGACTCTACTACTTCGGTAGGAGTGGGAGCTAAAGGGATCCTATCACTAATAAAATCAGATAAATCCTCAGGTTGATAGAAAATAAATCTCTGCGATTTAAACACCACATTTACACGAAAATTGCAAATAGTATGAGGCTGCCAATCGCAAAACCCCCAGTCTTAATAACAAAAATTGTCTATGCCTTTTCTGCGTTTCCCTTGATACATCCGGAAACATTGAGACTTACATTCCATGAAAAAGAGAGTGATCGCTTTTTATAATAAAGTTGTAACAATCAGTCTCTATCCGATACCAATGCGCATGTAACTAATACCTCAGAAGTCAACGAATGAAGAAAGTCTGAAATATTGAGATCATCATTTCTAAGTTCCAGCTCCAGGCCCCTTTTTTCCAACTGGTAAATAGAACGCTCGTGCAACAGGTGGTATCAACTCTTGCAGAACAGATAAGAGTATCCATAAGATATATTTTTTAAAGAGCTCAATTGGAGTAGTACCCAGAATAACTGGAAAATTAAGTAAACATAAATTTGAAGCCCAAGCAGAAATCTCGAGCAACTCTATTTTTCCTGAAGGGCTATATTATCCTTAACAAGAGCCATAGTAGTATCAGAAACATAATTCAACTTTTGCTTGTTTTCATCCACTTTCGTTTTTATATTCTTGGTCACAGAAACATAACTATCCAATCTTTCCACTGTATGCGTTACCTTCTCAGAGATCCCAGCCATCTGTTGAGAAACGACGTCAGCTAAGTAGGCAATAGCATCCCAAATAGTCTCTAGTGTTATAGTTTTTGGGCAAGATAACGCCAAGGAAATAGTTGGTGTTGCAGTCAGGAGTATCTCAGTAGGCGTCCTCACTTCCCATGCACTCTGAGAGGACACTACTACCGCCAAGTCCCCTCCAGGAAAACCCCCCCAGAAACACCGGGGATAAACTCTCTGCCTTGCATCACTGGAGCTCTCTGCCCCAATGCTGTGTGGTCATCACCTTCCAATGAACAGCGCCAGCCACGGGAGGTGAAGCGGAGACACCTGTAGACGGAGTCCATGCATCAGGAGATAGGCTGACATCCAGGCCAAAGGGTTGGGCGGTATCCTCCTTTCGCTCACCACCACCTGCTCTAATCTCCCACTTAGCAGCCTCGAAGAGTTCAACAAATCTGTCCATTGGACCAAAACAGCAGGCTGAGGCTCAGCCAGGAAAGCCCTAGCCTTGCCCTTCCTCTTCAGCATAGGAAGCAGAAATGAGTTCAACCATCACGAAGCCATCTTGGAGTAAACCACACCCCTTGCTATATCCCTCGGACCTTCCAGATTCTTTTAAATTTTCTGGTTATTCAACAGGCTCTCAACAGGATAAGAGCGTAGAGCTAAACCAATTTTCCCTCTCCCTTTGGCTACCGAGCAGTCAAGTGTAGCCTCTCATGTCACATTCAAGTGAATCACCATCAAGATGGTCATTCATGAGTGTTTAAATAAATCTTTTCATCTCAATTATTCTGATTTTCTTCAGCGTGTAGAAATTCCATCCACCATCTGCTGGAGATAAAGAAATACCGAAGAGGCCTCTAGTGGCTGAGGCAAAGGCATGGGAGTGATGTCACTAAAACCTGAGCATTTCATTAGTTCTTTGTCTCCACCAATCTGCTGGTAGGGGAACACAACCCATTTGTCTGGACTGGTCTAGCAGGACAATATGGAATTACCGTTAGCAGAGCCACTAGGAGCACTAAAGATTGAACAGGCACATCACATAGGTCAAAAAAAGTCAGCAGACCAGAGACCTTGGGTAGTGATTGCAAAATTTCTGAATTACGCTCAAAAAAAGACCTTGCTTACTCAGTACAATCAGCGGAAGACCTATCTTACCAGAATAAGAACATTTTGGTATTCCAGGACTATTCCACATAAGTGGTGGAAAAGCATAAGGCCTTCTCATTGGTCTGCAGTACATGTTTGAGAACCATGTTTGCTTCACGTTACAATATTCAGCTTTACTGCGTGTCAGCATGGATGGCAAGGCACAAGTCTTTCAAACCAGAGAGGAAGCAGAAAAGTGCTGCTAAAGGATCGGAGCAATACTATAAAGCAATACTACAGTGGACTGATTCAGCTTGTGGAAATATTAGAGTAACTATACAGTAGGTGCCTATTATATGGACTACTGCTGTTTCTGATGTGGTGTTGACTGCTTAGTTGGAAGATTAACTAGATGGACTCGAAGAGCTTCAAGGATAAAATGCTTGAGCCTTTACTGGAAGCGTCGAAGCTAAGAGGACTTTGATCTGGCATTCAGTGCTTGGAAACTGGACTTGGGTAAACAGTATAGTAACTGCACCAGATTAAGCCTCTGTGGGAGGACTGGATACAATGCACAGCATGGAGTAGTTTTATTTAGTGGATCTTTCAAACTGCAACTATCTAGAGACATGACTGTTTAGGTCCCCTGCAGTAAGGCTACTGCATTTGGACTGGAAGATGGACTGAATTGGTCAACTTTGGAACTAGTTAGTGATGTCAACTAGCGAGATCCATAGGCTGATAGAGTGCGACACTGATATATTCATAATGCTCTTGAACGTTATGTTTGAGGATATATCTTTTGTTGGAGCATGCTTTTTATGGAGGTTACAGGGAGATTTCAGATAGCCTTGTTATCATATTGGAGCTTGTTTGTGGTATGAATGGGGATCAGTCCTTACATATGGGTGATGTCGGCACCGGCAGAACCCGTGAGGAGCATTTCTCCAGCTTTCAAAGAAAGCCTTTGGGAATGCTACCACGCACGTGTGGTCCCCTTCCCGCCCGAGGGTACCATCTTGCTCAGTCAGATGACATAGCTTAGGCACAAGACAAAAAGGTAAAGGAGGCAACTCCAAGGGGAGGAGGGAGGGTTGTGAGGACTGATTCCTGCTGTCCCTGGAGAACACTTGTTAACAGGTGAGTAACTACGCTTTCTCCAGGAACAAGCAGGAAGTTAGTCCTCACATATGGGACTCCCTAGCTCCAGGCTGCCGGGGCCTGAACCACAACAGCAGCAGCAGCAACCCAGGGGAGGTCATGAGTTGCAGAAGGTGAGTCCCTACCAAGAGACTGTACAGACCCCAGCGTCCAGCATCACCATAACTCCAGTAGCCTGAACACTGAAGGGTAGGAGGGCAGGAGTTGCCTATACACAGAGAATGCTTCTGATCACTGCCTGGCCAAAGGCACTGTCCCTGTGGGACTCACTTTCAAGGCAGTAGTGGGCTGCGAATGCATGAACTGAAGACAATGTGGCGGCCTTACAGATTTCTTGCACCGGCACAGCACGTAGGTTGGCCAGAGAGAAGCTGGATTTGGGGTAGTTGATGATGAACCCTGAATGCTGCAGTGTTTGGATAGTGAGCCTTGTGGCCCACCTGGCCTCAAGAGGTATGCTGCCTCTGATGAGCCAGTCATTCAGGAAGGGGAAGACATGGGTCTCTTGGGGGTGTACATGGACGGTTACGACGCCAGGCATTTTGAAAAGACCCTTGGAGAGAAGGTGAGGCTGAACAGCAGCACCCTGTACTGGTAGTGCTGCCCTCCTACCATGAATCTCAGGTAATGCCTGTGGGAAGGGTGGATCAGGATGTGGGTGTAAGCATTCTTGAGATCCAAGGAGCAGAGCCAGTCTCCCTGGTGAAGATAGGGCAGCAGTGTCCTAAGGGAGACTTGTTCAAGTTGCACAGATCCAGGATGGGTCGGAGGCCCCCTGTTCTTTTTGGGACAAGGAAATACCTTGAGTAGAACCCCTTTCCCCAGAGGTGATGGGGTACAGGTTCCACTGTCCTGTCCCTAAGCAAGCCTACAAGTTCTGTGGTGAGCAAGGCCTGATGGAAGAGAGGTTGTGGTGGCTCTTCGAGAAAGAAGTCTGGAGGGTTCTGCTGCAGATGGAGGAAGTACCCCTCTTGCACCACCCGCAGAACCCACTGATCTGTGGTGATGCTGGCCCATCTGTGGGCATAAGAAGACAGTTGACCCCTGTGAGCTGAGGTGGGACTCCCGGGGGAGGGGAGGCCCAGCCCAGGGAGTCAAAAGCTTCCCCCGGTTGGGAGTTGATGTCTGGGGCTTGGGAGCCTTTGGCTTCCTAGGCCCATTTTCCTGGCCTTTTGGCTGTAAGGCCTGGTGAGGCTGCCTCGAGTAAAGCTGGTAATGACCAGCCTGGGAGTAGCCCTTTTTCCTCAGAATAAAGGGCTTCTCCCCCCCCGAGGAATTTTTCCTTGGGAGACCCGAGGTCTTTTCTGGACAGCCTCTGCCGGGTCACTACCTTGGCCTCAATCTCAGCCTTATCAGACATTGGTTTCCCGAATAGGTTCTCACCATTGGAGGGGACATCCAGGAGCTTTTCCTGTACCCACTGCTCCGAGGTCTGTAGCCATGCCTGGTGCTGGGCGCCGATGCCTGCAGCTACAACCCTGGCCGCAGACTCAAACCTGTCATAGGTGGCCCAAGAGAGAAATTTGGAACAGTCTCGAATGCCTGCTGCTAGGGTCTGGAACCTTTGCAGAGGGTCCCAGCGAAGCCTGCCGAGAACACCGAGAGTTCCTGTATGAGGCACTTAAGGTACATTCCAATGGACAATTCATATGCCTGTATTTGGCACCCAAGCATGTCGCCCTGGTAGCACTTGTTCCCCATTGCGTCGAGGGCCCGGGTTTCCCTGCCAGGGGGAACTGAAGTGTAGGTCTTTTTGACTCTTCAGTTTTTGCATGGAGGACTCAACCACCATCGAGTTGTGGGGGAGTTGTGGCTTATGGAACCTGGGGCCCTTCCAGATACGATAGATGGCGTCCAGGCGCCGACTGACCACCAGCACCGTGGCCAGCAACTCCCACATCTGGAGGAGCAATCTCGAGGATGGGTGGAACTGGCACCGTGACAGTCTCCTTGGTAGGAGACTCATATTGTAGGATCTCAAACTCCTCAGTGCATGGGTCCTCCTCCAACTCTGTCTGGATCGAGAGAGCCCAGGCCATGTCACAAATGGTCATGAAAGACCACATCCTCAGGTGGGCAGTGGCACTGAGGCTCCAGGGAGACGGCTCGGAGGGGACGTCCCGATGTCAGTAGATCTCCAGGGAGGCCTCATCCTCAGTCTCCCAGTTGGAGCCTGAGAGCATCAAGGAGTCAGCCCCGGGGGCAGCTCTGAGGAACTGGGCTCCCCTGGAGGACCTGGGGGTCAGACTCCTGGACACTCGCCAGAAAGGACTGGAACCCTGAGGAGTGTGATCGAGGTCTTCATCAATGCCAAGGACTTAACCGTGGCCAGTGGTGCTCCGTGCCAAGTTTGACCGGTGTCGGGGCCGATGATGCTAGGGGGCCTGACATCAACACCTGCTGCAAGGCCAAGATGGAGAAGAGGCTCTGCTCCATGGCCACCATGCGGGACTCAAGGACAGATGGCTGTGCAGCACTCGGTGTGGATACCGAAGCCTTCAGGTCCAATGCTGGCGCTCCAGAGAGTGCATCCTCAAGGAGGACTATAGGTTCATGGGTCCTGGCGCGGTCTCCGCTGGCCGAGGACTCTTGCCTCGAGACTTTCTGAGGGTACTGCTCGGAGTCGCTCGATTCTCGTCGAGGGACCTTGCCAGATTTGATCGGAGGTAACTCCTTCAGGACCTTCTTCTTCTTTTTGGGAGGAACTGGGGCCGCACCAGAGAAGCCACCGCCGTGTGACTCCGAGGATGCCCGGACCTCTAGGGGCTCAGTGATGGGGAAGCCGGGGCAGAATCAGACCTTGGGAATAACTTCCCCTGCAACTCAGACCACCTCCCATTGGTTTTAGGGGTCATGGCCTGGCACCAGTCGCAGGTGGAACTGTCGTGGTCCGGGCCCAGGCAGCGGATGCAGCAGTTATGAGTATCAGTGACTGAGATAATCTGACTGCAGTGGTCGCATTTCTTGAATCCACCGAAGACCCCCAGGCTTTAGAAAAATTGCGCGAAGGCTGGTCAAGGTGGAACCTCGAGGAAACATGAGGAAAAGAGGGAGCCGAGATCGGCACCATCTCGAGGTGGGAAGGGAACCAGTACGCAAACTGAACAAAGGAAGGAATTGAAGAACTTTTTCCAGGAGAGTAGAGGACCACGTCCACTGGGCTCCACGGAAAAAAGGAGATTGAGCAAGATGGCACACTTGGGCGGGAAGCGGACCACGCATGCGTGGGTAGCATTCCCAAAGGGCTCCATCGGTGCCGACGTCACCCATATGTGAGGCTGACTTCCTGCTTGATCCTGGAGAAACTTAGAAGCATGTTTACTAAGCTGGGCTAATGGATTAGCACGTGCAACCCACTGAACAACATGGGACCTAGTTACAAAAAGCATATGCTAACCATTAGTCCAGCTTAGTAAACATGCCCCTTAAATTCTTTGCCTTGATCTTTACTGAAGATGAAGGGGAGATACCCATGCTAAAAATTTAATTTAAAAGATAATGACTCAGAAGAATTGAAACAAATCTCAGTGAACCTGGAAGTTGTGATAGGACAATTTGGCAAACTAACGAGCAGCAAATCACCTGGACCAGACGGTATACATCCCAGGATGCAGAAAGAACTCAAACAAAATTGCAGACCAACCATTAGTAATTTGTACACCATCATTAAAATTGTCTATAGCACCTGAAGATTGGAGAGTGACCAACTGAACATCAATGTTTAAAAAGGGTTCCAGGGGTGATTAGTGAAAGTACAGACCACTGAGCCTGATGTCGGTGCCATGCAAAATGGTAGAAACCATTATAAAGAACATTGTCGGGGGCCCTCTTCCCGTTGACAAAGTTACTTTAAAAATGTTTTCCATACTGCCCGCAGCTCCTCTTCTTTCCACTGAAATGTTTTCAAGCATGGCAACCATCAAACTGTTTTTGTGGCCTAGGCTTTTGGATTAATATTTTTCTTTAATCTTTTGACTGGTTTTGTGTATAAGACAAGACCCAGAACTTTGGAATTTCCCTCAGAAGCTCTGCTCTGTTCCAGGGCCTCAGGGAATGAGGCTAAGCTCCCCTTTTTTAACAGAGAGTGTAGAAAAGCTATAGGCGAGTATATTCAGAGGCAGCCAGCACTGTTAAAGCGGCTGGCCGTCGGCACTTTAAATAATGCCTGAATATTCAATGCTGGGACCATATCTGGCCGAGTATATTCAGAGGCAGCCAGCACTGTTAAAGCGGCTGGCCGTCGGCACTTTAAATAATGCCTGAATATTCAATGCTGGGACCATATCTGGCCATTGGCGTTTTAGCTAACCAGTCAGCGGCAATATTCATCCACTGGCCGGATAGGTAAACCTGCTAAAGTTAGGACAGCCTTTTTTCTGGCTAACTTTAGCTGATTTAGATTAGCCAGTTAGTTGCAGAATATTGCTGCTGATTGGCTAAGCTATGTTGCTCTCCCTGCTCTTCCCCCATAATGTACTGATGCTAAGTGGTTAGCATCAGGGCATTTAAACATGGGGATATTCAGTGGTACTAACCACTTTAGTGCGGCTAAATATCCTGCTGGGTGCAGTTTAAACCGCTTTAAATATGCCCTCCATAGTTGCTAATTCAAAGACTGAGTACCTTCTGTTTCCTCTGCAAGCTGCTGTTACAGAAAAATCTCAGACACTGGAGCACTTCTCTTTTTTAGTTTCTCTAACTTCCTTCCCCTTAACTTTTTTTTTATTTATTTCCAGTGAGTCCCTAACTACAGCCTTTTTTTTTTTCATTAAGCTGTCACATTATTGCCAAACAAAGCATGTTCTTTCCAAACACAGCTTAGTACATAGAGCCCTTACATTGCAAGCCCTATAGGGAAGGTGGCACAGGTGCATCTTATACTCTAAAGAGGTCATTCTGAACAGTAAATAGCGGGGATGTAGTTCCGTTTGGATATACAATACCTGCTATTCGCTTGCACCGTATTCTGAGCCCCAGGCTCCCCAGACATAAAGCAGCATTGTGCAGGGAGCGCTGGACGGGGCAGGAGGGGGAGGGCCGGAGGCGGAGAGTGGGCGGAGCGGGGGCAGGCCGCACAACCCAGATGTACAGTGCCTATTCTGATCAGGGCCCTGTACGTCCGGCGTTGATAAGATGGATTTGGGACTTATTCCACCTCCGAGGTGGAATAAGTCCCACTGAAGGCAGCAATCAGTCCAGACAGTCCCACCAAAGGCACTGCACAGATGAAGGTAAGCCCCTGTTGCGCGATCCTGGGCCTGGCTGTCCCCACTGAGGGTCGGGCGGCAGGGAAAGGAGGCAGTGAGTGGCATTGGACTGTCAACACTCCTGCTGGGCATCTTGGTGCCATGGCGACGGGATGCCATGGCATCGGCACACCAGCAGGAGTATAGGGTGGGCTGGATGAGCAGGAGGTTAGACGTCCCACGCTGTGGAATTGGGGCATGTCCAGGCCATCTAAGTGCCCAATTCTGTACCTGCAGGAATGTCTAGCTCCCACAGTTTCAGAATCAGGTAGAAGTTGGGGCCATCCAAATGGCCCAGATGTGCCCTGATTAGAATTGCGCTCCATGTGTGAGTTGGCACAGAGCCAGTATAAAATTTTGGTACTGTCAAACTAGATAGCAGGAGGTAAGTGCATCACCTATCTGCAGAAAGATACAGCAATCACAGAAGTCCTAGGGAGTCAGGTGGACTTCCAGGGAATCTAGGTATCTTGTTGCCATGCTGGGGAATGGAGGGGGTGGGGGGGGAGGGGGTTGGATGCCAGCAGGCTTCTGTGTTTTATCATGAGAGATTGGCATGTGGCAACCTTGTGGTGTTTAGACAGCAGGGGTACAAGTTTCTAACACTATCATGCAAGTTTGGCACACTAGCCTTTGTCACTGCTTTTCCCTACCTCTTGTTAATTTTTGCAAAATGTGACCGTGAGCATGTTAATGCACATGTGTATATAGGATATGGGCTTATCATCACCTGATTTAAATAATTTGTTGGGTTTTTCTTGTGCCCTTAAGTCAATGCTGACTCCCACTGACCCAGCAGCCCCTAGGTTTTCTTGGCAAGATATGACAGGAAGTAGATTACCCTCCATTGCTTTGGAAGAAAAGGCCTGGCAAAGTGACTTGTCCAAGATCACAAGGGGTACAAGAAGGAATCAAACCCTAATTGCTTGGATATTAGCTTCTTGTGCTAACCACTAGGCTACTCCTCCACTCCCAGCAAACAAATAATTAGCATGTGCTTAATTTGTTTTTGAGCCACATGACAGCGGCAAATATTTTGGTGCACCATCAGCTTAAGTTGTCACCCTATCCCCATGCATAGAGCATAAAAATATGCCTCAGTTTTGTTTTTTTCCTTTTTATAAAAGCAGGCATGAGCACAAGTCTGCCAAGATATACATGTAACACGATAAGGGGAATTATGAAAAAGTTAAAATCACTTGAGCTGGGGTCTAAGGCCCAATTCCAGCTCTGCTTCTGTGTTTGCATGCAGAGGGGGATGTGGCATACTGGAAATTCCATTATTCTGTTGACCGACAATTTCTAGAGGCCAAAATTCTTTTTAATGAGAACAGCCAGACCACTCTTAGCTTACAACCCAGTGGAAAACCACCAATGTTTACTACACGTACAAAAGAGATACAAATATCTTTCCTTTATCTGAAAAAAGCAACCGTTATTCATGTCCAACAGAATGGTCCTACTCAAAGAGTTTTCATCTGTTATATGATCCTGGAAAATCTTTTTTGTACTTCAATCAATTTAGATTTTATTTTTACCCACAATAAAAATGCATGTGAAATAATCTATTCTAGAAAAAGATGATCACAATGAACTGCCTGTGACAGGAAATGAGGCTGCCATTACGAATGGTCTGTCACAGACTGGAGACCTCCCTCCAGAGGGCACAGCTACCAATTTTCACAGTTTTCATCTCCTGACCAAACTTTTTTTTTGTCATGTCAATGGAACATGGGTGAGCTCAAAGTTACTGACATGAGGCTGTGCCAACATTTGTGGAAAATCACCAGACTACGGAGATCCAAGAATGCACCACCAAATTTAGTCATAGAAAGAGTCACTGCATTGGGGAGGAGTGGTCTAGTGGTTAGGACAAGGTACTTCAGGCCAGAGGGCCAGGAGTTCAAGTCCCACCTGGGGACAGCAATCTCAGGCCGGAGGGACTGGGATTTCTAATCCTATAGGCGCTCCTTGTGGTCTTGGGCAAGCCACTTAACCCTCCATTGCCCATGTTCCCTGTAAGTATTAGCGTATGTGTCTCATATCCCCTCATGTTAAATGTATCCCCCAATTGACCGCTTTGACCCGGTGAAAAGCAGGACATAAATACAGCTAAATAAATAAATAAATTGTGCCCAATGGGATGACATCATGGTCATCACTTGGGCAACCTGCACAATGTTGGAAGGTATGCCAAGGGCTAAAAATTTAGTTTTCAGTTCCAAGTCTGACAGCACCCTTGCAAAAACTAGCACGAAGAAACCCAAAGCTGTGCTGTAGTCGCTACTGAATCAGTGCTCCTATTCACTTTTCATATGTACATCATTCCTAAAATCCTGATTGACAATACATAGTAGCTCCAGAATTGCTGCCTTCAAACTTCATCTTCCAAAAGTTAAAAACATAACCTGAAACTATAGCAAACAGCCACCGCCTAAGATTTATTGGTTATACTGGGGGCAATTTTATAAAGGATTTATATAATGCCGTTTTTTAATTACAGAAATGAGCATTTATAAAATTATCCCCTCCTCCCCGCGATGTGTGCACAAAATTAGGCACATGGATTACTGTACATTTAAGAACATAAAATTTGTTATATTGGCTCAGATCAAAGGTCAATCGAGCTCAGTATCCTGTTTCCAACAATGGCCAATCCAGGTCACAAATACCTGGCAGGGTCCCAAAAGGTAGACAGATTCCATGCTGCTTATCTCAGAAGCAGTGGATTCTCTCCAGTCCATTTTAATAATGGTTTATGTCTTTTCCTCCAGGAACTTCTCCAAACCTACTTTAACCCAGCCACACTAACAGCTTTCACAACATCCTCCAACAACAAATTCCAGAACTAATTATGCAGTAAGAAAAAAAATATTTTCTCTCATAAGTAGTTTAAGACTATTTATGTAGCTTCACTATGTGTTCCCTAGTCTTTATATTTTTTGAAGGAGTAAACAACTGACTCACGTTTAGTTGTTCCACTCATTATTTTATAGACCTCCATCAATTTTGCCCCTTAGCCATCTCTTCTCCAAGCTGAGGAGCCCTAAGTATCCTTCCATCCCCTTTATCATTTTAGTCACCCTTCTCTGTACCTTTTTCTAATTCTACCACAGGCCTTAACAAATTTTCTTGGAATCTAGAAGCCAGCCTAAAAATCTAAGAGCTGGCTGCCGAAACCTAAATCACAATGCATACCTCTGCTCCCCAAAAAGGTGCATCGCAGTCACTTTGTTGGGTTTTAGGGCCTGATTTACCAAGACTTTTCCCATTTTCTATGGAAAAGAGCTTAATAAATCAGGCTCTTAATGGGCCACTGCACAGTGCCAACAGAAAGCATTGGCCGCACTCCTCCTCCCTCTCCCACACACATCACCCCCACTGACTCTTTACACTACACCTGTGTGTGTGCACGGAAGGGGGGTGCCTCTGTGGGGTGGGGGGGAGGAGGTGTGGTGCCTCTGTGTGTGTAGTGCCTGCATGTGGGGGGGGGGGGGGAGAGGGGGTGGAGGCAGGGTGCCTGTGTGTGTGTGTGTGTAAGGGGTGCAGAGGTGGGGAGGCTGCATATGGGGCAGAGGTGGAGTGCCTTCATGTGTGTGGTGAGAGAGGGGTGTGCTTTTGCATATACACATTCCCATGCATGCATCTCTTCGCTCTCTAACAGCTTGCCATTCTCCTCCCACTCCAACCCATCTATTTCCCTCCCCAGACTCTTTCCTCTTTTCCCTCCCTCTTGCACTCATCTTGGCAGTTTCCTTTATGCAGCTCTTTTACCAGCGGGAGATGAGATTCCCATGGGCAAACAGTGCTGGCCCACATATGCTCTGAGTCCAAAGCTCCAGGTTGGAGCCTTCAGTCGCCATGGTGACCTGACGCCTGGGGTTTGTCAAACCCTGTACTACTATATCTTTTTTAGATGTAACAATCAAAACTGCATGAATATTCAAGGTACAGTTGCACCACGGAATGATAGAGGCATTATGCTATCCTTCATTATCTCCAGGAAGGAGCAGGAATTTAGTCTTCACATATGGTGACATTGGTACTGACGGAGCCCGCGCGAAAACACTCTCCATTGTCCAATAGGAAAGCTTTTGGAAGCACTCCACTGCACCTGCATGGCTGCCTTCCCAACTCCTTCTCTTTAGTTCTTCATTTTCCGCGGAACCAACAGGAAGTAAATCCTGTCACTGCAGAAAATTCTCTCTTTTGTTTTTTGTGGTTAGTGTCTGCCTTCCCGTCGACACCGGCACCGTCTCAACATTGGTTCCCTTATTCTCTCTTTTGCTAGTAAAAAAACCCAAAAAAACCTTCAGGCGCATTGATGCCATCTTAGGCCTTAAGTCTACCATATTGTCCACCGACTGTATGGAGAAACCGACTAGCGGTTTAAAAAAATGTTCCAAGTGTGGCAGTACCATTTTGGCAAAGGACACACATGACTGGTGTTTGAAATGCCTTGGGCCCGACCACCAGCCTACAGAATGTTCCCTTTGTAAAAAGATGACAAAGAGAGGCCTGCAGAACTGGGCCTCTAAATTTGGAACTCTTCACTTCGGACACAGTATCGTTGGCATCGACATCATCATAAGAACATAAGATATGCCATACTGTGTCAGACCAAGGTCCATCAAGCCCAGTATCCTGTTTTCAACAGTGGCCAATCTAAGTCATAAGTACTGTCATGCCCCAGCCCTCCGCCTAGGGCTTAGAGGGATAGGGATGCCATTTACTTCCCTTGTAAGAGGTTGAACAGACTTTTTCTCCAGTGAAGGATGCTGGGAATTGTAGTTCTAGCCTTCTAATAGGAAGTGTAATTATGAACCAAGAGTGTAGGCAAAAATGACAAGATTTATTTCCCCATAACGCAAAGTTCAAGCATGTTGTAATAGGATACTTTTCAGGTATTCGCTTCAGGTCATTTACAAACTGGGCTTTATGAGCTTGCACAGTCTTTACTTCTATGCATGTGCTTCAAAATAACAGATAAAGCAAAACAGAGCTTCTTCATTCAGCCAAAGTAAAATAACTTCTTTTAATCTTGTCTTGATTCAACAGTCAAATATAGAAGCAATAAGTATTCTCCTCTTACCAAGAGCAGGCTCCTACCTTCAGCTTAAGGCTAGGCTTCCTTACTCAATTTTCAGGAGACTTTTATCATCTCAGGTATTCATTAGCTAATAGACTCAACACTATCAGCTTTACACAGTGTACAGTCCATGAGTTCCTCTGGCTGCAAAGAATCTTGCTCAATGAGGTCCACCTGCATTTCCTCTAGCTCCGGGAATGCAGTGCCCTGCTCTGAAGCTTCAACGGACGTTCCAGGGTAAACCCTCTCTGAGGAACCCTGCGTTTCTCTGAAGTACAGCTCTCCCCGGTGTCACGCCCATAGCCCCTTACATGTGTATGGAGGGGCGTGCTTGTTATACAGAGTTCCCCAATTAAGCAATGTTCCAGACTGACTATCTTGCAAAGGATTATGGTACTGGTAGTTCAGTCATGCAGTGCTTGCCTTTGAGGTAAATGAAGACAATGTAGTTGGCTCGAGTGTAAGGCAGTGACAGAATATTTATTTATGAGGTAAATCCAAATGCACACAGATTCACTTGGTAACACCTTAGGATGTATTCGCCAGGATTTTATATTCAAAATAACAATACAACTGAAAGGTAAAGCAAGTAGCTTGTAAAGTCCATTAACAACAAAGTCTTTCTCTCAGTCACTGCTGACAAACCTGCTCAGCAGTGCTGGTGTAAAGGAAACCAAAAAGGTAAAAGCTTCTTCACAAAAACAGCTTTTCTTTTCACATTCAAAGCACTTTTGTATCCAACGTGTGCATAGCCTGAGCTGTGTGCTGCTCTGGTACCAGCTGGCTAACAAGCTTCAATCAACAGCTCTTCTTCTCTGCACAAGTATTTACACAAACCTCTAGTGCCAGTTACTAGAACGTTTCCTTTTTTTTTTGTATCTTTTATTTAATCATATAAAGTACATGCCAACAAAAAGAAACGGCAAGCCTCCAGGGGGTAAACTCTTATCCCCCCAGGGGGACATTACAGCAGACAACAAAGGCATAGAGAAACAGTAAGTCTTACTAACACAGGTACTTTTCTTTATATAGGTTGGAAGACCCCATCTACACCCCTTCCCCCCTTCCCCAACCCACTTCCCCCCCCGCCCCCTAACTCCCCTCCTGTAATCGTAACCTCTCCCAATAGCGCAACCCAGGCTGTACCCAGGGAAAGTATCACCCACGCCCTCCCAGCAGCTTAATTTCCAACCCTCAAGACTTCATTACGGCTACGTGGGCTCAGGTATTGGATATAGGATTCCCAAATTAACAAAAACTGGGACCACCTCCGCACATTCCCCTGAGCTCTCCATCGTTCTGCCAACATCAGTTGGTGGAGACTATTCCGCCACTCCCAAAAGGATGGGGGTTGCTGGTCTCTCCACCTCCTGAGTATAGGCCCCTTCCCCACCAAACAGGCCTTTCGAACCCAAAGCCGCACCCACCTGCCCTGGGGTAAGAGGGAGTTTAGCTGATCTAATACCACCAAGGGGCCAGACCACAGAACCCTCTGCTGAATACAGTTGGCCACCCAGGAGCCTATTCGTGTCCAATATGATCGAATATATTTACACTCCCACCACATGTGCAACAGAGTGGCCAATGGTTCTGCACACCTAGGACAAGTCCCATCCGCTGTGGCCAGGTGACTGTGCAGTGCTCTTCTAGGGGAGAAATATGCCCATGTAATACATTTGAGCTGGACCTCTCTCCAGCGGGCCCCCTCCGCCAGCTCCGGTATTCGTCGGAGCGCGTCCCTAACCGAACCCGGGGGAATATCCCGTTGTAATTCCACAGCCCAGGCCCGCTCTACCACGCCATAGTCCGGTCGATGTCCGTATATCTCCAATCGTGCCCTCAGAGTAGCTATGGTCGGACGGCTATCCCCTCCAATCTCAAAAAACTCCAAAATCTGTGCAGATCGTTCAACAGCAAGCTCCTCTGCCGGCAGTGTAGCTACGTAATGAGCCAATTGCAAATAAGCAAATTGAAATTTAGGCTGCACTTCATATTCCCCCTGAATCTGCAAGAATTTTTTACATTTGCCAGTCAAGTCAACTACATGACCTATGTGTCGGATACCCTGCGCCGTCCAAGCACGGAAGTGGCTGGACTCCGACCCCGGGGGGAAATTCACATTCCCCCGGATCGGCAGCCAGCTAGAAACCCTCCAATTCCGTTTCCAGTAAAGGTTGATCTGTCGCCAGACTCGACGCACGGAACTCAGCAGTCCACTGCGCTGAACATGCACAGGGAGACTTGCACTCTCCAAATGTAAAACTGCCAGGATAGCGTGAGGGGCCGCCAATGCCTCCTCCATCGCCCTAGGGGTATAGAGCTCCGTCTCACCCAACCAGTCTGCCAAGTGTCGGGCCTGACAGGCCAACGCATAGCGCCGCAAATCCGGGACGCCAACCCCTCCCTGCTTCCAAGTGCCCATCAAGCGACATATAGGAATACGGGCTCTAGCCCCTTTCCAAAGAAAA
Organism: Ichthyophis bannanicus; assembly: GCA_033557465.1. Classification (NCBI taxonomy): domain Eukaryota; kingdom Metazoa; phylum Chordata; class Amphibia; order Gymnophiona; family Ichthyophiidae; genus Ichthyophis; species Ichthyophis bannanicus. The sequence continues at coordinate 285,426,793 of CM066036.1, forward strand.
CGTTGTATGTCCCTTTCAATCCCTTGCAGATCCTTATTCAACAGCCAAACCGGTAAGGTTTGTAACCAGTATAATAGCCGTGGGAGTATCACCATCTTCACCGCTGCTACACGACCCAGGAGCGTTAACGGCAACGAATGCCAGGCACTCAGTTGAGCATGCATTCTAGAGACGACTCGGTCGAAGTTACGGGCGTAAAGCTCTTGTGGATGCCGAGTAATCACTACGCCCAGGTAAACAAACTGGTTCACTGCCCATTTCAACGGGAACACCCCGCCCCAATTCTCTTGAAGTTGTCCAGAGACGTCCAAGGCCTCAGACTTCTCACGGTTAATACGGAACCCGGCAAAACTACCAAATCGTGTAAATTCTGCCAGCAACCGGGGGAGAGAGTGCCAGGGTTCTAGCAAGTGGACCAAGAGGTCATCCGCGAAAGCCGAGACCTTGAAGCCCTGAGAGCCGATCTTCACTCCCCTAATACTAGCGTCCAACTCCATCCGCCGGATTAAGGGATCCAATGAAAGGACAAACAGCAGGGGGGATAGGGGGCAGCCCTGCCTCGTACCCCTCCCCAAATAGATGGGCTCCGATAACGCCCCGTTACACAGCACCCGAGCCGTCGGGTCTAAGTACATTGTTTGCACCATTTCACAGAAGAAGGGACCAAGCCCATACATGGGTAGCAGATACTGCAGATACGTCCAGTTAACCCAATCAAATGCCTTTTCGGCGTCAAAGCTAACAAGTAATGACTGCATGTGGCGCTGCTGCACCCACTCCAAAGAGGCCACAACCTTTCTCACATTACGTACCGCGTACCTCCCCCGGACAAAGCCTACCTGAGAGCCGTGTACAAGATCCCCCAGCACCTCTGCGAGGCGTTCCGCGAGTATTTTAGCCAGTATCTTGGAATCGAAATTCAACAGAGAAATAGGTCTGTAGGAGGCCGCCTGAGTAAGATCTTTCCCCGGCTTTGGGATCAAGACAATATGGGCTTGGTTAGACCCTCTCCTCACATGTCCCTGCTGCTGGCGTTGGGCAAAAGTTGCAACCAATAGGGGGGCCAATGACTCTGATAAAATTTTATAATATTCAGCCCCAAACCCGTCTGGTCCCGGGGACTTATAACAGCTAGCTTTCGAGATAACCAGGCAGACCTCCTGGAGAGATATCGGGCGTTCCAATTGCTCCCTCTGCGCTGCAGTCAGCTGAGGCAAGTCAAGGCTCCCCAGGTACTCCTCCATCCGGCTAGTGGACCCCTCATCAGCAGTATAAAGGTTCTGAAAAAATTCTTGGAACACCGCCAGTATTGCGCCCTTATCCTTCTGGAGGGTACCTTGAGCATCCCCGTAGGGCCGCCACCGTTCTCCCAGCCCGGGGGCCCTTCAGACACCGTCCCAATATTTTACCTGGTTTGTCCCCGTAGCAATGTAATTTATAACGATAGTACATCAGCGACTTTTTCGCTCTACTATGAAGAAGTTCATTAAGCGCCGTTTGCTCTTCCTAGAGCCTCTTCCTATTCTGGGCAGTGGGGTATTGGGCATTGACTTGCCTCGCCTTTGTCACAGCTCTTTCTAGTTTAATAATTTGTTCTGTGAGTAATCTCTTCCGCCGCGCTACATAACCAATAATGTCCCCTCTCAAAACCACTTTGGCGGTCTCCCACATCAGGTCCGGATCAGCCAAATGACCTTGGTGGTTCACCTCAAAATCATGCCAACGTTGGCGAAGAAAGCCAATGAATTGAGTATCCTTATAGAGCTCCATGGGAAACCGCCAAATGCGGGAGTAGGGACCGTCCCCGCCCCCCAGCCAGCGCATATCCAACCAGATCGGGGCATGATCTGAGATTTCTGTAGGTCCAATATGCGCCTCTTCTACATAAGTGAAAAGCGTCTCTGAGACCAGCAAGTAATCTAGCCTAGCACTAGTCCCATGTGCCCGTGAAAGATGGGTAAAGTCCCGTTCAGCTGGGTGAAGCAACCTCCAAGGGTCTACCAACCCAAGTCGGTCACGGAAACTTTGTAGCACCTGAGCCGTCAGCTTCCTCTCCCGCGACCCTGACCCCCTAGAGGTATCCAAGTCCACATCTAGTACCCCATTGAAGTCCCCACCCAAGATCAGCGGTAGCTCGGCTAATTGCTCCACGTTCACCGCCAGGCGATGATACAGGTCCTGGTCCAGGGTATTAGGACTATATATATTACCTAAGATGACCGCTTTACCCTCTAATTCTCCTTGTGTCAGCACAAAGCGCCCGTTGGAATCAGCAGCCACTTTCCCCAACGTGAACCGCACCCGTTTATTTATCAGGATAGCCACTCCACCCTTTTTGCCTACTGCAGGGGCTCCCCACACCTGGCCCACCCAGTCTCTACATAATTTATTATGTTCCTCGGCAGTTTGATGCGTCTCTTGCAAGAGTGCAATATCACATTGTTGCCTGGCCAAAGCCTTTAAGATTTTATATCTTTTCACTGGACTCCCCAGCCCACAAACATTCCAGGATATGACCTTCAGACTAAAGCTACAATAATGTAATTAAGCTTCAGTAGTAAGGTCCGCTGTAGCAATGGGTAGGGCCCCCCCAGTCTAGAGCCCCCCCATGAATCTTCCCCACCAGCCCGTCTCGGTCCCTTCGGGATTACAGGAGTACAATCCCCCCCTTCATAGGACTATTCTTCCCCAAATTTACAGTACTACCCCCTTCCCCCCCCTCCCCCCCTTCCCCCCCCTCTGTACCTCCCCCGACTCCCCCCTCGCCCCCCCCCTACCCCCGTCCCCCCCCATCCAATACCTTCCCAACTCGGTATTCCCCCCCCTCTCATAGTCACTATAGATGTGACCAGGCCCCACCGCCCCCCTTAGAGTCCACCTGTGCTCTACCCCCCAAGGAACAGTAAGAAATTAGGCTCCCATCAATAATTAAACATATTTATACAGACATCCATCCCCAACAAACTGGCATTCTTAACAACAGGCGTCTTAAAACAAAAACTTGCACTCAAGGCAGGCAGGCCTAAAGTCCCATCTCTTCGGTCGGTAGTATGGTAGGGTACCGGATAGGGGCACATGGCCGGGCCGGCCATTTTTCACCAGCACAGCTCCCCTCCGTCTGGACACCGGCCAGTGCCCAGTAAAGACAAAGTACCTCTCAGCACCCTCCCGTTCTCAGGTACGCTCCTGTCGTGAAGGAGATGGTTGTTGCACAAGCTGGTCAATGTATGGCGCTGCCTCCTCCGCCGATTCGAAGACCCGGCGTCCGTTCTCCCTCAGCACGTGCAGCCGGGCAGGATATTGGACGGAAAACTTTATGTTGGCCCCAAGAAGTTTTTGACACAGCGGCGCATATGCCCTGCGGCTCCTACTGACCGCTGCTGAAAAGTCTTGGGCAATTCGAATCTTAACATTATCGTGCTCCACCATGCCTCTCTTCCGAGCCTCTCGCAGCACAGATTCTTTCTGTTGAAAATACAAGTACTTTGCCAGCACTACCCTGGGTCTTGTGTCAGTGGAAGTTCTCGGGCCCACTCGGTGAGCCCGCTCAATTAGAACTGCCAGAGGGATTTCTCCAGGCCCTCCTAAGAGGGATGCCGACAGGGCCGCAACATATTGCCTCAAGTCCCGGTCCCCCACCGAGTCTGGGATGCCCAGAAACCTTAAGTTGTTGCGCCTCGAGCGGTTCTCGAGGTCATCCAGCTTTTCATCATGGGCCTTCAGCGTCGCCCGCACGTGTTGCAGCTCGCGGGACAGATTCTCCACCTCCCCTTCGGTATGGGCAATACGCCCTTCCGCCTCCTGCATCCGAGTGCTGAATGCATTCACCGACATTTGCAGGGTGTCGAACTTGCTCCGCAGGGTGTCAAACTGCGCGGATAGCGCCCCGGTAACTGCCGCTGATATGTCCTCTGGGGAGACCGTCGCGACCGGAGTCTGCGATGCCGCAGAGTGTGGCGGCGATGCTGTTTCCGCCATTTTTGAGCCGCCTGCCACCCGGTCTTTCTCCTTCCTCGCACCCCGCAGCGTGGAGGCCATCCTCCCCGGGACACCGCCGGTGGGTCTTGTCCATCCCCGAGATTAGTGGGGTGGTGAGTATGCCGGTACGGCCCCTCAATAGAGGCCTGAAATAGCCGGTTTAGAGCTGTGGGGCCCGGAGCTCAGAAAGACACGTCCTCTCCAAGCTCACCACATCACGTGACCTTCCGAACGTTTCCTTTTTATGTTTGATCCCACTTTCAGGATTTCTCTGTGCTAGCAACCTTGCATAAAGAACAGTCCATGAGATTATCGTCTTCTTCTGTATTTATAACTTGTTCTTCTATTTGCATAGGTTCTATATCAGGAGCTGGATCAGAGGGCTTTATTAACTGACCTTCATTAGGACAGGAACTGTGTCTAAACACTTTGCCTTGCTCTAGGTTAGACAAACATTCATAGTTCCTACCTGGGTTAAAGCTGGCATTAGGCTGTCCTCTCAAATATTCTGGCCAGTATGCATTGGAGCTTTTATAACCTGTCCTCCAGTCTATATTCCTGGACCTCAGGGCATCTGCTCCATACCTCTTCTTAGGGTTCCCAGCTGAAGTTCTCCAAGGCTTTGGATTTCCCCAATCCCTTGAAGCTGGCTTCTCCCAGAAATCTCTCCAAGAACATGAATCTCTCAGAGCTCCTCTCTCCTTGCTCTCACGCTTGCCTTCAAGCCTCTTCTCCTTCTCTTCAGTCTTTCCTCCTCTGCTCTCTGCATATTCTGTTCTATTTTTAAAGTTCCCAGTTTCCAACCCCTCCCTTGCAGTCCTCAGGTGTGGCTGATCAAAGTCCCTCCTGGCAACTGAGTAATTAGGAGGAGTGACGTAAGGGTTTCTCCATCTGGGCTTATACTCCTTCACCTCATCTCCACTAGAGGCTCTCTGCAGGCCACTGCAGCCTGGAATAACCTGTCTTTTAGGTAAATATGCAGTTTTATTCCTGTGACCTGCCAAAACAGGGCCCTTGATTAGGGTAAATCCCTTCCTTTATCACTATTCTCTGGGCTCTGGGCAGCTTCCTCATCACACCGGTAAGGATAAGTTCTCTCTGAGGCTCTGGTCACTTCCCCCTGGCTGGGCTCACCATTCTCCCTCCAGCTTCTGAGAAACAGTCCCTGTCTCACTTGCCTGAGTTCCTCTCTGGAGCTCTGCCACGGTCTCCTGTTCCAGGCTGGGCTCTGTGAACTCTCGGGCTGAGTCCTGGGCTTCCTCCTCTGGACTCTCTGAATCCTTTTAACAGGAACTGGGGTTTGAAGCTTTTCCTGCTCACTCTCTCTGAGCACTCCTCTCCTGGTCTCTCTCCACCCAGGCTCTCTCCACTGCCTTCTCTTCTCCTCCCTGGCTGTCTCCTCAGCTCTGGCTGTGGGTGTGATCCTCCTTCCTCGCTGTCTCCTCAACTCTAGCTGTGGTTTGTATCTCTGCCTCTCGGGCTGTGTCTCTCTCTCTAGACAGGTGCATGCAATCATCATCCAAGCCTACAACTATGTCAGCAGAGCTTGGGTGTGGCAGCCTAAGTTCAGATTCCCTGTGCTTGCTCTCTCTAGGGAAACGCTGAAACCTGTGCACTGCAGGGATGTCACTTTTCTTAAAGGTAAAATCCTTAGTTTCTCCTATTTCCATAGGCTCACTATGGGCTTCTTTATCACAGTACCTAGTAGTTTCCCCAAAAGACACAGGTTCCTCACTGCTTGTATTCGGTCAAGCAGTGATATCCTAGGTCCCTTTTAATAATGGTTTATGGACCTTTCATCCAGGAACTTGTCCAAACCTTTTTTAAACCCAGTTACACTAACAGCTTTTGCTACATCCTCCGGTAACAAATTTCAGAGTTTAATTACTTGTTGAATGAAAAAATATTTTCTCTTATTAGTCTTAAATAAGTTACCCTGTAGCTTCATTGCACGTCACCTAGTCTTTCTATATTCTGATGACGTAAGGTCATCCCCCATGGATCTCAGGTATCGAAAGTGTCCAAGCACAAGTCTTCATCAAAGACAGAAAATTCCTCCAGAGGTAGATATCGTTCCCAGCATCGAGATGCCTCGAGCATTGCCCTGAAGGTGGATCGGCCTGCCAAACAGCCCCGATGGGAGGACCTGCCCTCCAAAGCCATTGAGGGGCCCCAGGATGCTCCCAAGGCCTCGACCTCAAGAGAGCTACTGGTACCATGCTCTGGGACAGTGGCACAAATATCCGCCACTGATACCCAAGCATCGGCAACCTCGATAGACCAGTGTATACTAGCCATTGAGCAGAGCTTGGCAGCTCTAATGGCAGCCTCGGTTCCAATCAAACCTTTGTCCTCAGTCACCGGACTGTCACTACTGGTACAGGTACCAACACTGACATCAGCACCAGTGCATGGTGCATCGGGATACATGGCACTGTCATCACTGCCACCTATGCCTTCCCTCGAGTCCTTCACCAGTGCTGGGGCTTGACCCAAATGGTTCCCCGAGCCCAATACTGACACACATCGGTATCGGTGCCTGGTGGAGGGCGAACACTGTGTTCGCCGATACTTTAAATCCTCCGATACCGATTCCCCTGTTTCGGATGAGGAGTCACTCGACTCCTGGGGGCCCCAAGGCCTGCCTTTGGTCCCCTCACCACCTCCAGAACACCACATGTCGCCTCCTGAGAACATGTCCTTCCAGGAATTCATTAGACACCTAGCTAGGGGTCTCTCCATAACAGTGACATCAAAGAAAGAGCCCAGAGCAGATGAATTGGACATTCTCCAATACCCAACAGCTCTCAAGGAGGCAGCCACCCTGCCGGTGCATTGCATCCTCCATGATCTGATGCTCCGGAGACTCCCCTCATGATCGCGCCTCATACTCGAAGCCTCGATACCATGTATCAAGTACCAGAGTGTCCTGGCTTCCAAAAGCCACAACTTCCCCACCATTCAATGGTGGTATAATCAGCGATGCGCCAAATCAAGAGTTCCAAAACTCATTCCTCTAACCCACCGGGTAGGGAATAGAGAACCCTTGATGCCTTTGGGCGTCGATGCTTTCAGACTTCCATGCTTTCAGCCAGAATTAACTCCTATATACTCTACATGTGTATGTTCCTCAAGGAGGTTACCAGGGACCTCAAGGCCATGGCCCCTCTTTTCCCATATGAAGACTATCTTGCTCTAGTCAAACATACCCAAAATGTATCGAAGTTTGTCAATAGGGCAACCTACGATGCATTTGAATGCACAAGCACAGCCACAGCAATATGCATTGGTGCATGCAGGACTGCATGGCTTCAGACCTCAGATCTTGAATAGTGGGTTCAAGATAAGCTGGGCTATATACCTTGCACAGGGGAGAACCTCTGTGGCAAAAACTCAGGATAAGGCTTCTCAGTTAAGAGTCAGAATACCACTCTAAACAAACAGGCTGTCCAGAACAACAGCTAACCCTGCTAAAGACAGCTGCAAAGAAGGCGTTCTTTAATAATAAGAAGAAATTCTACTCTTTGCATCCTCCTGCTTCTCAGTACCAGGCTCAAGGCCCTCAGAAGAGGCAGCAGCCTCCTAAACAACAAAAGAAACCACAGGTGGCTAAATCTCAACAAGCTCCGCAGCCACATTCTTTGCCTAGTTTTTTTACTTTTTTCTAGAGAACATTGCCACCCTGCCTCTGGAGGACCCTCACCCCTCCACATTGCAGGCAGACTGTATCACTATGCTCACAGATGGCACCTTATCACCTCAGAATAGTGGACACTAACCATACTTCGGGAGGGGTACCGACTTCATCTGCAAACTCTGCCCCCCCCCCCTCGACTCTCATAGGGGAATATCACAAGGAACCTCCACTCACTGCTCTCCTAAAAGAAGAGGACCTCTTCTATCCCAGGGCGCCATAGATGTCCCGCTATCCCAACAGGGAATGGGGTTCTACTCTCTATACTTTTTCATACTAAAGAAGACCAGAGGGTATAGGCCCATCCTGGACCTCAGAAACCTCAACAAGTTTCTAGTCCATGAGAAGTTCAAATTAATCTCTCTAGGGACTCTTCTTCCCTACCTCGAGTCAGGCCTGGCTCTGGTCTCTAGATCTAAAAGGCGCATACACGCATATCCTCATCCACCCAGGACACAGGAAATATCTATGCTTCATCTTTCAGGGAAGACATTATCAGTACAATTACTCTCAAGCGCAATTACAAGGATCATCCCATGTAAAAATTGTATATATGTATATTCTTATTCTGAAATCAAAATGTAAATAATACCGATTCCTAGCATATGTATCTAAGTTTGTCGTGCAAAGTAATCCGCTTCTGATCGCTGGAAGTAGCGGTATACAAATGAAAACCAAATAAATAAATAAATACAAGGTCCTTCCTTTTTGGACTCGCTTCTGCCCCAAGAGTCTTCACAAAGTGCATGGCGGACATTGCCGTGCATGTAAGATCTCTGGGGATATTTGTCTTTCCTTACTTAGACGACTGGCTCATAAGAGCAGACACCTCCCAAGAGGTTCAGCTTTCCATGCATCGTACCATGACAGTACTACAACACTTGGGATTTGCCATAAAGTTTCCAAAATCCCACCTCACTCCAACTCAAAGACTAGAGTTCATCGGAGCTTTACTGGGCACACAACAGTTCGGGGCATTTCTGTCCCAAATCCATTGTTCCTGTCTCATTGAGCTAGCTTCCCAAGCGCTACTCCGAGACCATCTGACTCTCCGAGAAATGTTGCAGCTTCTGGGGCACATGGCCTCAACAGTACATATTGTCCCATATGCCCGCCTACATATGCGGACAGCTCAGTGGACTTTTGCCTCCCAATGGATGCAGACCTCAGGCTACCTCAGGGACAAGATACAAGTAACTGCCCCTCTCACTACCTCCCTCCAGTAGTGGTGTTTCCCAAAAAATCTCCTCATTGGGTCACCTTTTCAGATGCCTCCACATCAATGCACCCTGATGATGGATGCCTCCAAACTGGGTTGGGGAGCTCACTTGGGCACTCTCTCTACACAGGGCCTCTGGACAATGCAGGAGTTACAGATCAAGATCAATCTCCTGGAGCTTTGTGCTATCTCAAATGCACTCAAGGTGTTTCACAGTCACCTCAGGGCACAAAGTGTCCTAGTCAGGACAGACAATCAGGTGACCATGTTCTATGTGAACATGGCCCCTCTGCAGGGAGGCTCTCATCTGTGGTCCTTTGCCATTTCTCATCAAACACACCTCCAAGCAGTGTATCTCCAAAGGGAGCTCAATGTCTTGGCAGACAAGCTGAGTCAGATCCTTCTTCTCCATGAATGGTCCCTCCATCCGGACACAACATCCTACATCTTTCAGACCTGGGGAACTCCAAACATAGATCTGTTTGCCACTCCACAGAATGCCAAGCTTCCCTGCTTCTACACCAGGACTCCAATGTTCAGCAACCAGTAGGTTGCTGCATTAGGGTCAGGATCTCCTCCAGTATCTCCTCCACCTGTCCTCAACAGGTCTCAAGACCAACTTGGTAAGAGTTCACCTCAGTGCTATTGCAGCCTCTCATCTACTGGATGGACAGCCCATCTCTTCACAACCGCTAGTAGCGCACTTTATGAGAGGGCTCTTGCTTAACAAAGCCACCCATTAAACCACCTCTGGTGGCTTGGGATCTGAATGTTGTTCTAGCGCAGCTTCTTAAGCCACCCTTTGAACCACTGGCTATGACCCCAATAAAGTTCCTTTCATTGGAAGGCCATCTTCCTTACTGCCCTCACTTCAGCTAAGCGCATTAGTTAGCTTCAGCTTTGGTGGCAGACCCACCCCATATACCAGATTCCATCATGACAAGGTCGTCCTTAGGACTCACCCGCATTTCATGCCAAAGGTGGTGTCTCCTTTTCATCTGAGTCAGTTTACTTTCCTGTATTCTTTCCTAGACCAAATGCATCTAGAGCAGAAGCAACCCTGCATACCCTTGATTGCAAGTGTGCGTTGGCTTTATATCTCCAGAGAACTCAAGATCACCGTAAAGCTTTGCAGTTGTTCATTTCCTTTGACCCTATTCACCTGGGTCTCCCAGTATCTAAACGTATGCTCTCCAGATGGATAGCAGACTGCATTTCATTTGCTTATGACAAAGCAGGACTCTTCCTGGAAGGGCATGTCACTGCTCATAATGTTCGTGCCATGGCTACCTCAATGGCAAACCTATGCTCTGTAGCCACTGACGAAATTCACAAGGCAGCAACTTGGTCTTCTGTCCATACTTTTGCTGTCCATTATTGTCTGGACAAGGACTCCTGCCAGGATGCCATCTTTGGTCAAGCTGTTCTCCAGCACCTCTTTCAGACTTAGGGGCAACTCCTACACTCCATCCCAGATTTCTGAGGATACATCCATGAGGGATTCCTGACCTCTTGAGGCCTACTCAAGAGGTGAACCTACACTGGTTCTAAGGTCATTTCATCTGGGAACCAGGGAATCCCATATGTGAAGACTACATTCCTGCTTGTTCCTGGAGATAGCGCAGTTACTCACCTGCAACAAGTGATCTCCAGGAACAGCAGGAATTTTAGACTTCACAACATGCCCTCCTCCTAGTTGTAGGGTTTTCTTCTCTTACTCTCCTTTTTCTCAGCTACAAACTCAACTGAAGAGAGGGAGTTGGGAAGGCAGCCACACAGGCAGAGTGGAGTGCTCCCAAAAACGTTCCTATTGGACTCTAGGAAGCATTTCTGCATGGGCTCCGTCGGTATCAATGTCACTATATGTGAAGACTAAATTCCTGCTGTTCCCAGAGATCACCTGTTACAGGTGAGTAACTACGCTTTATTTTCCATGTATGATTCCTGATAGCGCCTAGATCCTTTTCCTCGGTTGTGACTCCTAATGTGGAGCCATGCATCATGTAGCTATAGTTTGGATTGTTTTTCCATAACAGCCCCTTTTACTAACATTTAGCTTGAGTTATCTGCTGCATGGCTCATTTTATTCCAATAGGCTGTATGGCAGATAGCGCAAACAAAGTAAAAGGGGCCCAAAGTGCATAACTTTGCACTTGTACACATTAAATGTCATCTGCCATTCGGATGCCGTCTCCCAATTTCTCAAGGTCCCTTGCAATTTTTCACAATCCTTTTGTGATTTAATAACTTGGAATAATTTTGTGTTGTCTACAGATTTGATCGCCTCACTCGTAACGATTTCCAGGTCATTTATCAATATGTTCAAAAAGCAATGGGCCCAGTACAGATTCCTGGGGCACTCCACTATTCACCTTTCTCCATTGAGAAAATTGACCAGTTCCCAATCAGCAATAGGGCACTGCCTTCTATCCCATGACTTTTAATTTCCACAGGAGTCTCTCATGAGGAACCTTTTCAAAAGCTTTCTGAAAATCCAGATACATCATATCAATCAGCTCATCTTCATGTACCTGTTTTTCACATCTTCAAAAAAAGTAGCAGATTGGTGAGGCAAGATTTTTATTGGCTAAATCTATGTGGGATTTGTCCCATTAAACCATGACTATCTGTTTGTTCACTAATTTTGTCCTTTATAGTGAGTGGAGGAGTAGTTTAGTGGTTAGAGCAACTACCTAGATGATCAAGGGTTTGATTTCCATTGGCATTCCTTGTGATCTTGGGCAAGTCACTTTACCCTCCATTGCCTTGGAAGAAAAGGCCTGTCAATCTACTTCTGGTGATAAATTTCCAAGAAAACCCAGAGGCAGGAGACAGCACTTAAATAATAATAATAATAATAATAATGGTTTCTACTACTTTGCATGGTACTAACATCAAGCTCAACAGGCTAGTTTCCCAAATCACCCTGGAATCCATTTTTTTTATATAAATTATTTATGCTGCCCATTCTCCAAAGTTCAGTTACTACAGACTATTTTAATGATAGTTTACACAATACTAATAAGAGTTCTGCAATTTCATTTTTGAGTTTTCAGCAACCAGGGATGCATACCATCTAGTCCAGGTGATTTGCTATTCTTAATTTTTCAAAATTACCCTAATACATCTTATAGAATCACCAGTATTTATTTCCTCAGATTAATCACCTTTAAATTTCATTTCTAGCATGGGTATCTCCCCTACATCAACTTCAGTAAAGACCAAAGCAAACAACTGTGTTTCTTTATTATGGCCATGTTCTTCCTTAGTGTTCCTTTTGCAAAACACTCTATCATCTAATGATCCAACTGACTTCCTCACAGGCTTTTTCTTCAAAGGAACTTGAAAAACATTTTTATTATCAGTTTTTGCTTCCACAGCTAGCTTCTTTTCAAATTCTCTCTTTACCTGCCTTATCAATGCCTTGCACCTAAGGCGCCAGTGCTTATGTTGTTTCCTATTTTCTCCATTCAGATCTTTTATCCATTTTTTAAAGATTTTTTTTTTTGCTATAACAGCTTCTCACCTCAGTCTTAAACCATACAGACTGTTAAACTTTCCTTCCACATTTTTTAAAGTGTGGAAAACATTTGGTCTGGGCCTAATGTAAACCTTTGCAGCTCCTCCTTTTAGTTTTTTTCCTAATCATTTTCCTCACGCTATTATAGTCTCCCTTTTGAAAGTGAAATGCTAGCGCACAGAAGATTTCCGTTGTCCTCTCTCCATTTATCAAATCAAATTTGATCATATTATAATCACTACTGCCAAGTGACCCCAACACTTATCATATCACTTATCATACCAGATCTTGTGTTCCACTAAGGACTAGGTCCAAAATAGCTTCCTCTCATGTTGGTTCTTGAACCAGCTGCTCCATAAAGCAGCCATTGATTTCATCTTGAAACTTTATCTCCTTAGCATGTGCTGACGTGATATTGACCCAATCAACACTGGGGTAAATGAAATCACCTATTATTACCATGCTACTAATTTTGTTAGCTTCCCTAATTTCTGTTAATATTTCATCATCTGTCTATTCATTCTGGCCAGGTGGATGGTAGTACACCCCCACTGCTATTTCCTTCCCCTTTTTATATGGAATTTCAATCCACAGAGATTCTACAGTGCATTCTGTTTCCTGCAAAACTTGAATTTGTTTGACTCAATTTCCTCTTGAACCCCTCCACCAATATGATCTATGCTATCACTGTGATATAATTTTTATCCTGGCATCTGTGTCCCATTGGGTATCTTCTTCTACCAGATCTCCAAGATACTAACTATATCTTCCTTTTCATCCAGTGCTATATATTCTAACTTTCTCATCTTATTTTTCAGACTTCAAGCAATTGTATACTGACAACTTGCTTATCAGGTGACAGGGGTAATTTGGAATTGTTCAACTCTGCTTTTTTTTTTTTGAATACTTTATTTATTAACCAGCATAAAACATAACAACCATTACAGGTAAAGGCAATTAGCCACAGCGGAGTGGAGTCTTATCTCCGCTAAGGTCAAGCAGTATACAGTTATGTAACAAATCCAATCTTAATGCACAGTTGCATCCATCACTGGTTAAACAGTTTTTCAATTTTATACCTACACCCCCACCTCCCTTCCACTACCCCCCCAACCCCTTTCGCCCCCCCCCCTCCCATCATCGCATCCCGAACTCCATTTCAAGCAGCAAAACCCTCGTGAGGGCTTGCACTCCCCTCCACTCCCCCAATTCCAGGCCATTAATGGCCCACATTTACCACTTCACTCCGGCAACGGGAGCCTAAACTCTGTATATAGGGGCCCCAGATCAACATAAAGTTGGCCCATCGCTTCACTGAGCCCCGAGCCCTCCATCGCTCCGTCAGCATCAGTTGGTGAAAGCTATTGCGCCACTCCAGGAAAGTAGGCGGGTCACCATCTCTCCACTTGTGTAGAATTGGGCCCTTCCCCACCAAACAGGCTTTTCGTACCAATAACCTTTCCCATCTCCCTCTGGGCAGGGTTGGATGTAGTTGATCAAGAGTGACCAGAGGTCCAGTACAGGGAAACCTCTGATGCAGTAGTCTCATAATGTAACGGCTAATGTGGGACCAGTAAGGGAGGATGCGCCTGCACTGCCACCACATATGAGTTAAGGTGGCCAAGGGGTGAAAACACCTAGGGCAAGACCCATCCTGTGTGATATGACTCCGTAGTGCCCGTCTTGGCGAGAAGTGCACCCGAGTTAGGGCCTTGTATTGGATTTCCCTCCATCGCGCTCCCTCCACCAACTCCACTATCCGCCCCACCGCCTGGCGAATCGTGCCCGGCAGTACGTCCCGCCCCAATTCACCTCCCCAAGCCATCTCCACCTTCCCATAGTCCGGCAGAACCCCGAAGCATTCTAGCCGAGTCTTCAGTCCGGCTATCGTCTGGGGTGTGTCTCCCCCCAGCTCAAACATTTCGATAATCTGCGCCGACCTATCCACCCCTAATTCCTCTTTGGGCAACGTAGCAATATAGTGAGAAAGCTGGAGATATGCAAAGTAGTGGGTGGGGGGCAGTCGATATTCCTCTTGTAATTCCAAAAACGACTTGCATTTGCCCGTGAGGTCGACAGCATGTCCTATATATCTCATTCCCTGCCTATGCCAGAGCTGGAACGCTCCAGAATCTGTACCTGGCTGAAAGTGTACATTGCCTCGGATGGGTAGCCAACTGGATACCTGCCAATTGCGTTGCCAAAAGCTATTTAATTGTCGCCACGTACGTCTCATCGCATTTAGCATAATATTACGTGTGAGGCGCATTGGCAGACGGGCACCATCCACATGTAGGGCCCCTACCAGTGAGAAAGGAGCCACAAAGGCTGCCTCCAAGTCCCTTGGCGTGTAAATATCCGTTCCCCCTAGACAATCCCCAACATGCCGCGCCTGACACGCCAAGGCATAGAATCGTAAATCTGGAAGCCCAAGGCCTCCGCTACGCCATTTACCAATCATGCGAGACATCGGGATTCGCGCTCTGGCCCCCTTCCACAGAAACCTTTGAATCTCCCGTTCCATTCTAAGCAAGTCTCGACGTAATAACCATACAGGCAAAGTTTGTAGCCAATAAAGAATGCGAGGCAGGATCACCATTTTAACTGCCGCGATCCTTCCCAACAGTGACAGCGGTAGCGGGTTCCAGGCTCGCATTTGACGCCGCATCCCAGATAAGACATTCTCAAAATTAAAATGATAGAGATCTTGCGGTAATCTCGTCAGGACAATACCCAAATATTTAACCCTATGATCGGCCCATTTCAAGGGAAATGTCTCTCCCCAACTGTCCCGCAACCACCCCGAGACATCCAAGGCCATCGATTTAGCCGCATTAATCCTAAGACCGGCAAAACTGCCGAACCGCTGGAACTCGGCCATTAGGCGCGGTAGTGATTCTCGCGGAGCCTGCAGGTGCACCAGCATGTCATCGGCAAAGGCCGCCATCTTGAATCCCTGGCTACCCACCTCAATCCCCCGTATCTGCCCATCCCGCTTGATACGCCGTATGAGCGGGTCTAGAGACAATACAAACAACAAGGGGGACAGTGGACAGCCCTGCCGGGTGCCCCTATACAACGGAAAGGGGGCGGATAAGACCCCATTACAAAGCACTCTGGCTGTCGGAGTATTATATAAACTTTTCACCATATCACAAAAAGCCTGCCCAAACCCATATAATGGCAGCAGATATTCCAAATACTTCCAGTCAACCCTATCGAATGCTTTTTCGGCATCGAAGCTCACCAGGATGGATTGCAACTGGTGGCTGTGCACCCAGTCTAAAGAGGTTAATATGCATCGGATATTACGAACTGCATAGCGGCCACGTACAAATCCCACCTGTGATTCGTGCACAACGTCACCCAATATTCCCGCCAGGCGCTCTGCCAAAATTTTCGCCAGCAACTTTGCGTCGAAATTTAACAACGAAATCGGTCTATAGGAGGCCGCTTGCAGCGGATCTTTATCTGGCTTCGGTATCAACGTAATATAGGCCTGATTATCTCCCCATCTCCTACTGCCTCTCTCTATTCGTTGACGGTAGGTATCCACTAACAGGGGGCCCACCCAGTTGGACAGGAGTTTATAAAACTCAGCTCCATAGCCGTCTGGGCCCGGAGCCTTATAACAGCTGGCTCGCGTGATCACAGATTGTACCTCCTGCAAGGTTATCGGTTGCCCTAACTGAACCCGTTGCGCTTCGGTCACCTTGGGAAGTTTCAACTCTTGTAAGTAGGTCTCCATGGTATAGTGATTATGCTCTTCCGCAGCATATAGTTTCTGGAAAAAGCCTTTAAATAAAGCACTGATCACCTCCCGATTTTGCTGGAGTTTCCCTTGCTCATCCCGGAGCGCAGCCACCCCCTTCCCACTTCTCGGACCTTTCAAGCAACGGCCTAATAGCTTCCCTGGTTTGTCGCCAAAACAATATAGGCGAAATTTATAATATAGCAGTGATTTCTTGGCTCTCTGGTGGAGTAATTCATTTAAGGCTACCTGGAGTTCCCATAACCGTTTCCTGTTAGACACTGTGGGTGTGTGACCACTAAGCACTCTCGCTCGAGACACTTGTTGCTCCAGCCGAACAATTTGTTCCGCCAGTAGTCTGCGTTTCCGAGCCACAAACCCAATTATATCCCCTCTCAACACCACTTTGGCAGTTTCCCAAACCAGTTCCGGGTCATCTCCGTGTGCCTCGTGGTTGAGTTCAAATTCACGCCAACGTTGGCCCAGAAATTGCCGGAACTGGTTATCTTTGTAAAGCTCAATTGGGAAGCGCCATACACGAGATGCACTGGTTCCACCCCCCCAGTGCACCTCAATCCAGGCCATAGCGTGGTCGGAGATCTCCAGGGGGCCTATCTGAGCTTCGTCCACGTGCGCAAAGGTAGTCGTAGAAATCAGAAGATAGTCTATTCTCGCACTGGTCCCATGCGCCCGTGAGACATGAGTGAACTCTTTCTCGGAGGGGTGCAAAAGTCTCCAAGGATCTATCAGGCCTAATCTCGTCCGTAAGCGTTGTAGCACCTGTGAGCCAAGTGCTCTGTCTCGCGTCCCTCGGCCGCTGGAGGTGTCCAAGTCCACGTCAAACACCCCATTAAAGTCCCCCCCCAGTAGCAGAGGTACATCGGGTAATTGTTCCACTTTGGCAGCAATACGATCAAGAAACTCCTGGTCTAGTGTATTAGGACCGTAAACATCTCCTAGTAACACCTCTCTATCTTCCAATAAACCCTTCAGTAACAGAAATCTCCCAGTCGGGTCTACCACCTGACTTTGCATCGTGAAACGCACCCGTTTGTGAATTAAGATGGCCACACCCCCCTTTTTCCCCAGTGCCGGCGCACCCCACACCTGACCAACCCAGTCCCGACATAATTTAGCATGTTCTTCAGCTGTTTGGTGTGTTTCCTGGAGCAGCGCAATATCGCAGCGTTGCCTAGCCAATGCCTTCAATACTTTATATCGCTTGATCGGGCTACCCAACCCACATACATTCCAGGTTATTACCCTCAGAGCCACACCAAGTTTTTACGGCATAGTTGCCAACACATCGTGTTAGGAGGGACCCTCCCAGCCTGGAGCCCTCTCCCGTATTTGCCAGCACCGTTTATCCTATATTTCTGCATGGAGTTCAGAGTGCAATGCCCCCACCCCACCCCTCCCCACCCCCCCTTAATCCCACTACCCCCCTCTGCCATGAATCCTCTTCCCATCTCTCCCTACCTCAATCCCAACCCTCCCCCACCCCTTATCCTCTAAACCCCCCCTAGCACTCCCTCCCAACTACTCCTCCTCTCCACAGGACTCCCGACTCCTACCCCCTCCCCGGAAACCCTACCAAGACCCCTCTGAGTGTGGCCCATCACCCCCATCCGCAAATATCACCCACAGTGCCTTAAACCTTCAGTTTTCCGCCGTTATGCACGGAGGGGCTATAGCTTCCTTCTAATGCCCTAGCAATACCAAATCTGAAAATCTAAGCTGCAATGGGGCGTTCCCCCCCCCCTTCGCAGGGAACGCCAGCCAGAGCCCTCCCCCCGTCCAGCTTATCCCTCCCAATCCCTTCTCCTCCCACCGAGGCACTTTCGCTGCTGTTGGTGTGTACAGCCGATCATGCTAATCCCGCATGGCAAGGTCGACCACCTCAAATCGGTCGAGCCCCGGCTAACTCCCACAACGGCAAACCCCTTCTTCCCCAGGCCCTCCCTCCCTCTGCCCCCGCCGGTCTAGTACTACGGCCGCGGTGCTCTGCAAGCGTCTAGACCGCTCCCCCACATAGAGTGCCGGCGAAACGGCACCAGCGAGCAACCAATCCTCGGGCAGAATCTTCCCTCCCTCTCTTCAGGGGCCACTCCACCCACATTAAACGGGACTATGCTAACTCCCCTTGCACGAT
Source organism: Ichthyophis bannanicus (assembly GCA_033557465.1). Lineage (NCBI taxonomy): Eukaryota > Metazoa > Chordata > Amphibia > Gymnophiona > Ichthyophiidae > Ichthyophis > Ichthyophis bannanicus. Next base: position 285,445,107 of record CM066036.1, read on the forward strand.
GGGACCGGAGTTCCTATACAGGATACGCACCCTCAGCCCGGATAATATACATTGTCAGCATATAATCTTAAATACATACCAGCAGTAACTAATAGAGAGAAGTTTGTAAGAACTAGTAACATTGTTACCCTGCCATGCAAAAGGCAGTTCCTTTGCAGGGAGAAACAAAGTTATTTCTAGTAGGCAATATCGTTCTCCGCCCGCAGCCAGGCCCTCGGGTAATCCTCCCTCCCTCTCTACCGGGGGGGGCCACCCCTCCCACAGCAAACGGAGCCATATTAATTCCCCTTGTATAAGTGGAACGGGGGCTCTAAACAAGATACATGCCCTCATCTATGGAAGGGACATTTTCAGCATAGAATATTGAATTCTTAACAGTAATAACTAACAGAAGGAAGTTTACAAAAACTTGTGACTTTGTTACACCATCTTGAAAAGGGCACTTCACTTCGCAAAAAGAAGCATAGAAACAAAAAACAACAAAGTTACTCCCAGTTGGCAGTGTCATTCTCAGCAAATATCAAAGTATTATGTCCAATGTGACATTGCCTTTCCCCAGCTTTCTTCCACTTACAAGAGGTTCTCATCGCCGCGCAGTGCAGCTGGTTCTTGAGAGTTTCATGTGGGAGATGCCGATACAGCCTTCTGTTGGGTGCACAGCCGTTGCACATAATCTGCTGCAGTTTCCGCCGATTCGAAAGTGCGGTGAGCACCATCACAAAGCACGTGCAGCCTGGCTGGGTATTGCACTGAGAATCGGATCCCAGCCGCGATAAGCTGTCCACAGAGGGGGGCATATTCTCGCCTTTTTCGGCTTACCGCCATGGAATAATCTTGAGCCACACGAAGTTTAGTATTGTTGTAGGACACTTCCCCCTTCTGCCGGGCTGCTCGGAGAATTAGTTCCTTCTGCGGAAAATGCAGAAACTTTGCTAATACAATTCTAGGGCGAGGGTCTTGCGTTTGCCTAGCGCCGACCCGATGCACCCGTTCAATGTAGACTTTCCCGCCGAGCTCATCTTCTCCCACAAGGTACTTGACCAGTTCCGCCATGTAGCCTCTAAGGTCTTTATCTACAACAGTTTCAGGAATCCCCAGAAAACGCAAGTTGTTTCTCCGTGACCTGTTTTCCAGGTCATCAAGCTTGGCTTCTTGTAGAGATAGCCGGGATTTGAAGCCTGCCACCTCCGTGGTCAGCATCTCCACCTTCTCTTCCACTGCACCCACGCGGTCCTCGGCCTCTCGCAGCCTGTTACCCAGTTGATCTACCGAGGATTGCAATCCGTCCATTTTACTGTGGAGAGCGTCAAACTGGGGTAGCAGAGCCGTCGTTACGGCTGCGGATAACTCATCCAGGGATGTGGGCGACTTGGGGGACGCCGGCATCGAATTGGGGTCCGCCATCTTACTCGGGCCGGCACCCCGTTCCCGATCTCGTCTGAGGGCTTTTACTGCTGTCGCCATGCAGTTCACTCTCCCCCACTGCAGCAGGATAGTCCACTGGCACTCCGAAGCACGTTAGTCACCTTTTGGGCAGATAAATGCTGTTTGTCACGGTACTAAATCGCCGGCTTTATCTCGGGGCTTCAGGACCCGCTCAGGATGCGACCTCTATCCTGCTCGCATCACGTGGTCTCCTCAGTGTCTCAACTCTGCTTTTAACTTAAGTCACCTGGACTACTTTTACCTTTATTGCAACCGCTCTATAGGGATGCTCTAATCTCCCTATTTTGGTAGTATCCTTCAAGGACACATTACTGTGAACCATGTGCTCCTGGCCAACTGCTGGCTTTCCCCCAGTATCTAATTTAAAAGCTGTGCTCTCTCCTTTTTAAAGGTCAGTGATAGCAGCAGGGCCAGCCCGTCCACTAGGTGGGCTAGGCAGCAGCCAAAGGTGGCAGACCATGGCAGGCAGCATGGTGGCTTTGTGCTGCCACTTTGGTGCCCATGGTAAGCCATGTGCTTCGGTACAAACGGCCTGCCACTTCTGACCTCCCTCCAATGCAACTTCCTTTTGGAGGGGTATCAGGGGCGGCAGGCCATATGTGCTAAACCACACAGCCTGCCGCAGCACCAAAGCCGCCACTTTAAAACTGCTGCCACTGCTGCCAGACCTGCAGAAGACAGAAGCTGTGGTGGCAGTGGTGCCATAGCTCGGCGCGGGGGGGGGGGGGGGGTGGGGGGGGCAGCATGGCATGGTTGTGTGGCATGTCCAGGGCTCCTGCCTGGGGCAGCAGACATCCTTGGGCCTGCCCTGGCTAGTAGCCTGGTTTCACCCTCGTTAAAGTGGAACCCATCCTTCTGGAAAGGATCCTCTCTTCCCCAGAATGTTGCCCGGTTCCTAACAAATCTAAAGTCCTCTTCCCTGCACCATCATCTCAACGGCACTTAGAGATTCTAGAGCTCTTCCCTTCTCTGAAGTCCTGCACGTGGAATGGGGAGCATATCTGAGAATGCTACTCTGGAGATCCTGGATTTCAACTTTCTATCTAAAAGCCTAAATTTGGCTTCCAGAACTTCCCTCCTACAATCTCCTGTGTCGATGCTGCCCACATGTATCAAGACAGTCGGGTCCTACCAGCACTGTCTAGAATCCTATTTAAATGATGTATGAGGTCTGCCAACTTCGCATCAGCAGACATATGACCAAGCAATCCTTATGCCACCAGTCAGCCAGCTATCTACATGCCTATCGAATCACCAACTAAGATGGGCATCTTATCCCTTCCCTCCTGGGCAGAAGTCTCTAGAGAAACATCCTCAGTGCGAGAGGATATTACACTGCCTGGAGGATAAGCCCTGACTACATGATCATTTCCTGCCACATCAAGGTAATGCTGTTCTTCCAGGAGACAACCCCCCCCCCCCCAAAGGCAGTACTGAGACTGCCAGACTGGAAGTGGAACTTATCTACTATGTCCCTGTAGGTCTCCTCTATATACCTTTCTCCCTGCCTCAGCTCCTTCAGTCTTCAGAAATCAGACTTATTATCTGAGAGCCAGGAGCTTCTGCACTAAGTGCAAACATATCACCTCTAACCAAATGGGAGATAACCATACATGTGGCAAAAAAATTAAAAGCCCCCATCTCATCATTGGACTGCTGTCTGCATCTACATATTAGTGAATTTAGTCATTTAGAATTGTTAAGGGTGTAGGGATACCTAAACTAATATGAAGACCTTTAGGATTACACAAGATGAAAATTAGACTTACCTGCTAATTGTAGTTCCTTGAGGAACTCCAGTCCAGTCCTGGAACCTCTGGGTTTAGCACCTTCTCCAGCAGCTTGGAGTCTGAGCACGTCATTGCTTTGATGACCCTGGTATAAATAGCCCAGGACCGCCTCTCCGCTCCAGTACCTATTGACAAAGCAGACTCACCGGAGCAACAAATAAGTAGATATCCTAACCAACTTTAGTCCTTAACTGTCCATAACCTTTTACCATGAGGGTGTAACTCAACTTTAACTTAAATTTTAACCTAAAATTTACTGGAAGATTTGCCGGAAGAGAAAAACCTCCAAATTATCACTGCATAGGTTTGTCCTTGTCCCCCCTAAAGAAGACAGCGGACCTACCAGAAAATCCCCAGCAGACACAAACTCCCCATTCCCAATAAGAACCACTTGTCCAAACACGAAAGCCTGATTTCTATCTTAGATTTCCTCGCTTCAGGCTATGGTCCAATGGTGGGATCCGGGACTGGACTGGAGTTCCTCAAGGAACTACAATTAGCAGGTAAGTCTAATTTCATCTTCCTTATCGGTGCTCCAGTCCAGTCCCGGAACCTCTGGGGGTGTAACAGATGTCATGGCGCAAGGCAGATAGTGCCTATAAAAGCAGAGGAAAATGTGCAGGGCAGTTTTAAAACCGGCAGTGCAAAGCACATGGCTAGGGGTTGCTATGAGCAACCAAGCAAAACAAGAGCACCGGCTGTAGGTAAACGCCCAGGAATAGCATTACGTCATAGCTCATCAGAGAAGCAGAAACAGCTGCAGGGATTAGAGCTAACAAGAGGCTCAAAGAATGACGCACATAAAATAAGGTCAGTCTTGAGCAAAGCAGAGAGGAGCAGAGATACCGACAGAGATGCAAGCAGGGAGTCAGACTCAGTCTCAGATACAGAGAGAGAAAGAGACACTGAGAGGACTCACGGGAAAGGAAAGAGCAGAGCTCATGAGAGCCAGGAGTCATACCTGAAAGCTTCTGACGTGGAGTCCATCTGCACCTCAGAGGAGTTTGCCCAGGAGGAATTCTCAGAGGTTAGTGCTGGAAAGTTGGGCTGCACTAAGCCAAAGTCCGGTTGGGGACAGAGAGAGATTCCAAGCTGCAAACCACGAGGAGCTGGGAGAGGGAATAACCACAGGAGCAGGTACCTGGGGAGCAAAAGCTCTTATCCAAAAGAGACTTCCCACCTAAGAGAAAGACTTCCTGTGAGGGGAATTGAAAGGGAGAAAAGTTTCAACTTCCCGGTTGCAAAACAGACAGGCAGAGCTCAGCCTGAAGAAAGGCATAGTACCTGGAATAGAGGGGCACTGAATTTTACTCCCAATGGTCCTGAAGTGTATGGCCCTCTTAGGGGAGAATCCATAGTGCACGGTAACCAGCCTTTCTGCAGTGATAGAGGGGAGAGAAGCTCTGGCCAAGAAGAGAGGAGACTAACAAACACTGATACACATTACAGCCCTGCAAAATATAATAGCCAAGAAGTACACGAGGACATGGAATGTGACTTCTGTGAAGAGAGCTCAGATATTTGCAAAATGGACTGTACATTGGTGTTTTCCGATAGTGTGACCTCTTTTTGTTAAAGCCTGAGTAAAGCCTGCCTAAGAGAAATCTGTGGAGGAACACAGATTTCACAGTTCAGCTTTTGTGATAGAAAAAGCCTGTTTTTCCCTTTTTGTTTGGTTAACGCTGACAAGAAGCATTTTGGTTGTAATTTGTAGTCCCCACTTGTGTTATGCCAGTATTATGGTTTAATTTCTTTTGACCCTTTGTTGCAAGAATTCTCCCGGGAAGGGAAAATAAATACCTCTTTAAGCATAGCTACTCGACCACAACTACCTTCTTATTTGATTAGCTATTGGGACTCCAAATCCCAGGGGGCACTACTAAGTCCTTGCTACATAAGAGGAGCCTCATTGAAGCCCCAGGCCTTCCGCCTCAGGGGTAAGTAGGTGAGTGACACAGAGCAGAAAAAATATCAATGGGAGGGGCCCTTCAGACCAACCTGAAGCACTGCTGATCCAAACCGGGCATCCCCCGACGTCTGAACATCCAGACGGTAATGCTTGATAAAAGAATTCAAAGATGACCAACGGCAGGAACCAAACTGTACTCCGCCCAAGATGCAGCTTGTGCCCTGGTCGAATGTGCTCTTAGCCCTTGCGTTACAGCCTTACCCTTTAGAATATAAGCTATAGCTATGGCCTCCTTGAGCAATCTGGAAATGGAAGACTTAGCTGCTGCTTCCCCTTTCCTAGGGCCTCCAAACAACACAAACAGTCTATCTGACTTCCAAATGGGTGCTGTACAAAGCAGATACGTCTTAAGTGTCCGACGCACATCGAGAAGACACAGCTTCCCTCTAGCTGATCCTTCCTCTCCACCATCGAACATTGGTAGCGTCACCACCCGATTAACATGGAAAACCGAGACCACCTTAGGCAGAAAATAAGGTACCGGCCTCAACACTACCTTCTGCTTTGAAAAAGACAGAAAAGGCTCCCTACAAGACAAGGCCTGCAACTCCGAAACTCTATGAGCGGAACAAATGGCCACCAAAGATATCACCTTCAACGTAAGGTCCTTTAACGAAGCCTTACCTAATTTTGCACAATGGGTTATCGCACTAAAGCTTCCAGGACCAGATTGAGATCCCATGTCAGAACCATTAACCTGCACGGTGGTCACAAGAGAGATACCGCTCTCAGAAATATTTTAACATCCGCATGCGCGCCCAGCGCCTTCCCCTGCACCTTCCCCCGGTAACAGGAAAGCACTGCTAACTGAACTCTCAAAGAACTAGCCACCAAAATCTTTCTCGAAACCATCCTGCAAAAATGAGAGAACATGCGGAACGGAAGCCCGTGATGGTCGAAACTGCCTGTCCTCACACCAGGCTTTGAAAATGCGCCAAACACGAACATACGCCAAAGATGTAGATCTACGCCTGGCCCTTAACAATGTGGAAATTACCACTGCCGAATATCCTCTGGTTCACATGCGTGCCCTTTCAAGAGCCAAGCCGTAAGCGAGAATCGATCCACCTGCGGCATTCGTAGCGAACCCTGGATCAACAAATCGCCTTGTACCGGCAGCCGCCAGGGACTGTCCACCAGAAGCTGAACCAGATCCGCATACCATGGTCTCCGCGGCCAATCCGGCACTATCAAAATCACTCTGCCATGGTGGACCTCTATGCGCTGAACCACGCGACCTATTAACGCCCACAGAGGAAAGACGTATAGAAGCCCCTCCTCTGGCCACTTTTGCATCAGAGCATTGAGGCCCTCTGACATTCTCATCTCCTGCTGTAGAAGCAACTGGCTTTTGCGGACTGGAAGGTCGCCATCAGATCCATAACTGGAGTTCCCCAGCGACACGCAATCAACGAAAACACCTCCGGACGGAGAAACCACTCGCCCGGATCCACTCTGACTCGACTCAAAAAAATCTGCTTCTACATTGTCCACTCCTGCCACATGTTGTGCCGAGAGCGCCGGAAGATTCTCCTCGGCCCATGCTAGCAGATAATCGGCTTCCTCCTCCAAGGACACACTTCCCTGCCTCCCTGGCAATTTATATAAGCCACCGTGGTTGCGTTGTCCGACTGCACTCGAACCGCTTTCTTCCGCAACCAAGGCTGAAACGCCTGGAGAGCTAAGGACACCGCCCGCATCTCCAGTCTGTTGATGGACCACTCTTTTTCCCGGACACTCCACTGTCCCTGGGCAAACCGTCCCTCGAAATGTGCTTCCCAGCCTATCAGACTGGCATCTGTTGTCAGTGGCTTCCAGGCTGGAGCCTCCAACGGCATTCCTTTCTCCAGGTTCTCTGGAACCAGCCACCACCTTAGCTCCCGCCACACCTCCGGTGAACAGGAAAGCCTCTGCGACAGCAAATCTGTTTGATGTGACCATCTCCGCAGCAGCGCCCCTTGTAAAGGCCTCATATGCGCTCTTGCCCATGGAACCAGTTTGAGCGTGGCCGCCATGGTTCCTAGAAGCTGCAGATATTGCCATGCCGTGGGAGCCGTCTTGTCTAAGAACTCTCGCACAAGCTTTCTCAGCCCCTGCGCCCACAGTTCCGGTAAGAACACCTTTCCTTCATACGTACTGAACCAAGCTCCCAAGTATTCCAGAGTCTATGATGGCATTAGCCTGCTTTTGGAAAAGTTGACCACCCAACCCAGGCTCTGAAGTAGACTCCCGACCCGAGCCATAGCCAATTTGCTCTCGTCCCTTGACTTTGTTCGAATCAGCCAATTGTCTAAGTAGGGATGAACTAACACCCCTTCCTTGCGTAACTGCGCTGCCACTACCACCATGACCTTGGTGAATGTCTGCGGAGCCGTAGCCAGTCCAAACGGCAATGCCCGGAACTGGAAATGTCCCATGGGTACCACAAACCGGAGAAACTGCTCATGTTCCCAACGGATCGGTATGTGCAAATAAGCTTCCATCAGATCCAGAGACATAAGAAATTCCCCCTTTCTGACCGCCACTATAACCAACCAAAGGGTTTCCATATGAAAATGAGACACTCTGAGACAACGATTTACCCGCTTGAGATCCAAGATAGGCTGAAAAGCCCCGTCTTTCTTTGGAACCACGAAATATATCGTGTATCGACTGCAGCCGCACTGATCTGGTGGAACCGGGATCACTGCCTTGAGCTGTAACAATCTGTCTAATGTTTCCTGCACCGCTACCCATTTGGTCCGAGCCTTGCAGGGGGATTGAATGAAGGAACTGATTACTGGCCATTGAAATTCTAATGCATAACCGTCTCTTATAACTTCCAGCACCCACTGATTTGATGTGATTTGGACCCAGGCAGGATAAAACTCCCGTAGGTGCCCTCCTACCGGCTCCAACCCTACCTGAGTCCCCCTCATTTCATTGCATTTTTCTAAGGTTTAGGGCCGAGGGAGCCGCAATACCTCTACCTGCTCCTCGAAAGCCACGAAAGCCCTGATTTCTAGCAGGAAACCTTCCCTGCTGATACTGACCGAACCGAGCTAAATGGAATCTCCGAAACTCCCTTTATGCCCCTTTTTGGCTCTGAGCGGGCTGACTCTGCTTCAGTCTATCTTCCGGAAGCCGACCTCCCTTGGATTCCCCAAGGTCCTTTACAAACTTGTCCAGATCCTCTCCAAAAAGAAGCTTTCCTCTAAACGGCAGCTTACTCAATCTAGCCTTCGAGGGACCGTCAGCTGCCCAGTTTCACAACCACAAATATCGCCGAGCTGTCACCACTGAGGCCATACTCTTCGATAGACCTCGGATCAGATCATAATGAATGTCCGCAAGATACGCAGCCCCGGACTCCAACCGAGACACCTACTCTACCTGGTCGCCAACCTGATCAACCTGAAGTTTCTGAGATCAGCGAAGACACGCTTTAGCCACCCAAGCCCCCGAAATTGAAGCCTGGATCAATAGGGCGCTGATGTCAAAAACCCGTTTCAACAACGTGTCCAACTTCCTATCCTGTGCATTCTTGAGAGCCGCACTGCCCTCAACCGGAATTGCTGTCTTCTTGGTAACCGCCGACACGGTCGCATCAACCTTCAGAGAATGAAAAAGTTCCCGGTTCTGATCCGACAAGGGATAAAGTTGGGCCAAGGCTCTGGATCCTTTAAGTCCCGCCTCCGGCATATTCCATTCCTCCTGAATCATATACCTGAAAACTCTGTGAAGCGGAAAAACCCTCTGTGTTTTGCGAACAGCCCGTAACAACGGATCCTCTAAAGTGTCCTCTCCTTCCTGAGAATTGGAGGGCATGTTTAGAGCTTTAAGGGTCTCCATAATGAGTGCTGGAAATTCTTCCCGCCTAAACACTCACACCACTCTAGCCTGTTCCTCCATCTCTGACAGCTCTCCTTCCTCTAATTCATCTTCTGAATCTGCATCTGGATTGGCCTCTGCCTCATCCAAAATCTCCAATCTTTCCATCCCCTCCGACAAGCCTTTTAGCTTCTTAGAGGAGATACTTCCTGCTGCTAGACTGACCGGAGTTCCGGGCCGCTTAGCCCCTTGCTGCAGCTCCGAGGCCCCAGCCCCCAGAGTATTCTGTCGCTGACAAAAGGCCTGATGCAGCAGCAGAAAGAAATCAGGGGGGAAACATAGGTGGAATACCCCCCCCCCCCGGGCCAATCCCTGCTGAGACCCCGCAGCTATTGCTGACGAAGATCCTGCCACCGGCTCCTGAGGTGCCAAGGAAGGGACCACAGGCTCCAGAGGGACTTTAGAGGCTTCCTTCTGCACCTCCAAATCCTTCCCCCAGAGCCTGTTCCATTGAAACTGCCTCCTGGGTACAGCCCCTGCAGACCCCTGTATCCGACACTGCATCATGCAGTGCCCCACAGAGTAAGCACTGGGGTTTGGAAGGCATTCCGAACCACGGCTATGCCCCCCAGACCGCAACACACTTAACTATGGAAGAAAAGCAACAGCCGTTGACCTGCCACTACCAAACCTGTCAGCCAAGCACTAAAGGAAAAACTCCATTCTTTTTTTTTTTAACTTTAAAACACTGACTGACTTAAAACTCGGAGAGCCCCTCCGAAAACGTAAACTCCCAAATCAAAGGGAAGCCTCACAAAACTCAGCTAAGCTGCCCCTACTCTCTCCCGAAGCTAGCAACTGCCGGCTGCGCTTCCTGCCGAAACGCCACGCGGGGAGGCCTAATCTGACTGCGCTCAAGCAATCGCACCCAAGCCTCGCATAAAACTGCCGCTCCTAAAAACAAACAACTCGGCTGAACATTCCCCAATGGTACACCAGCCCCGAATCTCACCTCTGCCGCTAGCACCTCCTCCTTCCTCGATGCCACGGGCCTCGATCCTCCTCCCATGCTCAGCCGGAGTCACGGCTTCGGTGTCGGAGAGGCAGCTGTGATCCAGCCATGGGCTCTGCACCGTCAAGAGCAACCAAGCCAGGTAAGCCTGCAACCGGCTCCTCACCCGTGAATGCAGGATCGGGAGCCAGGAGAAGGGAGAGAGGAGGGGGGGAGGAACTGAAACTGAAAGAAATGAGAGAAAGAAACTTAAAGTAGATTAATAGAAAGGAGAAGCAACCAAATCTTTGCAGCTCCTGATTTAAACCTCTCACCCCTTATAAACTAGTAAACCCTTGAAACCAAAACCTAATCCAACTAAAAAAACTCTCCTTAGTTGCCGTCAAGTGAGACCTGACCTACAGGCTCACCACCTCTCCAGCTGCTTGGAGACTGAGACTACTGGAGCGGAGAGGCGGTCCTGGGCTATTTATACCAGGGTCATCAAAGCGATGACATGCTCAGTCTCCAAGCTGCTGGAGGAGGTGCTAAACCCAGAGGTTCCGGGACTGGACTGGAGGGCCGATAAGGAATACATTTTATACTATTATTTTTTTTCCCAATGAACTGCTAATCATTTGTTAAGGGCTAATCACTTGTTGATGAAAATACACTGTGCTGTCAAATTTTACTCTCTCTCATCTGGGCTAATAAACTATAAATTAAGGGATATACCTGGGGTGCATGGTTAAAAGACTGAACTACTTGTCTGCTTTCTTTTAAGAGTACAAGAGCCCACCTGAATCTAACAGAAATTAAATGTAAAACCTCTAAAGCAAGGGTTCATAACCCAAAAGAAGCAGGGCTTTGAATGTATGAACTGTTGCCACTTTTTATTCTTTCCAACCCCAATGGAGGTCAGAAAGAATTATATAAGAGGAGTTGAGAATGTCTGTCTGTGGGCAAAATAACTCTCCAAAGGTTTAACAGTCCTTGAAACACACCTGGCCAGTCAGGCTTTCAGGATAACCATAATGAATATGCATGAGAGAGATTTACATGCAATGGAGGCAGTGCATGCAAATCTCTCTCTGTCTGTATTCATTGTGGTTAGCCTGAAAACCTGACTGGCCAGGTGTGTCTCAAGGACTGGGTCGAGAACCTCTGCTCTAAAGTTTAAGTTACAATGTAAACTACTTTGACTGAAATGATAAAGCAGTATATAAAACCTGTTAAATAAATAAACAAATAAATAAAGCAAGCAAGTTTTCTACCTGCCTGGAGCCTACCTAAGTCTAATAAAAATGAATTTTAAAATCTCTAAAGCAATCCCTTCTCTATCCCAAGCTCTAAGTCACCATATTTGCCAGCAAAATAATGTTCACTTACCCATAGAGGGAAAAGTAGGAATTCCTTAGGGTGGAGATAAGCATTCTGCAATTTATATATGCATGTTTTCCATTTTATGCAATATGAGCACCTGAAGCAGGTGTCGACACAGGCATTTGACTCTGTGCAGGTAGGTCTAAAGGGAGGTGGTTCTCAACCCTGTCGTGATGTATCCCTTAGCCAGTCAACAATGAATATGCAAAAGACAGATCTGCATGCGCTGTCTCCACTGCGGGCAAATCTTTCTCATGCCTATTTATTGTCGATGTCTTGAAACCCTGACTGGCTAGGGAGTACACCAGGACAGAGTTGAGAACCATTGTTATAAAGGAAATGTATGTGCTTGCTTTCTTTTATAAAATGAGCATTATTTTAAGTGTTCTTGGTCTCTAAAGGAGTCAGTCAAACTGTTACAAAATTAACCTCATTATCTCATGTTTTTCAATTCTGATGGTTGTCACTGTAGGAAAAAAAAGTTATTAATAGTTGTAATGGCCCTGAAGAAATTGGCAGGTTGTAGTGTCCATAGGAAGTGGAATGGGGTGGGCAATGGCCCAACCAATATTTTTTCCAAACAGGGCATCAGCAACCAGGGAGTTTGCACATGGGCTGGAGATTGGTTTGTTTTGCTCCTCAAATCAAAAAGATGTTCCACTGCCCCCAAGTGTCTTTTTATGGTTAAATGTTTTTATTGAAAAAAACTCTACCAACAATTACATAGCTGGTATAATATACTTCAATGTCCTATAATCTATCTGAACCCACCCCTACCCCTACCATTCCTACCCTTGAGAAGAAATCTTGTTAAATCTAATATGTCCCCCCCTCCTTTAAAAATCAACAGTTTACTTCTTGCAGCTTGAGGTAAATTATTGCAACAAGGCAAAATGCTTTCAAAAAGATGACATGATTATCGAGGTTGGTCTGACTTGCCTATGCTCCACTGAAATTAAAGAGCTGTATATGCCACAGCATCAATGTGGGAGTGTCTGTCAATTTCAAGTTCATCAATATACACTTTTGACCCAATAAATAAGCCTTTTGCAGAAAAATCAATCACTCCCTAGTCAAATAAGGGAAAGTTACCAAAATCCTTAAATAACATTCCTAGTGGGTTGACAGGTAGACATAGACAAAGGACTCTATCCACATAATCGGGAATACTTTTTAAGATATTTATCTTGGACAGTTCTATAGTACATGTCCCAAGTGGGCCGGGACTCCATGACATTTCAGATACCCATCTATTACTGTATCATCTGAGAGGCTTGAGACTATATAGATCTGTTCTTCTATTTGCATCTGAGACAGGTACCTATATGGTCTTCAGAGGCATTTCTAAGGATTAGTAAGAGGATCTTATGGTAAGTTACTCCTGTCATTAAGACATGCAGGGAGTGAGCACACTTGTAAACCAAAGGGTACTCAACTCTGGTCACTGCCCCCAAAACACACTGGAAGTCTAATCAGACATGATACCTTGCATGTTTTGTTTTGGGGGTTTTTTTTGTTTTTTTTCATTATTTTTAACACAGACAAAGCTATTGGGCTATGATGTTTAATGTGGCCCATGACTGATAATTCCTTGCAGAGTATAAGATTAGTGAAGTACAACAAGATCAAGTTATCTGTTAAATTTAATTTCTGTATATAAGAGGAGTTGATAATGTCTGTCTGTGGGTTAAACCTGGGGTGCAAGGTTAAAAGATGGAACTACTTGTCTGCTTTCTTTTAAGGCTACAAGAGCCCACCTGAATCTAACAGAAATTAAATGTAAAACCTCTAAAGCAAGGGTTCATAACCCAAAAGGAGCAGGGCTTTGAATGCATGAACTGTTGTCACTTGTTTATTCTTTCCAACCCCAATGGAGGTTGGAAAGAATTATATAAGAGGAGTTGAGAATGTCTGTCTGGAGGCAAAATAACTCTCCAAAAGTTTAACAGAATGGATGGAACTTGGCATGCAAGAAAAACTGGTAAAAAGACACAAGTTTGAAAATGAGCCCAATCAAACCTTGAGTTCCAGAGATATACTGTAAGTACCCCAAAAATAGCCCAATGCATTTCTATGGGAGAAGGAATTATTTATTTAAACAGTTTTGCATACCACCTTATCCTTCAATCTAAGTGGTCACAACACAATTGGGGGATACATTTAACATGAGGGGATATGAGACACATACACTAATACTTACAGGGAACATGGGCAATAGAGGGTTAGGTGTCTTGCCCAAGACCACAAGGAGCACCTGTGGGACTAGAATACTCCCTTGCAACTGCTCTAGCAACCCAACTGTCCTTGCATTAAAAAATACCCCCACGCAACTTCTTCACCACCCTGCAAAATGTCCCACTCCTAAAAACTACACCCTCAAGACTGCCCTACCAATCCACAAATGACCCCACCCCAAAAAACACCTTCCTGCAACCACTCCTAAAAACTACACTCCTACAACTGCACCACCACACCAAACTGCCCCACCCCAATAAACCACCTCCCGCAAATGCTCCATCCCCAAAACCTACCCACTTACAACTGTCCCACCCTCAAATTCTACCTCATGCACTACTCCCACCTCCAAACAATACCCCACACAACTTCCCCACCAACTCTCAAACTGTCCACACCCCTAAAAAGCGCCCCCTCAAAATTATTCTACCTCCACAAACTGTTTCAATCCTAAAAAACACCCCCAACTGCCCCAATAAAAAATAACCCCCACAACTCTCCCACCGCCTTACCAACTGCCCCTACATCCAAGGCCAGCAGATCTCTGTGGGTGGCAGGCCATGTGCTTCTGCACACATGGCCTGCTGCCCCTCCCCCTCATGCACCAAGCCATACTGCCCTTCTCCCCCCCCCCCCCCATACTGAGCCATCCCCCGCTGCTGCTGATTCCGACGGCAGTGGGGGCGACTAGGCTCAGCGGCAGGCCATGTGTGCTAAAGCACATGGCCTGCCACAGAGCCCAACAGCATCCCACCTCGATCATGCCACCGGAATCCGCAGTAGTGCGGCTCAGCATGGGCGGAGGAGTGACTCGTTGGGGGGGGGGGGGCAGCACAGCTCAGGGAGGGGGTGACACAGCTAGGGCTTCTGCCTAAGGCAGCAGAAACCCTTGGGCCGGCCCTGCCTGCATCTGCCCCACCATCCCACAAACTGCAAAGTAGTGGGGCTGTTACAGAGGATAGTTTTTAGAAGTGAGGACAATGCAGAGTGATAGTTTTTAGGAGTGAGGACAACTGCCCCATCCCCAAAACCTACCTTCTACAACTCCTTCACCACATACAGAGGGGGTTGGAAAGTGTTCCATGAGCCATGCTCTGCATGATTTTGTCACTTGCTTCTACCTGGGGCTAGAATCTACAATCAAAATGTCACCTTTCTTTCGTGCTTTGTTGGGTTACAATCCATCTGGTACAGCATCTATAGGAAATCAGTGCAGTTTGGGGACTCTGAGTGGGCTGTTTTTTTTTAGATAAAGCCTGGAATCTGCTTTTTCTTTGTGATTCTTCTTAAGTTTTCAGCTTTTTATATACCTTTGTACTGTGAAAGTCATTGTTGGAACAGTACTTTGTGAATGGCGGCCACAATTTGCTGTTGGATTGGACCCAACAATGTCTTAAATTACTCCAGAATGCCAGATACACTAAGCATTTCTTCCGCTTTGGTACATCAGGCTCACTGCATCTCCCCAAAGTTTGTCTAGTCCGATGAACAGAGAACGGGAGATTGTGGAATCTCTCTCGCCTCTCCCCACACAATTTGCACATCCAAAACAGTGCCGATTTTGATTCCCTTGCTTAAACATGCAAGAGCAATCCCAGCAGCAAGAGGAACAGTAGCAATGCACTTCTGCCCCAAAACCAAAAGTCCCAGCAAACATGAGGCGTGCCCAGGAGAAGCTGCAACAAGCGAGGGTGTGAAGCTGCTCTTAACTTAAGGCAGCGAGAGAAGGCAATTTCTAATCGGGCTTCTGAGACATCCACGCCCCCCATCCCCCAAAGTCACGTTATTTAAACAGAAAGTAGCTGCACGTAGATGCAGCAAGACACAAATGCCGACCGAGAGGAGCAAAGTTTGCCTATAGAGAGGATGAGGAAGAACCCACTGCTCATTTACCCCTCTGCCCCATCAAAGCAGAACCCAGCCAGCACCAGGACTGTGCCAAATTCACCGAGCACCCTTCCCCCACCCATTCTAAACCAAAGAAACCCTGCAACGTATAAAAATAGTGCAATTGCTGGGGGCCTACCTGTGCACCGAGGAACGTTCCCCATTCTTTCATGCACACGCACCGGCACCCCTAACACAGAAGTGTAGGGCCCTAATGCATCAGCAGCACCCACAAACTATGCTGCTGCTGGCCGCGCGCCGTCACGCCCACCCGTCCCCAGCACGAAATACACCGGCAGCAAAGTCCCGACAGTCTCCAGAGTGCTGCTATCTGTTCAAACACCTTCCAAAGTGGGGAGTGCCCTCCCGATGGAGGTGGTGGGAGGCAAATGCAATGACAGAATTCAAAATAGCATGGAACAGACACAGTGGATCTCTTCATAGCAAGAGAATAAAATCAAAATAAACTTAATTATTTCTTATACTTCAACAAATTGAGGGGTGGAGGATGACCTGCATAGGGCGGTTGATACAACCCTAAACAATAGAGGGGGTGACAGGCACGGAGCGGCGGGTACATCTACTCTACTCTAGCCACCTTACTGGGTAGATTTGATGCCTATATAACTGGTCTTTATCTACCGTCATTTACTATTTTACATGCCATTACTACATGCTTTCCCCACACTCACCTGTATGTTTCTCTGGCCACTGCAAACACAGCAAGCTCCTTTCCAAATTATGTCCTCTTTTTTTTTTTTTTTTTTTTTTAGTCTTCACTGTCCCCCTCTCCCTTTGCCAGCGAGCACAGCCTCCCATGAAAAGTACACAAGCACTCACGTACAGCAGCTGTCCTAACCCGGCGTGGATTTGGAGCTGGAAGCAACCCCAAACCCAGAAGCTGCAGTTAGCTGCTCCAAATCCAGAACCTACCTTATTTTGGGGAGCAAATGCCATTTCTCCTCCCAGGACTTAGGGGCGCCACGTGCGACGGCAGGGTGACGAGTGCAGATCCAACTCCCTCAAAACATCTGTGCCGGGATTTTATCTTTGCTTGCAATATATACCATAGTATTTTTTTTCTCCTTTCCTCCTCCTGCCGGCCGGGTTAAAGCTCTTCTGGAAGCTCTAGTTGTAAACAAGTTCCCCACATGCTCAGCCCTTGATTGCTGGTTGGTTGATGAGCAGCCATTAATGCACACGCCCACTCTAGAAAGGAGAAAATAAACACGGGTTCGATTTTGTTCTCTGCACTCCTAGGGAGCTGTAAGTGTCCCTCCCCCTTCCGTCCAAGCAAGGAGGGGTGCTTTGAAGCCGTCTTATTAGCAAATGCAAAAGATAGCGTCTGCCCTAACGCTTGCAACATACGGCAATGAAAAGTAGGTTTTGGAGTAATGTTTTAATATATGAAATAGCAAGCACTATAGATATTCGCTGCATATTAATGAAAAAGAAAAGTGCCTTAAAATTGTTTTTTTTTTACTGGAAGAGGAAGGGGGGGAGTGGCTTTTGGCTAAGGACAATGATTTATATTTCTGTTTGCCTCCGCGAGATGTTTGTCCCGCGTTTTTTTTATTTGCTTAATTTTTCGTGTGCGTAGCAGCGAGGGAACGGCTGTTACATTGTTGAGACAAAACTTATATGAAAGGCTTCTACTCAAAATGTTTTTATATATTTTAATTTTAATTTAAAATTCTGCGCAATTTTTCAACTGAGCTTTTGTAGTAAAAAAAAACGAACAAAGCTGGATGATGGAATATTTAGAAAGGAATATAAGGGAGATGGGTTAGATTTTTAAATATTGATATATTTTCCAGGTATCAAAAACTGCTGATTCCAATTGTATTACTAAAGAAATAACCGTAGTACAGTACTACTTTTGTACCAAAGTACTGTCTGTTCACTCATTAATGAAAAGACGTGTACTAAAAGTCACACCATTCAATTAATTTTGTTCCAAAAATGGTGAATGTATTTTGCATTAAATCTGAGAATAGTACAATGTCCTATTACAATATTGTCCCCATGATCGCTTTAAGGTGGCTATTTGTGACAAAGGGACGCGAACGCGTATTATTTTATAGCAATAAGGGACACATGTAAAACACGTCATTGAACTGCAGTGGCCTGGATAAATTTTTGCGAAAGGAGGAGGGAAGGAGGCTTTTTTTCTTTCCAAAAGTTTTACATGTTGGCCATCAAGGATACCAATTGTTTGGGTCTCTGCATACGGATACTGCCGGGTGAACGCACAAGAAGGCTCTTGTGATTCCTCTCTCCCCCCCCCCCCCCTCCTTTTCAGGAGAAGTACTAGAAACATAGAAACATGACGGCAGAAAAAGACCACATGACCTATCTACTCTGTCCTTTCATATCGACCACTACAACAGTCATATTTTTTCCTTTAGATATCCTGTGTTTGTCCCATGTTTCTTTGAATTCAAATACTGTCCTCATCAGGGCCGGATTTACCTTGAGTGAGGCCCTACCCCAACAAAAATTGTGGGCCCCCAGCAGGGGCGGCCCAAGGGGGGTGCGGACCTCATTTGCATAAGGGGCCTCATTTACATAAATATTTGCATAATGTTACCATATACTAACTTTTAGTAAACGTGCCTCTTAATGAGTGTATGGATAAAGAAAGACTAAAAGATTTCTACATTACTATAATCCAGTGCCAACTGCCAGACACATTAGGAACTACTACAAACACTGCCCATAGTAAACCCGCCGTATCCTAACAGCACTACCAGGACTCACAAAGCACCATACTCTACCAATCAAAAGGCAACACTGCAAATATTAAACCAATACATTTCAGAGAACAACAATACATGACCTACTGGGGAAAGAGAACAAGTGGCAATGTCAAATAGGAATTATATAAACAGAACACCTCAGCTCAGTTACACATGCAGAACATAGACCATCACCAAACAAGTAATCACAATTTAGAAATAGGAAGACAATAATTAAACTGGGAATCCCAAAAGCCAAACTTGGAATGTACAACACTGTAGAAATAAAACTATACATTAATTTGCTCTTGTACTAAACAAAGCGCAGATGTTAATGATGCACATTTACCAGAGCTGACATATTCCAATTAATAAATTCAAAATAAAGAGATATTTTTCTACCTTTTGTGCATTTTTTTCAGCTGCAATTGCTCCAGCCACTTTCTTCTGGTTTCTTCGTGTCTTCTGCTAACTCTCCATCGTCTGCTGTCCATTTGTCCTTTCTTCTCTCTTCTAGATTTTTTTCCATTCTCTCTCTACATCTGCTTTAACATACTAATCTTTCTCCTTTTGCTCTTTCCTCATTCCTATTTCATCCACTCAAATTTTACCCCTCCATCCTCAATCCCCACTTACTCTCCCAATACCCGGCCAATTGTAGATTTTTTATCCCTCCCACACAAAATATTTTTCCCTTCTCCATTTTACTCTTCCAGCCCCATCCCATTCTAATCCTCCCCCAACATCAGCTCCCTTCTAGTTCCAGCCTCACCCAGCATCCATTCCCTTCTAGTCCCTGCATCAGCCCATTTCCAGTCCTAGCCATCCATCAGCCCATTTCCAGTCCTAGCAACCCCCCAACCCAATACCAGTCCTAGCCCCCCCATCACCCCACTTACAGTCCTTAACCCCCCATCACCCCATTTTCAGTTTAAGCCCCCCCTATAACCCATTACCAGTCCTAACCCCCCATCAGCCCACTTCCAGTCCTAACCCCATCAACCCATTTCCAGTCAGCCCCCCATAGCCCATTGCCAGTCCTACCCCCCCCCCATCAGCCCACAGCCCATTACCAGTCCTAACCCCATCATCCCACCTCCAGTTTTAACCCCCCAGCCCATTTCCAGTCCTAGCCCCCCATAGCCCATTACCAGACAACCCCCATCAGCCCACAGCCCATTACCAGTCTTAACCCCCCCCAAAGCCCATTACCAGTTCTAACCCCCCCCAACAGCCCATTACCAGTCCTAACCCCATCAGCCCCCCTCCCGTCTTATCCCCCCAGCCCATTTCCAGTCCTAGCCCCCCCCATAGCCCATTACCAGACAGCCCCCATCAGCCCACAGCCCATTACCAGTCTTAACCCCCCCAAAGCCCATTGCCAGTTCTAAGCCCCCCCAACAGCCCACAGTCCATTACCAGTCCTAACCCCATCAGCCCACCTCTAGCCTTAACCCAACCCAGCCCAGCCCATTTCCAGCCCCAGCCCCCCAATAGCCCATTACCAGTCCTACCCCCCCCCCATAAGCCCATTACCAGTCCTAACCCCCCCCCGGCCTAAAGTAAAATTTAATTTAAAAAAAAAAACCTGGTGGCTGCCGCCGCGGGGCCCCCTCTGCTGCCGCGGGGGCCCCGTCTACAAGCTGAAGCCGTCGGGTCGGGTCTCTCTCCCTCCCTCGCTGCAGGCTGCAGGCTGCGAGAGACGCGAAGGGAGAGCGTCTCCTCGCGTCTGTGTTAAGCCCGCAGGGGCTGATGGGAAATCCCATCAGCCCCTGCGGGCTTAACACAGACGCGAGGAGACGCTCTATCTTCGCGTCTCTCGCAGCCTGCAGCGAGGGAGGGACCCGACCCGACGGCTTCAGCTTGTAGACGGGGCCCCCGCGGCAGCAGAGGGGGCCCCGCGGCGGCAGCCACCAGGTTTTTTTTTTTGTGTTTAAAAAAAATTACCTGGTTCTTTTTTTGTGGGCCCCTGCCGGCTGTGGGCCCTACGCCATGGCGTACATGGCGTATAGGTAAATCCGGCCCTGGTCCTCATCTCTACCACTTCCACTGGGAGACTATTAGATGGATCCACCACTCTCTGTAAAGAAATAGTTCCACATATCACTCCTGAATCTATCCCCTTTCACTCTCATTCCATGTCCCCTTGTAGCAAAGCTTGCTTTCAATTGAAAGAGGCTCTCCTGTGCATTTATGCCATGGAGGTATTTAAACGTCTCAATCATATCACCTCTATCCCGCCTTTCCTTAGTCTAAGGTACATATTAAGATCCTTAAGTCTGTCATATGCTTTATAATGAAGACCAGTAACCATTTTAGTAGCCACCCTCTGTACTGACTCCAGCCTGTACTTGGTAGTCCTCAGTATTACAACTCTACCAGGTCCTAGGGATAGTGCAACCAATAGGCAAGACCAGGGCTGGCCTGTCCACTAGGCAAGCTAGGTGACTGCCTAGGGTGACCATGTGCTTTGGCACATATGACCTGCTGCTTCTGATTCCCCTCTGATACATCTTACTTTCTGAGGGGGGGGGGGCAGAAATGGCAGGCCATGTGCAGTGAAGCATATGGACCGGCGCAGGCAACAAAGCATTGGTAGAAAGCCACTGCTTTTAAAAGCACTGCCCCCCCCCCCCCGATGGAGTTAGCAGCATATGGCCTTGGCATATGGGGAGGGCAGCACTACTAATAAATCACTTATAAAGCGCTGCAAGTCGAACACAGCGCTGTACAGAGACTTTCCCTGCTTGTGAGAGCTTACAATCTAATTAACACAGACAAGACAAAAGATAAGAATAAGGGGAAAAGAAGGGTAACGAGACACAAGGAAAAAGGGAGTCAAGATCCAAAAGCAGCTCTAAAGAGGTGAGTCTTTAACATGGACTTGGAAAGGGACAGGGATGAAGCCTGACATACAGACTCAGGGAGTTTGTTCCAGGCATAAGGAGCAGCAAGGTGTAAGGGCCGGAGTCTGGAGTTGGCAGTAGAAGAAAAGGGCATAGAAAGAAGCAAGCCAGAAGAAGAGCAGAGTTCACAAGGAGGGGTGTAAGGAGAGAGAAGAGAGGCAAGGTAGAAAGAAGCAGAAGAGTGAATGCGCTTATGGATCAGACGGAGAAGCTTGAATTGGAAACGGAAGGGAAGCCAATGAAGTGATTTGAGAAGAGGGGTTATATGAAAATATAGAGACAGGTGAAAAATGAGTTACACAGTAGAGTTCTGAAGGCATTGAAGGAGAGCAAGGTGTCTTAAGAGGGAGACCAGCAAGAAGGAGGTTGCAATAGTCAAGACAGGAAGTAAGAGTGGACAAGTTTTAGTAGTGTGGTGAGAAAGGAAGGGGCGGCTTTTGTTAATGTTATAGAGAAAGCTAAAACCTGTCATTTCTACCTGTTGGATATGTGAGGAGAAGGAAAGGGAGGAGTCACATATGATCTACTGTTGCGGATTGAGGGAACAGGAAGTAGAAGAGTGTATCTACAGAGATAGAGAAAGGAGAAGAAGGTTTAGGGGGAAAATAAGAAATTCCGTTTTAGCCATGTTTAATTTCAAACTGGCGCTGAGACATCCAGGTGGCAATGTCAGACAGGCAGGCAGAGAAGCAAGACTAGAATGTCAAAGAAAGAGCGGGTATATGTAGAAAAATATATCTGAGAATCATCAGCATAAAAATGATACTGAATTCTATGGGAGGAGATGAGAGCACCAAGGGACTGGGTGTAGAGAGAGAAAAGAGGGTTGAGAACAGATCCCTGGGGTATACCAACTGAGAGTGGGATAGCAGTAGAGCAAACATTGAAAGAGTGATGGGAGAGATAAAAAGAGAACCAGGACAGGGCAGAGTCCCTAAAATCAAGATATGTCAATGTGTCAAGGAGAAGGTGGTGGTCAATGGTGTCAAAAGCAGCAGAAAGGCCATGTGGTCTTTTTCTATCGTCATTTTTCTGTTTCTTTCCCTATCCTTGACCTATCTAGTCTGTCCTTCCATATCAACAACTACAACAATCCCCTTTTTTTCTTTAGAGATCCTCTGTGTTTGTCCCATGCTTTTTCAAATTCAGATACTGTCCTCATCTCTACCACCTCCACTGGGAGACTATTCCACGGATCCACTACTCTTTCCATAAAGAAATATTTCCGCATATCACTCCTGAATATGTCCTCTTTCACCCTCATCCCATGTCCCCTCGTAGCAGAACTTGTTTTCAATTGAAAGAGGCTCTCCTGTGCATTTATGCCACGGAGGTATTTAAACATCTCAATCATATCGCCTCTATCCCGCCTTTCCTCTAAGGTGTACATATTAAGATCCTTAAGTCTGTACTCATATGCTTTTACTCATATGCTTTATAATGAAGACCATTAACCATTTTAGTAGCCACCCTCTGTACTGTCTCCATCCTGTTTATATCCTTTTGAAGGTGCGGTCTCCAGAATTGCACACAATTCTCCAAATGAGGTTGCACCAAAGACTTATACAGAGGCACTATCACCTCCTTTTTTTCTGCTAGCCATTCCTCTCCGTATACACCCAAGCATCCTTCTAGCTTTTGCTGTCGTCTTTTCTACATGTTTAGCTACTTTAAGATCATCAGACACAACCACGCCTAGGTCCCACTCTTTGTTAGTGGATAGAATAAAGGCCTTTGAATTCAGCCAGGAATAAGTCACTGGAAACTTTAGCAAGAGTCGTCTCTGTAGAATGAAAGGGATGAAAGCTGGATTGAAGTGATTCCAACAGGGCTTGAGAGGAAAGAAATTTCAAGACAATGACGGAGGACTGCACGCTCAAGAAGTTTAGAAATGAAGGGCAAAGGGGAGATGGGTTGATAATTAGGACAACTAGGGTCACCAGAAGGTTTCTTAAAGAGAAGTGTGACTACAGCATGCTTGAAGGCTGAAGGGACCATGGCAGTGGAGAGCTAGGGGTTGAGAATATGTGAGATGGAAGGGATGATAGAGGAGGAAATGGAACTAAGGAGATGGGTGGGGGTAGGATCAGAAGAGCAAGTAGTAAGTTTAAAGGAGGAAAGTAGATGAGAGGTTTCCTCATCAGAGATCTGAGAAGAAAGAAAGAGTAACAGTTGGAGGGAAAAGGTTGGTATTGAGGTGGGGGGAAGAGGGGGTGAAGCCGATTTAGTGGAGCTGCAGAAAACCTTGTGCTGGCCCTGAGCAAGACTAGATAGTTGCCAAGGGCAGCAGCAGCTTGTTTGTTTTTCTTTTTAATTTAGCAGCTTCTTGTGAGCAACAGTTAAAGTAATAGATCCTGACAGTCATACAAACTAAAGAACACACACAGGCCAAAACCAGAGCTTAATGAAATACAAACTAAAGAGCCATCGGCATATTCTTTTTTTTCTGCAGGGAGAGTGGACACACATAACATAGCCCAAGTTTAATATTTAAAAGTATTGTAAGGGAACTGATCAGGGTGTTCCTTAGGTACAGTATGATGCCCAATTCTGCATGTTTACAAGTTGTTGTTCGAGGAGTGGTGGTGTGGTGAAAATGCAGAATTTCAATGTGTGCCTTTGTCATTTCTAACTCCTATCAACCTAGCAGCTCCGGGGTTTTCTTGATAGTGTAACTAGTAGATTGCCAGGTCATTTTTCTGAGGCAGTGGAACGTTAAGAGGCTTGCCTGAGGCCACAAGCAGTGCTAGTGGGAATTGAACCCTAGTCTCTTGGTTAGCCAGTTCTCTGACCACTAGGCTACTCCCACATGATTGTATTTAAAATATTCTAAGTTCAGAAAACAAGAGCATGGATTTGATTCCCACTAGCACTCCTTATGGCCTTGGGCAAGTCACTTAACTCTCCATTGCCTCATAAAAATCCATCCAAGTCATCAATGTCCCTGTTTAATGTACATTACCAAGTTTAAGTTAAGTACTGTTTTGACTGAAATGATAAAACGGTATAAAAAAACAGTTAGTTAAATTTGTGGGGAAGTGGAGCAAAGGCAGACGTGGACAGTGGGGGAGACAGGTCGGGAAAAGGCACTAGCTTGCAGTTTGAAAGGCCTGCAGCAGTCTCCCCTTTCGCTGTGTACGTGCGGAGTACCACGTGAAAGCGAACTGTGTGTTCCCAGAGCAGGCAAGGCAAGGCAAACTGTAGATATACATGAATGTTTCTCTGTAAATCCCAAGGTGTCTCTTGCTCATATATCGAAATAGCCTAGTAGGCAGACGACACTGGTGGGGTTGTACTTACAAGTCCATACGCTCCTTGTACCTATTACCTTCCCATATTTAACGATCAAGGATCTCGTGTTTTGGATTGCAAAGAAGGTGATGCAGGGGCCTGTGCTTCCGTACAAACCTGTCAGGCCTCTCCTGAAATGTTTACGGTATGTGCACTGCAAAAAAATTACTCGGGCGCTTAAAACGTCTACCCTCCGGCACTCTGAAAATTTACATAGCATGGAGCCATAGCTCCAGACTTGTAAGAACATGACACATTTCTGGGGTTTTAGGATTTTTTTCCATCTGAACGGGAATGCTATATGCACCACGTTTCTTACAACTTGACACTTTTTTTTTTTTTTTTTTTTTTTTTTTTTTTACAGGGTCGGCAGGAGATCAGTTTTCAGTGAGCGGGAAGTCTGGCTTCCCCCTCCCCTCAAGCGACACGGGAAGAATGGGTGGGAGACACACACAGTCGTGATACATAACACAGGGCACGCTTTTAGGAAGCAGCCCCCGCTAAGTGCGGCTGAGCCTGAAAGATCTAGTCTCAACCGGTCAGCTGTGTACGAGTGGGGGGGGGGGGGAGGGGAAAGAGGAGGAGTTGTTTGTCTTGGCTCTTTTCAGCACATGCCTATGGTGTGGGGGGCCTGCAGAGGAAAGCGAGAAGCTAATTCATTTTAATTCTGGAGGCTAGAATCTGAAACCTGTCACCGTAGTTTCAACATACACACCAAACGTGCTTCCACAGACAGGGCTGCAGAATCAGTTGTGCTGTACGTGCAGTTTGCGATAGTTATTTGCCCCGCCCGTTTCATTGGCGCATGGGCCGCTAGAAGAGTTCTGGACGCTTAAGTGAACCTTCAGCCCCTCACGTCCCCCTCGAAATTTAAATAATTAAACTCGGCAATCATTGAAATACCACCCTTCCCACAACAATACTATAAAAATGCATAATTGGAGCTCATACTTTTAGCTATGAAATTTTGCTTTGTAGGTACGTGTGTACCACTCTCCCTGCAGGTAAAAGAATGTGCTGATGGATCTTTGAGTTTGTGTGGCAGTTAGTACCCGTTTTTTCTTTGACTGCTTCTGCTTTGTTGCCCTGCAGAAGCTGCTGCCTTAGGCAGTTGCTTAGGCCTTGCCGAATGGTTGAGCCAGCTTTGGTTTGCAAACAGAAAAGTTTGGTGTTAGCGGAGTGCTATTGGTGGTGACTGATAATAGTAGAGTCTCTTGAAGGTACACCATTAGAATTTTGAATAGAAATAGAGCCTCAGTGTTATTCAGATATCTACTCTTGTCAAAGACAAGATGAAGATAAAAAGAGAAAATATGTAAAAGCAAAATAAATGAGAAGCTATGAGACAAATTAATAAATACTAAAATATGGCTCAAAGTTGTAGAATTACTGAAATACATTTGGACTTGATATTAGCTGTTATGATTGTCATTTGTATAACACGTATCAGATGCAAATAGCACTTTACAGAGACACATATACGACAGTTCTCTGAGGCAAACCCTCGAGTACGGTTGTCAGGATTACCAGAGTGAATATGTACCATTAGCAGTATAAAAAAATCTGATAAATCCGCAAATCTATCACATGCATTTCACTGTGGTAATCCTGAAAACCCACCTGACTAGGGGGCCCTTTTACTAAAATATGCTGGGGCATTGCACCTAACTCCTCGTGCAAATCTAGGTATGTTATGTCAACACCACAGTGGAAAGCATGTTCCCAGCAGTTACCGTGGTACACATGGCTCTGCTGTGGCATGATAATAGCGCAGGGGTACCCAGCTTCACCTATGGAGGTGGTGGTGAGTGTACCTGTGCTACTTGCCCACTGTGCAGATAGCACAGGTGTTGACTGTGTGCTGCTCACCTTGACTACTGTCCACTCCTAATCCTCCCACTTGCAACCCTAACATGCCATGGACAGTTAGTGTCAAAGTCTGGTGGCACTTTTATGGTCCTGTGCTAGCTGTCAACATGTGTCCAACACGTGCTTCAGATCCATGCTGACAGCTAGCACCTTTTAGTAAAAGGGCCCCTAGGAGTGCCTCCAGGCGAAGATGGAGAAGCATTGATAAAGGACAATTTTATAATAGGCTGCCTAGGCAGGAAAGGTACATAGGCTCAACATATGGTGGTTTTATAAAATAGGTACATAAGTGCCTTTATAAAATTACTGCAGGGAAAGTGGGTGCATGCATTTCTCCAGAGACAAGCAAGGGTGATGCAGGCACACTCTGTAGGTGTCATCTATGATGGTGCTTGGTACCCACCTCTTCTCTAGCTCAGAGAAGTCTTTTGGATTTCTCTGAGCATGCACGTTCACTCCCGCCGAGCTAGCCCATGCTCCTGCCTCTTCAGTCTTTTCTACCCGCAGTCTTGTCAGCCACTGCTCTCCCTTTCTCCAGTGTTGTTAGGGTCGTTTGTTTTTAAAAATGAAAGTGAAACCGCGCTGTCATAAAAGGAGTCGGCTGAAGACAGCATCAGTCAGCGTGTACCCGTGGCTTCTCCCATCCAAAAAAAGAAAAAATAATTTCCTTATCTCTCCAGGCAAGTCTAGGTACAGATGGTGATCAGCCCCCTCCAGCAGCTGAGGACTGAGCATGACAGAGTCTTGCTGGTGTGGTGTAAGAGCTCCCTCTGGCTCCAGTCTTTCAATCCTCAGCAGCTGAAGGAAGAGTTCTTGGTATGGACTCACTGAAAATACTATCTGGCAAGATCTGACACTGGGGGGGGAAAAAAAGGTAGAATTTCCACTGAATTGCTCTAGCAGGACTATTTCAGGAGAACGAGAGTAGTGAAGGCTGGGAGCGTTCCCCTTCAAGTAGTGGGGGAGCGCAGGAGGCAGCAGGGGCAGAGCCTACCTCAACTGGCGCTGACAGCACCAGAAACTGCTTGGGGGGTGATATACTTGGGAGCCCCAGGTTCCTTCCTCCCTTTTCCCCAACGGGATAGCCAGGAGTTTGTGTGCTGCGGGCCCTCAGGGTATCCCTGAGCCGGCAGATGCCAGGTAGAGTTAAAAAAAAAAAAAAAATTACAAACAAGCACTTTCCAGTTGTCATGCCACAGAGACAAAGTTCAGTGAGTAGCACTGGTTCCCTCCTTGTGGCTATTGTGGGGTTCCCCTGGATGGCGACGCTGCTGTGGGGAAATGCATGTACATGCTCCTGGCTCTTGCAGCGTGTCTAGTGTGCGGAGGCAGCTGCGGCTTAGGTGCAGCAGGGCTCTGTCAGTTTTGTGTATGTTGGGGCCGACACTTACAAAGGGAGTTCCCAACAGGCCCATGGATGAGGATAGCTAGGCCGACGGTTCCTGCGGTTCTGTCAGGAACCATGGTCATTTTGCAACCGGCAGCCATTTCCTCTGCACAACTTGAGCAGGGGGAAAAGAGCAAGGCAAAGTGCAGGGTAAAGAAGCTGGCCGGAGTAGTTTCAGCACCTCAGACAGGGGCACCAGGACTGAAGGAGGTACTAGAACTTGTTTTCTCACCAGACTTTATTCTGTCCCTTCACAAGGCGTACTACCTTAGGAGATCCCAGGCAGACATGGTATGGTCCCCTAGCAAGCTTCCGCTTACACCGGCAAAAGAGTTCCTATGGGGGCAGGGATCGTGGCAAAAGGCCTTCCTGGGTGGAAAAGGTGGAAGATGCCAGTCACAGCTGGTTCGGCATGGATCCTCCACAGACACAAGCCTTAAGGGAAGGGAAGGAAGCCACAGCCGAGCTCTGCGGGGACCCCTGGGCCCAAGAATTGGAGGAAGGGGAAATTGCACCAGGAGAGGACCCCAAAATCTTTTGGGTGCTCCATCGAGAGGAGCTAGGATCGCTAATCACCCATTCCCTCTCGGCCCTGAATATTGGGCAGGCTGCACAGATGGAGAAACCTCTGGAGGACACAGGGGGGCACAGATGTATTTCCCAATTCATAGAGTAATCAAGAAGCTGATTGAGTCAGAGTGGAAGTATCCAGAGGCCCCCCTCAGTCGCCCCCTCGTTCCCTGCCACTCCTATCTCTTTGGTCTCCACCTTTCGATATCTTGGGGTAATTTTCGACTCAGATCTCTCTTTCTCTGCCCATGTTTCTCACGTTTCCAAAACCTCCTTTTTCTATCTCAGGCAGATTCACGCCGTTCGCCCCTTCCTTTCACCCTCCGCTCTTGCCACCTTGCTGCTGGCCCTTGTCATCTCCCGTATCGATTTCGCTAACTCCATTCTTTCTGGCCTCTCTAAGCTCCAACTCTCTCGTCTTCAACGAATCCAGAACACCGCTGCCCATCTCGTGTCCTCTTCCTCCCACAGAGACCATGTCACGCCCCTCCTCTTCCGTCTTCACTGACTTCCCGTTTCTTTCCGTATCCAATTCAAGCTTCTCACGCTCGTCCACAAAGTTCTTCACACCACCACACCACAGTACCTAGCCGACCTCATTCACTTTCACACCCCCCGGCACACCCCTCGCTCTTTCCACCTCAACCGCCTCACACTACCCCCCCCCTCACTTGCTCACCTCCAATCCACCCGCTCCTCTAACTTTTTCTTTATAGGTCCGGCTCTCTGGAACTCCCTTCCCTCTACTCTCCGTCTGGAGCCCCACCACCCTACCTTTAAACATGCCCTGAAAACCCACCTCTTTTCCCTTGCCTTCAACCCCTCTCCCTCCTAGCCTTCTCCTCTTCCTCTGCTGACCCTTCTCTCTTGTCTCTGCCTCTCCACTTTTTATTAAGTTGTAATTTTCCTTTCTCTTTCCGGCCTTGTGCCTACTGTAATGAAGAATTAATTTTTTTTGTAAACCGCTCTGCTTACCAATGAAGGGCGGTCAATCAAGTTAATAAACATAAACATACCTTGAGTCGGAATCAGCCTGTGAGCCGCTTAAACCCAATTCCGCAGAAAGAGCAGGACCTCTTGAGTATGCCTAAGATGGAAGCCGTGGTTACCAAGAAGGCTACCATTCCGGTAGAAGACTGGGCGGCTCTCAAAGACCTGCAGGATAGGAGTTTGGAGTCGCTCCTTAAACAGGCCTTCGATTCTGGTGCCTTGGCTCTACAGGCATCCAGTTGTGGGAGCCTGTGTGTCCAGGGCCTCTATTCACTGGCTCCAAGGTGCTGGTCCTTCAGACCCGGGGAGTCCAACACAGGTGGAGGGAGCTAAGCTCGAGTCAGCTGCCACTTACATGGCTGACGCCTTTTATAATTTGGTGCAGATAACTTCCAATACTATGGCATCAGTGATTCCAGCATGATGGTTTCTCTGGCTTCGTAATTGTTCAGCAGATCATCATCCAAGTCCAGACTGAGCAAGCTGCCGTACAAGGGTAAGCTACTTTTTGGAGATGCTTTGGATAAAATTGTAAAGGACTTGGGGCAGCTCCAAAGGAGGATGCCTACCGGAGGATCACCTAAAGGGTCTGAAACAGCGAGGTCTGCAGAGAGGACAAGCCAGAGATTTCCGGAGGTTCCACGTGTCACGGTTCACTCCTTACCAGAGGGGTCGCTACTTGGCTTGGGAGCAGCCCCTTTGTGGAGCCCGAGGATTCGGCCAAGGCTTTTATGCTTCCCAGTCAACCCCAGCTAAGAAATCTCAGTGAAGCAACACCAGTCCTGATTCAACCGATAGGAGGTCAGTTACAGCAGTATTATTCTATCTGGACCATCGTGACAACTGACTAGTGGGTACTAGAGATAAATCCGTGAGGGCTATGCATTGGAGAGCCTCTAGAGAGCCTTCCAAAGCCAAGGCTGCTTCAGGAGACTGGATCTCTAGCTAGCACTCATTGCCAGCTAGTTCCCCTATTAAATCTCAAGCAGCACAGCACTGGGATACCTAGCAGTCAGCAGCCCCCCCTCCTCCCCAATCAAAGTTTCCAAATTACAGAACTCTGTTATGCTGGACTTGTTTCCCCAAAACTGGTTGTAGCTCCACAAAGTCTTCACCCCGCCATCCAAGCCTATGACTCAACACCTCCCAACTCCTTCCCATGATATCTGGGATTTTCCTCCCCTCGTGGATTGGTATCACTGCCTCTGGAAGATGATACTTGTTCCCAGGCCAGTGGGATCATAATCCATCCCCCCTGTCGGGAAGGGATTCCTATTATATCTGGAAATGATTCTCTATGCCCCATCTGGAGCAACAAACCAAGAAACTGGTGCAGATATGGTGGTCAGAGTTTATTGTGAAAACCCTGACTCATTTCGGCCAAAGTACAA
Source organism: Ichthyophis bannanicus (assembly GCA_033557465.1). NCBI lineage: Eukaryota > Metazoa > Chordata > Amphibia > Gymnophiona > Ichthyophiidae > Ichthyophis > Ichthyophis bannanicus. Next base: position 285,475,760 of record CM066036.1, read on the forward strand.
ACCTCAAAAAAGCAAAAAACATAAATAGAACAATAAATAAGAAGTAGATGAGGTATTTTTATGTGCATTAGTTGTTTTTATGGTAAGATAACAATAAGTAAATGGTAATGATAGATAATTTGTCATATCATAAAGATACATAAAACACACTACATCTAAAGCTTAAAAATCTTTAAAAGAACATTAAGGGAGCTGATGCGTGATATTGAAACTATTGAAGAATGTGAGCATATAAAAAAAAAAAAAAAAAAGTAAAAAACATACGAACAAGTTAAAAGACCATTGAGTGAATGTAATCTCCATCCAAACATACATTTATGGGACAATGCCTGGAAGTGCAAAGATACAATAAAGGGATAGCAAGATAAGATACCCAAAGGGGGATGAGGAGGACAAAAAATATATATTATCAAAATATGTACGATGCCCAATACCATGTCAGAGGATAAGCGTGTTAAAAGGTACCTGTCTTGGAGCCACCAAGGATTGGCTTAAAATGCTAAGGGCCCAGTTCTGATCCCGACGTCCATCTCCTTTGTACGTCCGGGTTGAGCCGGACATACAAAGGAGATCGCGATTCTCATCCTGTGGGGCACGTCTAGCCCCGCAGGATCAGAATCGCAAACAGGCCTGTAGTGTGATTCAGTCCCGGCCTGAACGTACAGCCATAGCCTGGCTAACTCAGCCAGGTCTTTTAAATGGAGCCATGGCATCCTGTTGCTATGGTACAACGGTTCCATTTAAAAGCCGTGCCGGCCACTACTAAAAAAGTTAATTCCCTGCAGCCCGACCCCTGTTCTGGCCTCCTAAGGCCAGGGTCGGGCTGCGGGGTATTAACTGCCCCCCCCAGCCCTTTCCGCGCCCTGAGTCTGCCACAAAGAAACAGCCCTGGACGTAGAGTGCTGACATTAGAATTGTCCCTGTATGTCCAGGGCTGGCGACCAACACTCTCTGCCCCTGGGCCGCCTCTTCCCCGCCCCCAAATGACTTCCCTGCACAACCGGGGGGGAAGTTAGTCGGGGTCTGCAGCCGCCACGAATAGCAGGGCTAGACATTCCAACGGAACATCCATCCCCACTATTTGTGTCTCAGAATAACCCCCTAAGGAAATAAATATTACCACGATAAAACACATAGTTTAAAGTGCTGTAAATCTGTATGTGGAGAGACAAGGGTAAACTCAACGTATGTGCGGAAGGGTGCTAAGAAAAACAAGCAAGGAAGTAAAAGCAACTTGCCTGTAAAGCATGACAGAACAAACCACTGACGACAGTAAAAAAGCAAGCGAAGCTGCCGGACTTTTAAAACTAGACTGAGTTTCGCGCCATGGGAGGTCAAGGGTCACTCAAATCTCAACTTTAAAGAAATTAAATCCTTATGTGATGTGTACATGAATCCTGCATTGGTATCCAGAGAACGTTGCAAAACAAATGTAATGGGAGAAATGACTGTAAGATGGGAGAAGGGCAGAAGTATGAACAGGCATGTATGTAAAGCAGCTAAGATCTGAAACCCCAGGAAAACATGGAACAACAGAGTTACCTCAAATAATGTAGTGGGGATGTATGAAACATCATGGAAGGAGGGGAGGGAGAAAGGGAAAACATCCAGCTTCCGAAATGTCGCGAGAATGAGAACAGGCAGTAAAAAATTAAAAATGACAAATGATAGTAAAGGTTTCCGTGTAAAAGATCAACGTATGTGAAATCACAAATAGCGAACACAGCAAGAGCAATCTATCACAAAACCTGCATGTTACAACACCTCCACCCCTCCTCGCCCCATTTGACTTCCACTCTGTCCTACAAGCCCTCACAACATCCTACACGGACTACTGCAACTCAATATACCACAGACTCCCCAAATCAACTCTCCTCCCCCTGCAAATGACAGTATATACACCACTGCAAGAACCATTACACATACATCCAAATACGATCACATCACCCCATCCTCACACCTCCATTGGCTCCCGCTTCAAAGTAGAATACTCTACAAGATCTTGCTAATGACACAAAAAACCCTTTTCCACCACTCATCCACCAACCTCAGCACTCTCGTCACCCCTCAACAATTATGCAGACCCTGGAGAACCTCCAACATGAAATACACTAACCATTTCCCAATTCATAACAAAGAGCACTCAACAAGCCTGTGCCAGAGCCTTTGAATTTTATGTCCCAACAACCTGGAACTTCCTCCTGGCCAACATAAGAAACATCACAGACCTCCTAACCTTCCACAAACGCCTCAAGACTCACCTCTTCACCTTTCACTTTACTATCTCCCACCTCCAAATCTCAACTACTAAACACCCTCCACAACCTGCTCCCAAAACCCAACACTACATGAATATTTAGACTGCTCACATACACACATATAATAAACATATCAAGCACTACAAGAATGCACAGTCAACTTGCATACTTGTATATAATTAACCATCCCAATTGCCCTACCCTTGTTCACTATAAAAAAGTTATCTGTTCTAATGTAAACATTTTCTGTATTATTTCCAATTCATTGTATACCTCTTTGACCACTGCGAAAAGTGGTATATAACCCTAGCCAAATAAATCTGAAGCAAGATGGTTTTACCAAAGGAAGATCATGCCAAATAAATTTGATTGAGTTCTTTAACCTGGGTGATCAGAGCATGCAATGTATGTGATATAGCTAGATTTCAGCAAAGCCTTTGATACTGTTCCTCATAGGAGGCTTATCAATAAACTGAGCAGCCTGGGGATAGATTCCAAGGTAATGAACTGGATCAGAAATTAGTTCACTGACTGACAGAAAATGGTGGTAAACAGAACTCACTCACAAGAAAGGAAGGTGCTTAGCAGCGTACCTCTAAATATGAAGCCAATACTGTTCAATGAATTTGTGAGTGTTATATTGCAAAAGAATTGAAGGGAAAGTCTGCCTTTTTGCAGTTGACATGAAAATATGCAACAGAGTGGACACTAATGAGGGAGTGGACAGGGCACTAGGTGCAGATGGAGACAGCACCTATGGAGTGTACTGTAGCTGCATACCCCTGCTGTCTATGGAGAATTCTGTTTAAAAGCAAGTAACTACACTTTCTCCAGGAACAAGCAGGAAGTCAGCCCTCAGATATGGGTGATGGCGCCAATGGATCCCATGTGGAAGCTTCTCCCCAGCTTTCAAAGAAAGCCTTTGGGAGATGCACCACGCATGCGTGGTCCCCTTCCCGCCCAAAGATGCCAACTTGCCTCAGTCTCCTTTTTTCCACAGAGCCCAGCGGATGTGTGTCTGTTTCCTGGAAAAAGTTTTTTAGTTTTTTCCTTCTCCGGTTCCTTTTCCCGTCCCCGAGTTTGCTTGCCTTGGCATTGCGTCTCAGGTTCATTCCTTTTCTCTTTTTGTTTTTTTCCTCTTGAGAGTTTCTCAACTGCCCTTTTTTCTTTGTTGTTTTTTTGTTTTTGTTTTTGGTCCATGGCTGAGCTGGAGGTTTTCAACCTCGTGGGGGGGCTGTTTTCCCCACCATGGCCTCGGCCAGTGGCTTTAAAAATTATGACCAATGCACTAAAACCATGTCATGTACCAACCCTCATGACTGCTGCCTCCAGTGTCCAAGGCTGTACTATGATCCCTTGGACTGTGGTCTGCAAAAAGATGACCTCCAAGGCCATAAAGAGCCATCGGTAGCAGTGGGAGTCCTTCTTTTATAAGAAGGACTCTACACCGGAGTCTCCAGTGACACTGCACTCCAGGACCCTCCCTGGAACCACAGGGAGACGAGGCTGCCTCGGAATCCTGAAGCCGAGGGTACTCAAGCTGGACCCGGAGGAAGAGCCCAAGAAGAGTCTGAAACCCTTGAAGACCGCATCAGAGGATGCATCTGGCAAATTAGGCAAGTCCAACAGGCCCGGTCCCGCAGTCCTTGCCGTGAATATGAGGGGAAGGAGTGGGAGCGGCCTACCAAAATACCCCAACGAGAATCGTCAGCATCTGGTGACCGGCCTTGGACTCCCAAGGCTACCTTGGTTGAAGACTCCCCCTCCTTGACAGAGCCGGTGTCGGGCCTGAGCCCCTCGATGCCCACGCTGAAGGCTGTGGAGCCATCGAGACCAGGATGGCAGCCTTGGAGTGCAGTCTATCTGCCTTCATGGCTCAGCAGTGGACTCTGATGCCCGGCTCCGCCAGGTCATCACTCACAACCACCAGGCCCTCGACCTCGAGGAACTCCTTGGATGTTAAGCCGATCCTCAAGTGCTACCAGCTTCGAGAGATTCCTCGGCATCGCGAGGTCATCCCCGATGAGCACCCAAGGCTCTGACCACAGGGCATCCAGGGCCATCGGGCTTAGGGCACAACCCCGGAGCTTGGGCTGCCCTCGACACTTCCACCAACTACGAGTCAGACTGGGAGACTGAGGACAACAAGCTATGGATACCTAACGGCACTGGGATATGTCCTCCGACCTATCTCCTCTCATGACCCTGTGTCTGTCACCACCTGAGGACATGTCCTTCCTCAACTTCGTTCAGGATATGGTCAAGGTACTGGCCTTCGAGACCGACTTGGAGGAGGACCCTCAGACCGATGAGCTCGAGATCCTCTAGTACGAGGCTCCCCCGAAGGAGACACTCACGGTGCCTGTTCCCCCAATCCTGGAACAGCTTCTCTTCCGCATGTGGGAGATCCCCACCCCGGTGCCTATAGTGGGCAGGCGGCTGGACTCAATGTACCAGGTCCGTTGGAGCCCCAGCTTCCAGAAAGCACCGCTGCCATACAACTCCATGGTGGTGGAGTCGGCTATGCATTGCCTTAAGGGCCAGGAGACACACTTCTCGGTGCCCCCTGGTAGAGAGGCTTGTGCCTTGGATGTTCTGGGCAGAAAGTGCTACCAGGGCTCAGTGCTCATTGGCTGGATCAGGCATACCAACTGTACATGCATGTATCTGAGAGAACTGGTGAAGAAACTCACTGGGTTCTCAGCTGGTCTATCCAAGGAACCTCTTCAGTGATTTCCGGACTCTGACCTTAACTTTGTTTGCCTCTCTGCCCTTTGGGAAGAGCAGTGCCCCTCCTAAAAGCTTTGCTGGAAAGGTGAATTTCACCTCCTTGTGAGTGAACTTACTGGCTTCCTGTGAGTTCTATTTGTCTGTCTGTCTCTCTCCATATATTTATTTATTTGTTTGTCATTGTTTAGTGTGCTCCCTTACCTCGCTGTCCACTTTATTTTGCACTTTTGTTCAGCTTTTCTCAGCTGAATAACTTATACCCCACCCCATGGCTCGCAGTCTCTTATAGCTGTCATCTGCTCATTATCTACCTCACGCACAGGTGCACCTAATCCCTTTTGGGCTCTCTCCCACCTTCTATATCCTCTGGCCTTTTGTTCTCCTCTTTATTCCTCTTCTATGGCTCCTCATTACATTGTCTGTCTCCCTGTTTCCCCTCCTACCAGCACCTTCATTCCTCCCCTCCTTATCTCCTCTTTACCATTCTTACTTCCCCCTCCATTCTACCCTATCATCAGCTCTTGAGCTTCACTGCTTTCTCCCTCTCATTCAACCATCTCCTCTAAGGCAACCTCACCCTCATTTCCGCTGTACTGCCTCCTCTCTGCCCCATACTTTGCTACTCCTTCTCTTTCTCTCATCCGGAGATACCATTCCCAACCCTGGCTCCCCTAGACTTCTATCACACTCTGAGAAGAGATCTTCACGCAACACCTCTAATCTTATTCACATTCCTCTTCTTTCCCCTTCCACTTGCCCTTTTCTTGTGCCTTATGGAATGCACACTTCATCTCTAATAAACTTGCTTTTACTCATGATCTCTTTATCTCTAATGCTCTCCATCTTCTTGCTGTAACTGAGACCTGGCTCCTCCCGGAAGACACAGCATCTGTCTCTGCTCTCTATCATGGGGGCTATCAGTTCTCCCATAAGCCTCGTCCCATTGGACGGTGTTGGGCTTCTACTTTCTCCCTCCTGCCAATTCCAACCCCTCCTGCTGCCTCAGTCTCGCTCCTTTCCCTCCTTTTGAATTCCATTCCATCTGCCTTCTCACTCCACTACCTCTCCGGGTAACTGTTATTTATCAGCCTCTTGACAAGTCTACTTCTACCTTTCTCATTGACTTTGACTCGTGGCTTTCCTTCTTTCTGGATTCCTCTTCCCCACTGTTGTTCTCGGAGATTTTAACATTCATGTTGATAACCCCTCTGATTCTTATGCTTTAAAACTCCTCTACCTTACCTCCTCATTTGACCTCCAGCTTTGCTCTACTGCCCCCACTCACCAGCATGGCCACTCCCTTGACCTGGTATTTTTCTCTAATTGCTTACCCTCAAACTTCTGTAGCTCAGTTCTTCCCTTATCTGACCATCACCTTTTTAAGCTTCACTCTTCATCACCCGCCACCTGACCTCGCCCTGTCTCTTCATGCTATTGATCCTTTGGTTCTCTCTTCCACTATTTCTTCATCTCTTTCCTCCATTATGTCATCTTAAGTCTGACGAGGCAGTAGCTTCCTATATCGCTGCACTCTGCTCTGAATGCTCTCGCTCCGCCCATGCCGCGTCCTGTGAGGCGTTCTGCACCCCAGTCCTGGCTTTCATCCACTACCCGCTATCTTCGTTCCTGTGCCTGTTCTGCTGAGCGTGTTTGGCTCAAATCGCGCTCCCTTGCAGACATTCTACACTTCAAATTCATGCTTATCACTTTCCAGTCAGCCATAGCTCTTGCCAAACAAGACTATTTTGTCCATCTGACTAACTCTCTTGCCTCTGACTCTCGCCATCTCTTTACTACTCTCAGCTTTCTTCTCAGTGCCTCCACCTCTGATCCCTCCCTCCCTTTCTGCTCAAACCCTGGCTGACTATTTCCATGACAAAATCCGCAAGATCACCTTCCAATTCCCCACAAAGTCAGCTACTTCCCCTCCTCCCCCTCTTCACTCCCAATTTTCCCCCTCTACCTCTGCTACCTCCTCTTCCTTTCCTGTGATCTCTGAAGAGGAAACTGCACACCTTCTTTCTTCCTCCATACTCACCACCTATTCCTCTGATCCTATCCCCACCCATCTCCTAAGCCTCATCTCCTCCCACTGTTGTCCCTTCCATCTCATATTCTCAATGTATCCCTCTCCACTGCAACTGTCCCTGCAGCCTTCAAGCATGCTGTAGTTACACCTCTCCTCAAGAAACCCTCACTTGATCCCACCTGTCCTTCTAATTATCAACCCATCTCCCTCCTCCCCTTCGTTTCTAAACTACTCAAACTTGCGATTCACCGCCGCTGCCTGGACTTCCTCTCTTCTCATGCCCTCCTGGATCCTTTACAATCTGGCTTTCGTCCTTTACACTCTACTGAAACGGCTCTTGCCAAAGTCTCCAGTGACTTGTTCCTGGCAAAATCCAAGGGCCTTTACTCTGTCCTCATCCTTCTTGACCTCTCTGTTGCTTTTGACCCTGTTGACCACAACCTTCTCCTTGATACCCTGTCCTTGCTTGGTTTTAAGGGCTCTGTACTATCCTGGTTCTCCTCCTGTCTCTCTCATCGCTCTTTCAGTGTTAGTTCTGGTGGCTCCTCCTCTTCTGCTATCCCGCTTTCAGTTGGTGTGCCCCAAGGATCTACCTTGGGTCTGCTCCTTTTCTCTCTGTATATATAGTCGCTTGATGTGCTCATCTCTTCCTATGGCTTTCAGTACCATCTTTTGATGATGACTCCCAGATCTACCTCTCTACGCCTGAAATCTCTCTGGCAATCCAGACCCGGATCTCTGCCTGCCTCTCTGACATTGCTGCTTGGATGTCTCACTGCCGCTTGAAATTGAACATGACAAGACTAAGCTTCTTATCTTTCCCCGTAAAACTTCCTCTCCTCTTCTTCCTTTCCTTTCTCATTCTCTGTGGATAACTGTCTACTCCTTCCTGTTTCCTCAGCTCGCAACTTTGGGGTTGTCTTTGACTCCTCTCTCTCTCTCCTTCTCCACACACATCCATCTGATAGCTAAGACCTGCCATTTCTTTCGCTATAACATCAACAAAATCCACCAATTCCTTTCTGAACACACTACTAAGACGCTTATCCCACTCCTTAATCACTTCCTATCTTGACTACTGTAACCTGAAGAAAACCTTACCGACTTTACATTACTATCACAATATATACACAGATATCTGTCAATTTTTTAGTATACTCACTCACGGCAACCACTGCCTGTGTCCTTGAGACTTGTCTGCTGTTTCCAACTGCTGAAGGAACACAGAGATCCAAGTCACAGCACAAACTGAAGAAAACTCCGTGATCTGACCACAATACCACGGCTCTTTAGGTCTCTGGTCCATCAAGCAGTGAGAGACAGGCAGAGAGTAATACATAATACAATCACACACAAAGTGCTATTTTCTTTGAGCTCAGAGGGAAGACGGCAACAGATGGTCTATGGACACGCATAGTTCCACGCCTGCCGAATTCAAATTCTTCCTTCTAAAAAGCTCCTTTTTATTAGAGAAAAAGAGGAAGTAACAGTCATTTATTATAACCACGAAATAACACAAGGTGTCGCCAAAGTTCTTTTTACAGAGTAAGATCTGATTACAGTATATTAGATGAAATTCACTCAATTATGACAAAATTGTTTATAATTGCAAAAGTTGCAAAAATTGTTTTGTCAGCAGTGACTGTACAATGAACTATGGTTGCACAGGTCATAGCCTTTATGCTTAGTTAACACTGTTCCATCTATTTTAAAGACGGTTACAGAGAACTCATGATCATGACATCCTATTCTATTTAAAAGGAAGTAGGTGAGAAGTCAAACTTCTAAACACATTTTGTATCAAGAAATTCATCCATCTTCAATTACATATTGGGGATTCTGGTATCCCTTTTATCTGTCCATGTCTACATAACCTACTCCTTGCTGGTCTCCCTTTAAATCATCTCTCTCCCCTTAAATCTGTTCAACACTCTACTGCACGGCTAATCTTCCACCAGCCTCAACATGCCCATATTACCCCTCTTCTCAAGTCACTTCATTGGCTCCCTATCAGTTTCTGCATCCAATTCAAACTTCTGCTGACATATAAATTCATTCACTCTGCAGCTCCTCACTACCTTTCTTCTCTTATCTCTCATTACACCCCCCTTTGGGAACTCCGCTTTTCTGGCAAACTGCTTCTATCTGTGCCCTTCTCTTCTATTGCTAACTCCAGACTTCACTCCTTTCACCTTGCGGCATCTTATGCCTGGAACAAACTACCTGTGTCTGTATGCTAGGCATCTTCTCTGACCCTTTTCAAATCCAAGCTGAAAACTCACCTCTTTGCTGCTGCTTTTGGATCTTGACTCACCTGATCTCCTTGTTTTTTTACCTTTTCCCCCTTGTTTTATCCCTGTCTATACCTTCTGTGTTGTCTGTCTTAACTAGATTGTAAGCTCTGAGCAGGGACGGTCTCTTACATGTCTGTGCAGCGCTGCGTATGATTTGTAATGCTATACAAATGCTCAGTAGTAGTAGTAGTAATAGTGGCCTCGGATGTCAGAGTGTGTTCCAAATTCATGACTTGGGCAGCCTATGACAGCTTCGAGTTGGCGGCTAGAGTAGCTGCGGCAGGCATCAGTGCCTGACACCAGGCATGGCTACAGTCTGACCTGGAGCAATGGTTTCAGGACAAGTGGTCGTTATCCCTTGTCAAGGAGAGAATCTCTTCAGTAAACCCATGACTGATAAGTCTGCAGAGTTGGAGTCAGAGTTCCTGACAAGGGTCGGGCTCTCCAAGAAGACCGCTATCCTTCTCCGACAGAAGGTCTAGGGTAAAAATACTCCTTACTCGAGGAACGGCAAGGCTTATGGAAACTACTCTCAGTATCAGGCCTTCCCAGCTCCCTGACAGGGTCAACAGGCTAAGGGACGAGGGCATGGCCCTTGCAAGCCCAAGACTCCCAAATCCCAGGCACAGCCACTGGCTCTGGTCCAGACTGGTGGGAACATTTTGCTTTCTTGGATATAGCCTCTTTCCCCCACCTCCCCAGGAGGCCCACCCCAACAGCCCACACAGGGATGTCTAGTCTTGTTTGGCCAACACCTGGGCACTGAAGGTGGTCAGGGAGGGTTACTCCTTCCACCCACCCCCGCAAGATTCCCCTCCACCAGACCTTGCCACTACAGGAACTCGCAGGTCTTCTAGAGGACAGGGCAGTAAATCCAGTGCCTCGCACCTTTGGGGCAAAGGTTTCTACTCCCGGTATTTCGTCATACCCAAATGAACAGGGTGCCTACAACCCATCCTAGACCTGCGGGACCTAAACAGGTTCCTGGTGTGTTAAAAGTTCAAGATGCTCTTCCTTGGAACAGTGCTGCCATACCTCCTGTGGGGAGACTGGCTATGCTCCTTGGACTTAAAGGATGCAGAACCTCATATCCTCATCCATCCCCTTCGGCCTAGCTTCTGCCCCCAGAGTTTTCACCAAATGCCTAGCAGTGGTCACGGCCCACCTTCGCCTCCAAGGGGCTTTCGTCTCCCCTACCTGGATGACTGGCTTATAAGAGGGAGTTTGGCTGCTGAGTTGCAGCAGACCACGGCCCACACCATCCACGTCCTTCATTATAAACCTCTCCAAATTCCATCTCCTCCCGACAGTGTCTAGAGTTCATAGGGGCACAGCTGTACACCGTTCAGGCCCAAGCCTTCCTGCCTGTGTGCAGCACCGACCCTTGGTATTTGCTTGCCTTCTGCTCCGACTACTGGGCCACATGGCATCCACGGTTTGTTACCCTGGACGCCCGCCTTCACATGAGGGTGGCACAATAGTGTCTCCGCTCCCAGTGGACCCAGGCCATGAGCTGGCTGCAAGACAAGGTAATGTTGACCCACCGGATGGTGGACTCCCTCGATTGGTGGCAAGTGCCTCAGCATCTTCTGGCCAGGATGCCTTTTCAGGCCCCCGCCCTCCAGATAGTCCTCACCACGGACATCTCCCTTTTGGGCTGGAGGGGCTCATTGCGAGGACCTCTGCACTCAGGGCAGTTTGATCACAGGCGTAAAGCCAACAGCAGATAAACCTCTTAGAGATTCGGGCTATATCCTTGGCTTTCCAATCCTTCCGCCACCATCTGCAGCATCAGTCAATGCTGATCCAAATGGACATCCCAGTCACAATGTTCTACATCAACAAGCAGGGGGGGGGGGGGCACAGGGTTGTACATCCTCTGCCAGGAGGCAGTAGCCCTCTGCTTGTATGCAAACTGCAATGGGATGCTCCTGTGGATGGTGTATCTGCCGGGCCTGGACAGTGCCCTGGCAGACAGACTGAGCAGGCTCCTCCAGCCGCACAAGTGGCAGCTGGACCCCAGAGTGGCCTCTCGGCTCTTCCAGCTCTGAGGAAATCTATGGCTGGAGCTCTTTGTCAGCCCGGCCAACTCTCAGTTGCCCCGCTTTTGCTCCTGACAGCCACACTCGTCCAGTGGGCGGAGTGCCGCCTTTATGCCTTCCCACACACATTGCTGATGGCCAGGACTCTCTTCAAGGCTCAGCGGGGTGGGGCATCGCTGATATTGGTGGGCCCCAGGTGGCCCAGGGAACCATGTTTCCCACTGCTCCTTTGCATGTCCATAGCACCCCCAGTCCCCCTGGGGAGCGACCTGGGACTATTGTCACAGGAGGAGGACTCCCTCCTGCACCCCAATCTGGAGTCTCTGGCGCTAACGGCTTGGCTGCTGAAAGGGTAGCCTTTGGCCCCTTTCAACCTTTCAGGGGAGGTTGAGGAGGTCCTCCTGCAAGACCTCCACAAGATGGGCTTACGCCTTCAAATGGTACAGCTTCTGTGTGGTGCGTGGAGCGATGGCCTAACCCATTCTCATGCTCTGTGCAACTTGTGCTGCAATATTTGCTTCATCTGTCCCAGGCAGGACTGAAGTCCAACTCGGTTAGGGTTCACTTGAGTGCTCTTGCGGTGCACCACCACCTCATCGAGGGCACGCCTCCCTATCCAGCCCCTTGTAACCCGCTTCCTGCGGGGCCTCTTATTATCCAAACCCCCCATCCGCCCATTAGCCATGGAGTGGGAACTCAGTGGTGCTCTCGTATCTCCTCGGCCCTCCATTCGAGCTCCTGGCTACCTGCCACCTGTGCTACTTCTTATGGAAGATTGTCTTCTTGGTGGCGCTGATGTCAGGCTTTGATGGCAGATCTGCCTTACACAAGGTTCTATAAGAACAGGGTCGTGCTCCGCATGCACTCTAAATTCTTTCCAATGTGGTGTCCCCATTCCACCTCACTCAAGAGGTGGTACACTCCACCTTCTTTCCATGGCCTCATACCAGCAGGGCGGAGACCATCCTTCATACCCTGGACTGTAAGAGAGCCCTGTCTTTCTACCTCCAGTGTACCCAGGGCCATCACAAAGCCTCTCACCTTTTTGTCTCCTATGACCCCAGTCGGCTGTGGGAGGTGACCAAGCATACTCTGTCTACCTGGGTGGCGGACTGCATTGCCCTCGCCTGTGAGCAGGCTGGGCTCTCACTAGAGTGCCGGTGCAGAGTGTCAGGGCCATGGTGGCATTTGTGGCAAACCTGCGTTCCGTCCCTCTGTCAGACATTTGTCAGTCCACCACTGGTCCTCGGTCCATACCTTTGCAGCTCATCACTGCCTGGAGAAGGAGTCCTGACGGGACAGCACCTTTGGCCATTCCATACTCCATCATATATTCGGAATGTAGGTAACTCCTGCCCTCCGACCCTTGTGTGTTCAGGCTACTGGAGTGCTGGTTCCTCACTGGATACTTGGGTCGCTTGAGAGTCTGTTAACTTAGGACTCCATTGTTGCTGCTTACGGCTCACCTTTTCCTAATCACCCATGGCGTTTTTACAGGTTTTGGTTCCCTGTAGCCAGGAAGTCCCATATGTAAGGACTGACTTCTGCTTTTTCCCAGAGAAAGCGTAGTTGCTCACCTGTAACAGGTGTTCTCCGGGGACAGCAGGAATCAGTCCTCACAACCCTCCCTTCTCTCCGTGGAGTTGTTTCATTGACATTTTTTTTTTGCCAGCTTAGCTATGTCATTGACTGAGGAAAGATGGCACTCTTGGGCGGGAAGGCGACCACACATTCATGGTGCTTCTCCCAAAGGTTTTCTTGGAAAGCGGGTGAGAAGCTTCCGGGTGGGCTCCGTCTGCATCAACATCACTCGTATGTGAGGACTGATTCCTGCTGTCCCCAAAGAATACCTGTTACAGATGAGTAGCTACGCTTTACCCTTGCTCTGAGGTAGGTATGCCAGTATGAATAAGCATATATTTTCATTTTTTATAAAGACTTGATTTCATTTATTATTGATAGCCTAGCGTTGAAAACAACTTTTCTGACTTTTTCATGATCTTTCTTTTAAAACTCTTATTTCATTTTCCTATTAAATAAAAGGGGTTTTTTTTAGCCTTACTGTGGGAACCGTGAATCAATGTAGAGGCTAAACCATATTTTCAGTTTACCCAATTTGTTTCAGAAGGACTGTGAACTTCAACAGTCGTGCCAAATGTCTCGTCCTGTCTGTTTGCATTCCTTCTGCTTATATTCTGACCCCAAATGCTGTGGATGCATGTCTCTGCGAGCAGGAAGGAGCAGACCAAATTAGCTCCGGACTAATTAGGAGTCGGAAAGGAGCCTTCTTCTACAAAGAAGGCAGAGGACATTGACTTGGGACATTCCAGTAGATCTGTTACTGAATTGGCTTCTATTCCCTCATGCAATGACTTGAGAAATCCAAATGAATAGGGACACTGTGCAGCCACTGACCATGCATGCTTCTACTTGTCCTGGTCAAGCTCAATTCACCGACAAGAAGATGAAAAGAGGTGCAAGAGATGTTAAATATAGTGTGCCAATGCCGAAAGTAAGCTCAAATATTTTAGGCGAATGTCTCAGTGAAGCAATGAGGTAGGATGTTCACTTGTTAACTAATAGGTTGGTGAGTCAAGCCTACCCAGGGATAAGAGGCAGCTGTTCTTTACAGTCCAGTTGATAAGGCAGAGTATCTTTTGGTTCTTTGGCAAGGAATGAGAGGGCTATGGTCAAGAGTTCTTGATATTCATGGGAAGCTGAGAATAGAAGAGAGCTAAGTGACTCTTGTGATATGGACTTTAACAGACATGGTGCTAGTGAGGGAAGGTTAGTTACAGAGCATATATCTGAACCGTGTGTACCTCTACAAGAAATTTGAAGACAGCATATTAGAGCATAGGCATCAGAAGTAAAAGAAAAACTGTGACAGAACATGTAAGAGCTGGTTATAATATCAGTACTAACATAGAACAAAACATTAGGAGGCGAGGGAGGGGGGACAGGTTACAAAATCAGCCTCAAGAGTGGTTATAATATCACTCTTAATGTCGTGAAAGAAAGAAAATGGCAAATGTGGAAGGGGTTCAGATGTTCTTATGTCAAGGTTAGTGGTTCCCAACGCGGTCAGAGGGAGACCCCTAGGCCAGTCAGATTTTCAGGATATCCACAGTGCATATGTATGAGAGATCTGCATGCACTGCTTCCATTGTATGTAGATTTATCTGATGCATACGCACGGTGGATATCCTGAAAATGTGATTAGCCTAGGGGTAGCTGAGGACTGGGTTAGGAAACAGAAGTATAAACTATAAAGTTCCAGGTCTTGAAGAACCTCCATACCACTATGCTTGGTCTCTATGAGAGCCTGGTGAAGCTACCAAGAATGGAAGAGTGGCCCTTTATGAGACTTGAACCCATGACCTTGAAATTACTAGCACCATGCTCTAACCAGGTGTGCTAACCTGCCAAGGAAAAGGGTGCTTTAGGCACTATGAGCTCAGTGTGAACAAACAATGGCCACGTGCCACTGAGGGCATGCTTTTGCTTGTCTTGCTCACACTCATTTCACTGGCAAGAAGATGAAAACAAGTAAATGGGATGAGAAATATATAGTGACTGTTGCCGGCAGATGAAATTTAATGTGGACAAGTGCAAAGCTATGCACCTAGGAAAGAACAACCCAAACTGGTTACATGATGCAAGGTTCCACATTGGGAACCACCACCCAGGAAAAAGATTTAGGCGTCATCGTGGATAATATGTTAAAACCCTCTGCCCAGTGTGCAGCGGCGGCCAAGAGAGCAAATAGAACGCTAGGTATCATAAGGAAAGGAATGGAAAATAAAACAAAGGATATTATAATGCCTCTGTATCGTTCCGGGATCTCAAGTTGGCAAAACAGTGCGACAAGGCAGTGGCAAAAGCCAGGAGGATGTTGGGTTGCATACAAAGAGGAATTACCAGCAGAAAGGAAGAGGTACTAATACCACTGTATAAGTCACTGGTGAGGCCTACTTGGAATACTGTGTTCAGTTTTGGAGACCATATCTTCCTACGGATGTAAAAAGACTGGAAACTGTTCAGAGGAAGGCGACCAAAATGATTTGGAGCCTGTGTCAGAAGCCTTATGAGAAGAGACTTGAAGACTTAAATATGTACACTCCGGAGGAGAGGAGGGATAGGGGAGATATGATTCACCTTTACTTAAAGAGAGAGAATGAAAAAACAAACCTCTTCCAAAGACGAGGAAGCTGTAAAACTAGAGGGCATAACATGAAGCTGCAAGGGGGTAAATTGAAAGGCAAAGTCAGGAAATACTTTTTCACTGAAAGGGTCATGCATGCTTGGAATGCCCTCCCGATGGAAGTAGTGGGGGCAAATACAGTGACAGAATTCAAAATGGCATGGGACAGATACAATGGATCCCTTTACAGCAACAGGATAAAATCAAAATAAACTTAACTATCTAATTTCTCAACAAACTGGGGTG
Source organism: Ichthyophis bannanicus (assembly GCA_033557465.1). Lineage (NCBI taxonomy): Eukaryota > Metazoa > Chordata > Amphibia > Gymnophiona > Ichthyophiidae > Ichthyophis > Ichthyophis bannanicus. The sequence continues at coordinate 285,491,563 of CM066036.1, forward strand.
TCCTACAGGAAGGGTTCACCCCTAAACAAAGACATGGGGGGGGGGTGGCCTGCACGGAGTGGCAGGTGCACCTACTCTTGCCATCTTACTGGGCAGGCTAGATGGACCATACTGGTCTTTATCTCCCTTCATTTACTATGTTACTATGTTCCATGGTGCGACCACACCTTGAATATTGTGTGCAATTCTGGTCGCCGTACCTTAAAAAGGATATATTGTTGGAAAAGGTACAGAGAAGAGCCACCAAAATGATAAAGGGGATGGAAGGATAATCCTATGAAGAGAGGCTGAAAAGGTTAGGGCTCTTCAACCTGGAAAAGAGACGGCTGAGGGGAGATATGATAGAGGTCTATAAATTAATGAATGGAGTGGAATGGGTAAACGTAGATCAATTGTTTACGTCATCAGAATATAAAAAGACTAGGGGACATGCAATGAAACTGCAGGGTAACCTATTTAAGACTAATAAGAGAAAATATTTTTTCACGCAACGTGTAATCAAACTCTGGAATTTGCTACCAGAGGATGTAGTAAAAGCTGTTAGTGTAGCTGGGTTTAAAAACGGTTTGGACAAATTCCTGGAGGAAAGGTCCATAAACCATTATTAAAAGGGACCCAGGATATCACTGCTTGACCCAATACAAGCATTGTGGAACCTGTGTCTTTTGGGGAAACTGCTAGGTACTTATGACCTAGATTGGCCACTGTTGGAAACAGGATACTGGGCTTGATGGACCTTGGTCTTACCCAGTATGGCATATCTTATGTAGGTAAGCGACTCTCATGATGTGGACTTTCATGGATACGGAACCATGTGTAACTATACAAGGAATGTGGAAGCAGCATACTAGAGCATCAAGAAATGTGGAAGCAGCATAGGGCTGAGATGGGGGGGAGAGAGGGGAAAAAAGGGGAACACAACATATAAGGGCTGGTTACAACGCCAGCATGAACGTAGACCAAAAGAGTTGGGGGTGGGGGGCAGGTTAGAATATCAGCCTCGTGACTGGTTACAATATCAGCATTAATGTCATGAAAAAACAAAAATGGCAAAAGTGGAGAGGGTTTAGCTGTTCCTATGTCTAGATCTTACCATTGTGAGCAATTCCCAGGTCTTGAAGAGCTAAATTTGGGCCTCCATACCACTATGCTTAGTCTATATGAGAGCCTGGTGAAACTATCAAGAATGGAAGTGTGGCCCGTGTGGGGATTGAACCCATGGTGTTGGTGTCATTAGTACCATGTTTTAACTAGCTGAGCTAACAGGCCACAGAAAAGTGTGCTTTAGGCACTATGAGCTCAGTGTGAACAAACAATGGCCATGTGCAGCTGAGGGCATGCTTCTGCTTGTCTTGATCCCGCTCATTTCACTTGCAAGAAGATGAAAACAAGTGAATGGGATGAAAAATATATAGTGACCTTTGCCAGAAACAGGAAAAAATTTATTTAGCAGGGTGTCTCTGTGGCACAATCAGTTAACAGGTTCAGCTATTAGCCAAAACATTGGTGGTTCAAGCCCACCCAGGGATGTTAGGTAGCTCTTGTTTCCTTTTCAAGGAACCAAAAGGCACTGTGCCTCATCAGCTGAAGAAGCCAAGGCCATAGCTCTCTCGCTGGGCAGTAGTGAGAGGGATACAGCCAAGGGCCCTAGAGTCTCTATGCCAAGCTGAGGATAGAAGAGTCCCAAGATCCAGCAATGGCAAGGCAAACAAAAGTGGGTGGGGTTAGGAGGGAGGGCACCACAGGCCCCGTTTTATGTGGATGTTAGAGAGGTAGGGCTAAATGGCCAATTTTCCCAGTGGTTAAAGGAGAATAGTAGAGTACCACAGGGATCTGTGCTGGGTCTGCTGCTTTTGACATATTCATAAATGACCTGGAAAAGGGAGGTTATCAGATCTGCAGATGACAAACTATTTAAAGTTGTTAAAGCCGGGAGGAAGTGATGTCACCGAGACGGCACCGCTCTGTGCGAACCTTGCCAAAAATGTAAAAAACCTCCCCTCAAACGGTAAAATCCAACGGCAAATCCCAGGTAAAAGTGAAGGGGATAGTGCTGCGAGCTGTGGAGTAAGCTTGGTGTGAAGGTCCGGAGTGCGGAGAGAGAGCGCAGCAAGAAGCAGTGCTGGGGAGCGGAGGCAGAGAGGAGCAGGGGAGCCGCACGATCAGAAGAGTGGCAGTAGTGGGCAGACCGCATGAAAGTGCTGGGAGTGGAGGAGGACGCAGCGGCGGACAAGTGGCAAGTGAGGAGTGGATCCAGAGAGTGAAGTAGTGCCACGGAGAGACCGGGAGCTCATGGAAGACCAGGCAAGGAATATATCCAGGACTGTGCCAGCATACTAAAATGGAGAACGGCTGCCACATGGCAGCTAAGATGGCGGAGTGAGCTGGGGTAGGGGAAGAGGAAAGAGTGGACTGCAGCACAGACAAAGAACAGTGATTGCAAACAGCACAAAGGGGATTAGGTGTGCAGGAGGAGACAGGGAATGAAGACGGTAATGAGAGTATAGTCTTATAAGCGAACAAGTGAAGGAGGGAAAATGCAGTGAAGGAGAAAACGCAGCCCAGAAGACAGTGAAATAAGAAAGTTGGTAAAAAGAAGGCAAAAAACGAAAAACAAAATAGGGAAGGAAGAACAAAGAAGGCTGCAAATCAGAAGGGGGAACAGTGGTATACAGAGGAAAAAGGTGTGGAAACCTCAGCATCTATAGAACCAAAAGAAACTGAAGGAGAGTCGGAACCCACAGGAAGGAACAACTGTGGGGGTAGAGGGAGAGAGCCAAGAAGCAGATCATGGCTACGAGAAGGAAAACCATGGACCTCAGGGAATACGCTTTTCAGAGTGGAGGGGGGAGGCGCAAGGGAGCAGAATGCCTTGGAGAATAAAAGTAAGCTAGTGGAGGGGTCTACAAGAAACTCTGTGGAGCAAGGAAAGGACGTTTTCAAGGATATAACTAGAGCAGAACTTAAGGAGTGGTTCACTGAAATAAAGAAAGGTGCAAGCTGTAAAGAGGAGCTGAGTGAGCTTATTGGGAATTTGAAAGAAGACATAATGGAGCTAACACATACTGCGGGAGATCATGAAAATAGGCTGCAAAGTCTAGAGGAGCAACAAAAGGGGGTCCAGGATTTACAACAATGGCAAATGGAGATGCAGTATAAGTTAGAGGACTTGGAAAACAGGTCGCGTAGGAATAACTTGAGGATCAGAGGAGTGCCGGAGGAGAAAGCGCGAAAGTCATGGCCTCAATATGTTCGGATATTCTCAGAAAGGGTGGGGAAGATGTGGGCCCAGAAGAGATCGTGTTGGATAGAGCACACAGAGCATTGGGAGTGGTGAGAGTTAACAGGCCCAGAGATATCATTATCTGTTTCACTGGATACAAACTGAAGGAGAGGGTGGTGGTAAAGGCAAGGAGCTTGGGGGCCTTCAACTGGCAAGGATATCCAGTAACTATATACGAGGATTTGTCCATGGGAACATTGCAGAGGAGGAGAGCTATGCAACCAGTTACACAGATACTGAGAAATGGGGACATTAAGTACAGGTGGCTGTATCCTTTTGGACTATCCTTCACGATAACTGGGAAAACATGGAGAGTACAAACTGTGGTGGAGGCGCAAGCAGCGTTGTACGAAGCGGGGATGAGGGTTGAGAGAGAGAATTCTGGAACTGAAATAGCGACAAATGGAAAGGAGGTGGCAAAGCAGCAAAGTGTGGAAGAGCACCATGAAATGAAGGGTTGGAGTAAAGAAAGCAAAGAAAGAGCTAAGAGATGAACTGAAGAGGTGAAAGAGTACTTGTTGATGGGCATGGGGACAGCAGAGGAGTGGGGATTGATGATAAATTACTAGTACAGAATATAATGTAAAATTATAGCATGGTTTGCAAAGTATACTACAGAATTGGGCCTATGATTAAAAAGTTGTCTGTTCTAGCCGTATAATGGGAGGAGGGAGAGGGAGGGGAGCTATGGATTAACTAATTTTATAGGGTAAAATATATTGTTACAGCACTGTTGGCAACCTGTTCTTTAACATATTTTGCATTGTTAAGAGATATGTGTTACTTATATTTTGGGAGCGGTGGGAGGAGGGGGGAAGGTAATCAGGTGGGAGAGGAGGCGGGGGGTGGAGGGACGGAGAAGGGACAGGAGGTAGGGCAGGCAGGGGGAGCAGGTAAGGCACTACTCTGATTACTCCTGGAAAAGGAGGGAGGGCTTCGGGGGGGGGGGGGACTGAGCTTGAGGGAAGGAGAGAGGGGAGGGGGGACACAGAAGATGAAGAGGGGAAGGGGGGATAGAAGAAGGGAGACTGGGGAAGGAAGGGAGGGAGAGGGAGGAACAAGAGAAGGAAGGAAATTAGATAAAGGGAAGGGTAAGCAACTAGGAATTACAACCATTAATGTCAAAGGCCTGAGAACGTGGAGGAAAAGAAAGATGTTAGAGCGGGAAGGTTGACGTCTGAAAGCGGACATCATATGTATACAGGAGACACATCTAAGGGTGGGGCAGGAATATCTGTTGCAATCAAAAGCATAACTAAAGGTGGTGCTGGCAGGACAGAGGGCAAACCCAAGGAAAGGAGGGGTAGGAATTCTGGTGGGGGAAGCATTTAGGCATGCTGTAGTGGGCGAGAAGATGGGGAAAGACAACGTGGGTGGGAGTGCAAATGTGGCTGAGGGAGGAAGAGGTGTGGGTAGTTAGTCTATATGGACCTAATGAAGGACAGGGAGAGGCCTTCAATAACATAACTACAGAATTAGAAGAACTGGGTGAGGTTTAGTTAATAGTGGAGGGAGATTTCAATTTAACCAGTAATTCATGGTTGGATAATAGTGGAGGGCAGAGTGGAGGGGGGAAGAAGACTAGACTCAGCATGAGGAGGATGCAGGAGAGACTAGGGGTACTGGATTTATGGAGGACCAGGCATGCGGGGGAGCGTAGATACACATTTTATTTGCAAGTACATGGCACATACAGTAGATTGAATATGATATAGGAAGGGGGAAAATGGACGCTAAGAGTAAAGGAGGCAGAACAAGGGGAAATAACGTGGACGGATCATGCACTAGTGAGTGTGATTTTTTTATCTAGGAGCGGAGGACGAAGGGATCAAGTTTTGGAAAATGAATGATTCATTGTTTAGATGAGGAGGAACATGTTGGGGTGGTGAGAGCAGCCATTAAGGAATATTTGGCTTTTAATGAGACTGGGGGTGTACAGTTGAAAACTGTTTGGGATGGCTTAAAGGCTGTAATAAGGGGGAAGTTAATAGGTATAGCAGCACGGCTTAAAAGGGAGAAGAGGAAGGTAGAAGGGGAACTATTAGGGCAGCTGCAATATTTAGAGGCCCAACATCAGAGGAGACCAGAAAGAGGGGTAATGGCTAAATTGATAAAAATACGGGCAGAGCTTAGTCAGTTGAGAGGGCAAGAAATTGTGTTTAAATGTCCTAAAACAGAAGGTGGCAATAAAGCAGGGAAGATACTAACAAGTAGGCTGAGGGCACAAAGGGAAGCGGCGCATATAGAGGGCATAAGGGATGGTAAGGGGAGGATAGGACATAGAACGAAGGAGATTAGCCAGGTATTTCAGGAATATTACTGCAAATTATATAAAAGTGAGTTGCAAAAGGGGCCAGAGGAGATCAAGAGATACTTGCAGGAGTGTGGGCTCGGTAAAGTCAATCAAGAGGATAAGGAAAGAATAGGGAGGCAATTAAGGAGGGGGAAGTGACAGAGGCCATAAAGTCCTTGAAACTAGGAAAATCTCCGGGATTAGATGAGTATACGGTGCAGTTTTATAGAAAGTTGGTTGATCAAGTCGCACCAATATTGACTAGAGTATTTAATAGAGTATTGGAAGGGGAAGGGATCCCGTGGACGATGGGAGAAGCGGGTATCGCAGTGTTGCCAAAACCGGGGAAAGATAAAAGGGTATGCGGATCTTATAGGCCTATATCCTTGATTAAATTTGGTTGCTAAAATCCTAGCTAAGGTATTGGCCAATAGGATTCAGGGGATACTACCCAAGATAATACATAGGGATCAGACCGGATTTGTGAATGGGTGACAAGGGAGTGATAATATCAGGAAGGTGATGAACATTGCTTGGCATCTCCAGGGAAAGGGGGAACAAGCGGTGTTGATTATGGTAGATGCAGAGAAGGCATTTGACCAGGTAGAATGGCAGTTTGTTTCAAGTTTTGGAGCAGATGGGGTTTGGGGATAATTATATAGCGTGGATTAAAGCCTTATATGAGCACCCGAGGGCAAGGATTAGAATAAATGGAGGATATTCTGAGCAGTTAACATTGGGGAGGGGTACCAGGCAGGGATGCCCATTGTCACCACTTTTATTTGCATTGGCCATAGAACCTTTGGCTGAAGTGGTTAGGAGGGAGGCAGATGTAAAAGGGGTTGTAGTGGGGGGGGAGGAGAAAATAGCATTATTTGCAGATGATGTGATATTCTCCTTAACACAGACCCTGACAACCCTCCCAGTCTTGATGACGATAATAAAGGAGTACAGCAGTGTAGCTGGGTATAAAATAAATGAAGGTAAAACAGAGGTGCTTGGTTTTAATCTGGAGGGGGGATTAGAAGCACGGTTACAATCACATTTTAACTTTAAATGGGTGAAACAGCAGTTTACGTATTTGGGAATAGAATTGGGGAAATCTCTAGAGAGGATTAAACAGTGGAATTATAAGGCATTGACAGATACATTGAGGGGGGATTTAGCAAAGTGGCGGGGAATGCAACTGTCATGGCTGGGGCGTATAGCAGCAGTAAAAATGAATATTCTGCCTAGATTGCTATTCTTGTTCACATCTCTGCCCTGTAAGGTGACTACAAAAGAGATAGGAAAGATGCAGAATATGATTCTCAGTTTATATGGGAGGGGAAGCTCCCTAAGGTGGCAGGGAGGACCCTGTATCGCACAAGCAGAAGGGGGGCTGGGGGTGCCTTGAAGTATTTTGAAGCGGCTCAATTGAGGGCTTGGTTAGCATAGCGGGAGGGCGCAGATATTTTAAGCTGTGTGCAGATCGAGGGAGGGGGAGGAGAATTTCTGGAGAGGAGAATATGGGATCTCCAGGAACAAGCAGGAATGAGTCTTCACATATGGATACATCGGTACCGACGGAGCCTGCGCGGGAACGCTCCCCAGCTTCCCAAAAAGGAAAGCTTTTGGGAGCATCCCACAGCGCCTGCGCGCTGCCTTCCCGCCTTTCCTAACCAACTCTCCTCAGTTCTTCTTTGCCACGGAGCCAGCAGGTCGAGCCCTGTCACCGCTGAAGAAGTTCTTTATTTTATTTTATTTCTTTGGTCGCGTGTCTGCCTTCCCCGACTCCGGACCGGGTCCGCCGGTCTTTTCTTTCTTTCTTTAAAAAAAAAAAAAAAATTCCTCACTTGGTGTATTTTTCTTCTTAAGGCCTCTGGGCCCACAAGAAAATTTCCCTCTTGGAAAAACCAACCTCCGGGTTCAAAAAATGCACTAAGTGTAGCGGTACTATTTCTGTTTACAGATACCCATGAATGGTGTCTTAAATGTTTGGGTCCTGAACACGCCATTCCGGATTGTCCGTCCTGCTCCCTTATGTCTAAACGGGGGTTACAGAACCGAGCAGCTAAGCTCCATGTCCTGTTTCCCGCTGAGGCACCGGCGGTAGCATCGACATCTTCCAGGTCTTCTTCTCCTGAAGGATCTCAGGTAACCAAACATAAACCTAGCAGGTCCTCGAAGGGTAGATCTCCCTCTAAGCATCGAGATGCCTCCGGGCTTGCCCTCGAGGATCCTGCACCAGCCAAACAACCCCGGCGGGAAGCTCCGGCTTCCAAAGCTCCTCCTATGGGGTTACAGGTTGACATCGATGGCACGGCCTCGACCGATCACCTGTTAGAATGCTCTGGGGTACCGGCACAATCTACCGGTACCGACCTCCAGGCATTCATGGCGTCGATGGATCAGAATGTTCTGTCCATGCAGCAGGCTATTTCAGCCTTCATTCAAGCTGCAGCGCCGGCGGTACCGCAACGAGCTCCGTTGTCGGTATCGGCTCCGGTACCGGCACCACCGCCGATGCCGGTACCGACGACATCGACCAGGATACCGACTGCTGCGGTTCCTTGTCCAGGGCTACTTCTCGGTACCGATCCGGTACCGGGGACGCCCGATGTCGATACCGCTCGATACGCGTATCGAGCGTTAGAAGAGCACCCTGACAGGCGATACTTCGATTCCTCTGATGATTCTGATACATCAGATGAGTCTCCTGAAGTATCCATAGCCCTTCCTGAGGAGACTTCTTCTCCAAAAAGAAGAATGTCTCCTCCAGAGGACTTGTCCTTTCAAGACTTCATAAGAGAAGTAGCTAAAGGACTCTCTATTTCAGTAACCTCTGAATCAGAGCCTAGAGCAAAAAAATTAGATATTTTAGGATACTCTAGGGCTCCTAAAGAGGCAGTCACCTTACCAATTCATGAGATTCTTCATGAACACGATTGATTTATGGGAGACTCCTCTCACTCTCTCTCTCCTCATTCTCGCAGGTTGGACACTATGTATCGTGTCCCTCCTTGTCCTGGGTTCCAGAAAACTCAGCTTCCTCACCATTCCATTGTGGTGCAGTCAGTTATGAAGAGGATAAAGAGTACAAAGAGACACACTTCTGCTCCTCCAGGAAGAGAATGCAGGACCTTGGATGTTTTGGTAGGAAAATCTTCCAGGCCAGTATGCTTATTGCCAGAATCAACTCATATAGCCTTCATATGGGTATGTTTCTGAAAGAAGTGGCGGAAAAGCTGCACACTTACCTCCCTTTTATTCCAGAAGATAAAAGGGAAGAATTCCGCATGTGGCTTAAGCATACTCAGGACATCTCCAAGTTTTCAAACAGGGCAGCCTTTGACTCCTTTGAAGGTGCCAGAAGAGCCTCAGGCATTGCCATAGCTGCTCGCAGAATTGCTTGGCTCCAGGCTTCTGATTTAGAACCCTGGGTTCAAGATGGCTTAGGAAATCTGCCCTGTACAGGTGAAAATCTGTTTGGCAAAGAGTGGCAAATTAAAGCCACTCAAATGGATGCAGAGAATTCTGCTCTGGATAGACTTTCAAGGTCTACCTCCATTCCTGCCAAGAAAAAGACTTTTAAAAAGTCTTTTTTTCAAAAAGGGCAGGTTTCCTTCCACTTCTGGCCAACAATCTTCTACAGGTCGCTTTACCGCTAAGCGTCAGCAACCTAAGCAGGCCAGGCCTAAGTCTACAGGGGCTGCTGTAACCCAGAAGTCCCAACCCCCTCAGGGTTTTTGACTTGATGCTAGAGAACTTAGCCTTTCTGGCTTTAACACAGCCAGAACCTCTCACCATTCCAGGAAGGTTAGCTCATTTTGCTCCCAGATGGGAGCAAATCACATCAGAGCAGTGGACCCTCTCCATCATAAGAGAGGGCTATAAACTTCATTTCTCAGACCTTCCTCCCCACACCATGGTGAGACACTTCAATTCTCCCACATCTCTTCTCGACCTTTTAGGTCAGGAGATAACTACCCTTCTTGCCCAAGGGGCAATAGAAGAAGTTCCTCTTCTTCAACAAGGGTCAGGGTTCTACGCCCCCTATTTTCTCATTCCAAAGAAGACAGGGGGATACAGACCCAGTCTAGATCTCAGAGAATTGAACAAATTTCTATGCAAGGAGAAGTTCAAGATGCTTTCTCTGGGCACTCTCCTTCCATACCTTCAAAGTCAGGATTGGCTTTGTTCTCTAGATCTCAAGGATGCGTACACACATGTACTCATCCATCCAACTCACAGAAAATTCCTACGTTTTCTTTTCCAGGGAAACATTACCAATACAGAGTCCTTCCTTTTGGTCTGGCCTCTGCTCCGAGAGTGTTCACCAAATGCATGGCAATAGTTGCTGCATTTCTGCACACTCTGGGAATATTTGTCTTCCCATATCTGGACGACTGGCTCATCCGAGCTCCATCTCGATCAGAGGCCCAGATTTCCCTGGACCGCACAAGGCGCATTCTGCAGTATCTGGGACTGGTAGTAAACCTCCCAAAGTCCCAGCTCATCCCTACTCAGTCCCTGGAATTCATAGGGGCCTGGTTGGATACCACCACTGCAAGGGCCTACCTTCCTCAGGCCCGTTGCCAACGTCTAGTGCAGCTAGCCTCCCAGATTCAGTCAAAGAGCCACTTAACTGCCAGGGAGATGCTACAACTGCTAGGCCACATGGCTTCCACAGTACATGTGGTACCCTATGCTCGCCTACACATGAGAGCAGCTCAATGGACTTTGTCCACCCAGTGGACTCAAGCTTCAGGAGCTCTCTCAGACCAAATAGCAACCTCCAAACGTCTCTTTTGGTCTCTCCAATGGTGGATGTCCACTCGAAATCTGTTGCTGGGGTCCCCCTTCCAACAGTTGTTGCCCCAAGCAACCCTCACAACAGATGCCTCTCAAACAGGTTTGGGAGCTCATCTACAAGACCTCTCCACCCAAGGCACTTGGTCCCCACAGGAGACCTCTCTTCATATCAACCACTTGGAGCTTCGAGCAGTGTTTCTAGCTCTCAAGGTTTTTCATACCCTCCTCAGCTACAAGACAGTCCTTATTCATATGGACAATCAGGTAGCCATGTTTTACATAAACAAGCAAGGAGGAACTGGCTCTCTGTCGCTTTGCAACGAAGCTCTAAAATTATGGGCCTTCGCCAGAGAGCATCAAATCCATCTCCTGGCAGTATATCTCCCAGGAATCCAAAACTCTTGGGCAGACAGACTCAGTCGAGTTCTGCTTCCACACGAATGGTCCCTGCATATGGATCAGGTACTCAGAATCTTTCAAGAATGGGGAACCCTGGACATAGACCTCTTTGCAAGTCCGTGGAATGCCATACTTCCCCGATTCTGTTCCAGAATTCCGTGTCAGGGGGTTCAGGCCAAGGATGCCTTCCTCCTTCATTGGGGTCGGGGCTTCCTGTATGCCTTTCCACCCATTCCCTTGATTCCCAAGACTCTGTTCAAACTCCAGAGGGATCAAGGATCTATGATCCTCATAGCTCCAAGCTGGCCACGCCAAGTGTGGTACCCTCTACTTCTGCATCTCTCCCAAGCCCCCTCCCTGGACTTGGGAGCTGCTCCAGACCTTCTGTCTCAAGAGGAAGGGACTTTGTGGCACCCAAACCCCAAGTCCCTTCACCTCAGAGCTTGGTTACTGAAGGCCTAGACCTTCAAGACTTGAATCTTTCTCAGCAGGTGAAGGATATTCTGCATGCTTCCAGGAAACCTTCCACCAGGCGTTCCCATGCTTTTAAGTGGAAAGTATTTTCCATTTGGTGTGCTGAAAATGGTCTTGACCCTCTAGCACTACCTTTAACTTCTTTGTTAGACTATCTCCTGCATCTCTCCAATGCAGGACTTAAAACAAATTCAGTAAGAGTCCATTTGAGTGCTATTGCAGCATCCCTTAAGCCCATCAATGGACAACCTATCTCCTCTCATCCTCTTATTTCAAGATTCATGAGAGGCCTAACTTTAACTAAACCTCCCATTAGGCCTCCTCCGGTGGCATGGGACTTAAATTTGGTTCTTGGTCAGCTTATTCAGCCACCTTTTGAACCCTTAGCCACTACCTCCTTGAAATTTCTTTCCTGGAAGGTTATTTTCCTCATTGCAGTCACTTCTGCTCGCCGCATCAGTGAACTGCAGGCCTTAGTGGCTAATCCACCTTATACAAGGTTCCATCATGACAAGGTAGTCCTTAGGACAAATCCACACTTTATGCCTAAAGTGGTCTCACCTTTTCATCTTAATCAGGAGGTATATCTACCTGTCTTTTTTCCAGCTCCTCATGCATCCAGTGCTGAGAGGAATCTTTATACTCTGGATTGTAAAAGAGCTCTTGCTTTTTACTTACATAGGACACAGCAACATAGAAAGTCTTCCCAGCTTTTTGTTGCTTTTGATCCTTCTCATTTGGGACTTCCAGTCTCTAAGAGAACACTGTCCAATTGGATCGCTCAGTGTATTTCTTTCGCCTACCAGAGTAAGAACCTTTCTCTGGAGAGCCATGTCACAGCTCATAATGTGAGGGCCATGGCCACCTCTATGGCTCATCTAAATTCTGTGTTCATCGACCAGATCTGTCGAGCGGCCACCTGGGCCTCTGTTCATACCTTCACAGCCCATTACTGCTTGGACAAGGATTCCCGCCGGGATGCCTTGTTTGGTCAGGCTGTCCTCAGACACCTGTTCCATTCTTAAACAACTCCTGCCCTCCTTCCCTGGATGGATGCCTGAGATCCATAGGAGGACGCAGACCCCTTTCAGGGTCTCATATCCTTGGGGATCTCCCAGGCATCTCAGCTAGGGAGTCCCATATGTGAAGACTCATTCCTGCTTGTTCCTGGAGATAGCACAGTTACTTACCTGTAACAGGTGATCTCTGGGAACAGCAGGAATAAGTCTTCACAACCCACCCACCTCCACTAGGAGTTGTATCTCTTTTCTATCTTTCCTTTCCTCTCTCTCTCTATTGTCTCAGCTTTAAACTCGAACTGAGGAGAGTTGGTTAGGAAAGGCGGGAAGGCAGCGCGCAGGCGCTGTGGGATGCTCCCAAAAGCTTTCCTTTTTGGGAAGCTGGGGAGCGGTCCCGCGCAGGCTCCGTCGGTACCGACGTACCCATATGTGAAGACTTATTCCTGCTGTTCCCAGAGATCACCTGTTACAGGTAAGTAACTGTGCTATCCGGGTGGGGGTTGGGAGGGAGGAGGGGAGGAAAATCCATTTCAGGAACTTACGTTTCAGATATGGAAAAAGTGGAAGGGATTCCTGATGGAAGGGAAAGTGTACTCTAGATATACTTATTTGAGTAGGGTAGGGAATAAGGGGATGGGATGAGAATCTGAAGTGCTGAAGGGATGGAAGCAAGAAGGGTTAGAGAGACTGGGACAATTCATAAAGAAAGGGGGGGGAGTTAAAACATTTGAGGAATTACAATAAGAGTATGGGATAGAGCAAAAGGATCATTATGTATATGTACAGTGGTGGTATTTTTTGAATGCCAGGGGGGTGAAATCTGATTTGGAGCAGAAACCTATGCAATTTGAGGAGATGATGGGGAAACAGTGGTCGCAGAAAGGGGTAATATCAAAAATATATAAAATGCTTCTAAAGAAGGGGAGCCAGAAGGGGATGTGGCAACAGCGGCGGGAGGAGGAGATTCCGGGATCTTGGGAGGATAACCGCTGGGTCGAGATATGAGAGAACATATAAGTTAGCTAGGGGAACCCCCAATTCTAGAGAATAGCTTGAAGCTGCGGTATAGGATGTACTGGACCCTGATGAGGTTACAGGCAATCTTCCCAGATAGCCGTACCCCACATTTCTTCCAACACTCACTTGAGCTATTTCATATGATCTGGACGTGCCCAAAAGTACAGAAGTATTGTGGAGAGGTGGGAAAGTTTTATACGAGCAGATTACAGGAGTGAAGGTACGGCTCACACCGGAGATGGAAGTGCTTAATGAAGGAGGAAGGGAAAGGGAAGAAGACAAGGGGATCTTTCTGGGGTATGGCATAATAGCAGCCCGTATGTGTCTGATGCGATGGTGGAAGAATGTAGGAGTACCTCCAATGAGGGAGGTAGTGAGCAAGCTGAAACAATTGTGGCGTATGTGTATGATAGAAGCGCAAAGGCTGCACCAAGTGGAGTAATATGCAAAGGTGTGGCAATGGTATGAAACGTGGAGGGGGATAAGGGTGGAGCAAGTATGGCAAAGAGAAGGAGCGGGGGGGGGGGGGTTAGAGCTAGTTTAGGGAGAGGGGGTTTAAGGGTGAGTGGGGGTAGGGGAAGGAATAGGGATATACGGTAGGAATGTAGGTGGGGGGAGGACGGATATATAAAATATATAAAGGGGTATACACATGCCTCTATATTCCATTTAGGGTGGGGGGAAAAGGGGGAGGATGGTGGAGATATGGAGAGGGGTATAGGGCATGTCTATATAAGAAGCTTGGAGTACTGGGGGTATTTGAATGTACATCACAAGCTAGCACTGCAGACAGCAGTGTGAAAATAGGTTATTAGAATGAAGTTAATGACTTGTATTAAAGAAATGTTTTAAGGTACTAATAATAAAATAAGTGATTTGGAGTAGAGAGTATGTTGGAAAGTAACTGGTTAAGAGGGGGGGGGCGGGGGGATAGTTGAGGGCTGAGTTTATGTTCATTGTCCAAAGGAGAGGTAGGGGTGGGAGATAATATATAAATAAGTTGAATGTAGTAGTAATGTTGAGGGGGGTGAGAGGTATAGAGTGATACAATAAAGAAACAGAGGGGATCATCATCATTACTGAGGTATATAGGGGAGAAAGAGGAGTGAGAAGGGAGGAGGAGGGGGATGAAATTGTTTGATGTATGGTTTGTGCATAACATGGAAAATGTATTGAAACAAAATGGTATAGTTAAAACTGTAATGTGTAAAATTTGATCTTTGGTTGAAAACTAATAAAATATAAATTACAAAAAAAAAAAGTTGTTAAAGCCCAAGAGGATTGTGGAAAATTGCAAGAGGATCTCAATAAACTGGAAGAAAGAGCATCCAAATGGCAGATGAAATTTAATGTGGACAAGTGCAAAGTTATGCACCTAGGAAAGAACAACCCAAACTACGGCGAGACTGTTAGGTAACTATGACCTAGATTGGCCACTGTTGGAAACAGGATTCTGGACTTGATGGACCTTGGTCTGACCCAGTATGGCATATCTTATGCAGGTAAGCGACTCTCATGATGTGGACTTTCACGGATACTAAACCACATGTAACTGTACAAGGAATGTGGAAACAGCATGTTTCTTGTCCCTCTAGTCTAGTCCCGGACATCTGGGTATAAGCACCTCCTCCCGCAGCCTTGGAGACTGAGCCCGTCACTGTCTTTGACACCAGTATAAGTAGATGTTGGACCGCCTCTTTGCTCCAGTAAGCTCAGTCTCCAAGGCAGCTGAAGGAGGTGTGAGCCACAGGTGGCTCACTAGAGGGATCAGTTAGGGATTTTTGTAGCCTTTCTTGTTACTATTTTTTTTTTGTATTAAACTAAGCAAAGAGCAAAATAAAATTAAAAGTAAGAAGCAAGGGAGAAAGAACAGCAACTCAGTGGACTTGCAGTTTTAAATTTCCCAGCCACAGCCTTGAGCCGGCTGGAGGACGACAAACTGTCTCTCAAAATTTGCTCCCCCTCTCTCCCCCCCCTCCCTGGAGGTACTGTATTCAGGGGGGAGTGTGGGAGTAGTTATTGGGGCCTCCGTCTCCTGAATCCGTAGAGTGGTTGAGGAGGCGTTGCGGGAGAGCTCGCCACGACGCTGGCTGATTTAGCTGCCGCGGCAGCGATTGCGGAGCTGGAGGATCGCTGGTCTATGGCGCTGTCGGAAGGGCGGCAGGCGGCTGGAAGCGCGGTGAGTGACTTGCCGAGAACTGGCAGCTTTTAGAGGCCTCGGGGCGTTGCAGGCCTAGTGGGAGAAAAGCGTGGCAAATTTCTGCTGCTGGCTTGAGCGGCGCGCAGGCCGTATGCACGCAGCGTTTTCGGCGGGAAGCGCTGTGTGGTCTGGGGCAGGTTGTTGGCGGGCCATAGCGGGCTCACAGCTCTGTCCGAAGCTCCCCTCTTCTTAGCCTGCATAGTTAGTTTTAGAGCTCAAGAAGGGCATTAGGACAAAAAAAAAAGAACAAAGACAGGATCATAATAGATAAGGCAGACCTCTTTGTGCTATAGCAGGGGCGGCTGTGGGAAGGCTTGCCGGTATGCCTTCCAGGCCCCAGTGTGTCATGTGTGGAGCCAAAAGGGGATCGCTTTCGGAAATGGGGGTCTGTAAGGGCTGCGCGTTGGAAGCGGAGTCAAAGGATGTAGAGACGGATGGAGCGGGACCGGGGGAGGGGGCGTCGGGCTCTCCTGAGCCGCTCTCTCCGGCAGGACCTTCGTCAGGGGCCTCCCTTGTCAGCGGAACCCTCCACGTCCCTTTCGGGCTTGCAGGGGGGGCTGGCACACATTTTCTCCCAGGATTTTCTCTCCTTACTGCAGGGAGCTGCGGAGTTGGGGAGTGGTCTGAAAAGGCCAGGGGCTTCCCTGGTCGAGGGCAAGGAAGGCACACCTTATAAGAGAGCTAAATTAGCTGCGGTAGTTTCGGAGGAGGTCTCAGACGGTCCGGATTCGGAGGTGGATCTGGAGCTGGAAGAAGGCGAGATTGCAGAGCAGGAGGACCAGGCTAGGGTGGTTAGGGTCTTCCGCGGGGAAGAATTGGCAGCTCTTATTTCTGAGACTCTGAAGGCTTTTAATATGCCGGTGGCGGAGAGCTTGCCGGATTCGTCCTTAGAGGACCCGTTGCTTCAGGCAACGTGGCAGTCCCAAAAGGTGTTTCCGCCGCATAGGATTTTTAAGGAAATGATTCAGGAGCAATGGGACTCGCCGGAGGCTGGACTAAAGGGTTCCAGGGTGATGGCTCGGTTGTATCCCTTGCAAGAACAAGATAGGGAACTTTTTAAATCACCTAAGGTGGATTCAGCGGTTTCGGCGGTTACCAAGAAGACCACGATCCCAGTGGAAGGCATTGCGGCCCTTAAGGATGCGCAGGACCGTTGGCTAGATACTCTGTTAAAGCAGGTGTTTGATGTCAACGCCATATCCTTGCAAGCTGCTATTTGTGGAGCCTGGGTAGCTAAAGGATGTTTGCGATGGGCTCAGCAGATTTTGCTGGGTCGGGAAGACGAGATGGCGGAGGAGGTGTCCCGGCTGGAGTCGGGAGCGGCCTATCTAGCAGATGTGCAGTATGACCTTATTCGAGGTCTGGCGAAGAGTATGGCGTCCGTGGTGGCGGCGCGGAGGTATCTCTGGTTGCGTAATTGGGCGGCGGAGGGTGCCTCAAAGGCTAGGCTAGGAAAGCTTCCTTTTCGGGGCAAGCTTCTTTTTGGAGAGGATTTAGACAAGTTGGTGAAGGACCTCGGGGAGTCTAAAGGGGGTCGACTGCCGGAGGATAAGCAGAAGCCTAATCAGCCGCTAGCGCCTTCCAGGAGTCAGCAGAGAGAGTTTCGAAGATTTCGAGCGCCACGGTTCGGTCAGTTTCAGAGAGGTCGTTTTCAGTATCGGTCCCGGAATTTTCGAGGATTTCGGGGAGCGGGGAGAGGTTTTGGAGCCTCCTCAACCTCGGCCCTCAAAAAGCTGCAATGAAACGAGGGGGATCCGGGCAGAGGTAGTGGCCGTAGGAGGGCGGCTGCGGCAGTTTTATCCTGCCTGGGTCCAAATAACATCGGATCGATGGGTTCTGGAGGTAATAAGGGAAGGGTATGCCCTAGAACTTCGTCGACCCGTTACGGAGTCCTTTGTCCAGTCTCCTTGCAGAACGGAGCCCAAGCATTGGGCGGTGTGGGAGACTTTACAAAGGTTGCAAGATTTAAAAGCGGTGGTGCCGGTTCCTCCCGCCCAGTACGGTTGCGGTCGGTACTCAATATATTTTGTGGTGCCCAAAAAAGAGGGTTCTTGGTGGCCAATTCTAGACCTCAAGGGAGTCAACAGGTGCCTCCGGGTTTCTCATTTTTGCATGGAGACCCTGCGGTCAGTCATTGTAGCCGTCCGGCAGGGAGAGTTTCTCACCTCTCTGGACCCCTCAGAAGCGTATCTGCACATTCCCATTCGCTTGGAGCATCAGCAGTACCTGCGGTTCCGAGGGGTCATTTTCAGTTCCAGGTGTTGCCGTTCGGCTTAGCGACGGCTCCACGGATTTTTACCAAGGTGATGGTAGTGGTAGTGGCGGCGCTGCGCAGAGAAGGGGTGTTGGTTCACCCGTACCTCGACGATTCGTTAATTCGAGCAAAGTCGCAGGGCGAGAGCGAGGAGGCCACTCATCGAGTAGTTCGCTTTCTACAAAGCTTAGGGTGGGTGGTCAATGTGGCTAAAAGCAAGTTGACTCCGACCCAGGAGCTGGAGTATCTAGGAGCTTGGTTCGACACGAGGACAGGCAGGGTGTGTGTTCCACTAGCCAGAGCCCAGGGTCTCCACTAGCCAGAGCCCAGGGTCTGCGCCGGCTCATTCGCGAGTTCCTGCAGAGAAAGGCGCCTTCCGCGTGGCATTATCTACAGCTTTTGGGGACCATGGTGGCCACGTTGGACCTCGTGCCTTGGGCCAGGGCTCACATGAGGCCGTTGCAGGCGGCGCTGCTCCGGCGGTGGTCCAATCAGTCCGATACCTTGTCTCGACGGTTGACTTGTCCGGAGCCAGTGAAGCTCTCTTCAATGGTGGCTGAATCCCAGGAATCTAGAGAAGGGGGGATGCCCTTAGAGTCGCCGGACTGGAAGACACTGACGACGGATGCCAGTCTTTACGGCTGGGGGCGCACTTTGAGCGGCAGTTTGCCCAGGGTCAGTGGTCGGATCAGGAATGGCAATGGTCAATCAACCGGTTGGAGCTCCAAGCAGTTTACCTGGCGTTAAGGGCCTTCCAGCCCCAGGTGCAGGGCGGGGCAATTCGAGTCCTGTCGGACAATGCCACAGCAGTAGCATATGTCAACCGGCAAGGGGGCACCAGCAGTGCAGTGCTGGAGGCAGAGGCGGAGGAGCTTCTCGCGTGGGCCGAAAGACATCTTGAAGCGTTAACGGCAGGGCATGTAGCCGGGGTGAACAACGTGACCGCTGATTATTTGAGTCGGAATGCAGTGGACCCGGGGGAGTGGGTCCTCAATCAGGAGGTCTTCGAGCTGATCATGGAGCGCTGGGGTCTCCCTGTGATGGATCTCATGGCCACCTTTGCTTCAGTGACGGTGGAGCGGTTCTTCAGCAGATGGCGAGAGAGAATGTCCAAGGGCTTAGAGGCACTCTTGCAGAGGTGGCCGACGGAGCAGCTCCTCTACGTGTTCCCTCCTTGGGCCTTGATAGGTCGCTTGTTCAGAGGATAGAGAAGCACAAAGGGCTCGTGATTCTCGTAGCGCCGGATTGGCCGAGAAGACCGTGGTATGCCGACTTGGTGCAGCTTCTAGTGGAGGCACCGTGGCGACTGCCGTACAGGGAGGATCTGTTGAGACAAGATCCCTTATTAATGCCTCAGGTGGATCGGTTCTCTCTTACGGCTTGGGTATTGAAAGGGCACGGTTGACGACCAGGGCTTCTTCGGCGGCGGTGATAGCCACTTTGCTGAGGTCCAGGCGTCGCTCTACTTCGTTGGCTTATATTCGGGTATGGCGACTTTTTGAGTCTTGGTGCGACCTGCGGCGGGTGAGGGCGCTGTGGGCATCTATTCCGCAGATTCTTGATTTTTTTGCAGGACGGTTTTGACAAGGGGTTGGCGGCCGCGTCCTTGAAGGTTCAGTTGGCAGCCCTTTCTTGTTATCGGGGAAAGATGCAAGGTGTAGCGCTCGCAGCTAACCCGGACGTAAAGCGTTTTTTGAGGGCGACTTCCCTGTTGCGTCCACCCTTCCGGGCTCAGGTGCTGACTTGGGATCTCAACTTGGTGTTGGAAGCGTTGGTGCGTGGGCCATTTGAGCCTTTGTCTAAGTCGACTTTAAAAGATCTCACGTTGAAGATAGTGTTCTTAGTGGCCATTTCTTCAGCGCGCAGAATTTCGGAGTTGCAAGCGTTGTCGTATAGAGAGCCGTTTTTGATCTTCCATGACAAAAAGGTGGTTTTGCGCACAGTACCTTCCTTTTTGCCAAAAGTGGTGTCGGTTTTTTATGTGAATCAAACCATTTCTTTGCCAACCTTTTGAGAGAGAAGTGGCAGACCGTGATGGAAAGAGGTTGCATCGGTTGGATGCGAGTCGAGTTTTAAGGATATATTTGCAGAGAGCGGCGGTTTTCCGTAAAACGGATAGATTGTTTGTTTAGTTCTATTTGGAGGTCCAAGGCAGAGAGAGCCTGCGTCCAAGGCGTCGATTGCTAGATGGATTAAGGAGGCCATTTCGTCGGCGTATATTCTCAAAGGCAGGGCCGTGCCGGCTTGGTTGCGAGCCCATTCGACTAGGGCGCAAG
Source organism: Ichthyophis bannanicus (assembly GCA_033557465.1). Lineage (NCBI taxonomy): Eukaryota > Metazoa > Chordata > Amphibia > Gymnophiona > Ichthyophiidae > Ichthyophis > Ichthyophis bannanicus. The sequence goes on from CM066036.1 coordinate 285,511,572, forward strand.
CGGCTTCCTGGACGGAGTACAATTTTTGGTGCCTGCGGCAGAAATTTGTAAGATGGCGACTTGGTCGTCGTTACATTCCTTTGTCAAGCATTACAGGATCGATTTAGACTCAGACAGGGATGCTTGTTTTGGATCAGCGGTTCTTCAGGCTGGTCTAGCGGGTCCCTCCTGTTGAAATATTACTGCTCTGTTACATCCCCAGATGTCCGGGACTAGACTAGAGGGACGACAAGGAAGGTGAAATTAGACTTACCTGCTAATTGCTGTTCCTTGCGGAACTCTAGTTTAGTCCCATGTCCCTCCCTTCTGTTAACGTGGATCCGTGGCCTGAAGAATTTTAATGGGAGGTAGCAGTGGGATGCAGTAGCGCCTGTATGGCCGGCGATCCTGAAAGGGGGGGGGGGGATAAGTATGTAAGGGGCAGTGGGTACGGTACCTCTTGGGAGGTCCTGGACGGAGGGCCACACAAGGCTACGTGCATGCTGCACATGAGCATTGGGTGGTGCCTGACCGAAATTGATTATTATGTAAATGTGTTTGCTGTTAACTTTTCAAAATGTTGTATCCGTTTGCTTATTCCTCTGGAGAGTCTGCTTTGTCAATAGGTTACTGGAGCAAGGAGGCAGTCCCACATCTACTTATACTGGTGTCATCAAAGACAGTGACGGGCTCAGTCTCCAAGGCTGCGGGAGGAGGTGCTTATACCCAGATGTTCGGGACTAGACTAGAGTTCCGCAAGGAACAACAATTAGGTAAGTCTAATTTCACCTTAGAGCATGTGTGGACTTTCACCAATATGGAAGTGCGTGTAACTGTATAAGAAATGTGGAAGCAGAATACTAGAGCATCAAGAAATGTGGAAGCAGCATATGGCTGAGGTGGGGGGGTGGGGGGAGAGAGAGAGAGAGGGGGTGTAAAAAAAGGGGAACACAACATACAAGGGCTGGTTACAACGCGAGAGCATGAACGTAGACCAAAAGAGTTGGGGGCGGGGGTCAGGTTAGAATATCAGCCTCAGGGCTGGTCACAATGTCAGCATTCATGTTATGAAAAAACAAAAGGGGCAAAGGTGGAGGGGGGTTCAGCTGTTCCTATGTCTAGGTCATACCAGTGCGAGCAATTCCCAGGTGTTGAAGAGCTAGATTTGGGCCTCCATACCATTATGCTTAGTCTCTATGAGAGCCCGGTGAAATTACCAAGAATGGAAGCGTGGCCCGTATGGGGATTGAACCCATGACCTTGGCGTTATTAGCACCACGCTCTAACCAGCTGAGCTAACCGGCCACTGGAAAGGGTGCTTTAGGCACTATGAGCTGAGTGTGAACAAAACAATGGCCCCCATGCCACCGAGGGCATGCTTCTACTTGCCTTGATTCCGCTCATTTCACTGCCAAGAAGATGAAAGCAAGCGAATGGTATGAGAAATATATAGTGACTGTTGCCAGAAGCAAGAGCAAAATTTCTTTTTAGCAGGATGTCTCTGTGGCGCAATCGGTTAGCGCGTTTGGCTATTAACCGAAAGGTTGGTGGTTCAAGCCCACCCAGGGACGTTAGGCAGCTCTTGTTTCCTTTTCAAGGAACCAAAAGGCACTGTGCCTCCTCATCTGAAGAAGCCAAGGCCATGAAATTTAATGTGGACAAGTGCAAAGTTATGCACCTAGGAAAGAAAGCAGAGTTACTTACCTGTAACAGAGTTCTCCGTGGACAGCAGGATAGGTCAGCCACACCTGGTGACGTCATCCGACGGCGCCGTGACGGAAGTGCTCTCTAGCTCAGAAGCTTCTGAGCATGTGTGAGGTGACCCCACCTCCCCGGTCCGCCCCCAGCCCGACCAGTGAGTCATTAGCTTCGGCCAGAGGCTGGGGCGCGGATCGCAGGCCACCCTCAGAGGGGAGGTGGGCGGGATCGTGTTGCTGACCTATCCTGCTGTCCACGGAGAACTCCGTTACAGGTAAGTAACTCTGCTTTCTCCTAGGACAAGCAGGATGTGTCAGCCACACCTGGTGTCTCCCAGCTACTTGTTACGCGCTGAGGCTGAGGGGGGCCTGAGCCAGACTAGTAGGCCTGTGGGACACCACTGACAAGTCATGAGGAGTACAACGCTTATTGTGCAAGAACAGACGTTTATTGTGCAACTAATGCAATAAGACGGTGCAAGCATCAACAGTAGTGCAAACGCCGTGAGGTAGAACAGGGTGCAAACAACAACAGTGCAGTGGAACAATAGTGCAATAACATGTGCAAACATTGTGCAAGTAGTGATCACATTGTGCAATAACAACTAAGAGGGGGGTCCACAGGTGGGCCACCCTTGTCCATGGTGGCTACAATAGAGGAACTACTGCCCTCGGGCTGAGACTGGGTCGGATGCTCCTGTCACGTCCGGGAAGGTGGAACTTGCTACGGTGGACAGGATTGCTCGGCCAAATGAGCTGTCGGCTTCTGCTTGGAGATCAAGGCAATAGTGCTTTTGGAAGGTAAGGTGCGAGGACCAGGTGGCGGCTTTACATATCTCGCTTACTGGGACCTCCTGTGCGCTTGCGAGAGAGGTGGCCAGTGCGCGGAGCTGGTGTGCGCTCGCCTTATCTGCTTGATGGCTGCCCGCCTTCTGAAGACAGTAGGAGACGCAGTCAGATATCCAGTGGGAGAGTGTGCGCTTGGTGACAGGCCGTCCCGGTCTGTTGGGGTCGAAGGACACGAAAAGCTGGGTCCCTTGCCGGACAGAGGCCGTTCTTTCGATGTAGATGCGCAGGGCCCGGACACAGTCCAGTGAGTGTAGTCGTTGTTCTTCTGGTGACCCATGAGGGGCAGGGAAGAAGGACGGTAGTTCCACTGATTGGTTGACGTGGAAGACAGAAGAGACTTTCGGAACAAACTTTGGGTGTGTCCGGAGAGACGCCCTGTTGTGGTGAATCTTGGTGTACGGGGGGTGAGCTACCAAGGCTTGTAGCTCGCTCACCCTCCTTGCGGAGGTGATGGCGATGAGGAAAAGCGTCTTCCAGGACAGGAATTTAGATTCCGCCGAGGGCAGAGGCTCGAAAGGTTCTCGTGTCAGTTGTTGGAGGACGATGTTGAGGTCCCACGAGGGAACGGGTCTCTGAACCGGGGGCTGCAGGTTCCTGAGACCTCTCATGAAGCGGGTCACAATGGGCAGAGCGGCTATCGAGCCCGTGGGTGAGTTGTTCTGCGGCTGATGCAGGGACGCGATGGCTGCGAGGTGCACCTTAATTGACTGGGGTTTCAAACCCAGACGGAAGAGCGAGGAGAGATACTGTAGCACCACCGAAACGGGGCACGAGTCCGGCGGGATCCCTTGGCCTGTGCACCAGATACTGAAACGTTTCCACTTGAGACTGTAAGACTTTCTCGTGGACGGTCTCCTGGATGCCAGTACGATGTGCTGTACCTCCGCCGGCAGATGGAGCTCTTGGAAGTTCAACCTCTCAGTCTCCAGGCTGTCAGAGCAAGAGTCTGAAGGTTGGGGTGCCAGGTGGTGCCGTCGTTCTGCGTGAGCAGGTCTGGTCTCATTGGTAGCCGGATGGGAGGTTCCTGCGAAAGCTGCAGTAGTAGGGGGAACCACATCTGCCTTGGCCAGTGGGGCGCAATCAGGATGACGTGCGCCTTGTCGTTGATGATGCGCTGTACGGTGGCTGTCATGAGGGGGGTTGGGGAAAGGCGTAAGCCAGCCTCCACTCCCCCCAGGGTATTGCGAACGCGTCTGAGGCCACTCTCTGGGGTGAGGGGCGTCTGGAGCAGAATAGAGGGCATCTGGAATTGTCTTCGGTTGCAAAGAGGTCTATCCGTGGCTTCCCCCAACGTCGGAAGATGGACTCCGCTACCTCCTCGTGCAGCGTCCATTCGTGGGGCTGGAGCTGCCTGCTTAGTCTGTCCGCAATCGCGTTCTGCTCCCCCGGGAGGTACGTGGCCTGTAGAAGGCAGTTGTGTGACAAGGCCAATGTCCAAGTCTGGAGGGCCTCCCTGCAGAGAATGCGGGAGCCCGTACCCCCTTGCTTGTTGAGGTAGAACATGGTCACTTGGTTGTCGGTCTGGATCAGGACTGTCTTCCCTGCGAGATGTGACATGAAGGTCTGGAGCGCATACCTGACCGCTCGGAGTTCGAGGACATTGATGTGGAGGGATTGTTCCGTCCTGTTCCAAGCTCCTTGTGTACTGAGCTGCAATAGGTGGGCTCCCCAGCCTGTGGAGGAGGCGTCCGTGGTCAGGACGAGCTGGTAGCCGCAGGGTTGAAGACTCTTGCCTTCGGAGAGATTGGCAGGCGCCATCCACCACTGGAGGCTCTGGGCAACCCTCGGTTTGATCGGGATCAGGGCAGTGAGAGCTTGAGACCGTTGTTTTCCAGTAGGAGCGCAGGTGCCACTGTAGAGTGCGCATGTGCAGCCTGGCCAGGGTTAGGACTGAAGTGGTCGCTGCCATGTGACCTAATAGGCGCAAGATGTCGTGGGCAGTGGTCTGTCTTGCGGAAGACACCTTCTTCGCGAGGCGGATGATGTTCTCCTGCCGTTGCCTGGGAAGGAAGGCCTTGGCTGAGGTGGTGTCAATTATGGCCCCGATGAACTCCGTGCGTTGGGTGGGTTCCAGTCGAGACTTCTCCGTGTTGAGCAGGAAACCCAGCTTGGATAGTAGGGTGGTAGTCTCTTGAACTGCCGCCCTGAGTTCCGTGGCGGAGGGTGACGATATCAGCCAGTCGTCCAGGTAAGGAAAGATGGCGAGCCCTTGTTTGCGAAGGTGTGCCGCTGCCACAGCTATGCACTTCGTGAAGACCCTGGGAGCTGGGGATAGACCGAAAGGAAGTACCCGGTACTGGTAGTGGCACCCCATTGCTATGAACCGCAGGAATTTCCTGTGAGAGGCATGTATTGGGATGTGAGAGTAAGCATCCTGTAGATCCAAAGTCGCCATCCAATCTCCCGGTCTGATGAGGGGAAGGATAGAGTTCAGGGAGTACATTCGAAACTTCTCTTTCCAGAGGACGTTGTTCAGCTTGCGGAGGTCCAGGATGGGGCGTAGGCCCCCGGACTTCTTGCGAATAAGGAAGTATCGGGAGTAGAAGCCAGTGTTGATCTCGTCGGGGGGAACCCGTTCGATTGTCCGAGTTCTGATGAGCTGCTGTAAGAGGTCCGCAAGGGCAGCTTCCAGGTGCGGTGATGGTTTGCTGCTGGGTTGTGTGCGCTGCCATGGCGGGGAGGAGAACCGTAAGCGGTAGCCCTCTTGGATAATCTGGAGGACCCACTTGTCCGTGGTGATCACCTGCCAGGCAGGAAGGAAGCTGGATAAGCGGCCTCCCACCGGCGGGGCAGCAAGGACCTGCGTGGCCAGCCGGTGCTGATTGTCAGAAGGAGGAGCTGTTCTTACCAGCTTGTTGAGCGTTTGCTGGTTTTTGTTTGCGATCTCTTTGTGGCTGTCTTTGAAAGGAAGCTTTGTTGTAGTTTTGCTTGAATTTCGGTGCTTGCCACTGCCGGTTGGAGCCGTAGTATTTCTTTGAAGAGACAAAGGGCTTGCGGTAGTAGCTCCCTTTCTGGGACCAGGAGGGGCGTTCGAGTCCGTCCGCCGCTAAAGTCTTTAGCGTGGTGCAGTCCTCTTTCAGACCATTCACTGTATCAGCGACCTTGTCCCCAAAGAGGGAGTCTCCTAAGCAGGGCGCGTCAGCAATCCTGTCATGAGTGTTGTCTGACAGGCCAGAAGCTCGCAGCCAGGCCCAGCGGCGGGCTGCAATGGCCGTGCCCGCTGTCCGGATGGCTGTGTCGAAGGCATCGAAAGCCGTGCTCATCAGATGTTTGGAGCATTCTGCTAGTTCCTGGAAAGTGGCTGCGTGCTGTGATTGCTTGGGAGGCTGGAGCAATTGGTCCTTAAGATCTGCCAGGAGGGCGTCTTGGAACAGCAGGTGCTGGAATTGATGAGCTGATAACTTGGCATTCGGCATCGCTCCCTGGAAAACTTTCCGCCCTAGGTCGTCGAGGAGTTTAGGGTCCCGACCAGGGGGATGTGTCGCTTGTGTGCGTGAAGACTTGGCTCTCTTGAGAGCTGACGCTACCACAATAGATTGGTGAGGGAGCTGGGCCCTGTCAAAGCCCGTGGCTGCCTGGAGAAGGTATTTGTTGTCCAGACGTCTGGCGCAGGCTTGTCCGGAGGCAGGGGACTGCCAAAGGGTGGATTGTTTGTCCTTAAGTTTCCGGTGAAGGGGAAGAGACAAGGCTGGCTTGGGTCCGCTGAGATATTTCATCACCTCAGGATCCTTCTCGTCGGAGGGCTCTGCGTTGGTGAGGCCTAGCTTTGCCACAACCTTCTTCAAGAACTTAGGGTAGGTGAGGTCTTCTGGCACCGGAGCCTGTGCCTCCAGTTGCTCGTCCAGAGTGGATCTGGTTGACGGAGATTCGGGGTACCCTTCTTCTGGGGCGCTCCCCTCTGAGTCCTGCCCCAGCATAGGGGAAGGGCTCCTCTCCCTAGGGGGATCAGGCTCTGGAGAGGCCGGGGTGGGAGAAGTCCCCCCCCTTTCTGGGATTTGTACATCCAAGGGTGCTGCTACGGAGCTGTCTTGCCCGCAGGAGCGGTCTGTTGCACAAGCCGTTGTAACAGCTGTAATATAGCTTCAGAGGTGCTGGAAGCAGAGGACCTGCTGCTCCGGTGACTCTGCGAGTGAGATCTGTTTCTCCCGCGGTGGCGGGAGGAATCGCTGGCAGTGCTGTCCCCGTGGTGAGAGTGCCTCTTGCTCTTGTTCCGTTTGGTGTGACTGCTTCCGCTATCCCCGCGCCGGTGAGACGGCTCCCGGCTGTCGGCGCGGTGCTTGTGGCGGCTGCTGCGGCTGTGGTTGCAGTGATGAGAAGCCTTGGCGCAGAGGGTATCCTCGGCGCGAGGGGGAGCATCCGGGAAGTCCTCCGTGGGCTGGCTCGAGGTGAGGGAAGCCCGCGGTGAGGGAGACTCCTGACGTCATCACGGTGGGAGGAGGCGCTCCTGGCCATCGGATTGGGAGTTAAATCTCTGGGGGCGGAATCAGGCAGGACCACGTGGGCGGCGCCATCTTGACCGCCCCCGCCTGGACCGCATGGCAATGGAGGGAGTCCGGGGAGGCGGCAGGCATCAGGGGGAACTCCAGAACGCGGCGACATGATGGATTCTCTGGGGCCCCGTTGCAGAATATCGGAGGAGCATCCGGCGGTGGGGGCGCTTGAGCCAGGCACCGCGGAGGCCACAGGGGAAAGAGATATCTCCGGCAGAGGAGGAGGCACGGGGCCTAGGCCCGCCTGGAGTTTTTTCTTAGCGGGAGCCTTCCCCTTAGCGGACTTAACGCGCTCTGAGGTGCCGGGATCGGCAGCGTGTACCGGAGCCGCCAAGAATTCCTTTAGGGAGTGATCCCTGATTTTCTTTGCCCTGGGGGACATCTGGGCACAGCAGGCACAGTCCTCTACGATATGGGATGCCCCGAGGCATCGGAGGCAGCTCAGGTGAGTATCGGAGATGTTCATTTTCCTTTTGCATGTTGGACATTGTTTAAATCCAGGTTTAGGCATTATTGGTTGCAATTGGTGAGAGAGAGAGCTAAGATCCGTCTTGAGGCAAGGCGGAAGAATGAAAAACTGGTCGGGCTGGGGGCGGACCGGGGAGGTGGGGTCACCTCACACATGCTCAGAAGCTTCTGAGCTAGAGAGCACTTCCGTCACGGCGCCGTCGGATGACGTCACCAGGTCTGGCTGACACATCCTGCTTGTCCTAGGAGAACAACCCAAACTACGGCGAGACTGCTAGGTAACTATGACCTAGATTGGCCACTGTTGGAAACAGGATACTGGGCTTGATGGACCTTGGTCTGACCCAGTATGGCATATCTTATGCAGGTAAGCGATTCTCATGATGTGGACTTTCACGGATACGGAACCACATGTAACTGTACAAGGAATGTGGAAATAGCATGTTAGAGCATGTGTGGACTTTCACCAATATGGAAGTGCGTGTAACTGTATAAGAAATGTGGAAGCAGAATACTAGAGCATCAAGAAATGTGGAAGCAGCATATGGCTGAGGTGGGGGGGTGGGGAGAGAGAGAGAGAGGGGGTGTAAAAAAAGGGGAACACAACATACAAGGGCTGGTTACAACGCGAGCATGAACGTAGACCAAAAGAGTTGGGGGCGGGGGTCAGGTTAGAATATCAGCCTCAGGGCTGGTCACAATGTCAGCATTCATGTTATGAAAAAACAAAAGGGGCAAAGGTGGAGGGGGGTTCAGCTGTTCCTATGTCTAGGTCATACCAGTGCGAGCAATTCCCAGGTGTTGAAGAGCTAGATTTGGGCCTCCATACCATTATGCTTAGTCTCTATGAGAGCCCGGTGAAATTACCAAGAATGGAAGCGTGGCCCGTATGGGGATTGAACCCATGACCTTGGCGTTATTAGCACCACGCTCTAACCAGCTGAGCTAACCGGCCACTGAAAAGGGTGCTTTAGGCACTATGAGCTGAGTGTGAACAAAACAATGGCCCCCATGCCACCGAGGGCATGCTTCTACTTGCCTTGATTCCGCTCATTTCACTGCCAAGAAGATGAAAGCAAGCGAATGGTATGAGAAATATATAGTGACTGTTGCCAGAAGCAAGAGCAAAATTTCTTTTGAGCAGGATGTCTCTGTGGCGCAATCGGTTAGCGCGTTCGGCTGTTAACCGAAAGGTTGGTGGTTCAAGCCCACCCAGGGACGTTAGGCAGCTCTTGTTTCCTTTTCAAGGAACCAAAAGGCACTGTGCCTCCTCATCTGAAGAAGCCAAGGCCATGAAATTTAATGTGGACAAGTGCAAAGTTATGCACCTAGGAAAGAACAACCCAAACTACGGCGAGACTGCTAGGTAACTATGACCTAGATTGGCCACTGTTGGAAACAGGATACTGGGCTTGATGGACCTTGGTCTGACCCAGTATGGCATATCTTATGCAGGTAAGCGATTCTCATGATGTGGACTTTCACGGATACGGAACCACATGTAACTGTACAAGGAATGTGGAAATAGCATGTTAGAGCATGTGTGGACTTTCACCAATATGGAAGTGCGTGTAACTGTATAAGAAATGTGGAAGCAGAATACTAGAGCATCAAGAAATGTGGAAGCAGCATATGGCTGAGGTGGGGGGGTGGGGGGAGAGAGAGAGAGAGGGGGTGTAAAAAAAGGGGAACACAACATACAAGGGCTGGTTACAACGCGAGCATGAACGTAGACCAAAAGAGTTGGGGGCGGGGGTCAGGTTAGAATATCAGCCTCAGGGCTGGTCACAATGTCAGCATTCATGTTATGAAAAAACAAAAGGGGCAAAGGTGGAGGGGGGTTCAGCTGTTCCTATGTCTAGGTCATACCAGTGCGAGCAATTCCCAGGTGTTGAAGAGCTAGATTTGGGCCTCCATACCATTATGCTTAGTCTCTATGAGAGCCCGGTGAAATTACCAAGAATGGAAGCGTGGCCCGTATGGGGATTGAACCCATGACCTTGGCGTTATTAGCACCACGCTCTAACCAGCTGAGCTAACCGGCCACTGAAAAGGGTGCTTTAGGCACTATGAGCTGAGTGTGAACAAAACAATGGCCCCCATGCCACCGAGGGCATGCTTCTACTTGCCTTGATTCCGCTCATTTCACTGCCAAGAAGATGAAAGCAAGCGAATGGTATGAGAAATATATAGTGACTGTTGCCAGAAGCAAGAGCAAAATTTCTTTTGAGCAGGATGTCTCTGTGGCGCAATCGGTTAGCGCGTTCGGCTGTTAACCGAAAGGTTGGTGGTTCAAGCCCACCCAGGGACGTTAGGCAGCTCTTGTTTCCTTTTCAAGGAACCAAAAGGCACTGTGCCTCCTCATCTGAAGAAGCCAAGGCCATGAAATTTAATGTGGACAAGTGCAAAGTTATGCACCTAGGAAAGAACAACCCAAACTACGGCGAGACTGCTAGGTAACTATGACCTAGATTGGCCACTGTTGGAAACAGGATACTGGGCTTGATGGACCTTGGTCTGACCCAGTATGGCATATCTTATGCAGGTAAGCGATTCTCATGATGTGGACTTTCACGGATACGGAACCACATGTAACTGTACAAGGAATGTGGAAATAGCATGTTAGAGCATGTGTGGACTTTCACCAATATGGAAGTGCGTGTAACTGTATAAGAAATGTGGAAGCAGAATACTAGAGCATCAAGAAATGTGGAAGCAGCATATGGCTGAGGTGGGGGGGTGGGGGGGTGGGGGGAGAGAGAGAGAGAGGGGGTGTAAAAAAAGGGGAACACAACATACAAGGGCTGGTTACAACGCGAGCATGAACGTAGACCAAAAGAGTTGGGGGCGGGGGTCAGGTTAGAATATCAGCCTCAGGGCTGGTCACAATGTCAGCATTCATGTTATGAAAAAACAAAAGGGGCAAAGGTGGAGGGGGGTTCAGCTGTTCCTATGTCTAGGTCATACCAGTGCGAGCAATTCCCAGGTGTTGAAGAGCTAGATTTGGGCCTCCATACCATTATGCTTAGTCTCTATGAGAGCCCGGTGAAATTACCAAGAATGGAAGCGTGGCCCGTATGGGGATTGAACCCATGACCTTGGCGTTATTAGCACCACGCTCTAACCAGCTGAGCTAACCGGCCACTGAAAAGGGTGCTTTAGGCACTATGAGCTGAGTGTGAACAAAACAATGGCCCCCATGCCACCGAGGGCATGCTTCTACTTGCCTTGATTCCGCTCATTTCACTGCCAAGAAGATGAAAGCAAGCGAATGGTATGAGAAATATATAGTGACTGTTGCCAGAAGCAAGAGCAAAATTTCTTTTGAGCAGGATGTCTCTGTGGCGCAATCGGTTAGCGCGTTCGGCTGTTAACCGAAAGGTTGGTGGTTCAAGCCCACCCAGGGACGTTAGGCAGCTCTTGTTTCCTTTTCAAGGAACCAAAAGGCACTGTGCCTCCTCATCTGAAGAAGCCAAGGCCATGAAATTTAATGTGGACAAGTGCAAAGTTATGCACCTAGGAAAGAACAACCCAAACTACGGCGAGACTGCTAGGTAACTATGACCTAGATTGGCCACTGTTGGAAACAGGATACTGGGCTTGATGGACCTTGGTCTGACCCAGTATGGCATATCTTATGCAGGTAAGCGATTCTCATGATGTGGACTTTCACGGATACGGAACCACATGTAACTGTACAAGGAATGTGGAAATAGCATGTTAGAGCATGTGTGGACTTTCACCAATATGGAAGTGCGTGTAACTGTATAAGAAATGTGGAAGCAGAATACTAGAGCATCAAGAAATGTGGAAGCAGCATATGGCTGAGGTGGGGGGGGTGGGGGGAGAGAGAGAGAGAGGGGGTGTAAAAAAAGGGGAACACAACATACAAGGGCTGGTTACAACGCGAGCATGAACGTAGACCAAAAGAGTTGGGGGCGGGGGTCAGGTTAGAATATCAGCCTCAGGGCTGGTCACAATGTCAGCATTCATGTTATGAAAAAACAAAAGGGGCAAAGGTGGAGGGGGGTTCAGCTGTTCCTATGTCTAGGTCATACCAGTGCGAGCAATTCCCAGGTGTTGAAGAGCTAGATTTGGGCCTCCATACCATTATGCTTAGTCTCTATGAGAGCCCGGTGAAATTACCAAGAATGGAAGCGTGGCCCGTATGGGGATTGAACCCATGACCTTGGCGTTATTAGCACCACGCTCTAACCAGCTGAGCTAACCGGCCACTGAAAAGGGTGCTTTAGGCACTATGAGCTGAGTGTGAACAAAACAATGGCCCCCATGCCACCGAGGGCATGCTTCTACTTGCCTTGATTCCGCTCATTTCACTGCCAAGAAGATGAAAGCAAGCGAATGGTATGAGAAATATATAGTGACTGTTGCCAGAAGCAAGAGCAAAATTTCTTTTGAGCAGGATGTCTCTGTGGCGCAATCGGTTAGCGCGTTCGGCTGTTAACCGAAAGGTTGGTGGTTCAAGCCCACCCAGGGACGTTAGGCAGCTCTTGTTTCCTTTTCAAGGAACCAAAAGGCACTGTGCCTCCTCATCTGAAGAAGCCAAGGCCATGAAATTTAATGTGGACAAGTGCAAAGTTATGCACCTAGGAAAGAACAACCCAAACTACGGCGAGACTGCTAGGTAACTATGACCTAGATTGGCCACTGTTGGAAACAGGATACTGGGCTTGATGGACCTTGGTCTGACCCAGTATGGCATATCTTATGCAGGTAAGCGATTCTCATGATGTGGACTTTCACGGATACGGAACCACATGTAACTGTACAAGGAATGTGGAAATAGCATGTTAGAGCATGTGTGGACTTTCACCAATATGGAAGTGCGTGTAACTGTATAAGAAATGTGGAAGCAGAATACTAGAGCATCAAGAAATGTGGAAGCAGCATATGGCTGAGGTGGGGGGGTGGGGGGAGAGAGAGAGAGAGGGGGTGTAAAAAAAGGGGAACACAACATACAAGGGCTGGTTACAACGCGAGCATGAACGTAGACCAAAAGAGTTGGGGGCGGGGGTCAGGTTAGAATATCAGCCTCAGGGCTGGTCACAATGTCAGCATTCATGTTATGAAAAAACAAAAGGGGCAAAGGTGGAGGGGGGTTCAGCTGTTCCTATGTCTAGGTCATACCAGTGCGAGCAATTCCCAGGTGTTGAAGAGCTAGATTTGGGCCTCCATACCATTATGCTTAGTCTCTATGAGAGCCCGGTGAAATTACCAAGAATGGAAGCGTGGCCCGTATGGGGATTGAACCCATGACCTTGGCGTTATTAGCACCACGCTCTAACCAGCTGAGCTAACCGGCCACTGAAAAGGGTGCTTTAGGCACTATGAGCTGAGTGTGAACAAAACAATGGCCCCCATGCCACCGAGGGCATGCTTCTACTTGCCTTGATTCCGCTCATTTCACTGCCAAGAAGATGAAAGCAAGCGAATGGTATGAGAAATATATAGTGACTGTTGCCAGAAGCAAGAGCAAAATTTCTTTTGAGCAGGATGTCTCTGTGGCGCAATCGGTTAGCGCGTTCGGCTGTTAACCGAAAGGTTGGTGGTTCAAGCCCACCCAGGGACGTTAGGCAGCTCTTGTTTCCTTTTCAAGGAACCAAAAGGCACTGTGCCTCCTCATCTGAAGAAGCCAAGGCCATGAAATTTAATGTGGACAAGTGCAAAGTTATGCACCTAGGAAAGAACAACCCAAACTACGGCGAGACTGCTAGGTAACTATGACCTAGATTGGCCACTGTTGGAAACAGGATACTGGGCTTGATGGACCTTGGTCTGACCCAGTATGGCATATCTTATGCAGGTAAGCGATTCTCATGATGTGGACTTTCACGGATACGGAACCACATGTAACTGTACAAGGAATGTGGAAATAGCATGTTAGAGCATGTGTGGACTTTCACCAATATGGAAGTGCGTGTAACTGTATAAGAAATGTGGAAGCAGAATACTAGAGCATCAAGAAATGTGGAAGCAGCATATGGCTGAGGTGGGGGGGTGGGGGGAGAGAGAGAGAGAGGGGGTGTAAAAAAAAGGGGAACACAACATACAAGGGCTGGTTACAACGCGAGCATGAACGTAGACCAAAAGAGTTGGGGGCGGGGGTCAGGTTAGAATATCAGCCTCAGGGCTGGTCACAATGTCAGCATTCATGTTATGAAAAAACAAAAGGGGCAAAGGTGGAGGGGGGTTCAGCTGTTCCTATGTCTAGGTCATACCAGTGCGAGCAATTCCCAGGTGTTGAAGAGCTAGATTTGGGCCTCCATACCATTATGCTTAGTCTCTATGAGAGCCCGGTGAAATTACCAAGAATGGAAGCGTGGCCCGTATGGGGATTGAACCCATGACCTTGGCGTTATTAGCACCACGCTCTAACCAGCTGAGCTAACCGGCCACTGAAAAGGGTGCTTTAGGCACTATGAGCTGAGTGTGAACAAAACAATGGCCCCCATGCCACCGAGGGCATGCTTCTACTTGCCTTGATTCCGCTCATTTCACTGCCAAGAAGATGAAAGCAAGCGAATGGTATGAGAAATATATAGTGACTGTTGCCAGAAGCAAGAGCAAAATTTCTTTTGAGCAGGATGTCTCTGTGGCGCAATCGGTTAGCGCGTTCGGCTGTTAACCGAAAGGTTGGTGGTTCAAGCCCACCCAGGGACGTTAGGCAGCTCTTGTTTCCTTTTCAAGGAACCAAAAGGCACTGTGCCTCCTCATCTGAAGAAGCCAAGGCCATGAAATTTAATGTGGACAAGTGCAAAGTTATGCACCTAGGAAAGAACAACCCAAACTACGGCGAGACTGCTAGGTAACTATGACCTAGATTGGCCACTGTTGGAAACAGGATACTGGGCTTGATGGACCTTGGTCTGACCCAGTATGGCATATCTTATGCAGGTAAGCGATTCTCATGATGTGGACTTTCACGGATACGGAACCACATGTAACTGTACAAGGAATGTGGAAATAGCATGTTAGAGCATGTGTGGACTTTCACCAATATGGAAGTGCGTGTAACTGTATAAGAAATGTGGAAGCAGAATACTAGAGCATCAAGAAATGTGGAAGCAGCATATGGCTGAGGTGGGGGGGTGGGGAGAGAGAGAGAGGGGGTGTAAAAAAAGGGGAACACAACATACAAGGGCTGGTTACAACGCGAGCATGAACGTAGACCAAAAGAGTTGGGGGCGGGGGTCAGGTTAGAATATCAGCCTCAGGGCTGGTCACAATGTCAGCATTCATGTTATGAAAAAACAAAAGGGGCAAAGGTGGAGGGGGGTTCAGCTGTTCCTATGTCTAGGTCATACCAGTGCGAGCAATTCCCAGGTGTTGAAGAGCTAGATTTGGGCCTCCATACCATTATGCTTAGTCTCTATGAGAGCCCGGTGAAATTACCAAGAATGGAAGCGTGGCCCGTATGGGGATTGAACCCATGACCTTGGCGTTATTAGCACCACGCTCTAACCAGCTGAGCTAACCGGCCACTGAAAAGGGTGCTTTAGGCACTATGAGCTGAGTGTGAACAAAACAATGGCCCCCATGCCACCGAGGGCATGCTTCTACTTGCCTTGATTCCGCTCATTTCACTGCCAAGAAGATGAAAGCAAGCGAATGGTATGAGAAATATATAGTGACTGTTGCCAGAAGCAAGAGCAAAATTTCTTTTGAGCAGGATGTCTCTGTGGCGCAATCGGTTAGCGCGTTCGGCTGTTAACCGAAAGGTTGGTGGTTCAAGCCCACCCAGGGACGTTAGGCAGCTCTTGTTTCCTTTTCAAGGAACCAAAAGGCACTGTGCCTCCTCATCTGAAGAAGCCAAGGCCATGAAATTTAATGTGGACAAGTGCAAAGTTATGCACCTAGGAAAGAACAACCCAAACTACGGCGAGACTGCTAGGTAACTATGACCTAGATTGGCCACTGTTGGAAACAGGATACTGGGCTTGATGGACCTTGGTCTGACCCAGTATGGCATATCTTATGCAGGTAAGCGATTCTCATGATGTGGACTTTCACGGATACGGAACCACATGTAACTGTACAAGGAATGTGGAAATAGCATGTTAGAGCATGTGTGGACTTTCACCAATATGGAAGTGCGTGTAACTGTATAAGAAATGTGGAAGCAGAATACTAGAGCATCAAGAAATGTGGAAGCAGCATATGGCTGAGGTGGGGGGTGGGGGGAGAGAGAGAGAGAGGGGGTGTAAAAAAAGGGGAACACAACATACAAGGGCTGGTTACAACGCGAGCATGAACGTAGACCAAAAGAGTTGGGGGCGGGGGTCAGGTTAGAATATCAGCCTCAGGGCTGGTCACAATGTCAGCATTCATGTTATGAAAAAACAAAAGGGGCAAAGGTGGAGGGGGGTTCAGCTGTTCCTATGTCTAGGTCATACCAGTGCGAGCAATTCCCAGGTGTTGAAGAGCTAGATTTGGGCCTCCATACCATTATGCTTAGTCTCTATGAGAGCCCGGTGAAATTACCAAGAATGGAAGCGTGGCCCGTATGGGGATTGAACCCATGACCTTGGCGTTATTAGCACCACGCTCTAACCAGCTGAGCTAACCGGCCACTGAAAAGGGTGCTTTAGGCACTATGAGCTGAGTGTGAACAAAACAATGGCCCCCATGCCACCGAGGGCATGCTTCTACTTGCCTTGATTCCGCTCATTTCACTGCCAAGAAGATGAAAGCAAGCGAATGGTATGAGAAATATATAGTGACTGTTGCCAGAAGCAAGAGCAAAATTTCTTTTGAGCAGGATGTCTCTGTGGCGCAATCGGTTAGCGCGTTCGGCTGTTAACCGAAAGGTTGGTGGTTCAAGCCCACCCAGGGACGTTAGGCAGCTCTTGTTTCCTTTTCAAGGAACCAAAAGGCACTGTGCCTCCTCATCTGAAGAAGCCAAGGCCATGAAATTTAATGTGGACAAGTGCAAAGTTATGCACCTAGGAAAGAACAACCCAAACTACGGCGAGACTGCTAGGTAACTATGACCTAGATTGGCCACTGTTGGAAACAGGATACTGGGCTTGATGGACCTTGGTCTGACCCAGTATGGCATATCTTATGCAGGTAAGCGATTCTCATGATGTGGACTTTCACGGATACGGAACCACATGTAACTGTACAAGGAATGTGGAAATAGCATGTTAGAGCATGTGTGGACTTTCACCAATATGGAAGTGCGTGTAACTGTATAAGAAATGTGGAAGCAGAATACTAGAGCATCAAGAAATGTGGAAGCAGCATATGGCTGAGGTGGGGGGGTGGGGGGAGAGAGAGAGAGAGAGGGGGTGTAAAAAAAGGGGAACACAACATACAAGGGCTGGTTACAACGCGAGCATGAACGTAGACCAAAAGAGTTGGGGGCGGGGGTCAGGTTAGAATATCAGCCTCAGGGCTGGTCACAATGTCAGCATTCATGTTATGAAAAAACAAAAGGGGCAACGGCGGAGGGGGCCTCAGCTGTTCCTATGTCTAGGTCATACCAGTGCGAGCAATTCCCAGGTGTTGAAGAGCTAGATTTGGGCCTCCATACCATTATGCTTAGTCTCTATGAGAGCCCGGTGAAATTACCAAGAATGGAAGCGTGGCCCGTATGGGGATTGAACCCATGACCTTGGCGTTATTAGCACCACGCTCTAACCAGCTGAGCTAACCGGCCACTGAAAAGGGTGCTTTAGGCACTATGAGCTGAGTGTGAACAAAACAATGGCCCCCATGCCACCGAGGGCATGCTTCTACTTGCCTTGATTCCGCTCATTTCACTGCCAAGAAGATGAAAGCAAGCGAATGGTATGAGAAATATATAGTGACTGTTGCCAGAAGCAAGAGCAAAATTTCTTTTGAGCAGGATGTCTCTGTGGCGCAATCGGTTAGCGCGTTCGGCTGTTAACCGAAAGGTTGGTGGTTCAAGCCCACCCAGGGACGTTAGGCAGCTCTTGTTTCCTTTTCAAGGAACCAAAAGGCACTGTGCCTCCTCATCTGAAGAAGCCAAGGCCATGAAATTTAATGTGGACAAGTGCAAAGTTATGCACCTAGGAAAGAACAACCCAAACTACGGCGAGACTGCTAGGTAACTATGACCTAGATTGGCCACTGTTGGAAACAGGATACTGGGCTTGATGGACCTTGGTCTGACCCAGTATGGCATATCTTATGCAGGTAAGCGATTCTCATGATGTGGACTTTCACGGATACGGAACCACATGTAACTGTACAAGGAATGTGGAAATAGCATGTTAGAGCATGTGTGGACTTTCACCAATATGGAAGTGCGTGTAACTGTATAAGAAATGTGGAAGCAGAATACTAGAGCATCAAGAAATGTGGAAGCAGCATATGGCTGAGGTGGGGGGGTGGGGGGAGAGAGAGAGAGAGGGGGTGTAAAAAAAGGGGAACACAACATACAAGGGCTGGTTACAACGCGAGCATGAACGTAGACCAAAAGAGTTGGGGGCGGGGGTCAGGTTAGAATATCAGCCTCAGGGCTGGTCACAATGTCAGCATTCATGTTATGAAAAAACAAAAGGGGCAAAGGTGGAGGGGGGTTCAGCTGTTCCTATGTCTAGGTCATACCAGTGCGAGCAATTCCCAGGTGTTGAAGAGCTAGATTTGGGCCTCCATACCATTATGCTTAGTCTCTATGAGAGCCCGGTGAAATTACCAAGAATGGAAGCGTGGCCCGTATGGGGATTGAACCCATGACCTTGGCGTTATTAGCACCACGCTCTAACCAGCTGAGCTAACCGGCCACTGAAAAGGGTGCTTTAGGCACTATGAGCTGAGTGTGAACAAAACAATGGCCCCCATGCCACCGAGGGCATGCTTCTACTTGCCTTGATTCCGCTCATTTCACTGCCAAGAAGATGAAAGCAAGCGAATGGTATGAGAAATATATAGTGACTGTTGCCAGAAGCAAGAGCAAAATTTCTTTTGAGCAGGATGTCTCTGTGGCGCAATCGGTTAGCGCGTTCGGCTGTTAACCGAAAGGTTGGTGGTTCAAGCCCACCCAGGGACGTTAGGCAGCTCTTGTTTCCTTTTCAAGGAACCAAAAGGCACTGTGCCTCCTCATCTGAAGAAGCCAAGGCCATGAAATTTAATGTGGACAAGTGCAAAGTTATGCACCTAGGAAAGAACAACCCAAACTACGGCGAGACTGCTAGGTAACTATGACCTAGATTGGCCACTGTTGGAAACAGGATACTGGGCTTGATGGACCTTGGTCTGACCCAGTATGGCATATCTTATGCAGGTAAGCGATTCTCATGATGTGGACTTTCACGGATACGGAACCACATGTAACTGTACAAGGAATGTGGAAATAGCATGTTAGAGCATGTGTGGACTTTCACCAATATGGAAGTGCGTGTAACTGTATAAGAAATGTGGAAGCAGAATACTAGAGCATCAAGAAATGTGGAAGCAGCATATGGCTGAGGTGGGGGGGTGGGGGGAGAGAGAGAGAGAGGGGGTGTAAAAAAAGGGGAACACAACATACAAGGGCTGGTTACAACGCGAGCATGAACGTAGACCAAAAGAGTTGGGGGCGGGGGTCAGGTTAGAATATCAGCCTCAGGGCTGGTCACAATGTCAGCATTCATGTTATGAAAAAACAAAAGGGGCAAAGGTGGAGGGGGGTTCAGCTGTTCCTATGTCTAGGTCATACCAGTGCGAGCAATTCCCAGGTGTTGAAGAGCTAGATTTGGGCCTCCATACCATTATGCTTAGTCTCTATGAGAGCCCGGTGAAATTACCAAGAATGGAAGCGTGGCCCGTATGGGGATTGAACCCATGACCTTGGCGTTATTAGCACCACGCTCTAACCAGCTGAGCTAACCGGCCACTGAAAAGGGTGCTTTAGGCACTATGAGCTGAGTGTGAACAAAACAATGGCCCCCATGCCACCGAGGGCATGCTTCTACTTGCCTTGATTCCGCTCATTTCACTGCCAAGAAGATGAAAGCAAGCGAATGGTATGAGAAATATATAGTGACTGTTGCCAGAAGCAAGAGCAAAATTTCTTTTGAGCAGGATGTCTCTGTGGCGCAATCGGTTAGCGCGTTCGGCTGTTAACCGAAAGGTTGGTGGTTCAAGCCCACCCAGGGACGTTAGGCAGCTCTTGTTTCCTTTTCAAGGAACCAAAAGGCACTGTGCCTCCTCATCTGAAGAAGCCAAGGCCATGAAATTTAATGTGGACAAGTGCAAAGTTATGCACCTAGGAAAGAACAACCCAAACTACGGCGAGACTGCTAGGTAACTATGACCTAGATTGGCCACTGTTGGAAACAGGATACTGGGCTTGATGGACCTTGGTCTGACCCAGTATGGCATATCTTATGCAGGTAAGCGATTCTCATGATGTGGACTTTCACGGATACGGAACCACATGTAACTGTACAAGGAATGTGGAAATAGCATGTTAGAGCATGTGTGGACTTTCACCAATATGGAAGTGCGTGTAACTGTATAAGAAATGTGGAAGCAGAATACTAGAGCATCAAGAAATGTGGAAGCAGCATATGGCTGAGGTGGGGGGGGTGGGGAGAGAGAGAGAGAGGGGGTGTAAAAAAAGGGGAACACAACATACAAGGGCTGGTTACAACGCGAGCATGAACGTAGACCAAAAGAGTTGGGGGCGGGGGTCAGGTTAGAATATCAGCCTCAGGGCTGGTCACAATGTCAGCATTCATGTTATGAAAAAACAAAAGGGGCAAAGGTGGAGGGGGTTCAGCTGTTCCTATGTCTAGGTCATACCAGTGCGAGCAATTCCCAGGTGTTGAAGAGCTAGATTTGGGCCTCCATACCATTATGCTTAGTCTCTATGAGAGCCCGGTGAAATTACCAAGAATGGAAGCGTGGCCCGTATGGGGATTGAACCCATGACCTTGGCGTTATTAGCACCACGCTCTAACCAGCTGAGCTAACCGGCCACTGAAAAGGGTGCTTTAGGCACTATGAGCTGAGTGTGAACAAAACAATGGCCCCCATGCCACCGAGGGCATGCTTCTACTTGCCTTGATTCCGCTCATTTCACTGCCAAGAAGATGAAAGCAAGCGAATGGTATGAGAAATATATAGTGACTGTTGCCAGAAGCAAGAGCAAAATTTCTTTTGAGCAGGATGTCTCTGTGGCGCAATCGGTTAGCGCGTTCGGCTGTTAACCGAAAGGTTGGTGGTTCAAGCCCACCCAGGGACGTTAGGCAGCTCTTGTTTCCTTTTCAAGGAACCAAAAGGCACTGTGCCTCCTCATCTGAAGAAGCCAAGGCCATGAAATTTAATGTGGACAAGTGCAAAGTTATGCACCTAGGAAAGAACAACCCAAACTACGGCGAGACTGCTAGGTAACTATGACCTAGATTGGCCACTGTTGGAAACAGGATACTGGGCTTGATGGACCTTGGTCTGACCCAGTATGGCATATCTTATGCAGGTAAGCGATTCTCATGATGTGGACTTTCACGGATACGGAACCACATGTAACTGTACAAGGAATGTGGAAATAGCATGTTAGAGCATGTGTGGACTTTCACCAATATGGAAGTGCGTGTAACTGTATAAGAAATGTGGAAGCAGAATACTAGAGCATCAAGAAATGTGGAAGCAGCATATGGCTGAGGTGGGGGGGGGGGGGGGAGAGCGAGAGCGAGCGGGGGTGGAAAAAAAGGGGAACACAACATACAAGGGCTGGTTACAACGCGAGCATGAACGTAGACCAAAAGAGTTGGGGGCGGGGGTCAGGTTAGAATATCAGCCTCAGGGCTGGTCACAATGTCAGCATTCATGTTATGAAAAAACAAAAGGGGCAAAGGTGGAGGGGGGTTCAGCTGTTCCTATGTCTAGGTCATACCAGTGCGAGCAATTCCCAGGTGTTGAAGAGCTAGATTTGGGCCTCCATACCATTATGCTTAGTCTCTATGAGAGCCCGGTGAAATTACCAAGAATGGAAGCGTGGCCCGTATGGGGATTGAACCCATGACCTTGGCGTTATTAGCACCACGCTCTAACCAGCTGAGCTAACCGGCCACTGAAAAGGGTGCTTTAGGCACTATGAGCTGAGTGTGAACAAAACAATGGCCCCCATGCCACCGAGGGCATGCTTCTACTTGCCTTGATTCCGCTCATTTCACTGCCAAGAAGATGAAAGCAAGCGAATGGTATGAGAAATATATAGTGACTGTTGCCAGAAGCAAGAGCAAAATTTCTTTTGAGCAGGATGTCTCTGTGGCGCAATCGGTTAGCGCGTTCGGCTGTTAACCGAAAGGTTGGTGGTTCAAGCCCACCCAGGGACGTTAGGCAGCTCTTGTTTCCTTTTCAAGGAACCAAAAGGCACTGTGCCTCCTCATCTGAAGAAGCCAAGGCCATGAAATTTAATGTGGACAAGTGCAAAGTTATGCACCTAGGAAAGAACAACCCAAACTACGGCGAGACTGCTAGGTAACTATGACCTAGATTGGCCACTGTTGGAAACAGGATACTGGGCTTGATGGACCTTGGTCTGACCCAGTATGGCATATCTTATGCAGGTAAGCGATTCTCATGATGTGGACTTTCACGGATACGGAACCACATGTAACTGTACAAGGAATGTGGAAATAGCATGTTAGAGCATGTGTGGACTTTCACCAATATGGAAGTGCGTGTAACTGTATAAGAAATGTGGAAGCAGAATACTAGAGCATCAAGAAATGTGGAAGCAGCATATGGCTGAGGTGGGGGGGTGGGGGGAGAGAGAGAGAGAGAGGGGGTGTAAAAAAAGGGGAACACAACATACAAGGGCTGGTTACAACGCGAGCATGAACGTAGACCAAAAGAGTTGGGGGCGGGGGTCAGGTTAGAATATCAGCCTCAGGGCTGGTCACAATGTCAGCATTCATGTTATGAAAAAACAAAAGGGGCAAAGGTGGAGGGGGGTTCAGCTGTTCCTATGTCTAGGTCATACCAGTGCGAGCAATTCCCAGGTGTTGAAGAGCTAGATTTGGGCCTCCATACCATTATGCTTAGTCTCTATGAGAGCCCGGTGAAATTACCAAGAATGGAAGCGTGGCCCGTATGGGGATTGAACCCATGACCTTGGCGTTATTAGCACCACGCTCTAACCAGCTGAGCTAACCGGCCACTGAAAAGGGTGCTTTAGGCACTATGAGCTGAGTGTGAACAAAACAATGGCCCCCATGCCACCGAGGGCATGCTTCTACTTGCCTTGATTCCGCTCATTTCACTGCCAAGAAGATGAAAGCAAGCGAATGGTATGAGAAATATATAGTGACTGTTGCCAGAAGCAAGAGCAAAATTTCTTTTGAGCAGGATGTCTCTGTGGCGCAATCGGTTAGCGCGTTCGGCTGTTAACCGAAAGGTTGGTGGTTCAAGCCCACCCAGGGACGTTAGGCAGCTCTTGTTTCCTTTTCAAGGAACCAAAAGGCACTGTGCCTCCTCATCTGAAGAAGCCAAGGCCATGAAATTTAATGTGGACAAGTGCAAAGTTATGCACCTAGGAAAGAACAACCCAAACTACGGCGAGACTGCTAGGTAACTATGACCTAGATTGGCCACTGTTGGAAACAGGATACTGGGCTTGATGGACCTTGGTCTGACCCAGTATGGCATATCTTATGCAGGTAAGCGATTCTCATGATGTGGACTTTCACGGATACGGAACCACATGTAACTGTACAAGGAATGTGGAAATAGCATGTTAGAGCATGTGTGGACTTTCACCAATATGGAAGTGCGTGTAACTGTATAAGAAATGTGGAAGCAGAATACTAGAGCATCAAGAAATGTGGAAGCAGCATATGGCTGAGGTGGGGGGGTGGGGGGAGAGAGAGAGAGAGGGGGTGTAAAAAAAGGGGAACACAACATACAAGGGCTGGTTACAACGCGAGCATGAACGTAGACCAAAAGAGTTGGGGGCGGGGGTCAGGTTAGAATATCAGCCTCAGGGCTGGTCACAATGTCAGCATTCATGTTATGAAAAAACAAAAGGGGCAAAGGTGGAGGGGGGTTCAGCTGTTCCTATGTCTAGGTCATACCAGTGCGAGCAATTCCCAGGTGTTGAAGAGCTAGATTTGGGCCTCCATACCATTATGCTTAGTCTCTATGAGAGCCCGGTGAAATTACCAAGAATGGAAGCGTGGCCCGTATGGGGATTGAACCCATGACCTTGGCGTTATTAGCACCACGCTCTAACCAGCTGAGCTAACCGGCCACTGAAAAGGGTGCTTTAGGCACTATGAGCTGAGTGTGAACAAAACAATGGCCCCCATGCCACCGAGGGCATGCTTCTACTTGCCTTGATTCCGCTCATTTCACTGCCAAGAAGATGAAAGCAAGCGAATGGTATGAGAAATATATAGTGACTGTTGCCAGAAGCAAGAGCAAAATTTCTTTTGAGCAGGATGTCTCTGTGGCGCAATCGGTTAGCGCGTTCGGCTGTTAACCGAAAGGTTGGTGGTTCAAGCCCACCCAGGGACGTTAGGCAGCTCTTGTTTCCTTTTCAAGGAACCAAAAGGCACTGTGCCTCCTCATCTGAAGAAGCCAAGGCCATGAAATTTAATGTGGACAAGTGCAAAGTTATGCACCTAGGAAAGAACAACCCAAACTACGGCGAGACTGCTAGGTAACTATGACCTAGATTGGCCACTGTTGGAAACAGGATACTGGGCTTGATGGACCTTGGTCTGACCCAGTATGGCATATCTTATGCAGGTAAGCGATTCTCATGATGTGGACTTTCACGGATACGGAACCACATGTAACTGTACAAGGAATGTGGAAATAGCATGTTAGAGCATGTGTGGACTTTCACCAATATGGAAGTGCGTGTAACTGTATAAGAAATGTGGAAGCAGAATACTAGAGCATCAAGAAATGTGGAAGCAGCATATGGCTGAGGTGGGGGGGTGGGGGGAGAGAGAGAGAGAGGGGGTGTAAAAAAAGGGGAACACAACATACAAGGGCTGGTTACAACGCGAGCATGAACGTAGACCAAAAGAGTTGGGGGCGGGGGTCAGGTTAGAATATCAGCCTCAGGGCTGGTCACAATGTCAGCATTCATGTTATGAAAAAACAAAAGGGGCAAAGGTGGAGGGGGGTTCAGCTGTTCCTATGTCTAGGTCATACCAGTGCGAGCAATTCCCAGGTGTTGAAGAGCTAGATTTGGGCCTCCATACCATTATGCTTAGTCTCTATGAGAGCCCGGTGAAATTACCAAGAATGGAAGCGTGGCCCGTATGGGGATTGAACCCATGACCTTGGCGTTATTAGCACCACGCTCTAACCAGCTGAGCTAACCGGCCACTGAAAAGGGTGCTTTAGGCACTATGAGCTGAGTGTGAACAAAACAATGGCCCCCATGCCACCGAGGGCATGCTTCTACTTGCCTTGATTCCGCTCATTTCACTGCCAAGAAGATGAAAGCAAGCGAATGGTATGAGAAATATATAGTGACTGTTGCCAGAAGCAAGAGCAAAATTTCTTTTGAGCAGGATGTCTCTGTGGCGCAATCGGTTAGCGCGTTCGGCTGTTAACCGAAAGGTTGGTGGTTCAAGCCCACCCAGGGACGTTAGGCAGCTCTTGTTTCCTTTTCAAGGAACCAAAAGGCACTGTGCCTCCTCATCTGAAGAAGCCAAGGCCATGAAATTTAATGTGGACAAGTGCAAAGTTATGCACCTAGGAAAGAACAACCCAAACTACGGCGAGACTGCTAGGTAACTATGACCTAGATTGGCCACTGTTGGAAACAGGATACTGGGCTTGATGGACCTTGGTCTGACCCAGTATGGCATATCTTATGCAGGTAAGCGATTCTCATGATGTGGACTTTCACGGATACGGAACCACATGTAACTGTACAAGGAATGTGGAAATAGCATGTTAGAGCATGTGTGGACTTTCACCAATATGGAAGTGCGTGTAACTGTATAAGAAATGTGGAAGCAGAATACTAGAGCATCAAGAAATGTGGAAGCAGCATATGGCTGAGGTGGGGGGGTGGGGGGAGAGAGAGAGAGAGGGGGTGTAAAAAAAGGGGAACACAACATACAAGGGCTGGTTACAACGCGAGCATGAACGTAGACCAAAAGAGTTGGGGGCGGGGGTCAGGTTAGAATATCAGCCTCAGGGCTGGTCACAATGTCAGCATTCATGTTATGAAAAAACAAAAGGGGCAAAGGTGGAGGGGGGTTCAGCTGTTCCTATGTCTAGGTCATACCAGTGCGAGCAATTCCCAGGTGTTGAAGAGCTAGATTTGGGCCTCCATACCATTATGCTTAGTCTCTATGAGAGCCCGGTGAAATTACCAAGAATGGAAGCGTGGCCCGTATGGGGATTGAACCCATGACCTTGGCGTTATTAGCACCACGCTCTAACCAGCTGAGCTAACCGGCCACTGAAAAGGGTGCTTTAGGCACTATGAGCTGAGTGTGAACAAAACAATGGCCCCCATGCCACCGAGGGCATGCTTCTACTTGCCTTGATTCCGCTCATTTCACTGCCAAGAAGATGAAAGCAAGCGAATGGTATGAGAAATATATAGTGACTGTTGCCAGAAGCAAGAGCAAAATTTCTTTTGAGCAGGATGTCTCTGTGGCGCAATCGGTTAGCGCGTTCGGCTGTTAACCGAAAGGTTGGTGGTTCAAGCCCACCCAGGGACGTTAGGCAGCTCTTGTTTCCTTTTCAAGGAACCAAAAGGCACTGTGCCTCCTCATCTGAAGAAGCCAAGGCCATGAAATTTAATGTGGACAAGTGCAAAGTTATGCACCTAGGAAAGAACAACCCAAACTACGGCGAGACTGCTAGGTAACTATGACCTAGATTGGCCACTGTTGGAAACAGGATACTGGGCTTGATGGACCTTGGTCTGACCCAGTATGGCATATCTTATGCAGGTAAGCGATTCTCATGATGTGGACTTTCACGGATACGGAACCACATGTAACTGTACAAGGAATGTGGAAATAGCATGTTAGAGCATGTGTGGACTTTCACCAATATGGAAGTGCGTGTAACTGTATAAGAAATGTGGAAGCAGAATACTAGAGCATCAAGAAATGTGGAAGCAGCATATGGCTGAGGTGGGGGGGTGGGGGGAGAGAGAGAGAGAGAGGGGGTGTAAAAAAAGGGGAACAACATACAAGGGCTGGTTACAACGCGAGCATGAACGTAGACCAAAAGAGTTGGGGGCGGGGGTCAGGTTAGAATATCAGCCTCAGGGCTGGTCACAATGTCAGCATTCATGTTATGAAAAAACAAAAGGGGCAAAGGTGGAGGG
This sequence comes from Ichthyophis bannanicus, assembly GCA_033557465.1. NCBI lineage: Eukaryota > Metazoa > Chordata > Amphibia > Gymnophiona > Ichthyophiidae > Ichthyophis > Ichthyophis bannanicus. The sequence goes on from CM066036.1 coordinate 285,538,343, forward strand.
GGGTTCAGCTGTTCCTATGTCTAGGTCATACCAGTGCGAGCAATTCCCAGGTGTTGAAGAGCTAGATTTGGGCCTCCATACCATTATGCTTAGTCTCTATGAGAGCCCGGTGAAATTACCAAGAATGGAAGCGTGGCCCGTATGGGGATTGAACCCATGACCTTGGCGTTATTAGCACCACGCTCTAACCAGCTGAGCTAACCGGCCACTGAAAAGGGTGCTTTAGGCACTATGAGCTGAGTGTGAACAAAACAATGGCCCCCATGCCACCGAGGGCATGCTTCTACTTGCCTTGATTCCGCTCATTTCACTGCCAAGAAGATGAAAGCAAGCGAATGGTATGAGAAATATATAGTGACTGTTGCCAGAAGCAAGAGCAAAATTTCTTTTGAGCAGGATGTCTCTGTGGCGCAATCGGTTAGCGCGTTCGGCTGTTAACCGAAAGGTTGGTGGTTCAAGCCCACCCAGGGACGTTAGGCAGCTCTTGTTTCCTTTTCAAGGAACCAAAAGGCACTGTGCCTCCTCATCTGAAGAAGCCAAGGCCATGAAATTTAATGTGGACAAGTGCAAAGTTATGCACCTAGGAAAGAACAACCCAAACTACGGCGAGACTGCTAGGTAACTATGACCTAGATTGGCCACTGTTGGAAACAGGATACTGGGCTTGATGGACCTTGGTCTGACCCAGTATGGCATATCTTATGCAGGTAAGCGATTCTCATGATGTGGACTTTCACGGATACGGAACCACATGTAACTGTACAAGGAATGTGGAAATAGCATGTTAGAGCATGTGTGGACTTTCACCAATATGGAAGTGCGTGTAACTGTATAAGAAATGTGGAAGCAGAATACTAGAGCATCAAGAAATGTGGAAGCAGCATATGGCTGAGGTGGGGGGGTGGGGAGAGAGAGAGAGAGAGAGGGGGTGTAAAAAAAGGGGAACACAACATACAAGGGCTGGTTACAACGCGAGCATGAACGTAGACCAAAAGAGTTGGGGGCGGGGGTCAGGTTAGAATATCAGCCTCAGGGCTGGTCACAATGTCAGCATTCATGTTATGAAAAAACAAAAGGGGCAAAGGTGGAGGGGGGTTCAGCTGTTCCTATGTCTAGGTCATACCAGTGCGAGCAATTCCCAGGTGTTGAAGAGCTAGATTTGGGCCTCCATACCATTATGCTTAGTCTCTATGAGAGCCCGGTGAAATTACCAAGAATGGAAGCGTGGCCCGTATGGGGATTGAACCCATGACCTTGGCGTTATTAGCACCACGCTCTAACCAGCTGAGCTAACCGGCCACTGAAAAGGGTGCTTTAGGCACTATGAGCTGAGTGTGAACAAAACAATGGCCCCCATGCCACCGAGGGCATGCTTCTACTTGCCTTGATTCCGCTCATTTCACTGCCAAGAAGATGAAAGCAAGCGAATGGTATGAGAAATATATAGTGACTGTTGCCAGAAGCAAGAGCAAAATTTCTTTTGAGCAGGATGTCTCTGTGGCGCAATCGGTTAGCGCGTTCGGCTGTTAACCGAAAGGTTGGTGGTTCAAGCCCACCCAGGGACGTTAGGCAGCTCTTGTTTCCTTTTCAAGGAACCAAAAGGCACTGTGCCTCCTCATCTGAAGAAGCCAAGGCCATGAAATTTAATGTGGACAAGTGCAAAGTTATGCACCTAGGAAAGAACAACCCAAACTACGGCGAGACTGCTAGGTAACTATGACCTAGATTGGCCACTGTTGGAAACAGGATACTGGGCTTGATGGACCTTGGTCTGACCCAGTATGGCATATCTTATGCAGGTAAGCGATTCTCATGATGTGGACTTTCACGGATACGGAACCACATGTAACTGTACAAGGAATGTGGAAATAGCATGTTAGAGCATGTGTGGACTTTCACCAATATGGAAGTGCGTGTAACTGTATAAGAAATGTGGAAGCAGAATACTAGAGCATCAAGAAATGTGGAAGCAGCATATGGCTGAGGTGGGGGGGTGGGGGGAGAGAGAGAGAGAGGGGGTGTAAAAAAAGGGGAACACAACATACAAGGGCTGGTTACAACGCGAGCATGAACGTAGACCAAAAGAGTTGGGGGCGGGGGTCAGGTTAGAATATCAGCCTCAGGGCTGGTCACAATGTCAGCATTCATGTTATGAAAAAACAAAAGGGGCAAAGGTGGAGGGGGGTTCAGCTGTTCCTATGTCTAGGTCATACCAGTGCGAGCAATTCCCAGGTGTTGAAGAGCTAGATTTGGGCCTCCATACCATTATGCTTAGTCTCTATGAGAGCCCGGTGAAATTACCAAGAATGGAAGCGTGGCCCGTATGGGGATTGAACCCATGACCTTGGCGTTATTAGCACCACGCTCTAACCAGCTGAGCTAACCGGCCACTGAAAAGGGTGCTTTAGGCACTATGAGCTGAGTGTGAACAAAACAATGGCCCCCATGCCACCGAGGGCATGCTTCTACTTGCCTTGATTCCGCTCATTTCACTGCCAAGAAGATGAAAGCAAGCGAATGGTATGAGAAATATATAGTGACTGTTGCCAGAAGCAAGAGCAAAATTTCTTTTGAGCAGGATGTCTCTGTGGCGCAATCGGTTAGCGCGTTCGGCTGTTAACCGAAAGGTTGGTGGTTCAAGCCCACCCAGGGACGTTAGGCAGCTCTTGTTTCCTTTTCAAGGAACCAAAAGGCACTGTGCCTCCTCATCTGAAGAAGCCAAGGCCATGAAATTTAATGTGGACAAGTGCAAAGTTATGCACCTAGGAAAGAACAACCCAAACTACGGCGAGACTGCTAGGTAACTATGACCTAGATTGGCCACTGTTGGAAACAGGATACTGGGCTTGATGGACCTTGGTCTGACCCAGTATGGCATATCTTATGCAGGTAAGCGATTCTCATGATGTGGACTTTCACGGATACGGAACCACATGTAACTGTACAAGGAATGTGGAAATAGCATGTTAGAGCATGTGTGGACTTTCACCAATATGGAAGTGCGTGTAACTGTATAAGAAATGTGGAAGCAGAATACTAGAGCATCAAGAAATGTGGAAGCAGCAAAAAAAAAAAAAAAAGTTGACTTCTACCAACTTTTTTCTGTTCCTTGTATATTGATAAGACTGGATTTGAACTCCTGAGCTCTGGATTACTAGGCCGCACACTTTCCACTACTCCATATCTCATGTTGTAAGCTAATGCTGCTTTAGCTCATTTATGGTAGTTGAAGTGGTGAGATATATTGGCCATATATACAGTGTTTAAAGAATGAGAGATGAGTTAGTTTTATATTAACGTTTGTTTTTGGAATAAATTGGTTCCTCTCTCTGTGTTTTATTTATACACTGCCCCCTGGCGGTTGTTTTGAGTGCCACTATGTTTAATGTTATTAACTGGAATCCAACAGGGGTTGTCATGAGAGAAAAAGCAACCTAGCTGCAATTTTAATATCCAATTCACATTCTTATTTACTTCTCATGCTATTAAGATGCAAATGTATTTTGATAAATTAAGGAATAGAAAACAAGTAGATGGTAGTTTTAGATGCATGAGAAAATGCCTGAATTTATGCACACTTATAACGAGAAGTGTTGCAACTGGATTGTGTAAACCTTTGATTTCACTGAATAGATAAGGTAAAGATACCCAAGAAAAGAGGACACCTGCCTCTGTTTTCCAGTACCCCTTCCTTCTCTGCTCGATTCAGCCTTCTACCGTTAGTCCTGATATGTTCAGTTTTGAAGAGCATATCTTACAAAGGATGTAAAAAGACTGGAAACAGTTCAGAGGAAGGCCACGAAAATGATTTGGAGCCTGCATCAGGAGACTTATAAGAAGAGACTTCAAGACATAAATATATACACTCTGAAGGAGAGGAGGGATAGGAGAAATTAATTCTCTTAAAGGTTTGAATCTTATGAACAAATCTCTTCCAAAGATGGGGAAACTGTAACACTAGAGTGCATAACATGAAGCTGCAAGGGGGTAAATTTAAAGGCAATATCAGGAAATACTTTTTCCATGAAAGAGTGGTGGATGCTTGTTATGCCCTCTCGATGGAAGTGGTCGGAGCAAATGCAGTGACAGAATTCAAAATGGCATGGGACAGATATAATGGATCCCTTACAGCAACAGGATAAAATCAAAATAAACTTAACTAATTTCTCAACAAACAGGAGTGTCCTACATGGTGCAGTGGGTTCACCCCTGAACAAAGACATGGGGAGGGGGAACCTGCACAGAGCAGCAGGTGCCCCTACTCTTGCCATCTTACTGGGCAGACTAGGTAGACCATACTAGTCCTTATCTGCCATCATTTGTTATGATTTTATGTTTTGTGAGAACAATTAAAAAGGATGATTTAAGAAATAAATAGTTCTGTAGAAGAGATCGCAGTAGGTTGCAAAGCTTGATTTTTGGAAGTCCAGGGGAAATTTTATTTTAGTGCTTCTTCTTTAAAGAAAATTTAATTATCTAGTTAGGAACAGGGTCATTTAATTTGTGGTTTCCACTTTGTTAGAATAGTTTACCAAACTCTTCCTTTGTCCCACTGAGTTCCTTTCGTGCGCAAACATTCTCTACCTACTCCCCCTCCCAGCCTTTCTGCCATCTAGTCTCTCTCTTTCCCTCTCTGATATCATCAGGAACTCCCACTACTTCATCCCATATCTATCTTCATGACCCCCCTCCTTCCCTCAGTCTTTCTTCCTCTCATCATCTGATCCCCCTCTTTCGCCCTCATGAACATGACCACTCCCCTCCCACTGCTCCCTCTCCTATGTTCTCCAATCTTTCATAACCTCTTTCACCCACTTAAGTCTCTCACAGTGGTAGGCTACAACCATGGTTGCCACATTTTTTTTTAGCTGCTCCAGCCACAAACCATTCACTTTCAGACTTCCTCATTATGTTTTCCTTCACAGACTTTATTTCAGTCTCTCTTTCTCTGTCCACAGCAGCAGGACCGGTACTGGCACCGGCACTGTGGCAGCTACCACCATCTGGTGCAATGGCTGTAACAATCAGCTGCTCAGCCACCTTCAGCAAGCAGGGGGAGGACGACAATCAGTGGCTGAAAAATTTAAGAATATGAACAGGAACAAGGACTCCCACAAGGCTCAGCACTATCTGCATTACTGTTTAACACAGGAGTCTCAAACTCAAATTGCTTTGAGGGCCAAATGAGGACTTGTAAAGTAATCCAGGGGCTGCCCAAGATGCAGGCATCATTTGCATAAATATTTGCATAATGTTACCTACCATACACTAACTTTTAGTAAACATGCCTCTTAATGAGTGTATGGATAAAGAAAGACTAAAAGATTTCTACATTACTTTAATCCACTGCCCACCGCCAGGCACATTAGGAACTACTACAAACACTGCCCATTTAGAACCCATAGCAAACCTGCCATATCCTAACAGCACTACCAGGACTCACAAAGCACCATACTCTACCTATCAAAAGGCAACACTGCAAATATTAAATCAATACATTGCAGGGAACAATAATGCATGACCTACAGGGGAAAGAGAATAAGTGGCAATGTCAAATAGGAATTACATAAACAGAATACCTCAGCTCAGTTACACATGCAGAACATACACCATCACCAAACCAGGAATCACAATTTAGAAACAGGAAGACAATAATTAAACTGGGAATGTACAACACTGTAGAAATATAACTATAAATTAATTTCCTCTTGTATTAAACAAAGCGCAGACGTTAATGATGCACATTTCCAAGAGCTGACATATTCCAGTTACTAAATTCAAAATAGAGAGATATTTTTCTACCTTTTGTGCATTTTTTTTCAGTTGCAATTGTTCCAGCCACTTTCTTCTGGTTTCTTCATGTCTTCTGCTAACTCTCTATTGTCTACTGTCCATTTGTCCTTTCTTCTCTCTTCTAGGTTTTTTTTCCATTCTCTCTCTATATACTAATCTTTCTCCTTTTGCTCTTTCCTCATTACTATTTCATCCACTCAAATTTTACCCTTCCATCCTCAATCCACACTTACTCTCCCAATACCCGGCCAATTGTAGATTTTTCTTCCCTCCCACACAAAATATTTTTCCCCTCTCCGTTTCACTCTCCCAGCCCTATCCCATTCTAATCCTCCCCCAACATCAGCTCCCTTCTAGTTCCAGCCCCACCCAGCATCCGCTCCCTTCTAGTCCCCGCATCATCAGCCCATTTCCAGTCCTATCCTAGCCCCACCAGCAGCCCATTTCCATTCCAAGCCCCCTTCCACTCAGCCCATTTCCATTCCAAAACCCCATCCCCATTAGCTATTTGCAGTTCAAGCCCCCCCCCTTCTACTCAGCCCATTTCCAGTCCTAGCAACCCCCCCAGTCCATTACCAGTTCTAGCCCCCCCATAGCCCATTACCAGTCCTAAGCCCCCCAACAGCCCACTTCCAGTCCTAACCCTTCCATCACCCCATTTTCATTCTTAGCCCCCCCCATAACCCCATTTTCAGTCTTAGCCCCCCAATCAGACCACCTCCAGTCCTAACCCCCATCTGCCCATTTCCAGTCCTAGCCCCCACCATAGCCCATTTCCAGTCTTAGCCCCCCCATTACCAGTCCTAACCCCCTCCCCCCCAATCAACCCAAGTAAATTTAAAAATTAAAAACAAACCAAACCCCTGGCGGCTGCTGCCGCTGCCACCGTGACAGCAGCAGAATCAACGGTCCCGCGGCCCCTTCCCGTCTGCCCGGCAGAGCCCTCAGCTGTCAGCTCCATCAGCGGCGGGCTTTTCAAGCTGCAAAGAGAAGAGCGATTTCCCTCTCGCGGCTCTGTTAAGCCCATCGCGAGAGGGAAATCACTCTTCTCTTCGCAGCTTGAAAAGCCCACCGCTGATGGAGCTGACAGCTGAGGGCTCTGCCGGGCAGACAGGAAGGGGCCGCGGGACAGTTGATTCTGCCGCTGCCACGGCAGCAGCAGCAGAAGCCAGTGGTTTCTTTTGTTTTTAGTTTCCTCTCTGTCGCGGGCCGCACAAAGTTCTCTCGCGGGCCGTGTGTTTGAGACCCCGGGTTTAACATTAATCTCCAGCCCATCTGCTCCATATTCAAAAAATTCCAAATAAACTTACATATTTATGCAGACGACATAATGTTATGCTTCCCCATTAACACATCAAATCTTCCAAATCAACAACTTACTGTTTTCTTCAAATAATCGAATGGCTAGAAAAGCACAACCTGAAGATCAACTTTTCTAGTGAAAAACAGATTCGGTTTTGGCAATCATAGCTTCTCTCCCCCAACAACCATCCCATTACAAAATATATGCATAACGGTCAAAAACGAGATAAAATACCTTGGCACAATCATTGACCGCACCCTCAACATGGCATCATACATCAACCAAACAACCAAAAAAAGATATTATAAGCTCAAAATGCTAAAACAATTCTGCCCACTACTTCACCACAATGATTTCAAATCCATCATCCACTCAATCATAGCCCTCCACTTTGACTACACCAACACAATCCTTCAGGGTACCACAAAACAGGTCTTTAAACAACTTCAACTTGCACAAAATATTACTGCACGGATCTCAATGTGAATCATCCCAACAGAACACATTACCCCTATATTATACAACCTACATTAGCTCCCCATCCAGAGATGCATAAACTATAAAATAATTGTCACAACATTTAAATTAATCAGTGATATTGCCCCATCTTTCCTATCCACCTTTATCACAAAAGAAGACCACAGCCGATCACAACACAATCAAAACAAAAATAAACTCAAAATACCTAATGATTTCAGAAAATCAAAAAAGGTGACCAACAACAAAGCGTTTTCCCACACTGCCCCCATACTATGGAACGCTCTCCCTGCCAACATACAAGAAATTAACAATCTCATCACTTTAAAAAAAAAAAAAAAAAAGCTTAAAACCCATCTATTCACCCTTTTATATGGCCCCCTTAGCAGACTACAACAGCTCTAGCCCTACCCTTCCCACCCAATAAAAACACTACTTTCCTCACCTTTATCTACGATGCCTTTTTAATCTATATAGTTCCATTTTACTAAAACTGTTTCACCAATATTAATGTTTATAGTCAAAAACATTTTATGTAATAGAATATGCAGATATTTTGTACTTTCCAAATTGTGCTATATGTAAATCGCTTTTGATCGCCTGAAAAAATGCAGTATAAAAATGTTAAATAAATAAATAAACACAAATACCCCAGTATTCCAGGGGCAGCATTCAGTGTGTTGCAACCCCCCCTCCAAAAAAAGAAACCCTCAAACTGTAGGTTACCAATCACAACCTGAGTCAATGAGCACAGCACTGTCATGCCACACCGCAACTACTGCATGTGTAGTCATGCATGTATCAGTGTGGTGAACCTTCCCAGACTCCTGAATGGCCAGGGGGGCAGAAAAGATGGCTGAGCTCCAGCCCCCTCCCTCCATCTCTAGAAGATTTGCCAATTTGCCTTTTCACACCTACTCCTATCTGATATTGGAGGATTTCAAGTTCCTCCGTACGAGGGTCCTCCTCCGACTCTGTGGTGAGAGACAAGGCTTTGCCATGTCCCTGACAAACTCGAGGAATGTGTTGTCCTCGGGTGGAGACCAGCGTCATGATGCTGCGGGAGATGGGGCCGAAGGGAGATCACAGTGTTTACATGTCTCTGGTGAAGCCTTATCCTCAGACTCCCAGTCTGAGTTGTCGGTTGAGGACTCGAGGCCAGACAGCATTTGAGGTGCTAGGCTCGGGTCTTTGGTGACCCACTGCGTCTGCTTGCCGGGGAGATCTCGCTCCAGAGGACCAGGATCGAGACCCTCACTGAGGATCTGCTCAAGGCTCTCGAGGATTGTTTTGGCAGCTCAGGAAGTCCTCAATGTTGAAGTCCCTGCAGTCTCAGCACGAACACTGGCAGTGACACTGTGTTCCAATGCCATCATCCAGGTTTCCCACTCAGGAGTTGCAGCCTTCGACACAGATGCCAGGGTGACCAGCTCCGGCATCGGTAAGGAAAGCGAGTCCTCGAGGGGCTTGGCCTCAGGGGGTCCATGACCTGTCACCAGAGGTCCTGGCATCTGTTCTGGGCACCTTCGCCAGCCGCTCTGACTCCCCAGATACCTTCCAAGGATTGAGGACCTGGCGTGTGTATGTCCACTCTCCAGGAAGAGGTTCTCTAGGATTATTTCTTCTTCTTGCACTCACTCTCCGGGGAACCCTTGTCAGAGTGTCTGCGGACCCGATCGGGCTTTATGCGATTCCAAGGATCCATGCGGGGGCCTTAGAGCACGAGGCTATCGGGACAAAAATCTCACTTGTAGAAGATGTCATTTTGTTTCTATCAACAACTTTGGATGGCCTTCGCGGACATCTTTTTGCACAGAGTGCAAACCCCTGGGTCCATGGTCGGCAGCTAGACACTGGAAGCAGCAGTCAAGTGCATCAGTTAATGACATGTTCTTTGTACACCGATCATACTTCTTGAACCCACTGGCCATTGGGGCAAAAAGGACCCCTGTGAGGTCGAATACCCTCGCCGTGGCCAGCGGTTAGAAAATGACTTGAAACTGCACTGGAAGAAAAATTAAAAACAGTTCCAAGACTCAATGCCGGACCAATGGGACCTGGAGGCGGGAAAGGGACCGGTGCTAACCGGAGAAGGAAGGGCAGTTTTATGCACAAAAAAAAATAAAATAAAATAAAATAAAAAAATTCAACTTTTTCCAGGGAAAGACTGATGTCTATTGGGCTCCACAGAAAACAGGAGACTGAGTAAGATGGCACCCTTATTTATTTTTATTTATTTAGTTTACACTTATATACCGCTACTTCCAGCGATCAGCAGCGGTTTGATTACCAATTTGGGAGATGTCAAATCAGGACAGGAAAATTGGGTCATATATACATAGATTTAGGGATAGGCACAGCATGCAGGGTTAGACACTTCAAAAGTTAGGTTTACAATATTTACATATTTACAGTTCTCTAATAATTACATTTACACAGGTCGGCATCATGGTGTCACTTTTTTACATCAGGTTATAGTGACATTTAAAAAGATGGGTTTTTATTTTCCTTCTGAAGTAATTTACGTCTTTTATAGCTCGCAGTTCATGTGGTAGATGATTCCAGGTTATCGGGGCTGAGAATGAGAATGCTTTGTTGCTGGTGCTTGCTTTTACTGATCTGATATTATTAGGAACTTGTAGTGTGTATGTAGGAAGGGGACCATGCATGCGTGGTGGCATCTCCCAAAGGCTTTCTTTGAAAGCTGGTGAGATGCTTCCACAGGGGCTCCGTCGGTGCCGATGTCAACCATATGTGAGGACTGATTTCCTGCTTGTTCCTGGAGAACATTAACTTCCAGGAGTCCCACAATAACGACCTACCTATAAAAAATGCATAACCGGACACACTGCAGTGTTCAATAGTACATCAATACACTTAGGAAAACCAATGAAGCATATTTACTCACCTGTAACAGGTGTTCTCCAGGGACAGCAGGAATCAGTCCTCACTTATGGGTGATGATGGCACTGATGGAGCCCGTGCGGAGCAATTCTCCAGCTTTCAAAGAAAGCCTTTGGTATTGCTGCCATGCACGTGTGGGCCTCTTCCCGCCCAAGGGCGCCATCTTAAGAACATAAGACATGCCATACTGGGTCAGACTGAGGTCCATCAAGCCCAGTATCCTGTTTCCAACAGTGGCCAATCTAGGTCATACGTACCTAGCAATATCCCCAAAAGACACAGGTTCCACAATGCTTGTACTGGGTCAAGCATTGATATCCTGGGTCCCTTTTTAATAGTGGTTTATGGACCTTTCCTCCAGGAACTTGTCCAAACCTTTTTTAAACCCAGCTATACTAACAGCCCTTACTACATCCTCCGGTAACAGATTGCGGAGTTTAATTACACGTTGAGTGAAAAAATATTTTCTCTTATTTGTCTTAAATAGTTTACCCTGTAGCTTCATTACATGTCCCCTAGTCTTTCTATATTCTGATAGCGTAAACAATTGATCCACGTTTATCCGTTCCACTCCATTAATTTATAGACCTCCATCATATCTCCCCTCAGTCGTCTCTTTTCCAGGTTAAAGAGCCCTAACCTTTTTAGCCTCTCTTCATAGGAGTAGCCTTCCATCCCCTTCACCAATTTGGTGGCTCTTCTCTGTACTTTTTCTAATAACGCTATGTCCTTTTTAAGATACTGTGACCAGAATTGCACACAATATTCAAGGTGCGGTCGTACCATGGAGCGATACAGAGGCATTATAATATCCTTTGTTTTATTCTCCATCCCTTTCCTTATGATACCTAGCATTCTATTTGCTTTCGTGGCTGCTGCTGCACACTGGGCGGAGGGTTTTAACATGTTATCCACGATGACTCCTAAATCTTTTTCCTGGGTGGTGGTTTCTAATGTGGAGCCTTGCATCGTGTAACTATAGTGTGGGTTGTTCTTTCCTAGGTGCATAACTTTGCACTTGTCCACATTAAATTTCATCTGCCATTTGGATGCCCAGTCTTCCAATTTATCCAGATCCTCCTGCAGTTTTCCACAATCCTCTTGGGTTTTAACAACTTTAAACAGTTTTGTGTCATCAGCAAATTTGATAACCTCACTAGTTATTCCCTTTTCCAGGTCATTTATGAATATGTCAAAAGGTAGCGGACCCAGTACAGATCCCTGGGGTACTCCACTATTCACCTTTTTCCATTGGGAATATTGGTCATTTAGCCCTACCCTCTGCTTTCTATCTTTTAACCTGCTCAGTCAGGTCCCTTAGCTTTCTATCTTTTATCTTGCTCAGTCAGGTCCCTTAGCTTGAGCCCTACCAAGCAGACGGCAAGGGAAGGACAAAAATCCAGCAACTCATCAAGGGAGGCGGGAGGGTAATGAGAACTGATTCCTTCTGTCCCTGGAGAACATCTGTTACAGGCAAGTAACTACGCTTTCTCCAGGAACAAGCAGGAAGTCAGTCCTCACTTATGGAACTCCCTAGCTACAGGCTACTGAACCTGTAAAAAAACAAAACAAAAAAACAAAACAAAAAAACAAACAAAGCACTTCCACAAGGATGTAAGCAGAAGCCGAAGCCCGAAGGAGCCCAAGTCCTCGGGACAAAGCCCTCGGTAGCCGTGAAGAAGGGTCCGAGGGCAGGAGTTGCTTATACCCCGAACAGGTTACAGAGTACAGCCTGGCCGAAGGCTCTGTCCTGACGGGGCTCCCTCTCCAGGCAGTAGCGGATGGTGAAAGTATTTGTAGAAGACCAGGTTGCCACGTGGCAAATGTCCACCATGGGCACGGAGCGCAGCGAGGCCACCGAGGCTGCTTTGGCTCGGGCCCCATGTGCAGTGACTCGACAATCCAGAGGGACACCCACCTTTGCATGTGCAAACGTGATGCAGTCCGCCACCCAAACAGAGAGGGTGCGCTTGGAGGCTGCTTGCCCCTGCCTATTGGGATTGTAGGTCATGAAGAGCAGGTCAGACTTGCAATGAGTCTGGGTACGCTGCAAGTAGAAGGCGAGGGCCCACTTGCAGTCGAGTGTGTGGAGAGTCGCCGACTCCTGATTGGCTTGGGGCCTCGGGAAGAAGGTCAGCAGGACTATCTCCTGGTGGAGATGAAAAGCCAACACGACTTTAGGCGAGAATTTCGGATGTGTCCAGAGGACTACCCTGTTCCGATAAAACCTGGTGTAAGGGGCGCCAGCCATGACTCGGCGAGCCAAGGTCAGTGCCACTAGGAAGGCCACCCTAAACAACAAATGCCAGAGCGAACACATCGCCATCGGTTCAAAAAGGCGGACGAGTGAGCTGCGTGAACACCACGTTCAAGTCCCATTCCGCCGAGAGGGGGGGGGAGACAGGGGACAGATGGGTGGCTTGGACAACAGAAGGCCCCGCATAAAGAGGGAGACTAGTGGCTGCCCTGAGAGAGGCTTTCCCTCAATAGGGAGGTGATTAGCCGATATGGCGCTCAGATGAACTCAGAGTTCAACTTCAGCCCATCCCTCGAGAGGTGAAGAAGGTACAGGAGAACCCACCAAACCGGGCACGAGAAGGGGTCAATCTGGTGCCCTGAGCACCCAGACGGAGACACGTTTTCACTTAAAGGCGTAAGCTCGCCTAGTGGAGTCCTTCCTCGAGGCAAGGAGGATTTCCTCGACCTCCTACGGGAGGCTAGAGAGACCCATTCAGTCACCAGGCTGTGAGGGATAGGAAGGGTAGATTCGGGTGTAGCACCCAACCCTCCTCCTGCGTCAGCAGGTCCCTAGCAGAGCCCAAGGGGATCTGAGGCTCCGAAGACAGCCGGAGCAGGAGTGGAAACCAAGGCTGCCGAGGCCACAAGGGGGCCACAAGAATCAGCGATGCTCCATCCCGTTGAGCCTTGAACAGAGTCCTCGCAATGAGGGGGAAAATAGGGAATGCATAGAGAAGACTGGAGGACCAATGCAGGAGAAATGCATCAGGGCCCTCCCTGCTCGGCTGCGGCACTGGGCCGCAGAAGCGAGGGAGTTGAGCGTTCTGAGGGCTGGCAAAGAGGTCCATCGTTGGAGTGCCCCAGCATAGAAACCACCAGCCTGCCAGTCTCGGATCGAGGCACCACTCGTGGGGGCAAAGGATTCTGCTGAGCCTGTCCACCAGGCCATTCTCCTGATCCGGGAGGTACGTCGCCTTGAGAGACATCTTCCTCCGGGTGGCAAAAGAGCAGATGAGGACTGCTTCCCTACAGAGGGAGTGCGACCCCGTGACCCCCTCTTTATTGATATAGAACATCGTTACCCGGTTGTCAGTCTGCACCAGAACCTACTTCCCTCTGAGGACGTTCTCGAAGGCCTTCAGGGCTCACTGGATGGCCCGGAGCTCGAGCAGATTTATCTGCTGTTGGGACTCCACTGGCAACCACTGCCCCTGCGTGCAGAGGGACCCGCAATGGGTTCCCCACCCTAACAGGGAAGCATCCGTGGTCAGTACCACATCGTGTTGTGGGGCCTGGAAGGCCAATCCCCGCAGAAGGTTGCGGGGGTTTTGCCACCAGTTCAGGGACCAACGAAGGTCGGGAAGAACCCTGACGGGGTCCCTGAGGTGCCCGAGGGATTGGCTCCATTGGGAGCAGAGGCACCACTGGGTCGTCCGCATGTGCAGGTGCGCGTGACTAACTACATGCAAGGTCGAGGCCATGTGGCCCAAAAGACGTAGCATGGACCAAGCGGTGACCTGGTGGGCACTCTGGATGTGCACTGCCAGAGCCCGGAGGCGGGTGGAGCGATCCACCGGCAAGAAGGCCATGGCCTGCTGCGTAACGAGGTGTGCCCCAATGAACTCAAGAGCCTGCGCCGGTTCGAGGTAAGATTTTGGGTAGTTGACCAAGAACCCCAAACCCTCCAGAAGGAGGACAGTGCGCGACATCGCTTGCCGGGTCTCCTCAATAGAGGAGCCCGTAACGAGCCAGTCGTCGAGGCAGGGAAACACTGACACACCCTGGCGCCGAAGGTGGGTGACGGCCATGATGAGGCATTTCATGAAGACCCGTGGGGTGGATACAAGGCCGAATGGGAGCACCCTGTACTGGAAGTGCTCTCCCTGCACCCTGAAACGCAGTTACCGCCTGCGTTGGGGATGGATCAGAATATGGGTGTAAGCGTTCTTTAGATCCAAGGAGCATAGCCAGTCACCCTGCCGGAGGAAGGGCAGCAGCACGCCAAGAGATAACATCTTGAATTTCTCCCGCACCAGAAACTTGTTCAGCTTGCGGAGGTCAAGGATGGGCCGCAGACGCCCCTGTCTTTTTCGGGACAAGGAAGTACTGGGAATAAAAGCCCAGACTCGAAGGTGGGAAGGGACCCTCTCGACTGCCCGTTGGGCAAGGAGGGAGTGTAATTCCTGCTGCAGCAAGAGCTGGTGTGCGAGGAGTCAAGGAGGCTCCGCTGGGGAGAAAGGGGGTGGGAGCCTGTCAAAGTGAAGGCGATAGCCCTCCTGGATGACCTGGAGGACTCAGGTGTCTGAGGTGATAAGCACCCACGCCAGAGCGAAGCAGGACAGTCGTCCCCCCCACTGGCTGCTGTGCCATCAGAGAGCGAGGGGCTATGCCACTGGTGTCAAAACCCCTGAGGGGATCGTGGGGGAGCCAGCGTCTGGGTCTTCGGGCCCTTTGGTTTGCGGTGACCCTGGCCAGACTTCCCCTGCGCTGGAGTTGGCCAGCGTGGGGGTAGCCGGGTATGGCGAGTACCTGCGGTACTGGAGGTCTTTCCTGGGAAAGAAGGGCTTCTTGGCAGACTGCTTTTTCTGAGGCAGTGTCGAGGTCTTGCAAGAGATACGGGTCCTAGTGACGCACTCCGTCTCAATCTCCACAGCCTTCTCCTCCATCAGCTTACCAAAACGGTGTTCGCCAAGGCAGGGTACGTCCAGCAGCTTCTCCTGCACCCACTGCTCCAAATCTGAAGACTGAAGCCAAGCCTGGTGGCGGGCTCCAATGCTCGCGGCTGCCACCCGAGTCGATGTCTCGAAGCCGTCATAAGAGGCCCGAGAAATATATTTGGAACAATCCACCACTGATTTCAACAGGGTGCCGAACCTGCCGAGGGAGAAGCCTCCAAGTTCTTTTGCCAAGTCGCGGAGGAACATAACCATATACAATTGGTACACCTGGATGCGACAGGAGAGCATGGAACCTTGAGAAGCCTTGCGGCCCAGGGCATCAAGGGCTCTGGACTCCCGGTCCGGTGGAACCGAGGAGTGGGACTTCGGGCTTTTCTGCTTCCTCATGGCTGATTCCACTACCATCGAGGTGTGTGGAAGTTGAGTCTTACGGAAGCCTGGCCCTTGCTGCACCTTGTACATTGTGTCAAGGTGCTTGCTCACAATGGGGACCGAGGCCAGGGCCTCCCATATCCGGAGCAATAGCCGAGAGAAGATCGGTGGAACGGCACGGGGAGGGATTCCCTGGGTGGGGCCTCGTACTGAAGAATATAGAGTTCTTCAGCACGGGGGTCTTCCTCGGTCTGGTTAACCGGATTGAGGGCTGGAGCCATGTCCTGAATAAACACCAGAAAGGAGATGTCCTCGGGTGGGGAACGCCACTGAAGGTCAGGTGGCGAGGGGTCCGACGGAAGATCCCGGTGAGTGCGAGTCTCCGGGGATGTGTCCCCATTGGATTCCCAGTCCGAGAAATCGGTCGAGGGATCTGAGCCAGGCAGTTCGCCCTGTCTGATGGCCGGCATCCTGGAGCTGGAGGCCCTGGATGATCTCGCCCCCGAACAAAAGGAAGGCGAGCGAGACCGGTGTCGAGGACCCTCACAAGGCCCGTGGCTCTCGTGGGTTTCCTGGACAGATTTGGGTGTCCCACAAGAGGTACCCGTAGTCTCCAGGCGCAAGTCAGCGAAGCTGGCTGTGAGCGCCTGCTGGGAAGCAATGAACACAGAAACGCTGCATTTTAGCGCCAGCATATGGGACTCCCATGCGGGTGTGGGGCCCTGGGACGCCGATACCAGGGTCACCAGATCGGGTGTCGAGGAGGAGAGTGGGTCCTCAACGGGACGGCCCTCAGGAGACTGGGTGCCTTTGCTGGAGGCCTCCGTTTCCATGTGAGGTACCTTGCGGGGCTGCTCCTTGTCCGACTCACGGGAACACCAATCGGGGCTAAGCGACCGGGCGCGGGAGCGCTCGCACTCGTCGGGGGCCCCAGTGACTTCGAGGCCTTCTTTTTGCACTGTTCCACTTTGGGGGACTCCTGGTCCGAATGCTACCTGAAACGTGGTGCCGCAGGGGGAGAACCCACCGGAGGGGAGACGACCAAGGCTGCCACCGGGGATTCCGAGGCAGCCTTTCGGAAAATGTCTTCGGACTTCTGCTTACGGCTGAGCAGGACTTTAGAGGACATTTTCTTGCAGAGCGAACAGAACTCTGGGACATGGTAGGCTCCCAGATGCCTTAGACAGCAGTCATGAGTGTCCGTAAGCGACATGTTCTACAGCATCTGTTGTATTTTTTTAAAACCGGTGGCCATGGGGGCAAAAATGGCCCCTGCGAATTCGAAGACCCATGTGGCCAGCAGTTGGAGAGAAAAAAGGGCGCAGAGCCCAGGAAGAAAAAAATTTAGAAAGAGTATCCCCGCAAGCTCCAAAAGAGAGCAAGGGGAGGACGGATAGAGGACCAGTGAAACCGGAAAAAAAGAGAAATAGCCTGTTAAGGCGAAGAAAATAAATTTTTTTTTTCCGAGGGATGAGGACTTGCGTCCGAAGGGCTCCGCAGAAAAAGGGAGACTGAGCAAGATGGCAACATTGGGCGGGAAGAGGACCACGCATGCGTGGCAGCAATCCCAAAGGCTTTCTTGGAAAGCTGGGGAATTGCTCCGCGTGAGCTCAGTCGGTGCTGACGTCACCCATAAGTGAGGAATGACTTCCTGCTTGTTCCTGGAGAAAGCCAGATTATACAGTAGTATCAAGCTGTACCAGAAACATTTAATGCCAACAGAATACCTGGCCTCTTTATCACATACAGAACAGAGATAGACCTTCACCAATATAGAATAGGTAACTACAAACTAAAAAGAGTAACATGTAGACAAAAATTAAAGATACCTCAAGAGGCCAGACTCTACATGCAAGGAAACACCTGAGAAAGAGAAACTTTATATTTTGCACAGTACAGAGGAAAGCACATCAAAAGGCCATGCTTATTAAACACTTTTTTTTTAGTGCCATCAAGTCAGTGTTGACTCATAGCGACCCAGCTACCTCTGGGTTTTCTTGGCAATGTATCACTGGAAGTAGCTTGCCAGCCTTTTCTTCTGAGGCAATGGAGTGCCAGTGGGAACCCTTGATCTTTTGGGTACTAGGCAGTTGCTCTAACCACTAGGCTACTCCTCCACTCCTAGGGTGTGCTTTTTGCCACCCATACGAAGAACATGGATGCTGCTCCAGGTATTGCACATCAAATGTTTTGTAAACATAGCTCAAAGACAGTATATGTAAATTTCAAACACTGACATATTCAAATCACTAAACTCAAAATAATTTTATTTTCTTTACCTTTGTATTCTGGACATTTTACTTTTCTAATTGTGTTGGTTCCAGAGGCTGGTTTCTGCTTTCCTCTGTCTTTTCTTAACTCTTTTTTTCCCCCCAGAGTCTCCTGTCCATTTGTCTTCTTCCTCCCTACATCCATCCCTGGTCTTTTCCTTTCAGCTTTCTTCCACTTATTTTTCTCTCTATCCACTCAGATTCCATGCTTTCTTACTATAACGTTTTCAATCTCCCTCTTTTTACTGCATCCAACTACAGCTTTCCCATCTTTTCCCCTCACCCTACCACCCATTCCCCTTCTTTGTATGCCATAGGCTCTTTCAATAACCCTTCCCTTCTCTAACAAAAATCCAATATTTCCTCTCTCTCACCCCTGTCCAACATCCCCACCTTTCCTCAGCATCTTCCTCTCTTCTCCTTTCCATCTAGCTTCTCCTCTTCCCCCTTCCATCCATCACCCCCCCCCCCCCACTGTTTCCCTATCTCCCTTGTCTTCCCATTCCTAACTATGTTAAGCATTCCCTCTCTCTCTCTCTCTACCCCCATGTCCAGCATTTCCCCTCTCTACCACCCCCAATGTTTGGCATCTCTCACCTTTCTATTCCCCTTGTCAAACATCTCCCTGCCGCTGTTCACCCCCATGTCCAGCTTCTCCCCATCACCCTATTCCATCTCCCTGCTGCAGCATCTATGTCTGTGTGTCCTTAACTTTCCTTTTCCTATCCCCAAGTCAGCATATTCAGTTACCAAAACTTCTCCCTCCTGTGTCCACTCCCCCGAGCTATCATATCCCCTTCCCCCTAAGCATCTCCTGCTTCTTTCCTTCCCCAGCATCCCCTTTGTGCCCCTAGCCTTCCTGTCCCCATTCCTGAGCCAGCATATCTTTTCTTCCCTTTCCCCCATCTCCTGCTTCTTCCCCTCCCCCTCTGCTGCCACTTCCTTTCACCAATAGCAGTAATTACTTAAAAAGATGCTGGGACCTCATCTTCTGTCCATGTGAGTCACCAATCATTCTGCCAGTCCTGTCCCTTTTACAAACACTTCCTGTTTCAGAGGGACAGATCCAACAGAGCCATCAGCAGCGTCCAGGGAGAGAAGGTTCCTGCACATTTTTTTTCATTTTTTTATTGTTTTTTTCCAATATACAACACAGCCATCATAATTTCAACCTTACACACTTATTTCCAAACTCAAATTTTACAAATATGCAACACACCAATCATCATTGTGCAACTTTATACACTATTCCCAATACTGTGTCCACCCCTCCCCATCTATCCTCTATCATGCCCAAAGTGAGAAAATACAAGTCACTCTATGACAGTCCTATTCAGCACCCACAATATTTGCCTTCCTCTTTTCTCCAGTTCTCCCACCCATACCTCTTTCCAATGTGTGATGGTCCTATCCCCTTTCCCTTTTCGAATCCCCGTCAACTTATGCATCAAATACATATTCGCCACCCTTCTTACAAATCCCTCCCTTCTTGGACACTGTGCTCCAATCCAATATGCAGCTATCTCACTGCACGCAGCCACAATACAGTGACGCAGCACTTCCTTATCCGTTTTAAGGATGCTCTCATCTAGTTGGTGTAGCAAACAACTGGGCTCTTTTGCAACTCATATCCTGTCATCTCATTAATGATTCCTAGCACCAATTCCCAGAAGAACTGTATTTTCTTGTATTCCCACCACATATGAAGCAAGGAACCCCTCTCCCAACACCCCCTCCAACATTTGTCTGTCTGTCCTAATCCTGCCTTCCAATTACATACTGGTGTCCAATACCACCAAAATAACACCTTATATGCATTCTCCCTTACTTGAATGGCAATGGATATGCCCATAATCATCTGAATTACCCTCTTCGTCCCATTGTAGCACTCCTGCACATTTTTAGGTAATTAGCCATTACTGCCTCAGGTCAAAGGAAGTGATGGTAGAGGTGGCAGATGGAGAGGGAAGAGGAAGAGCATATTGGCAGCGAGTCAAATTGGCAGGCAGATTAAATAGAAGTGCTGCCTGCCAGTTTGGCTGGGAGTTGACGGGGGAAATCATGGTTGAGGCTGGGAAGGCTTAGTGCCCCCAAGCCTTTTATATGGGGCGCCGATACGAAAGGATATATCTGGGAACTGAGTGGGCCATTATTAAAACATGACATGAATTTAAGGAACGTACTGCAGCCCCATAAACACAAGGAAACAACAAATAAAATGCTAAGACCTTTACAGTTTATGGTGAACAAATAAAACCGGTAACAGAGGAACATGCAGGGAGATTTCAGATTCCTGTATAGATGGACCCCCATTCTCCATACAATGGTTCTCCTTTTCCTTATCTATGCAGCTAAAAAGGAGTTATTTTAGAAGCCTTATTTACAGTTTTCATGTGGAAAATCCAGCATTGATTGTGGAAATTACTTTCATACGTAAATGGCAATTTTAGAAAGGGCTAAACTTACACATGGATGTGCATAATATATACAAGCTGCAATGGGGCATGTCAAGGGTGTTGCCTTGGTAAGTCAAAAATCTACATGTGTAGTCCAAACTTCATATAGGAAATACATGTGTATGATCAAAATTGTCCACATGAGGATTTATAGCTGCTCCCTGGCATGTATAGGTTTTTAAAATTGCTCATTTCAGCCAGACATTAATCCCTTACTTATTTCCCCCTCCAAATTCAAATAAAGAAATCGGCCTCTGAGCTGGCAACAAGGCAACTGTCCTGGGTCCCTATGCCACAGGTGGCCCCCAAGTCTAACTCAAGCTCAAGGAGTCATAGCCTTAAGATGGGCTTTGGGGCTCCCTCCCATTTTCTGCCCAGGGTCCTGCAAGCTAGACATATGCCCTGTGCAACTTGTTTATTGGGCTTCCTGAAAACCACAGTGTTGACGTCAGTGCCCCTTCTGTACTATTTAAAAGCTTTTAGATACCACAAATGTGACAGACACATTTTATGTGGTTCAAGGCCCCACAGCTCTTGCTATGGCCCTGAACACCTGAACACTGGCCCTGTCTGTAGTTAAGCTGTGGCATATATATGTGTTTGTAAAATACTAACTTGCACATGTAAGTGCTGGCACTTACAAATATTAGTTGCTGTGGTGCCTCCATTGATTTTTTTCCATGTGTAGATTTCTAAGCTACTCCTGTGACAGTAAATATATCTGCACTCCTACATGTTTTTATAGTCATTTTAGAAAAGGCTCCAGGGTTTGTGGAATTATGTATATCCCAAACTCAATGTCTCAATTCCGATCTCCATGTATTACCTAAAATTTACCCTATTAGATTGTTAAGGCAACGGACTTTGGATTTAGCTCATGCGTTTTTCAGGAGTAACTTGTTAACACACTCATCTGCTGATTAATGAAACCGTTATTGAAACTTGAAATTTGTTGCAGTAAATAAGGGAATATCCTGGGATCAGTCTTGATAAAACTATCTCCAGACTAGAAAAATAAGTCAAATACATTTTGCTTCAAGACGCTGTTTTTATTTTCTAATATTATAATTAAGGTATCTCTAAAAGACAAAAGGTGAAGCAGCATTTCAAAGAACAGTATCTGTTAAAAATATTTGGTATTTATACCGTGCAGAAAATAATGTCCTTTAAACCTATTAGGCAAATGAAATGCTAGAAAGTCACAGTAATAAAACTAAGACACCACTGATAAAAAAATGTATTGAAAAGCGAAAAAAAGGGTCAAAGCCAGGTAGAAATCATGGAAAGCTCATAGAAAATACATATGGTCATAGGGAGTAAGACTTCCTTGGTAACTCTGCAGCGGTAGTCATCATCAGTAAACAGATCAGCTGAAATGTCCTTGTAAGCCATAGAGTGAACAGATGATCCACTTCACCTAAGTAGTCTAGTCTATGACCCACTGTTTCACGCATCTTTTGTATGCCACTTGCTGCACATCTTCAACACTGAATAAAGTAGATTAGAATAGAACCAAAACAGAGTGTCCTGCTTCCCGGCATCCTGTATTTGATGAGCTCCCAACAGGTATATGTGGTGTCCTTCCTCCAGCTGTAATCAAAAACACAAACAAACCAGTTCATCTGAGTTACCTGTTTTGAGTAAGTATTGTACTGATGCGCACAGTAAGCAGTAGCTTGTATTCTAAATACATTTCATGGCACCTCTGTGGCTGGAACTAGTCTCAAAAGAGCACCACAGAGCCATAGTGTTTTAGAACAACAAATTAAGAGATTACTTCGTAGAACGGACCTAAAAGTTACGAAAAACAGTCAAAAGAGGATTTGGGCTAAAAATTCTATTGGATCAGTTTTCAAACACACTAATGCAGTTGGCAGCAGGCGATGATGGAGAATGAGGGTTCATGTTTTCATTTTGCTGCGCCATAGTACATCTCTTTATGCTAGCTTGCATGAGATGGATATCCCCACCCCTTGCTTTCCTAAAGGGGATGTCTGCGTGGACAATGGTACAGACATCGATGTTGGGGACATCTACGTTACTAAAGCTGGGCAGAGACAGATGTTCCTAATGTTTCTTGGCACGTTTCGCCCTGGACAGCCCTGATCTGACTTGAACGTCCTTTCTAAAATGCCACTGTGCGTGTCTGTAACCTTTACCCACAGAAAAAAAAAGTTTAGAAAAATGTATAACTTTTTTTAGGGTAATTTTTGTACCAGCTGAAACATTAGCTCTCTATAAAAGACACTTTTTGCTACACAGAAAATCATATAAAAAGGAAGGTCTTAGAAGGGAGCTCTGTTTTCCTGATTTCAGCGATGGAAATTGAAGCCTGCTGCACACAGAAAAATAATCAAAACTTGTGCAGGGTTTCTGATAGGAAAGGGATGGGAGAATAAACAGAAGAGTGGCCAAGTAAATTTAAGGCCAGGGCATCCCTCACCAGCTGATCCAATAGCTTCCCTACATAAGTGAAGGGAACCCATTCCTCCTTCTCTGTCGCTATAAAAACATGGCAACTTGATTGCTTGTCTAAATTAAGACCGGAGGATCCTAAAGAAGGTGCACAAAGAATTGGAGGCATAGAAAATTATTCCAGTACACTTTATCTTTCATACTTTATACACTTTCAGGCCAGAAGGTCGGGGGTTCAAATCCCACTAGAGGACAGCAACCTTGGGCCGAAGGACTGGGGTTTCTAGTCCCACAGGTGCTCCTTGTGGTCTTTGGCAAGCCACTTAACCCTCCATAGCCCATGTTCCCTGTAAAATAGTTATCTCCAAGTTATAAGGCTCTGTTCAAAGTAATTTCAGTTTGTTCAATGTAAACTGCACTGATGCAGAATAGCGCGGTATATAAGAGAATGTAAATAAATAAATAAAATACTGGTTTACCTAGTATGATAGTAAATTCATTATAGCAGCTCATATATGGCAGTTAGATTGATTACAAGAGTATTAGGGAAGATGGAGACATTTTACTTACCAGATAATGTCCTTTCCTTTAGTCCTACTAGACCAGTCCAGACAAGTGGGTTGTGTTCCCCTAGCAGCAGATTAGTGGAGACAAAGAACCGATGAAAAAGCCCAGGTTTTAATGACATAGTTCCTATGCCTCTATTCCCCTCAGTCACCAGAGGTCTCTTCAGTATCCATCCCAAAGCATATGGGAGAACATGGCAAGCCTCATGCAACCTCAACATGGGCAACAATGAGAAATCAACAGTAGAGAGCTATGCACAGGAAAGAATAAACAGAAGACCGTCAGTCGAAGATGAACCTGCAGAGCCAAATATATAAATCACCTCGGCCCCAAGGATACTGCCACAGAAGAATAGAGCAAACAGTTCCAGGGGAGGGTCCCCCCCCCCCCCCCAATATTTTTGGGGACCAGAAAGTACCTGGACTGGTCTAGCAGAACTTAAGAAAAGGTAGTAATTCACCTATAGCAGGTGTTCTCTATGGACAGCAGGAATAAGTCCTCATGTATGGGTGAAGTCTCTGACTGAGCCCTGTATGGGAATGCTCTCCGGATTCTATTGGAAGCTTTTGGGAGGTTGCACTGTGCCTTCATGTCTGTCTTCCCACCTGCCACAATGCCATCTTTTCCAATCTGATAACAAAGCTATAGCAGAATACAACTCAATGAGGTGAGAGGAGTTGTGGAGGACTTCTTCCTGCTGTCCACAAAGAACACCTGCTATAGGTGAGTAACTGCCTTTTCTATGTGGACAAGCAGGAAGCAAGTCCTCACATATGGGACTCCTAAGCTACAGGCTACTGAAAACTGAGGAGGCTGAGAAGCCCAACAGGGCAAAATTGAACTGAGAACTGGAGAATCAACTATGTACCAAAGTGGTAGATCACAAAAGGGGACCCATCTGATTCAGCTTCTTTACCATTTGGGTTTTTTTGTTTTGTTTTTTGGTAGCCTGGATGGATAGCAAGGCCTTGGGGGTATGGAGTTGGATTCTAATTTCCAAACAGATGCTTGAGTACCGATTGGCCGAAGTTGCTGTCACATCAGGATTCCTCATCCAGACAGTAGTGAGATGTGAATGGACAGAAGACCACATTGCAGTCCTGCATATCTCTTCCATAGAGACCGAGCGCAAGTTAACCATTGACGCAGTCATGGCTCTGATGCTGTGGGCTGTGAATCGACTAGTCAAGGCTCAGGCCAGCTTTGGCATAAGCGAAAGAGATGCAGTCTGCTAGCCAAATTGAAAGAGTGAGTTTTGAAATGGCAGTCCCTAGAGCTTGTTGGGGTCAAAAGAAACAAACAGCTGGATGGTTTTTTGGTGGGCCTTCATTCACTCTAAGTAGAAGGCTAAGGCTCATTTAAAGTCCACCATGTGCAGCGCTGGTTTCCCTCTGTGGGAGTGAGGCTTTGGGAAGAAAGTCAGCTGATTAAGATGGAAAGCGAATACCACCTTTGGAAGGAATTGAGGATGAGTATGCAGGACCACTCTATTATGATGGAACCTAGTATACAGGGTATGAGCTACTAGAACCTAGAGCTCACTTACCCGGCATGCTGACATAACCACCACCAAAAAGACGACCTTCCAGGTCAAGAACTTTATAGGGCAGGAATAGAGTGGTTCAAAGGGAGTGCATCAGA
Source organism: Ichthyophis bannanicus (assembly GCA_033557465.1). Lineage (NCBI taxonomy): Eukaryota > Metazoa > Chordata > Amphibia > Gymnophiona > Ichthyophiidae > Ichthyophis > Ichthyophis bannanicus. Next base: position 285,563,457 of record CM066036.1, read on the forward strand.
ATCACACTGAGGTCCCAAGCCACAGCTAGTGGCTTGAAGAGAAGTTTGAAGAGAAGCAAACCCTGCATGAAGCGAGTCACTAATGGCTGAGCAGAGATGGATCCTCCTTCAATTCCGCGATGGTATGCCACAATCGCGCTGAGGTGAATCCTGACAGTTGGAGACTCAACTCAGATGTGTAGGAAGTACGCGAGCAGTTTATCAGTGAAGCAAGTAAAAGGATATAGCACCTGTTCTGTGCACCAGATCGCAAATCTTCCATTTGAATGCACAGAACCTTATCATCGAGGCCCTCCTAGAGAACAGAACACCTGCTACCCTGTTAGGCAAATTAAACTCCGAGAGGACTAGCCTCTGAACATCCACACAGTTAGGGTCAAAGACCATATGTTGGAATGTAGCATCCTCACATTTTCCTGTGATATAAGGTCTGGGGCAGAGCCCAACCATAGAGGTTACCACTGGGAGAGTTGAAGCAAAAGGGGAAACCATGACTGGCTAGGCCAATGCGGCACGATGAGTATCATCGTGCCCACATCTGTCTGGAATTTCAGCAGGGTCCTTGCTATGAAAGATATGGGAGGATGCGTCTACAGCAGGCCCTTCCCCCAGTGCAGGTGGAAAGGCATCTGGTGCCAACCTACTGCAAAAATACTCTGGAGCAGAAATGATCCACTTGGGTGTTTTGTTGGGTGGCGAACAGATCTATTGAGGGAGTTCCCCACTTCCGAAAGATGCGGGCCATCATGCCCTGTCTAGTGTCCATTTGTGCGGCTGGAGGACACAACTCAGCTGGTCCACCAGGGTATTCTGCTCCCCTGGCAGATATGTGACCCTGAACTCTATCGCATAAGTGATGGCAAACCTCCATAACTGACTGCTTCCCAGCACAGGAGATATGAGCCTGTGCGCCCCTGCTTGTTTATGTAATTCAGACCAACAATCTGGTGGTGATGTATCAGGACAACCTGGTGGCTAGTCATTCTCAGAGAGCCCTGAGAGCATTTGCTATGGCTCTCAATTCCAAGAAATTGATCTGATGCAGACTCTCCTGTTCGGACCAGATGTCTTGAGAGTGAAGGCCCTCTAGATGCGCTCCCCAGCCCAGTTTGGATGCATCTGTTGTCAATATTTTCTGAGGTGACACTTTCTGAAAGGCGAGACTCTTGAGCAGGTTCTGATGATCCAACCATCAGTGCAGGGACTGGATGAGAGGGCTAGTGACAGCCACCAATCCCAAAGGGGGCCGGTGGCCTAGTTCTACTAAGTCCTCAGTGTCCATTTAGCCTGTCTGTTCGAAAGACGAACCATGGGTGTGACGTGTGCAGTAGAGACCACATGGCCGGGCACGGCCAGCATCCCACGAGTCGCTGTCTGACAACTCTGCTGAGTATCTCAGACTAACGCAGTCATTCTCTGGAGTCAGTCTAGCAGAAGAAAGGCCTTCACTTGAGTCGTGTCAAAGAGCTCCTATGAACTCCAGTTGTTAGGCGGGCTGAATATGGGACTTTGGATAACTGACGACAAAACAACAGTTCTAGCATCTGAACGGTCAGTGTTGATTGTTCGACTTCGTCCGGAGCAGTGCATTTTATGAGCCAGTTGTCCAGATAAGGGTAAACAGACCCCTATAGTGTTCTGAGATAGGCCACTACCACCGCGAGGCACTTTGTGAGGACTCAGGGTGCCGAGGCCAGCCTAAAAGGTAATATTCTGACCTGAGGTGCTTTACTGTCAGGACGAATCTGAGATTCATCCTGCTCACAGGAGGTATCGGTATGTGGGTATATGCATCCTTTATATATAGGGAGCATGGTACCTAGAGATACCATCTTGAACTTTTCTCACACCAGGAAGGTGTTGATGTTCATGAGGTCCAGGATAGGCTGAACCCCTCCCCCCCCATCTTTCTGGGGACCAGAAAGTACCTGGAGTAAAATTCCCATCCAATCTGCTTCTGCAGCACAGGCTCAATGGAAAGATCGGCCAAGAGGAAGGAGAGTTCTCCCTGAAGGAGGTTTAAATTTATTTATTTATTTATTTATTTAACATTTTTTATATACCGCACTATTTACATCAGCGCGGTTCACATGTAACACAAATGTCCAGTGTGGGGAAACTACATTGGACTTACAATAAACAGGAATTTGAACTTGGAGAACATGTCAAACTATGTACATCACTCTTCGATGCATGTATTTAAAATCCATTGTGAGGTGTAGAGTTAAGGTCGGTCAGGTGATTAACCGGGAGAGGAGGGACGGAGGGTCGGAGAGGGCGATTGGATGGATGGTGGGTAGGGATGAGGTGTGGCTACGTAATGTCTTCTAAGTTGGGGAAGCATTGCAGGAAGAGGTAGTGCTTCAAAGCCTTTCTGAATTGGTGAAGGTTGTTTATGGCACGGATGTTGGTTGGTAGGTTGTTCCAGCATGAAGGTGCTGATAGCGCAAAGGCGCGGTCTCTGGTGGTTTTCGTACATTTGGTGATGGGTTTCGGGAGTATTAGGGAGTTGGTGGCGGCGGATCTTCTCAGTCTGTTGGGTGGGGTGAGTTGAATAAGTTCAGAAAGGGCGCTGGCTGTGCATTTGTTGATGGCTTTGAAAGTTATTGTTAAGATTTTGAAGGTGATCCTATGGCGTACTGGGAGCCAATGTAGCGTTTTCAGGATGGGGGTAATGTGCTCCCTTCTAGAGGCTTGGTGAAGGGTTCGGGCTGCAGTGTTCATTGCTAGCTGCAGCGGTTGAAGAGTGCACTTCGGAAGGCCGTGGAGAATGGAGTTCGCATAGTCGAAATGGGGCATCACCAGTGACTGAAAGACTGTTCGAAAGTCCTCTGGCTCAAGTAGAGGTCTGATGTTACGTAACATCCGGATCTTGTGGTAAATAGCTTTTGAGATGTTGCTTATCTGGGCGTTTAAGTTGAGATGTTGGTCGAGCGTTACTCCAAGGTAACGGATCGTTGACTTTGTGAGAAGTTCGGCGTCACGTACTTTCAGTGAAGGTGGCGGGGTAAATTCTTGATCTCTGCTGATGAAAAGTACATCCGTCTTTTTAAGGTTGATTTTGAGCTTCTGCGAGTGTAGCCAGTCTGTGACTGCGTTGAAACATGAGGATAATCGGGATAGGTCTGGGTGATCAGTATGTATTGGGGTGAACATGAGGACATCATCGGCATAAATTAGGCAGTTTATACCAAAGGACCTGATGATGGAGCAGATAGGCTGCATATAGACGTTAAAGAATAGGGCAGAGAGTGAGGAACCTTGAGGGACACCCTTCGTTAATGGGAATGGGGTGGAGGTTGAGGTACCGGAGCGGACGTGTTGCCATCTGTCATGTAGGTATGAGGTACACCATGCGAGGGCGGTGCCGTGGATTCCCTTTTCGACCAGGCGGGCCAGAAGTAGATCATGACTGACGGAGTCAAAAGCCGCTGCAATGTCGAGAAAGATGAGGGCGAATCCTTGTTTGGCGTTATCTATCCCCGTTATCAGAGTGCTGAGTAGAATTGTGAGCAAGGTTTCTACACCATGTTGCTCGCGAAACCCGTGCTGGAAGGGATCGAGGGGTGAATTATCTTCGATATGTTGGCTCAGTTGACGGTGTACTATTTTCTCTGAGATTTTAGCTAGAAGCGGTATACTGGAGATGGGTCTGTATGAGTCCATCTTTGTGGGATCCAGTTTATTGTTCTTGAGCAGTGGTCTGATTGAAGTTTGTTTTAGGCTTCGGGGGAAGATGCCTGTCTGGAATGAGGTACCGATCAGTTTAGTCAAGAAGGTGCTGAGTTCAGTACGTAGGGTTTTTATCCAGAATGCTGGACATGGGTCGTTTGGTGCCGTGGTGGTGTTTATGTTCAGAATGATGTCTTGTATTTCTCTTTCAGTTGGGGTAGTAAAGGTGGAGATGGAGCATTGGGTAGCTGTCGATACTTGTGTAGGTACAGGTGGGTGGGAAGGAGCCGGCGTAATGTCTTGTAACCTGGATCTGGCGGGTAGGGTGGCCTGGTTTGCTTTGGTTTGCAGGTAATCTGCATATTTTTGTGGGTCAGGTTGGTTTGCCTGATCAGTTGAAGGTTCCTTAGCTAAGGATTTGACAATGTTGAATAGTTCATGCGGCTTATTGAGGGATCGTTGTAGAACCTCAGCATGGTGTTGCCTCATTGTCCTTGAAACTGCTGTTCTGTGGGCGCATAGCTGGGTAGAGTAAGCTTCCTTGCTTTCAGTCGATCTGGAGCGGCGCCAGCGTTTTTCTAGCTGTCGGAGTTGTCGGAGGGAGGTCTTGAGCTCGGGCGAATACCAAGGTGCTTTCTTCTTCTTGTCATGTGAAGCATTGATGGGAGGAGGGTCAATTGCAGCATTAAGGCATGAGTTCCATGTGGAAATCATGTCATCAAGATTCAATCCATGTGTATTGTGGAGAGGTTGTATTTTCTCTAAGACCTCTTCTCTGTTGAGCTGGCGGAAACGTTTTGAGACTGGTGCAGGTGGATTGTTTGAGGAATGAGGGTTGGAGAATGAGAAATGCAGTGGGTCGAGAGCATACACCCTCGGGGGCAATGCAGTGGCAGTTCAGCCAAGTGAAACATGTAGTTGCTCTCGACTATTTGCAGCACCCACGAGTCCAAAGTTATAAGAGATCACCTGGGGGCAAAATAAGGAGTAAGCCTTCCCTCAGTCAAAACCTTGCTCCTAGCTCTGGTTGCAGTGAAGGCTGGGTCTTTTGAGGCTTCTCGATGCTGCAGGCAAGGAGCCTGCGTTTTTTGCTGAGAGGTTTGAGGACCAGGAAAGTACCTGAACCTATGAGGCTAGTAAGACTTCAGGTCGCCACATCGATACCTCCTGTGATAGGCAGCTGGTTTGGACATGCTTCTCAAAAGCCTGTGAGGGTGACATGTTGCTTATCTATGATGCCCATCTTTTCCTTCCCCTACTCTCCGAAGAGGTTCTCTCCTCGGCAGGGCACATATGCCTGATTATTTTGCACTGACTGTTCCAGGTCAGAAGACTGAAGCTAGGCAAACCTGCGGGCTCCAATGCCCACTGCCGCCATTCTAGGCACTGTCTTGAAGGCATTGTAGGTTGCCCAGACCAGGAACTTCAAGCAGTCCTTGCCATGGCCCACCAGGGCAAGACAGTGTTCCAATTTCTCCATGGGAAGGAATTGGCACAAGTCAGCGAAATCATGCATGCCGTCCTTCAAGAAGATGCTCATGTAGAGCATGTAAGAGTGGACTCAAGCTGTGAGCATGGAGTTTTGGAAGCATCTCCTTCCGAAGGAATCCAACATCCGAGCCTCCCTACCCGAGGGCTTTGAGGAATGAGTCTTGGTGTTCTTGATCCTCTTAAGGGTGGACTACCACCAAGTAGTAGTTCGGGAGCTGAAGCTTCTCAAACCTAGCAGCTTTTTGGACTCTGTACATCGAGTCCAACTTCCTACTGACTGGTGGCACAGTGAAGGGGTTCTTTCACATCCTCATTTGTGGCTGCTGTAGTATGCGATGCATTGGCACAGTAACTACTTCCTTAGAGGCCAAGGAGTATTGGAGGATCTCCAACTCCTTTGCCATATCCCTCACAAAATTCTAGGAGGACATGTCCTCTAGAGGAGACTTCTGCCTTTTGTGTGGAGGGCATCTGAATCCAAGACACTCGAGAGGGAGATGGCCTCACTGGGATCCTGTGTCTGATCTCTGATACCCCAACGTCAATGCCTCTGCAGGCAGAGTGTGCATCTCGAGGACCAGCTGCACAATGCTTGATGCCGATGAGGCGGGCACAGAGGCAGCAGCAAGCTGTTTCTCCAGCAGTGATGCTACATGGAAATCGAGTGCCTGAAGGAGTCATTCCTTCATGGCTGCCAATTCCAAAGGCCTCGGGGCCTGAGCAGCTTCAACAAATGTCTCTGGTATGCATGCAGTGGTGTTGGCATGGTCTCTGCTGTTGGAAGCCAGTCTGTGCCCCTATGAAATTCTGGAGATTGAGGGGTTTTCCCTCAGAGTCACCTTGACGGGCCGCTCATGTCTACCACTCCTGATGTTCTGCTTGGAAGGGCTCCAATGCCAATGCACCCAGGCCTTTGCCCAGTGCTCGGATGGATCCCCCTGCAATGTCGATGGAGACTAGTTTGAATCCTTCCTCGAATCCAGGCAGAGACCGACTGATGGCCGATGCTCTGGGGCACTGCGGGTGCTCTGCTCTGATTGAGCCAGAACTAATTTATGTTGATGCATTCTTGGGGGATTCCTGGTAAGCCATCGAGACAAATGGCGGTGTCAAAGATGCTGAATCAAACCTCTAGCGAAAGAGGGATTCTCTGTTTCTTCTAACTCCTCAGGCCTCTCTTTGTCATCTGCAAGCACAAATTGCAAGAGGAGGGCTGGCGATCGGGACCCAGGCACCAGTTGTGCCTGTTGGTTATAGAGATAGTCCTGACACACTTGGTGTACTTCTTGAGTCAGACTGGCCGGTTTTTGGGACATGTCCAGGAAAATGACCAAGGCAAAATCAAAACAGCTCGATAGTGACCACAGACCCAATCGAGCCATAGGAAAAACAACCAAAAATGGAAACTTTACCGAAAAGTGCCAGAACCAATGAAGGACCTGCAATAGACAAAACCGACATGATTGACGGCAGGCACTAACAAAATGCTTGAACAGGAAGGCTCCCAAAAGGGAAAAAAAATCCAACGCTTACCGGCGGAGGACCGAAACAATGTCCATGGGGCTTTGTGGTAAAACAGAGAAGATGGTGCCACGGCAGACATGCAGGCACAGTGCAGCCTCCCAAAAGCTGGGGAGCATTACTGCATGGGGCTCCATCGGAGACATTACCCATACGTGACGGCTTACTTCCTGCATGTCCACGAAGAAAGGACATTGTCTGGTAAGTAAAATGTCATTTTCCATATTGTCCTGCTAGACCAGTCCTATGCCTCCACTGAGTGGGAAGAACATACAGCAGCTCACAAAACCTTAGAACCAAAGGCTGTGTCTGCGCACGCGTGGACATCCATGCGAAATTGCTTGACAGAAGTGGAAAGTGATACCCACGTTGCCCCTGCAACAAATGTCTGAACGGGCTAATGAGCTTTGCTCTGCTCACAAGGACACTTGCACTCGGGTAGAATGCGCAAACCCTCTGGAACTGGCTGGTTCTGCAACAGATACATGGAGGCAATGGCTTCCTTAATCCAGTGCCCTAATGTAGGCTTAGCCACCATGTCACCTTTGCATGGGTCAGCAAATAGCACAAAAAGATGGTCCGACGTACGAAAAGAATTCATAACCTCCAAGTACCGGAGAAGCACCCTCTGGACATCCACAAGGGGAAGAACCTTATCCTTCCCCTCACACTGCTCACATGAAAGGGGGAGGGGGTGGAAAAATCACCTCAGGTAAGAAGGAAGGCACAGGCCAAATAGAAACTGTCTCTTCAGAAAAAGAGAGTGAAGGATTTCTGCAAGACTGAGCCTGCAGCTCTGAAATCTGCCTTGAGGAACAAACTGTAACCAAGATAACGGTCTTGAGCATCAACTACACTGGATGTTTGATGCTTTCTTCAGGGGGTTCAGCGTCTGCGTCCTCCCTTCCGGTCTGTGGTCCCTTCATGGGATCTGTGTCTGATGTTCAGAGCCCTGATGTCGGAGCCCTTTGAGTCACTGAAGCACACATCAGGGCTCTGAGCACCAGACACAGATTCCATGAAGGGACCATAGACCGGAGGGGAGGACGCAGATGCTGAACCCCCTGAAGAAAACGTGAAACATCCAAGTGTAAGGCTAGAGACTTGCCAGTCACCAGACCTCTAAAACATGCCAAAGTTGCCACCTGAACCTTCTTCAGGGAGCTAAGAGAAAAAATTCCTCTCCATATCATCTTGCAGAAAGGCTAACAGAGACAGCACACCTTGGTGGCCTCAGAAGCCAGCTGCCAAGCACCGCACCAATCTCTCAAAGAGGCACCAGACCTGCCCATGTGCCAGGTTAGTAACATCCTCATGGCTCTGAGCAGAGCAGAACCACTGTCGGAGGGCATCCCTCACATGCTGGCCATCTCCTTTCAAGAACCAAGCTGTAAGCAAGAAGGGAGCTGGGTCCTCCAGGATGATCAGTCGCCGACGCAAGAGGCCTTGAGACTGAGGCAAATGAAGAAAAGGTGATGCTTGCAGAAGCCGCATCAGACCTCCGAACCATGCTCTCATCGGCCAATCTGGTGCTACCAGAATAATTCTTCCTGAGTGGCGACTTATATGCTGAATCGCATGCCCCACCAGGAGCCATGAAGGAAACATACAAAAGGTACTGACATGGCCAAGGATGAGCCAAGGTAACTCTGCCCTCGGACCCCATCTCCATGCGGCAACTGAAGAAGCAGAACACTTTGTATCAGAGAGGATCGCATTCAGATCCATCTTGGGGCAACCCCAGTGGCACAGAATCATCTGAAACACTTCCTGACTCAACTCACACCTTTCCTGGATCATAAGAACATAGGATACTGGGCTTGATGAACCTTGGTCTGACCCAGTATGGCATATCTTGTTTCCAACAGTGGCCAATCTAGGTCATATGTACCTAGCAATTTCCCCAAAAGACACAGGTTCCACAATGCTTGTACTGGGTCAAGCGTTGATATCCTGGGTCCCTTTTTAATAATGGTTTATGGACCTTTCCTCCAGAAACTTGTCCAAACCTTTTTTAAACCCAGCTACACTAACAGCCTTTACTACATCCTCCGGTAACAAATTCCAGAGTTTGATTACACGAGTGAAAAAAATATTTTCTCTTATTTGTCTTAAATAGTTTACCCTGTAGCTTCATTGCATGCCCCCTAGTCTTTCTATATTCTGATAACGTAAACAATCTAATCTATATTTACCCGTTCCACTCCATTCATTAATTTATAGACCTCTATCATATCTCCCCTCAGCCGTCTCTTTTCCAGGTTAAAGAGCCCTAACCTTTTTAGCCTTTCTTCATAGGAGTAGCCTTCCACCCCCTTTACCATTTTGGTGGCTCTTCTCTGTACCTTTTCTAATAACGCTATATCCTTTTTTAGATACGGCAACCAGAATTGCACACAATATTCAAGGTGTGGTCGCACCATGGAACGATACAGAGGCATTATAATATCCTTTGTTTTATTTTCCATTCCTTTCCTTATGATACCTAGCATTCTATTTGCTCTCTTGGCTGGCGCTGCACACTGGGCGGAGGGTTTTAACATGTTATCCACGTTGACGCCTAAATCTTTATCCTGGGTGGTGGTTCCCAATGTGGAACCTTGCATCGTGTAACCATAGTTTGGCTGAGAAGTTAGTTTCCACATTGCTCAGCACATTGCCAGGATGGGCAGAGACAGCTAAGAGGTGGCTCTTCACCCAGGCAGCCATTTCCAGGGCTACCCTGGCACTCTCCATGCCGCCCTGCCAATTGAGATAAGTCACTGCTGTGGCATTGTCTGGAAAACACACTTGAATCGCTTGGCCCTCGAGCAGGGACCAGAAACACGGAACTGCCAACCTGATGGCCCTTGCCTTGAAGTGGCTGATGGACCATACTGCCTTCCTGTGGTTCCAACAGGCTGGGGCATTTGGTTTTGGCAATGGGCTCCCCTGCCCAAGAGACTGTCATCTGTCATCAGAAGGATCCATGGGTAAGCATCCAGCAGCACACTCTTCCTCAGAGGACTGGGCTGCTGCCACCATCGCAGGCTGGCCTTTACCATCATCGGGAGCCTAAGCTCAAACTCCTAAGAACTTGGGGTACACAGAGTCAGCAAAGACCATTGGAGTGGCCATGGCAACATCTTGATTGTTGCTGCCATCAATCCGAGGAGCTGAAGATAATCCAACAACCTTTTAACTGCCTCCTGAGGCAGAAGACTCTGCCCCCTCGAGCATCAAATGTGCTCTAAGGAAATGGGAAGGCATCAACTGACTTTTCCTGACTGGAAAGCCTCAGCTGGGTAATCAAGCAGGACACCACTTGGCTTGATACTCGAGATGCCTCTGAAAGAGACTGGGCTCGGATGAGCCAGTCATCCAGATATGAGTGCACACAAATCCCTTGGTGTCATAGCACCACAGCCACCACCATCATGATCTTGGAGCACAGCCTTGAGGCAGTGGAAGTCTGAATGGGAGGGCGGTGAACAGAAAGAGCCAAACATGGCAAAATGCAGATACCTTGCTGATCCTCCCGGATTGGGATAAGAAAATATGCCTCGGCCAAATCCAGAGATGCTTTGAATACCCGTTAGTGCACCGCCTGAGACATGGATCACAAAATTTCCATATGGAAGCACAGGATGCACAAGTGCTCATTGACAACCTTGAGGTCCAGAATGGGCCGGAATGATCTGTCCTTTTTTGGCACCACAAAATAGACGGAATACATGTCCTTGGCCAAATTACCTGGGGGGAACGCACACCACTGCCTTCAGGGGTAACAACTTGTCCAAAGTGATCCGCACAGCAGCCCTTTTGTTCACAGAACCACAAGGAGAGATGATGAAAGCATCCAGGATTGACTCTTTGCATTCCAGGACACAGCCATACTGAATGTTGTCTAGCACCCTGCGATCCCATTCCTGAAGAAGAGCAAAGTCTGCCCCCAACCGGAGGAACCAGGGAATGGGCCCCCAAACTTTCATTGCACAGCCTGGGAGGGTCCTCCTAAGGAGGGGATTGAGGCCTAGGGCCCATGTGCTCCACTAAAGGACTGAGAATGAGCCAGAAGGCATTCCAGGCCGGTAGCGACAGGAGTCCCAAGACTCCTGGTAGTCTGACAAGTGCACCTTTGAGGAGTGGGTGAAGGCTGTCGGAAGAAGGGCTTCTGCCTGCTTCACAGGCCCCCTGGAAGGCAGTAAGATTATATCTCACCCAGGTCCTTCACCTTCTCCAAATCGGCCTCAAAAGAAGATTCCTTTTAAAGGCCAATCGGGTCAACTGGGATTTGGAAGATGCATCTGCTGCCTAGTGTCGGGGTCAAATCCAATGCCATGTCACCATCGACAGTGCGCTATCCCTGGCTGTAAAATGTACCACAATATACATTGCACCTGAAGGTGGCCGTAGCTGATCCCAAAAGGTGGTTAGTATCGTCCAGTGGAAGAGACTAAATCCACTGAAGTAGAGGCTCAAGACATTAGGCCTGTACATTTCGTCAACTGAAGACTAGCAGCCACTGTGGCAAACTGGTTCTTCAACCACAAATCCACCTTGCACTCCAGAGTAACCTTTAAGGCCGACCTGTCTTCCTCAGGAAAGGTTACCCATCTGGTAACTGCCGTGATCTGCGTATCCACCTTGGGGATATAAAACCACACAATGCACTCTATCTTCAGGACAGGGTACATCTTATACACCCTTAGTCCCCTTAGGCAGGGAGTCAGGGGAATCCTATTAGGACCGAATCATGTCCTTGATCGCCTCTGGGAACGGGGAGACAGTAGTGGAGTTTTGCACCCCTTGCAGGAGTGGGGATGCACATTTGGCTCCTGCTCTGTACCTGGAGCATCCACCAAGCTCAAGGTGGATGAGACCCTGGCAATCAACACTGCTAGTTCCTTCTTCTGGATCAAGCAGATCACACCGGCCTCTTTACAATCCTCCGAAGGCACGAGTACCTCTTAGGTCTACATCAGAGCCCAGAACCGAGACACTTGACTCCCAGTCACAGTCCAAATCTCGGACAGATCCCAGCTAATCCCCATCTCCAGGGGGCACCCTTTGCCAGGGACGTTTAGCCACAGGCAATCAAACAGGGTTTCCATTCTCACTGCACTCGGGGGGGGGGGGGGGGGAAACGTAGGGTCTGCATTTCCATGCCAGAATGTCATAAAAAGGAAAATAAATCTGGGGAGGACAATCTGGGCTCCAGAAGCTCTCCTCACAGAAATGACCCCTCAACACCAGGGGACATGGCCACTGTCAATCCACTAGAGGATGGAGGAGCAGCTCACAGCACAGTTGCTGGAACCTCTGGCCGGAAGGCAGATTATCCTTGGTACTCGCAGAAAATTCATGCCGGGCTCAGATCTTCTGCCCTGTAACTGTTTATCTTGCTTTTCAGACACTGTTTTAAAGTGGCTGGCAGGCAGATCCTCAGAGATTCCTGCGATCTTTGGGATAGAGTGGGGAGGGGGGGGGGGACAGAGGAATAGGGGGGGAAGAGGACACTGATTGTGTGAGGCTGCTGAACTCTTCCAATTTTCTGGCTTCTCAAGAGGCTTTTATGATAAGAGCGCTCTGCTGAACCAATTTTCCTTCCTTCTATGGCTACCGAAAAGACCGCAGTCTAGTGCAGCCTTCCACGTCAGGCTCAAATCAGAGTCAGGCTAAAGTCAGAGTCACCCTCAAGGTGGTTGTTCATAAGCATTTAAATCAAAATTTTCCTCTCAATTACTCAGATTTTCTTCCGAGTGGAAAAAATTCATCCATCATCTGCAGGAGACAAAAGAATACTGAAGAGACCTCTGGTGGCTGAGGCAAATAGAGGCATGGGAGTGATTTCATTGTAACCTAGGCTTTTCATTGGTTCTCTTTGTCGCCAACAACCTGCTGGTAGAGTAACACAACCCATTTGTCTGTACTGGTCTAGCAGGACGACATGGAAATTACTCTTCACTGATAAAGCTTCATTGTTTCCCTCACCTTTGTTTAACTTTGTGCTGTATTAACCGCTTTGATTGAAGGAAAAGGCGGGATACAAAACATGTTAAATAAATAAATAAATAAAATATATACTTTCATATTCAGTTCAGGTTACTTTGTTTGGTATGGAAGAGTTTACCATACACCAAGCAATAAGCCCTTGGTCGCAGTTTGTGATCAGGACATCTAGATTTTTTAGTATACCTCTCCCTAAAAATAGTTTGGTTGACTAAACCATTTCCTATATTTTTTCTGTAGCAGGGCCTTTGGCCTAGAATCAATTGCTAGCAGAAATACAGAGAATTAAATGTGACTACCTTCAGGAAAAAGTTAAGAACTTCATTTGCATTTGGGGGCAATTTATAGGTCTGATGGAATGACTGTGTGGAATTAAGGAGATTCAGATTTGAGGGGGGATATCAATGTCATTGTATTAGTCACACTAGCTTATTGTATATTATGTATTTTATTGTGCATGCTCTGTGACTCACTTAGAAGTGTTAGGATAGATGAAGAATAATGCTTTATAATAATTCATCACTCTGAATGAAAACCACCTTTTTCTAAAAAATAATGAAATGTTACCCTTCACCCCTCCATTTCCAGGGGTGATCCAACTCACGTTTTGTTTGCTGCTCTCTGGATGAAAAGATCCCATGAAAACTCCCAGTAGGATTCTGTGAAGGAATTGTGTAGAATACTCTTCAGTGATCTTTTTCTTAGGACCCCCCTACTATAGCCTGGTCAGTTATTCAAGCATATATGGGTCTTTGTGATCCACGGCAGTTCCATTTTCCTCCTTTCGGGATGCCCAATTTAAGTGTAGATATCCAAATGTACACTCTATAACCATGAGGTCTAATAATGGTTTTGTGCAGAAGGAAAATGGCATTTTTCTTCCATGTTCCTACCTCTATTTAACATAGTGCAGTCCCAGTTTTCAATAATATCCTCCATCGAACCAGAAAAAAAACACTAAATAAAAAATACTTACCCTATCATCTCTCTTTGACATATTATGCAACACCTCTTTGTTTAGGAATTGTTGTAGTCATACCTGAAAAGGTAACATTTTGTGATATTATGGTTAACTATTACAAAACTCTTAACACCTAACCAAAGAGACAGGATCAAACTGTATTCCAAGTTTAAAAATCAAGGGGCATGTTTACTAACATGCGCTACAGAGGTAGCACAGGGGTTAGCGTGTGGCATTACCATGCTAAAAAGCAGCATGGGGCCTTGTGCTACTCTGGCAGTGCGCAACTGGGCAGGACGGGGCATTTGAGACGGCATGGCTAGTTCAGACCCACGATACTTGTTTGCGCCACAAGAAGCATGGGTGAAAACTAATACTACCTCAATGGGTGGCACTGAATGCTGTACCACAATATGGCAACTGTAGAGGGACAGATATACCTGCCCACCTGCAGTTATCACCAAGCCTGTGCTGATAACGCAACTCAGATGCACATGATCGGTGAGGGACTTAGCAAACATGCCCCTAAATTAGCAGAGAAAGCAGTGTTAAAGGAGGCACCTGCTATAAAAGAAAAATAATTTCTACATTTGTTTAATTAGCTGGAAACATGATAGTGCTATAACAAGCAAACACACCAACAATAAGCAAAGAATACACAAAAGACAAAAATCTTATGACATAAAACAGTACATAGGCTTTATACATGCAAGACAGACATCAAATACATATAAAAACAACAGTGTATGGAAAAATAAAAACAACAAATATCCAAGATAGATCTCAAAAATCATCTTGAGAGATGGAGTTTCCCTAATTAGTTAGATTTTTGCACATGGCGTGAACGAAATGTAAAACAGAGTCCATTGCCAAGCCATTTTCTCAGGAAAAAATATGCATGTGTTGGTGAAACAGTACATCAAAGAGGTACGATAAGAGGAAGTGAAAACCTAACTGAATCAGCCAGAAAAATAGTACCTCAACATCTGAATGAGAAAAATAGATGCAGCTTTTAAAACTAGATAATAGGGGAAAACTGACAGTCGCCCAAGATCGCATGGTTCGGAGGGATGTATCCTTGAGGGATACTAGCAAAAGAATGAAGTTAGGGCATATCGGCAGAGGTTCCAATAAAGACAAAAGTAACCAAAATGCCCTTAGGTACACAGCAAACAGAATTTAAAGATAGCGTAGTTACTCACCTGTAACAGGTGTTCTCCAGGGACAGCAGGAATCAGTCCTCACTTATGGGTGACATCGGCACCAATGGAGCCCGCGCGGAGCAATTCACCAGCTTTCAAAGAAAGCCTTTGGGATTGCTGCCACACATGTGTGGTCCTCTTACCACTCAAAGGTGCCATCTTGCTCAGTCAGATCCCCTATCTAGAGCCCTACTAAGCAGATGGCAAGGGAAGGATAAAAAGATTGCAGCTCTTCAGGGGAGGTGGGAGGGTAGTGAGGACTGATTCCTGCTGTCTCTAGAGAACATCTGTTACAGGTGAGTAACTACGCTTTCTCCAGGAACAAGCAGGAAATCACTCCTCACTTATGGGACTCCCCAGCAACAGGCTACTGAACCTGTCAGCCAAAAACGCCTCCGCGAGGCCATGAGCAGAAGCCAATGTCCGAAGGAAGCCCGAGTCCTCGGGCCAAGCTCTCGGTAGCCGCAAAAGGGTTGGAGGGCAGGAGTTGCTTAAACCTCAAACAGACTACAGAGTACAGCCTGGCCGAAGGTGCTGTCCCGGCAGGACTCCCTCTCAAGGCAATAGTGCGAAGTGAAGGTATTCGCTGAAGTCCAGGTCGCAGCCCGGCAGATGTCCGTCAGAGGCACAGAGCGCAGCGAAGCCACCGACCCCACCTTGGCACGGAAGGCATGCGCAGTGACACGACGATCCAGCAGGGCGCCCGTTTTTGCCTGGGCAAAGGCGAGGCAATCCGCCACCCAGATGTAGAAGGTGCACTTGGCGACTGCCAGCCCCAGATGGTTGGGATCGTAGGCGATGAAGAGCCGGTCGGACTTGCAATGACCATGGGTGCGCTGCAGATAGAAGGCGAGAGCCCTCTTGCAGTCGAGTGTATGCAGAACCTCCAATACCCGATCGGCGTGAGGTCCTGGGAAGGTGGTCGGCAGAACCACCTACCGATTGAGGTGGAAATCTGAGACAACCTTCAGTAGGAACTTGGGGTGGGTGCATAGGACCATCCTGTTCCTGTAAAACCTGGTATAGGGGACCTTGGCCATGAGGGCTTGAAGTTCGCTAACTCGCCGCACTGAGATCAGTGCCACCAGGAAAACCACCTTCCAGGAGAGGTGCTGGAGCGAGCATGTCACCATCAGCTCAAAGGGTGGCCACGTCAGCTGCAGGAGGGGGAAACTCTGGTTAAAGACAAGAATAGTTTCTACAGGCAAATGGAATATTTGGAGAATCAGGTGTGTCGTAATAATCTTCGCCTGTTGAACTTTCCCAGATCACCCCTCATATCTGCCATAGATATGGTTAAAAAATATTTGACTGAAATCTTAGGAATGGACTCTGACTCTCATCCCCCTCTCGTCAGGTACCAATACCGAGTGGCTTAGGTGCACTCTGTGGTCAGGGTGACTTTGGAGGTTTGAACCTTACAGAGTTTTTGGAATCCTCTATGGAGGTGGTTACACAGCCAGCCACCTTAGTAGTTACCTTTGCTTTAGTTTGAACGCGATGCTGTTTTTAAAACGTATTTCCGCTCAATGAATAATTTGTTTCTAGGCTCTAAAATTCGTATATTTCCTGATCTATCTAGATTTACACAGAAGCGGCACCAGGATTTCCTGGCCCTTAGATTCAAATCATTGGCTTTGGGTCTTACCTTCATGTTACGATTTCCTTGTGTTTGTATGATTGTTTGTGAAGCGAAGAATTTTGTGTTTTATGAACCTATACAACTAAATGACTTCATTGTGGCTAGAGAGGAGATAAATGTCCACCTTCGTGACCGACAGTCACCTTTGTAGGTCCACTGGGAAAGGGCTTAGTTAAGGGGTGTGCGCTCAGAGATTGTTTTTGTATTATATATTTTGAATTACTTTTTCCTAGACTTGGATCCATTTTCCTCTTATTGTGGGCTAATGTTAAGTAATTTTCATCAACAGGTTCTGTTATTTATATTTTCCTTTGCTATTTCTATGTTTCTATTCACATTTTGGTCTGGAGTGTAATAATTGAAATTGTTAATAAATATAAAATAAAAATAAAAAGCCTTAATAATAAATAAAAGGAGGGGGAGGCGTGAGAGAGAGGAGGGGAGGAAAGGTGGGAGGGAAAGAGGTACTGGTTGCATTAAAAAAAACGAAAAGAATTGATAAAAAGAATAAAAGGGGAACTTCCTTAAAATAATAAAACTCAAAAAATTAAGAACTTAGAGAAAAACAGAGAAGTCCTGATCTATGTTTAGCCCATGGGGAGTGAAGGAGCCCAAATTAAAAATCGCCTCCTCTCCAATGGGGTTTCACTACCTTAATCACAAACTTGAGGTCCGATAGGGAATGTTATGGTCTATATAGTGGTCTGTCCCTGTAATACATTCTATGTAAGACAAAAACGTAGCATACGTATAGTGGAGCACAGGAATTACCTAAAATGGCGGGTTGAAGACAAATCTCTTGTTGCGCACTGGGTTTCAGAACAACATTCCCTATTGGACCTCAGGTTCTTTGTGATTAAGATAGTAAAACCCCATTGGAGAGGAGGCAATAAAGAGAAGATTTTATTACAGCTAGAATAAAAGTATATTTTTAATTTGGTTTCCTTCACTCCTCATGGGCTAAACATGGATCAGTACCTTCTCTATTTTTCTATAGATTCTTAATTTTTTTAGTTTTATTATTTTAATAAGTTCCCCTTTTATTATTCCTTTTATCAATTCTTTTAGTTTTAATACACCCAGTACCTCTTCTCCTCCCACCCTCTCTCTTTTCCCTCTCTCCCCCTTCACCTTCCTTCCATCTTCTCTCCACCCCCTTTCCTCTTTCTCCCCCCCCCCCCCCATTTAATATTAGGTATTTTAATGTACTCTTATGGTTTTACTTTTACTTTGTTCGGTTTTATGAGTTTTAGCAGGTCTTACTTTTATTATTTTTTTAGGACTTTTTTTTAGGTTTCTATTCTTTTTAATGGTCAATTTTTAATTTTTTAGCTGCCTTTTACACTTTTAGTTTTTTATTCCCTGTGCTCATATTCACTTTGGTGTTGCCCTTACCATGGCACCTTTTTCATTGTTTGACGTTTGAGAATAGATCAGAAAAGTACTTGTTCATCTTTAAGTATGGTTTTAAATGATATGCTTTTAATGGTTCTTATTATTTTACTATTTGACACTTATTATTTTTACTATTAAATTTCATATCCTTGGGTTGATCAAATCATCCTCTATCAGTTCTCATAATTTGTGTTCAAGCAAGCTAATGGAGTTATGCCACTGCATATTCAATAGTTGGCCTGGCAGCCACAGGGGCTCTGTACTGTATGTTGCCTTTTTGTGACTAATTTATACTCTAACTCCTCTGGCTCTTCCCTTCATTTTTGGGCAGTCCTGCTTTTCGATCTTTTATTGCCTCAGGGTATGTTTAGTTAAAGAGTAGTTACTCACCTGTAACAGGTGTTCTCCAGGAGCAGCAGGAATCAGTCCTCACATATGGGTGACGTCAGCGCCGATGGAGCCCTCGCGGAGCAATTTTCCCCAGCTTTCAAAGAAAGCCTTTGGGAATTGCAGCGCGCATGCGCGATCCTCTTCCCGCCCAAGGGTGCCATCTTGCTCAGTCAGATGACATAGCGAAAAGACAGCAAAAAATTAGCAAAAAACGAAAGCTTCGAACTGCAACTCCAAGGGGAGGAGGGAGGGTTGTGAGGACTGATTCCTGCTGCTCCTGGAGAACACCTGTTACAGGTGAGTAACTACTCTTTCTCCAGGACCAAGCAGGAAGTCAGTCCTCACATATGGGACTCCCCAGCTTAAGGCTACCGGAGACCCTAAGCTCAAAAAGGAGCTCCCTCAAGCTCAGTAGCACAGAAGGAAGGAATCTTCTCTGAATACGCCTCCAACCGGTAGCCCAACATCCAGGACGGAGGGTAGGAGTTGCCTATACCTCAAAGAGATTACGGAGGACTGCCTGTCCGAAAGCACTGTCCCTGCGGGACTCCCTCTCCAGGCAGTAATGGGCTGCAAATGTCTGGCTTGAAGACCAAGTAGCGGCCCGGCAGATGTCTGCCAATGGAACAGAGCGGAGGTAAGCCACTGACGTAGCCTTCGCCCTAACTCGATGAGCCGTGACTCGACCTTTCAACGAGAGGCCGGCTGCCTCGTAAGCCCAAGCGATACAGTCAGCAATCCAGATGGACAGAGTACGCTTGGAGACAGGGAGCCCCAACTTATTGGGGTCATAAGAGACGAAGAGCTGAACAGCTCGTCTGTGCTCCCGCGTACGGTCAAGGTAGAAGGTTAACGCCCTTCTACAGTCCAGGGTATGCAGGACCGTTTCAGCTCGGCTGGAGTGTGGCCTGGGAAAGTAGGTCGGAAGTACCACCTCCTGGTTGATGTGAAAAGGGGAAACCACTTTGGGAAGAAACTTTGGGTGAGTCCGTAGGACTACCCTATTCTTGTAGAACCTAGTGTAAGGAGGATCAGATACTAGGGCTTGTAGCTCACTAACGCGTCTAGCAGAAGTGAGGGCAACCAAGAACAAGGTTTTCCAAGAAAGAAAACGAAGATGACAGGTAGCCATAGGTTCAAAGGGCGGACAGGTAATCCGCTGTAAAACCACATTCAGATCCCAGTCAGGGGCTGGTGGGCGCAAAGGTGGTTTAAGGAGAAGGAGGCCTCTGAGAAAACGAGCCACTAGAGGGTGGCTGGAAAGAGGTCTTCCATCCACCGGCATGTGATGCGCAGAAAAAGCACTGAGGTGGACCCTGACCGAGTTGGATTTAAGTCAAAGATTGGAGAGGCAAAGCAAGTACTGCAAGACCACTGATGCTGAACAGGAGAAGGGATCTTGAGACTGCTGAGCACACCAGACGGAGAACCGACGCCACTTAAAAGCGTAGGACTTCCGGGTGGAGGGCCGCCTGGAGGCCAAGACGACTTCCTCCACATCTGGAGGCAGCCGGAGGGGAGCAAGGACTACCCTTTCAGCAGCCAGGCCATCAGATGAAGGGACCGGAGGTTGGGGTGCAGGAGAGTCCCCTGATCCTGTGACAGGAGGTCGGGTTGAAACCCCAGAGGAAGAGGAGTGTCCACCGCCAGCTGCATCAGAAGCGGGAACCAAGGTTGTCTCGGCCACCGGGGAGCCACTAGGATCATCGAGGCTTTGTTTCTGAGAACTTTGAAGAGTGTCCGAGACACCAGCGGCATGGGAGGAAAGGCATACAAGAGAGGCCTGTGGACCATGGAATCAGAAAAGCATCCGCCGCTACTCTGATGCGGTTGTCGAGAGCAGAATCTGGGAAGTTGCCTGTTCAAAGGACTGGCAAACAGATCCATGGTGGGGAGGCCCCACTTGAGAAAGATCCGCTGAACCACCAACGGATCCAACCTCCACTCGTGTGGCTGGAGGATCCTGCTTAGCTTGTCTGCCAGGTAATTTTCCTGACCTGGGAGATAGACAGCCTTGAGGATGATGTCGTGGTGGACGGCCCAAGAGCACAGTTTCTGCGCCTCCTGACAGAGAAGGAAGGAGCCTGTTCCGCCTTGTTTGTTCACGTAGAACATTGCAACCTGATTGTCTGTCTGGACCAGCACAGACTGGTGAGTAGTCAGGTGGGAGAAGGCTCTGAGAGCTAGGCGGATGGCTCTGAGCTCCAGGAAGTTTATCTGCTGAGCAGACTCCCAAGGAGTCCAGAGGCCTTGAGTACATTTCCCTTGGCAATGAGCTCCCCAGCCCAGGAGAGAAGCATCGGTCGTCAGGACCTGAGAAGGCGGAGGAGGCTGAAAAGCCATTCCTAGCACTAGGTTTGGCAGATGAAGCCACCATTATAGAGAAGATACCAGCGGGTCGGAGATCTGTACGGAGTCCGCTAGGCTCCCAGTGGCCTGATGCCATTGTGTGCGAAGGCACCATTGAGCAGGGCGCATGTTTAGGCGGGCATTGGGGGTCACATGGACTGTGGAAGCCATATGGCCGAGCAGTCGCAGAAATTGCCTGGCAGAGACCAGGGAATTGCTGCGAAAGTGGCTGGCAAGATCCATGAGCCTGTTTGCCCTGTCCAGAGGCAGAAAAGCTTGCGCCTGAAGCGTGTTCAATCTTGCGCCGATGAACTCGAGATCCTCAGAGGGGAGCAAAGTGGACTTTGCGAAGTTTATGACAAAGCCCAAGTACTGGAGCAGAGCCACAGTGCGGTGCGTGGCGTGAATGGCCTCTTGGGAAGACTGTGCTCTGATGAGCCAGTCGTCCAGGTATGGAAATACAAAGAGGCCTTGAAGTCTCAGATAAGCCGCCACCACTGCTAGACATTTGGTGAACACCCTTGGTGCGGAGGATAGACCAAAGGGTAGTACTCTGTACTGGTAATGATTGCCCCCCACAACAAACCTGAGATATTGTCTGTGGCTGGGGTGAATGAGGATGTGAGTGTAGGCATCCTTTAGATCTAAGGAGCATAGCCAGTCTCCCTGCTGGAGGTAGGGCAGCAGGATTCCAAGGGTAAGCATCTTGAACCTTTCCTTTGCGAGGAACTTGTTGAGGTTGCGCAAGTCCAGGATGGGTCTGAGGCCTCCTGTTCTTTTTGGTATCAGAAAGTACCTGGAGTAAAACCCTTGACTCCTCAGGTGGTGGGGCACCGGTTCCACAGCCTGTTCCTGAAGAAGACTTGCTAACTCCTGAAGGAGTAAGTCCCTGTGCAGAGGGAGTCGAAGAGGCTCCCCTGGGAAATAGGAGGGAGGTACCTGGTGAAAGTGAAGAAGATAGCCCTTTTGAACTATGTGAAGCACCCAGGTATCTGTGGTGATGTTGGACCACCTGTGGGCAAAGTGGACCAGCCGGCCTCCTGTGATGAGAGAAACCAGCTGAGGGGGAGAGGCTATGCTGATGAAGTCAAAAACCCCCACCCTGCTGAGCAGGGGCCGGTGGTGCAGGCTTGGGGGCTTGCTGCCTACGGGACCCATTACCCCGTCCCTTGGCCTGCTTACCCTGTGGGGGAGCTGCTGAGGCCTGATAATGAGGGTAGTGTTGATAGGCAGCCGCCTTCCTCGGGTAAAAGGGCTTTTTCCCCGAGCCCTTCTTCTGAGAAGGGGCAGAGGTCTTCCTTGAGAGACGAGTCCTGGTGAGAGTCTCGGTCTCGATCTGTGCAGCCTTCTCATCCATGGGCTTGCCAAAGAGGTTTTCACCTCTGCAGGGGACATCGAACAACTTGTCCTGCACCCATGGCTCGAGGTCGGATGTCTGAAGCCAAGCCTGGCGGCGGCCACCGATGCCAGCTGCGGCTACTCGAGCCGATGCCTCAAAACCATCGTAGGCTGCTCGAGAGATAAACTTTGAGCACTCCCGAATACCAGTGGACAAGGTTTGGAACCTCTGCAAAGGTTCGTCGGAGAGACCAGCAGAGAACCCGGCTATTTCTTTAGCCAGGTCTCGGAGATACATGCCCATGTAGAGCTGATAGGTCTGGACTCGACAAGCAAGCATAGAGCCCTGGAAACACTTCCTACCGAGGGCATCCAGGCTCCGAGCCTCCCGACCTGAGGCACCGAGGAGTGCATCTTTTGACTCTTAAGTCTATGCATGGCCGATTCCACCACCATGGAATGGTGCGGTAGTTGTGCCTTTTGGAACCCGGGGCTCTTGCGGACTCGATAAATGGAATCGACCCGCTTGCTTAACACCGGCGACGACGCCGGGCTCTCCCACATGCGGAAGAGAAGTCGTTCCAGCATCGGAGGAACCAGTACAACAAAGGCCTCCTTCGGGGGAGAGTCATATTGGAGGGTGTCGAGTTCCTCGATTCGAGGCTCCTCCTGGGGATCCGCGGGGAAGGCCAAGGCCTTGGTCATATCCCGCACGAAGTCCGAGAACCGGGTATCCTCCGGGGGGGTCCGTCTCCGAGGTTCGGACTCGGGGGAGTCCGATGGGACACACCGAGTCCGAAAAGAACCAGGTGACTCTTCGTCCTCGGATTCCCAGGCTGACTCCTCGGAGATGGAGTCGAGCGGCTCCGGTCGGGAGGGCATCGATGCCATCTGCCCCGACGCGAGGGGGTCGGTGTCGACGACCTCGGTCCCGAACGGGAGGCCGAAGGAGACCGCGACCGAGGATCGACTCGAGCCCTCATGGACTCGAGGATTGGCTCGGTCTCCGGGGTCGACTTGGACGTCGACGTCCCGGTGGTCAGGGCAGAAGCACCGGCGAGGCCAGCGATCAATGCCCGCTGCTGGTCCATGAAGGCAGCGAAAATGCTCTCCAAGGCCGTCAACCTGAGTCCGAGTTCAGGAGACCCAGCAGCCCCCGACTCGGGCCCCGACGGCGTCGGGCCCGACGTCAGGTCCTTCGGAGGCGAGTCCACGAGGACAACAGTACTTACGGGAGCGGGCGAGTCCATCTCGAGACGAGGATGTTTAGACGGCCTCTCCATCTCCGAGGACCCGGGACGGGAATCGGGGCTATGCGACCTGGCCCTCGAGGAACCAGGAGCGTCCACCGACCCCGCCCTCGCGGGTTTCTTCTTCCGATGATGTTCCCGGGTAGGAGACCCCTGTTCAGAGGAACTGCGACGATGCTCAGGACCAGAGTCCCGAGACGTCGAAGCCTCTGACGAGGTCCGAGCCCGGCCGGAGTCAGAGAAGATACGTGCCCGCTGATGCTGCCGATTCCTCAACGCTTTTGAGGACATTTTGCCACACGGACCACAGATCATCGGGTCATGATCGGGTCCGAGGCAGCGGAGGCAGTAATCGTGTGTGTCGGTAAGAGACATGAGTTTCTTACACCGATCACACTTCTTAAACCTGCTGGCAGCCATCGGGGGAAAAAGGGCCCCTGCGAGGTCAAAAGACCGGGCTGCCAGTGAAAAAGAAAAAAGGCGCGAAACCTGTCACGAAGGACAAAAAAACGAAAAATAAAGAACGGACTCGCAACCGGCGTCGCGGGTCCGGGCGGGAAAAGAACCGGCGTCGAACTGAGAAAAAACAAATAAAATCAACTTTTCTGCGGGGAATCACAAGCAACGTCTGTAGTGCTCCGCGGAAAAAAGAAGACTGAGCAAGATGGCACCCTTGGGCGGGAAGAGGACTGCGCATGCGCGCTGCAATTCCCAAAGGCTTTCTTTGAAAGCTGGGGAAAATTGCTCCGCGAGGGCTCCGTCGGCGCCGACGTCACCCGTATGTGAGGACTGACTTCCTGCTTGGTCCTGGAGAATTATATGTAACCTCCTCCTTCCCTCAGATCAGTAGGCTCTCACGTCTAAACGGCTCTTTTATTTATTTAGTATTACATTAACTTATGTTTGTTGGGTTTCTTTAAATATATACAGCATTTCCACCAGTTATTATTGGGGCTGTCCAGCGTTACTATTAATTTTCTAAACATTATATCAGTTCAAGCTTGACAGGCTTTACAGTACTTAGCATATACGGCAGCTCAACACTGATTGCATGAGCAGACTTCACAGTTTGGCAATTTCACCTTCACTTTTATTAAGCCGAAGTTGCTAGATTTTAAGCCTTTTTCATGTTTTGATTTATCATTTATTCACATTTTATTTTACATTTTTGAAATGACTGGTTGTCTACTATATATAGCCGATAGCATCCTGTTGCCATGGCAACGTTAATTAGGGGTTTGGCACCAAAATTCTCTTAAATGGCGTTCCTCAATGGCTCTCAATTCTAAAAGTTCTGGATATAAACGGATCAGTTAAGCTTTTTCCCCTCTTTTTTGCTTGACAATTTTATTCTTGCTCAACTTTATAGTACCTTGATTATATTGATCAAATTGGTGGAGGGGTTGCGCTTTATATTAGAGAGGGCATTGAGTCACAAAGGATTAAAGTTTTGCAGGAAAGAAAATCCACTGTAGAATCTCTAAGGATTGAAATTCCATGTAAAAAGGGGAAAGCAATGGCAGTGGGGTTATACTATCGACCGCCTGGCCAGAATGAACAAACGGATAATGAATGCTCAAAGAAATCAGGGAAGCTAACAAAACTTACAGAACAGTAATAATAATGGGCGATTTCAATTACCCAGGTATTGACTGGGTCATGTCACGGCAGGACATGCTAGAGAGAGAAAGTTTCTAGATGAAATAAATGACTGCTTCTTGGAGCAGCTGGTTCATGAACCGACCAGAGGTGAAGCCATTTTGGACTTAGTCCTTGGTGGAACACCAGATCTGGTGCAAGAGATAAGGGTGTTTTGGCCACTTGGCAATAGTGATCATAGCATGATCGCGTTTAATTTAATTAATGTAGGAGGGATGGTAAGGAAATCCACAGTACTACCTTTTAACTTTCAAAAGGAAGACTATGATAAAATGAGGAAAATAGTTAAGAAACTAAAAGGAGCAGTTGCAAAGGTTAAAGACTTCCATCAAGCTTGAATGTTTAAAAATACTATCTTGGAAGCACAGACCAGCTGTATTCCATGCTTTAAGAAAAGTGGAAGGAAGTCCAAAAAACTGACAGCATGGTTTAAAGGTGAAGTCAGAGAGGCTGTTGCCAAAAAATCATCTTTCAGGAGATGGAAAAAAGAGCTAAATGATGAAAACGGGAAACAGCACAAGCATTGGCAAGTTAAATGCAAGGCATTGATATGGCAGGCAAAGAGAGAATTTGAGAAGAAACTTGCTGTGGAAGCAAAAACGCGTAACAAAGACTTTTTCAAGTACATTCATAGCAAGAAACCTGTGAGAGTCAGTTGGACCATTAGATGATAGAGGGGTAAAAGGGGCAATAAGAGGGGACAAGGCTATAGCGGAGAGACTGAATGAATTCTTTGTTTCGGTCTTTACTGAGGAAGATGTAGGGATGTTACTCATGACTGAAGTGGTATTTAAAGGTGATACTGTAGAAGAAATAAATGTTGATACACCGGGAAGATGTATTACAACTATTTAATAAACTGAAGAGTAGCAAATCAGTGGACCAGATGCCATACATCCAAGGGCGCTGTTAAGAACTGAAATATCAGATCACAGATTACTAATAGCAAGTCTGCAAACTATCATTAAAAGCATCTGTAATACCTGAAGATTGGAGGATGGCCAATGTAACGCCAATTTCTAAAAAAGGGTTCCAGAGGTGATCCGGGAAACTAAAGACCGGTGAGCCCAATGTCAGTAACGGGAAAAATGGTAGAAGCCATCATAAAGAACAAAAATACTGAAAATGTAGAGTCATGGCTTAATCGGAGACAGCCAACATGGCTTTAGCCAAGGAAAGACTTGTCTTACTAATCTGTTATGTTTTATTGAAGGTGTGAATAAACAGGTAGACAAAGGTGAGTCGGTTCATACAGTGTATCTGGACTTTCAGAAAGCCTCTGACAAGGTCCCTCATCAGAGACTTTTGTCGAAACTAAAAAGTCATGGGATAGGAGGCAGTGTACTATTGTGGATCAGGAACTGCTTAAAAGATAGAAAGCAGAGGGTAGGGCTAAATGGCCAATTTTACCAATGGAAAAATGTGAATAGTGGAGTACCCCAGGGATCTGTGCTGGGTCCACTGCTTTTTGACATATTCATAAATGACCTCGAAAAGGGAATAACGAGTGAGCTTATCAAATTTGCAGATGACACAAAGCTATTTAAAGTTGTTAAACCCCATGAAGATTGTGGAAAATTGTAAGAGGATCTTGATAAATTAGAAGACTGGGCATCCAAGTGGCAGATGAAATTTAATGTGGACAAGTGCAAATAGTTATACACCTAGGAAACAACCCAAACTATGGTTACACGATGCAAGGTTCCACATTGGGAACCACCACCCAGGAAAAAGATTTAGGCGTCATCATGGATAACGTTAAAAACCTCTGCCCAGTGTGCAGCGGTGGCCAATAGAGCAAATAGAATGTTAGGTATCATAAGAAAAGGAATGGAAAATAAAACAAAGGATATTATAATGCCTCTGTATCGTTCCATGGTGTGACACAGGGGGGCTGGGGGCTCGGACGAGAGCTGGAGTAGAAGCGGGAACCAAGGCTGTCGAGGCCACAAGGGGGTCAGGAGGATCACCGAAGCTTGGTCCTGCTGAATCCCGTGGAGGGTCCTCATAATGAGAGGAGTGGGAGGGAACGCGTAAAGAAGGCCGGAGGTCTAGCTCAAGAGGAACGCATCCGGAGCCACCCTGCTCGGGTGTGGAACGAGGCCGCAGAAGTGGACGAGCTGCGCATTCGCCGGACTGGCATACAGGTCCATGGATGGGGTCCCCCACCGCTGGAACAAGACGCCGGCGACCTCCGGATCCAAGCACCACTCGTGTGGGTGTAAAATCTTGCCAAGTTTGTCTGCGGGGACATTCTTCTGGCCAGGGAGGTAGACCGCTCGCAGAGTCATCCCCTGGTGAGAGGCAAAGGAGCAAAGGAGGATTGCCTCTCGGCAGAGGCGGCGTGATCCTGTTCCCCCCTCCTTGTTGATGTAAAACATGGCTAGCCTGTTGTCGGTCTGCACGAGCACCGACTTCCCCCTCAGATGGCCCTTGAAGGCCCTCAGGGCCCATCGAACCGCCTGAAGCTCAAGCAGGTTGATCTGCTGCCGAGACTCCTCAGGCGATCACTGCCCTTGGGCGCACAATGCACCACAGTGGGTTCCCCACCCCAGCAGGGACGCATCCGTCGTTAGGACGAGCTCATGTTGTGGGGTCTGGAAGGGCATTCCCTGAAGGAGACTTCGGGGGTCCCGCCACCAACTCAGAGTTGTGGAGACTACAGTAGACCCGGATAGGGTCCCTGAGATGGCCGAAGGCCTGGCTCCATTGTGCCCTGAGACACCACTGGGCTGTCCACATGTGCATGCGGGCGTGGGAGACCACATGGATGGTGGAGGCCATGTGCCCGAGGAGGCTCAACATGGCCCACGCCGTAACCCAAGTCCTATTTTGGATCTGGGACGCCACAGCCCGAAGGCGGTCTGCTTGGTCTGTAGGAAGGAAGGTGGTCGCCTGCACAGTGTCGAGGAATGTGCCGATGAACTCCAGGGTCTGCATTGGCTCGAGGTGGGACTTGGAGTAGTTGACCAGGAAGCAGAGGCACTCGAGGAGAAGGATTATGCGTGATGCCACCAGGCAGGCTTCGCCGATCGAGGACCCCGTGACAAGTCAATCATCAAAGTAGGGGAAAACGGGTATGCCCTGCTGCCTGAGGAAGGCGGCGGCTGCGGAGAGGCACTTTGTGAAAACCCGCGGTGCGGATGTGAGCCCGAAGGGGAGCACTCTGTACTGGTAGTGTTCCCCCTGCACCCTGAAGCGCAGGTATTGTCTGTGCTGGTGGTGAACTAGGATATGGGCATAAGCGTCCCTGAGGTCTAAGGAGCATAGCCAATTGCCCTGCTGGAGGAAGGGCAGCAGGACACCAAGCGACAACATTTTGAACTTCTCATGCACAAGGAACTTGTTGAGGTTTCTGAGGTCGAGGATGGGGCACAGGCCCCCTGTCTTTTTCAGGACGAGAAAGTAGCGGGAGTAGAACCCCTGACCTCGAAGGTGCCGCGGTACTTTCTCGACTGCCCGTTGGGTGAGGAAGTGGGACAGTTCCCACTGCAAGAAGGTCTGGTGCACAAGGAGCCAAGCAGGCTCCACTGGGGAGAAGGGAGGACGGCGCTTGTCCAGGTGGAGACGGTATCCGTCGTGGATCACCCAGAGGGCCCAGGTGTCTGACGTGATCGACGCCCACTCTGGGGCGAATAGGGACAGGCGTCCCCCCATCGGCGGAAGAGCTGCCGGGGGGCGAGAGGCTATGCAGATGGCGTCAAAACCCCTACATAGGCTGGGGCAGCGCCGGTGGTTGGGCCTTAGGCCCTTTAGGTTTACGGTGGCCATATGCATCTCCCTTCCCCTGCGTGTTGGGAGCCGGTGCAGAGGTGGGCGGGAAAGACGGGTGACCCCTCTAGGGGAGCCCCTTCCATTGGAAGAATGGCTTCTTGGTTTGCTGCTTCTTCCTAGGGAAGGAGGAGGTTTTGTGCAAGACGAGTTTGAATCATGAACTCAGTTTCTATCCTCAGCAGCCTTACCCTCTGTAAGTTTACCAAACAGTTGCTCACCAAGGCAGGGGACATCCAGGAGCTTCTCTTAGACCCACTGCTTCAGGTCCAAGGACTGGAGCCATACCTGGCGTCAGGCCCCGATGGCGGCTGCCTCCACCCAGGCGAAGGACTCAAACCCATCATATGCGGTGCAGGAGAGGTACTTGGAACACTCTGTGATGGATTTCAGTAGGGTTTGGAACCTTAGAAGAGGTTCACCCCTGAGGCCCATGGCAAACCCGCTGAGCTCCTTGGCGAGGTCACACAGGAACATGCCCATATACAGTTGGTATGCCTGGATACAGCAAGCGAGCATGGAACCCTAATAGGCCTTTCGCCACAAGGCATCGAGGGCTCTCGACTCCCTGCCTGGGGGGACCAAAGAATGAAACTTTGGGCTTTTTTGCTTCCGCATTGCCGATTCCACAATCATGGAAGTGTGCGGAAGCTGGGTCTTTCAGAACCACGGGCCGTGCTTGACCCTATACATGGCGTCGAGGCGCTTGCTCACAATGGGGACCAAAACAGGTGTCTCCCACATGCGGAGGAGCGCCTTGACAGTATGGGGGGGGGGGGGATTGGGACAGTAAGAGACTCCTGAGGTGGGGACTCATACTGTAGAATATCGAGCTCCTCAGCTCGTGGCTCCTCTTCAGTCTGCGTAGCCAGGCTGAGGGCCCGTGCCATATCCTGCACGAACGCCAAGAACGATGTGTCCTCGGGGTGGTGAATGCCTCTCATAGGCGGGCGGGGACGGGTTTGAGGGGAGATCCCTGTGGGCACGGGTCTCCGGGGAAGTATCCCTATCTGACTCCCAGCCTAAAAGGTCCGATAAGGAGTCCGACATGGGCAGGTTGCCCCGTCCAGAGGCCGAGGTCCGCTTGGAGCCAGAGGCCTTGGAGGATCATACTCCCGAGGACTGGGAAGGCAAATGAGACCGGTGCTGAGGACCCTCACGAGGCCCATGGCTCTCGGGGGTTTCCAGGGCAGGTTTTGGTGTCCCTCTTGAGGGAACCTCGGTCTCGAGGCGCAGGCCAGCCATGCTGGGCATGAGCGCCTGCTGGGCAGCTAAGAAGGCAGAAACGTTGCACTCTAGTGCCAGCATTCGGGACTCCCACACGGGCGTGGGACCCTGCGACGCTGACACTGGAGTTACTGGGTCTGGCGTGGAGGAGGAGAGGGGGTCCTCACCGGGACGACCCTCAGGAGACTGGGCGCAATCATCAGAGGCCTCTGTATCTGTACGAGGTACCTTTCGAGGACACTCCTTGTCCGACTCTCGGGAACGCTGCTGGGGGCTAAGCGACCAAGCACGGAGCACAAGCGCTTATCTGGAGCCCCCGACAGTGACACTGAGGCCTCCTTCTTACGCTGCTCCATTTCAGGGGACCCCTGGTCAGAGTGCCGCCAAGAATGCGGAGCCAAAGTGGGGGATCCCGCCAGCGGAGAGATGACAGAGTGCCACCGAGGATTCCGGGGCCACCTTGCAGAAAATGTCATCGGACTTCTGTTTACGACTGAGCAGGGCCTTGGAGGACATTTTTTTGCAAAGGGAACAGAGCTCTGGGTCATGGTCGGCCCCAAAACAGTCATGGGTGTCCGTGAGCGACATGTTTTTGGAGCATCTGTCGCCTTTTTTTTTTTTTTAAACCGGTGGCCATAGGGGCAAAAAGGAACCCCGCTAGGTCAAAGACCTTTGCGGCCAGCGGTTGAGAGAGAAAAAAAGGGCATGAAGCCTGCAAAAGGCAAAAAACCCCCTTTTAATGAAGGATATCCCCTCGCTCAAGGAAAAAAGGAGAGCAGGGGAGGATGGAAGAGGACCGGTGCTACCGGAAAAAACACGGCCCAGACGCCTAAAATGAAACACTTTTCCCAAGGGACGAGGATGTGCAGCCCAAAGGCTCCGCGGAAAAAGGGAGACTGAGCAAGATGGCACCTTTGGGCGGGAAGAGGACCATGCATGCGAGGCAGCAATCCCAAAGGCTTTCTTTGAAAGCTGGGGAATTACGCCGTGCAGGCTCCATCGGTACCGATGTCCTCCATAAGTGAGGACTGACTTCCTGCTTGTTCCTGGAGAACACTGCTTGACCCAATACAAGCACTGAAGAGCCTGTGTTTTTTGGGGAAACTGCTAGGTATTTGTGACCTAGATTGGCCACTGTTGGAAACAGGATACTGGGCTTGATGGACCTTGGTCTAATCCAGTATGGCATATCTTATGCTCTTATTTACCATTCTTTCTCTAATAAAGCAATATTTATGCATATTATTCCTGAGTTCCTGGAGGAAAGGTCCATAAACCATTAAAGAATACCCATGAAATCTATTGCCTACCCTAGGACAAGCACTGTGGAACCTGTGTACCTTTTTGGGATCCCGACACGTACTTGTGACCTGGACTGGCCACTGTTGGAAACAGGATACTGGGCTTGATGAACTTTGGTCTGACCCAGTATGGCATCTCTTATGTTCTTATCCCCTTTCAGCTTCATTATATGCCCACTTGTTGCAGAGCTTTTTTCCCTAATGAGAGGCTCTCCTTCTGCGCATTTATGCCATGGAGTTATTTAAACATCTCTATCATAATTCTGGTCTCCCACCTTTCCTCCAAAAAGTATACATATTGAGGTCTTTAAGTCTGTCCCCATATGCCCTATGATTAAGCCCACTGACTATTTTGGTAGCCACCCTTTGCACTGACATAATCTTGTTTATAGCTAGGATAAGTGCTGCGGCTGAATACCTAGCTTTTAAAGATGTACCTGCTATTTGTGCATCTGTAGCTAAATGCATAAAACAAATCTGTTTGGTGGCTGAATATTATTGCTGAATGGATAACTTTAAGCCCTGCCTCCAGTTTGCCCTGTGGCCCACCATGTTTCTAAATGGATAACTTTAGCAGTTTAAGTTACTAGACAGCCAAAGTTCTGTACAAGTGCTGCATATATTAAACAAAAAAAAACCCATGTGATCAACACATGTAGATAACTTAAAAAGGTAAGAAATATTGTTTACCCAAGGAAATCAATGTGTCATAGTTTTCTTTCATTACATTCCTGTAAAGTTCCTTCTGTGGATCTCCTAAAAGCTGCCATTCCTCTTCCGAGAAATAGATGGCAACATCATGGAATGTGAGTGGCATTAAAGAGATCAGATTGTCATATGTTTCCTTCATCACATTCCTATAAAGGTCCTTCTGCCATTCTTCTAACAGCTGCCACTCTTCTTCAGAAAAGCTGACCGCAACATCATGGAACGTAAGCAGCATCTGAAATAAGACAAAGGCTCATTTTACATACAAGGTTGTAGTCGTAAATTGGGATGTCCAGGTCAGGACATGCATTTTCAAAGCTCTGCTGAATGAGAAGCCATTTGTAAAATACCTATATGGATGCTGGCAAATACAAGTGTATTTCACCAGCATGTACAGGGACAATGATTTCAGAAATATTGATTTGCACAAAAGTGTAGTCTCCACAGGACTTGTCACACTTAAGCACCAACTACATGTGCAAATGCCGATTTTGCAATCTGCACTGTAGTTTCTGGCACTTACACTACTCAGTACTGACATCCTACCTGATCGCAGTTCTCTGATCCCCCCCCATACCAATAGCACACGATCACCACCCCTGAACCTCTCCACATCTTCAGCAACCACAGAGTGGCAGGGGTACCTACTCTTGCCACCTTGCTGGGCAGACTAAATATGGACCATACTGGTCTTTATCTGCCGTCATATACTACGTTACTATGTTAACCATATCTTCCCCTCTCTCGCCCCACCTTCCCTTCTCTGCTGTCGTATCATTTTAAATGGCATTCCTTTTCCTTTCTAAGTTGTATTTTTAATGTAATTTTATTTATTGTATACCACTCTGCTGGTTCGAAGGGTGGTGGTATATCAAATACCCATATACCATAAATCACCATCCCCCAGGATCCCTTCCCCTACAGTAGGGTCAGACTCCCGTCACCATTTGGGATAACATGACCAACCTCCCTCACTCCTCCTGACCCCCCCCCAACAGTATGGCCAGCCTCCATTCACATCCACCCAGAACCTCTCCAACACCATGGCCAGCCTCCCTACACCTCCTTGGAACCCCTTGCGGTTTGGGTGGGCTTAAAATAGATGTGTATGCTCCACAAGGAATATAATTGTATACCAAAAATGTTCTATGTCAGCTTTTACATCTGTTCCAAGGCAAATGTAAGTGTGAGCTTGAAGGGGCAAGTGACAAGGCCAACTAAACCCCCTCTCTCCCCGAATATATAGATAACCCCCTTCCTGCCCTTGAACCCCCCACCCTTGACCAACCTGTCAATCCCCCCCAATATTTCCAGCACCACGCAGTCCCCTGAACTCCCCCTCTGGACAGCATGACCATCATTCCCCCATGCCTTGGACAGCATGGTTAGCCTCCCTTCACTCTTGCCCAACTCTACAGGATGGCCAGCCTCCCTCTGCCCTCCCAGCTCTTAATGGCAGCTCTCTAGTGGTCTAGCAGGGAGCAGGAGGGCCCGAGATCAAATGACACATCTTATCTTTAGCAATGATCTCATGATGCTATTGGTAGGAGTCAAGTGCCAAATAAGGGAGTCAGAGGGAGGGGGGTTTGGAGGACGGCTGGCCATCCAGTCCAGGAGATAGGGCGAAGCTAGTCATAGAAACATGATAGCAGAAAAAGACCATATGGTCTGTATCTAGTTTGCCCTTCCATATCAATTATAGTCCCTTTTTTCCATTTAGAGATCTTCTGTTTATCCCATGCTTTCTTGAATTCAGATATTGTCCACGTCTCTACTACCTCCACTTGAGACTATGCCACGCATCAACCACTATTTCCGTAAAGAAATTTCTCCAGGACCAAGCAGGAAGTCAGTCCTCACATATGGGTGACGTCGGCGCCGACAGAGCCCTCGCGGAGCAATTTTCCCCAGCTTTCAAAGAAAGCCTTTGGGAATTGCAGCGCGCATGCGCGGTCCTCTTCCTGCCCAAGGGTGCCATCTTGCTCAGTCTTCTTTTTTCCGCGGAGCCCTACAGACGTTGCCTGTGAATCCCCGCAGAAAAGTTGATTTTTTCTCTATTTTTCTTTGGTTCGACGCCGGTTCTTTTCCCGCCCGGACTCGCGACACCGGTTGCGAGTCCGTCCCTTATTTTTCGGTTTTTTTGTCCTTCGTGACAGATTTCGCGCCTTTTTCCTTTTTCCCTGGCAGCCCGGTCATTCGACCTCGCAGGGGCCCTTTTTCCCCCCGATGGCTGCCAGCGGCTTTAAAAAGTGTGATCTCTGTAAGAAACCTATGTCTCTTACAGACACTCATGACTTCTGCCTCCGCTGCCTCGGCCCAGATCATGATTCCCTGATCTGTGTGCCCTGCGGCAAAATGTCCTCAAAAGCTTTGAGGAGTCGGCAGCATCAGCGGGAGCGTATCTTCTCTGACTCCGGCCGGGCTCGGACCTCGTCAGAGGCTTCGACGTCTCGGGACTCTGGTCCTGAGCATCGTCGCAGTTCCTCTGAACAGGGGTCTCCTACCCGGGAACATCATCGGAAGAAGAAACCCGCGAGGGCGGGATCGGTGGACGATCCTGGTTCCTCGAGGGCCAGGTCGCATAGCCCCGACTCCCGTCCCGGGTCCTCGGAGATGGAGAGGCCGTCAAAACATCCTCGACTCGAGGTGGACTTACCCGCTCACGTGAGTACTGTTGTCCTCGTTGACTCGCCTCCGAAGGACCCGATATCGGGCCCGACGCCGTCGGGGCCCGAGTTGGGGGCTGCTGGGTCTCCTGAGCTCGGACTCAGGTTGACGGCCTTGGAGAGCAGTCTGACTGCCTTCTTGGACCAGCAGCGGGTATTGATCGCTGGCCTCGCCGGTGCTTCTGCCCTGACCACCGGGACGTCGACCTCCAAATCGACCCCGGAGACCGAGCCGATCCTCAAGTCCATGAGGGCTCGAGTCGATCCTCGGTCGAGGTCTCCTTCGGCCTCCCATTCGGGACCGAGGTCGTCAACGCCGACTCCCTCGGCGTCGGAGCGGATAGCATCGGTGCCCGCCCGAACGGAGCCGCTCGACTCCTCCTCCGAGGAGTCGGCCTGGGAATCGGAGGACGAAGAGTCACCTGGTTCCTTTCGGACTCGGTGTGTCCCTTCGGACTCCCCCGAGTCCGAACCTCGGAGACGGTCCCCCCCGGAGGATACCCGGTTCTCGGACTTCGTGAGGGATATGGCCAAGGCCCTGGCCTTCCCAGCGGATCCAGAGGAGGAGCCTCGAGTCGAAGAACTCGATGCCCTCCAATATGACTCTCCCCCGAAGGAGGCCTTTATTGTACCGGTTCCTCCGATGCTGGAACGACTTCTCTTCCGCATGTGGGAGAGCCCGGCGTCGTCGCCGGTATTAAGCAAGCGGGTCGATTCCATTTATCGAGTCCGCAAGAGCCCCGGCTTCCAGAAGGCACAACTACCGCACCATTCCATGGTGGTGGAATCGGCCATGCATAGACTTAAGAGTCAAAAAATGCACTCCTCGGTGCCCCCTGGTAGGGAAGCCCGAAGCCTGGATGCCCTCGGTAGAAAGTGCTTCCAGGGCTCTATGCTTGCTTGTCGAGTCCAGACATACCAGCTTTACATGGGCATGTATTTCCGAGACCTCGCTAAGGAAATAGCCGGGTTCTCTGCTGGTCTCTCCGACGAACCTTTGCAGAGGTTCCAAACCTTGTCCACTGGTATTCGGGAGTGCTCCAAGTTTATATCTCGAGCAGCCTATGATGGTTTTGAGGCTTCGGCTCGAGTAGCTGCGGCCGGCATCGGTGGACGCCGCCAGGCTTGGCTTCAGACGTCCGACCTCGAGCCCTGGGTACAGGACAAGTTGGTCGATGTCCCTTGCCGAGGTGATAACCTCTTTGGCAAGCCCATGGATGAGAAGGCTGCACAAATTGAGACGGAGACTCTCACCAGGACTCGTCTCTCGAGGAAGACCTCTGCCCCTTCTCAAAAGAAGAAGGCCTCGGGGAAAAAGCCCTTTTACCCGAGGAAAGGTGCTGCCTATAAATACTACCCTCAGTATCAGGCCTCAGCAGCTCCCCCACAGGGAAAGCAGGCCAAGGGACGGGGGTAATGGGTCCCGTAGGCAGCAAGCCCCCAAGCCTGCACCACCGGCCCCTGCTCAGCAGGGTGGGGGTTTTTGACTTCCTCGGCATAGCCTCTCCCCCTCAGCTGGTTTCTCTCAGCACAGGAGGCCGGCTGGTCCACTTTGCCCAAAGGTGGTCCAACATCACCACAGATACCTGGGTACTTCACATAGTTCAAAAGGGCTATCTTCTTCACTTTCACCAGGTACCTCCCTCCTACTTTCCAGGGGAGTCTCCCAGACTTCCTTTGCACAGGGACTTACTCCTTCAGGAGTTAGCAAGTCTCGTTCAGGAACAAGCCGTGGAACCGGTGCCCCACCACCTGAAGGGTCAAGGGTTTTACTCCAGGTACTTCCTGATTCCAAAAAGAACAGGAGGCTTCAGACCCATCCTGGACTTGCAAAACCTCAACAAGTTCCTTGCAAAGGAAAAGTTCAAGATGCTTACCCTTGGAATCCTGCTGCCCTACCTCCAGCAGGGAGACTGGCTATGCTCCTTGGATCTGAAAGATGTATATACTCATATCCTCATTCATCCAGACCACAGACAATATCTCAGATTTGTTGTGGGAGGAAATCATTACCAGTACAGAGTGCTGCCCTTTGGCCTATCCTCCGCACCCAGGGTGTTCACCAAATGCCTCGCAGTGGTGGCGGCTTATCTGAGACTTCAAGGTCTGTTTGTGTTCCCATACCTGGACGACTGGCTCATCAGAGCCCAGTCTTCCCAGGAGGCCACTCAAGCCACTCATCGCACTGTGGCTCTGCTCCAGCACTTGGGTTTTGTCATAAACTTCGCAAAGTCCACTTTGCTCCCCTCTCAAAATCTCGAGTTCATCGGCGTCCGGTTGGACACTTCAGGCGCGGGCCTTCCTCCCTCTGGACAGGGCCAAGCGGCTCATGGATCTCGCCGGCCACTTTCACAGCAATGCGCTGGTCTCAGCCAGGCATTTTCTGCGACTGCTCGGCCATATGGCTTCCACGGTCCATGTGACCCCCAATGCCCGACTGAACATGCGTCCTGCTCAGTGGTGCCTTCGCAATCAATGGCATCAGGCCACCGGGAGCCTAGCGGACTCCGTACGGATCTCCGACCAGCTGGTCTCTTCTCTACAATGGTGGCTACATCTGCCAAACCTGGTACTAGGAGTAACTTTTCAGCCGCCTATGCATTCTCAGGTCCTGACGACCGATGCTTCTCTCCTGGGTTGGGGAGCACATTGCCAAGGGACATGTACTCAAGGCCTCTGGACTCCTTGGGAGTCTGCTCAGCAGATAAACTTCCTGGAGCTCAGAGCCATCCGCCTAGCGCTCAAAGCATTCTCTCACCTGGTTTCTCACCAGTCCGTGCTGATACAGGCAGACAATCAGGTGGCAATGTTCTATGTGAACAAACAAGGCGGAACAGGCTCCTTCCTTCTCTGTCAGGAGGCCCAAAAACTATGCTCTTGGGCAGTCCACCACGGCCTCATCCTCAAGGCTGTCTATCTCCCAGGTCAAGAAAATTACCTGGCCGACAAACTCAGCAGGATCCTCCAGCCACACGAGTGGAGGTTGGATCCGCTGGTGGTTCAACGGATCTTTCTCAAGTGGGGCCTCCCCACCATGGATCTGTTTGCCAGTCCTCTGAACCGGCAACTGCCCAGGTTCTGCTCTCGACAGCCGCATCCTCTCCGGGTAGCGGCGGATGCTTTTCTAATTCCATGGTCCACCGGCCTCTTGTATGCCTTTCCTCCCATGCCACTGGTGTCTCGGACGCTCTTCAAGGTTCTCAGAGACAGAGCATCGATGATCCTAGTGGCTCCCCGGTGGCCGAGACAACCTTGGTTCCCGCTTCTGATGCAGCTAGTGGTAGACACTCCTCTTCCACTGGGATTTCAGCCCGACCTCCTGTCGCAGGATCAGGGGACTCTCCTACACCCCAATCTCCGGTCCCTTCATCTGATGGCCTGGCTGCTGAAAGGGTAGTCCTTGCTCCTCTGCAGCTACCTCCAGATGTGGAAGAGGTCGTCTTGGCCTCCAGGAGGCCCTCCACCCGCAAGACCTACGCTCTCAAGTGGCGTCGGTTCTCCGTCTGGTGTACTCAGCAGTCTCAAGATCCTTTCTCCTGTTCAGCATCAGTGGTCTTGCAGTACTTGCTCTCTCTCTCCAACCTTGGACTCAAGTCCAACTCGGTAAAGGTCCACCTCAGTGCTCTTTCTGCGCATCACATGCTGGTGGATGGTAGACCTCTTTCCAGCCACCCTCTGGTGGCTCGGTTTCTCAGAGGCCTCCTTCTCCTTAAGCCACCTTTGCGTCCGCCAGCCCCGGACTGGGATCTTAATGTGGTGTTGCAGCGGATTACCTGTCCGCCTTTTGAGCCTATGGCTACCTGTCCGCTACGTTTTCTTTCCTGGAAAACCTTGTTCTTGGTAGCCCTCACTTCTGCTAGATGCGTTAGTGAGCTGCAGGCCCTGGTTTCTGATCCTCCTTACACTAGGTTCTACAAGAACCGGGTAGTCCTACGGACTCACCCTAAATTTCTTCCCAAAGTGGTTTCCCCTTTTCACATCAACCAGGAGGTGGTACTTCCGACCTACTTTCCCAGGCCACACTCCAGCCGAGCTGAAATGGTCCTGCATACCCTGGACTGTAGAAGGGCGTTGACCTTCTACCTTGACCGTACGCGGGAGCACCGAAAGGCTGTTCAGCTCTTCGTGTCTTATGACCCCAACAGGTTGGGGCTCCCTGTCTCCAAGCATACTCTGTCCATCTGGATTGCGGACTGTATCGCTTGGGCTTACGAGGCAGCCAGCATCGTGCTGGAAGGTAGAGTCACAGCTCATCGTGTTCGGGCGAAGGCTATGTCGGTAGCTTACCTCCGCTCTGTTCCATTGGCAGACATCTGCTGGGCCGCTACTTGGTCTTCAAGCCAGACATTTGCAGCCCATTACTGCCTGGAGAGGGAGTCCCGCAGGGACAGTGCTTTCGGACAGGCAGTCCTCCGTAACCTCTTCGAGGTATAGGCAACTCCTACCCTCCGTCCCGGTTGTTGGGCTACCGGTTGGAGACATATTCAGAGAAGATTCCTTCCTTCTGTGCTAATGACCTTGAGGGAGCTCATTTTTGTGCTTAGGGTCTCCGGTAGCCTTAAGCTTGGGAGTCCCATATGTGAGGACTGACTTCCTGCTTGGTCCTGGAGAAAGCGTAGTTACTCACCTGTAACAGGTGTTCTCCAGGAGCAGCAGGAATCAGTCCTCACAACCCTCCCTCCTCCCCTTGGAGTTGCAGTTATATGCTTTCGTTTTTGCTAATTTTTGCTGTCTTTTAGCTATGTCATCTGACTGAGCAAGATGGCACCCTTGGGCGGGAAGAGGACCGTGCATGTGCGCTGCAATTCCCAAAGGCTTTCTTTGAAAGCTGGGGAAAATTGCTCCGCGAGGGCTCCGTCGGCGCCGACGTCACCCATATGTGAGGACTGATTCCTGCTGCTCCTGGAGAACACCTGTTACAGGTGAGTAACTACGCTATTTCCGCATATTACTCCTGCGTCTATCCCCTTTCACCCTCATCCTATGTCTCCTCATTGTAGAGCTTACTTTCAATTGAAAGAGGCTCTCCTCCTATGCATTTAGGCCACGGAGGTATTTAAACGTCTCTATCATATCTCCTTTC
Source organism: Ichthyophis bannanicus (assembly GCA_033557465.1). NCBI lineage: Eukaryota > Metazoa > Chordata > Amphibia > Gymnophiona > Ichthyophiidae > Ichthyophis > Ichthyophis bannanicus. Next base: position 285,603,074 of record CM066036.1, read on the forward strand.
TCCCGCCTTTCCTCCAAAGTATACATATTGAGATCATCTACTACTACTGCTTTTCATTTATATAGCACAAGGCATATGCAGAACTGTACAGGCACATGCAAAAGACAATCCCTTCTCATAAGAGCTTTCAATCTAGTCAGGACAGACAACACATCAGCTGAGAACAAGGATACATCCAGGGAATGGTAAGGTGGTAGAAAGGAGACTAAGTAGAACAGGATCCAAAGGCAGCCTCTAAGAGGTGAGCCTTCAGTATGAATTTGAAAAGAGTCAGAGATGAAGTCTGACATACAAACTTCAGTAGTCTGTTCCAGGAATAAGGAGCAGCAAGATGAAAGGAACGAAGTCTGGAGTTGGCAGTGGAAGAAAAGGGCATAAGACAGAAGCAGTTTGCCAGAAGAGCAGAGTTCATGAGGAAGGGTGTAGGAAGAGATGAGAGAGGAAAGGTAGTGAGGAGCAGCAGAACGAGTTCATTTATAGATCAATAGGAGAAGTTTGAACTGGATACGGAAATGGATAGGGAGCCAATGAAGGATCTGTTCAAAACTTCTCCGATACCAAGGGGAGAGAGAGATATGACCTTTAAGTTTGTTATCATATGTTTTATAACGAAGACTACAAAGAAATTAGACCTTACCTGCTAATTGTCTTTCCTTGAGTTCTCTCCGGGTCAGTCCAGGAACTGTAGGGTAGTCAACCTCCTCCAGCAGCTGAGGACTGAATTCTAAAAAGTCTTACTGACAGCCTATCCAGCTCCCCCTGGTGTCAGAGACTCAGTCAAGCACTTCCAAAGCAGCCTGATTAACTACTAAACTCTCGAACTTCAACTGCACTGAACCTCAAACACAACTAAAAACGTTTCTGTTCCATGTGAACCGCGCTGATTGCAAATAGTGCGGTATATAAGAAATATAAATAAATAAAATATATTATTTTTTTTCTTTTTAATCCACGCCAGGATTGGCTACTACTGCTATGCTCTTATAGCCCCAAGAAGGGAACGCCACAGCCAGAGCCACTCCAAAAACCGCCAAGAAGCTAATAATACCTGTACCGTCCACTGAAAAGACGACCACTGACCACCAGCGCATGCAGACATAAGACCCCGATCTCTTTTCCACGAAACGCCGAAAGAACATGGGTGGGCCCTGGACTGGCATGGAGAGAACTCAAGGAAAGACAATTAGCAGGTAAGGTCTAATTTCTTCTTCCTCTTTGTCTCTCCGGGCCAGTCCAGGAACTGTAGGGCAGTAACAAAGCAGTACCTACTGTTGGGAGGGTCCCTCCAGCCCCGCAACTAAGGCCGAGGCCCCCACCTTGGCGTCCCTCATTGCCTGAACATCTAAGCGATAATGCTTTGAAAAGGTATGAAGAGACGACCAAGCAGCCGCCTGACAGATATCCACTGGCGGAACCAAAGCATTCTCAGCCCAAGAAGTTGCCTGCCCTCGTGTTGAATGAGCCCGCAACCTTTCTGGCGCCAACTTACCGCTCGCCTGATATGCCGCCGCAATAGCATGCTTCACCCAGCGAGCAATCGAGGCTTTGGAATCCGCCTCGCCCTTACGAGTGCCACCAAACAGCACAAACAGTCGATCGGATCTCCTAAAAGACTCTGTTCTCCTAAGGTACCGGTGGAGAATCCTACCCATATACAACTTCCAAAGCGCTCTATCTATACCACCCTTTTCACAGTTCTGAAAAATCGGTAGAGAAATAGGCTGATTGACATGAAAAACAGACACCACCTTCGGAAGAAATGATGGTACTGGACGCAAAACCACCTTTTCTGCCGAAAACTGAAGGTACAGCTCCTTGCAGGATAGCGACTGCAGATCCGAAACCCGACGAGCTGAGCACAACACCACCAGGAAGACAGTCTTCCACGAAAGCTCCCTTAGCGCCACTGCTCCGGCAGGCTCAAACGGCGACCGTGTCAACGCTTCCAGGACCAAATTCAAATCCCAAGCCGGTACTACCGGTCTGACTGGTGGTCACACATTCCTAATCGCTCTCATGAATCTCAAAACATCCGAATATAGAGACAAGTTGCTACCCTGCACCTTCCCTCTATAACAAGCTAAGGCGGCCAGGTGAACCTTCAGCATATTAAGAGCTAGACCCCTATCCAATCCATCTCGCAAAAACGACAAGACATCCGAAATTGAGGATGAGAATGGCCAAATGCTGCAACGTGCACACCAACCTTCAAAAATGCGCTACACACAGATATAGGCAAGAGACGTCAATCTCCTCCTGGCCCGCAGCATGGTAGCCACCACTGCTTCCGAATATCCTTTTTTTTCTTTAGCCGCTCCCTTTCAAGAGCCAAGCCGTAAGCGAGAAGCGGATCCACTTGCAGCATCAAGATTGGACCCTGAAACAGATTGACCCGGATCTGGAAGCTGCCATGGAAGGTCTACTAAAAGACGTACCAGATCCGCATACCAAGGTCTCCTTGGCCAGTCGGGCGCAATGAGAATCACTCTGCCAGTGTATCCTGTTATCCTCCGAATGACCCTTCCGATCAATGGCTACGGCGGAAACACATAAAGGAGGCCGTCCAACGGCCACGGCTGGACCATCCGTCGAGCCCCTCTGACATCGCTCCCTGCACCTGCTGAAAAAGTGACCCGCTTTGGCACTGTCGAAAGTAGCCACAATTTCCATGACCGGCTGACCCCAGCGCAGGGTAAGGTCATGAAAAACTGCCTCGTTCAGAGCCCACTCCCCTGGATCTAAGGCATGCCGGCTGAGAAAATCTGCCTGAATGTTGTCTCTTCCTGCCACATGCACCGCTGACAGGGTTACCAGATGGCTCTCCACCCACTGCATCAGCCGCTGGCTCTCCTCCAGTAAATGGCGCGCTGCCCGTGCCCCCTTGCTGATTGATATAGGACACCGGCACTGCACTGTTGGAGAAAACGCACACTGCCTTTCCTGATAGTAAATTCGCGAACTCCAGCAACGCGAAACGCACTGCTCTCATTTCCAACTGATTGACTGAACAAGCGCTCTCCTCCTCCGACCAGATCCCCTGCGCGACCTGGGACATATAAGGCGCCCCCCAGCCTGACAGGCTGGCATCTGTAGTCACCAGTATCCAATCCGGAGTCTCCAGGGGCATCCCCGCCTGCAGATGGCCAAGATCCAACCACCACTGCAGACTGTCACGGACAGCCTGCGAGCATAGCAACGTTTGACTCAAGGAATGCTCCTGCAGAGACCATCTGGACAGCAACGTTCGCTGTAGGGGCCGCATATGCACCCTGGACCACGGAACCAGGTCTAAGGCCACTGCCATGGAGCCCAGAAGCTGCAAGTATCTTCACGCCATTGGTGCCTTTATGCGCAAAAAGGCCGATATCTGACTCACTATCTTGCGCGCCCTGGCTTCCGTAAGAAATACTGTTCCCCCACTGGTGTCGAATAAAGCCCTCAGGTAGACGAGACGCTGTACCGGAAGCAACTGGCTTTTGACTCGATTCACCACCCAGCCCAGGGTTTCCAACAACTCTACCACTTGAGCCGTAGCTGCCACTGACTCCTCTACTGACCCTGCTCAAATCAGCCAGTCGTCAAGATAGGATGAACTTGAATACCTTCCTTCCATAGAGCCGCTGCGACCATGACCATCACCTTCGTGAAAGTAGAAGGAGCGGTAGCCAGCCCGAACGGTAACGCTCGAAACTGAAAATGCCCCGAGGGCACGGCGAAGCGTAAAAGCTTCTGATGCTCCGGCCTGATAGGGATATGCAGATACGCTTCTGTTAAATCTATGGATGAGAGAACCTCGCCTGGCCTTACTGCCCGGATTACCGAGCTTATCGTCTCCATGCGGAAATGCGGCACCCGCAAACATCGGTTTACATGCTTGAGATCTAGAATGGGCCGACAGGACCCCTCCTTCTTGGGGACCACAAAATAAATCGAGTATCGACCGAACCCGTACTGATCTCGTGGAACCGGCACTACTGCTTGAAGCAGCAGCAACCGCTGAAGGGTGTCTTCTATCGTCTTTAATTTTGCCGCCGAACCGCAAGGAGACTGCACGAAGGCCTCCGCCAATGGCTGTGAGAATTCCAAGGCATAACCCTCGCGGATGATCTCCAGCACCCAGCGATCCGAAGTTATGGTGGTCCAGACGGAGCAGAATCCCTGCAACTGCCCTCCTACTGGCACCTCCGCCTGGACCAACCGCCTCTCATTGTGGCTTCTTGTTAGAGTTCTGCTGGGGCCCCGCACAGCCCCGCCCGAACCCTTGTGCACCTCGAAAGGACTGCCGAGTTACAAAAACGCCCTCTCTGATAAGGCGCAAAACGCGATCCTCTGAAGTTCCAACCCTCTCTGATCTGACCTCACTGTAGATTACCTGGTCTGGGGCCCTTAGGCTGGTCTTCTGGCAGCCTACCGCCCTTGGAATCCCCCAAATCCTTGACAATCTTTTCCAAAGCCTCCCCAAAGAGCAGCTTGCCCTTATACGGTAGCTTACTAAGGCTCACCTTAGAAGAAACGTCCGCCGCCCAATTCCGCAACCATAAAAATCTCCGAGCAGCAATAACCGACGCCATAGATTTTGCCGAAAGCCAAACAAGGTCATAAAAGGTATCGGCGATATAAGCCGCCGCCGACTCCAACTCCAACTTCGCCTCCTCTGGGCCCGAAAATTCCCCCTTGTCGGGAGTAACCTCCCCTTGGAGCCACCGGATGGACGCTCTGGATACATAAGCTCCACAAATAGAAGCCTGTAACGAAAGGGCACGTGCGTCAAAGGCCTGCTTGAGAAGGGATTCCAACCTTCTATCCTGTAGATCCTTCAGAGCTGTACCACTATCTACTGGGATCGTAGTCTTCTTAGTCACTGCTGACACTAATGCATCCACTTTCGGCATTTTCAGCAGATCTCTGTCTTCCTTGGGAACCGGATACAAAGGAGCCATCGCCCGAGCACCCCTCAAGGTAGCTTCCGGACATTCCCACTCCGATTCCACCATCTGCTTGATCAACCGATGAACTGGAAAGCACCTCTGCTCCGCCTTAAAACCTTGGAGCAGCGGGTCTTCCAGTGGTTCCTCCTGAACCACCGGTAGGGACATATTGAGGGCCGCCAGCGTATGAACGATAAGAGCCTCCAGCTCCTCCTTTCGAAAAACCCGAAATACATTGGGATCTTCCCCAGGCGCTATCTCACCTTCCTCCAGATCGCCGGCCCACAGATCCATACTTGTGTCAGAGGATCTCCCCCTCCTCTGGCATTCGAGGACTGGAGTTAGGCTGACCGAAGCCATCGGCCCCTGCCTCGAGAGTGAGCCCCTATTAGAGGACCCTTCTCCTGCATCCCCAACTAGGGTACCTCCCCTGAGGGTTTCAGAGGAGGTGGGAGGGAAACTCTTTCCTTGATCCTGCTCTAGCTTTAAACAATAAGCTTTATTGAGGGACAGAATAAAATCTGTGGAAAACAGACTGCAGACCCCCTTGCAGCTCTGGAACTGGAATAGGGGCCTCAACCACCCCCACAGTAGAATTCTTTGCCTTAGATTTCTTTTTAAGGCCTTTCTCCTGAAGCACGGGAGAAACGGCTGCGACCCTAAAATGGCCACCATTCCCGCCTTCTCTGACGCCTCATGATGTCCGAGTAAGGGATCCTATACTAATTTATCCTTCAACAATTTATCCTCAGATCCCAACAACCGCTCCATATTGCTACCCTGGTGAAGACAATCTGCAAAGACCCGGCCGCGAAAAACCCCGACGGCTCCCGCACTGAGCGCACGCCGCCAAACCCGGCAGCATGCGCTCAGCCCAAGAACCTGCGTCTGAGGGCCCCCGACAGCCGCGATCTCAGAGCCGGCCTCCCGCTCTACCACCAACACCAAAAACTACCACGCGATCTTTACCACGTACATCTTCACTCTGCAAAGTGATCCCCCCGATGCCGGTACTTCTGCTGCTAGCGGGAGCATCGGATCAGATCTCGGCAGCAAAGTGGCCAGACTCTGGGGCTCCCAGCTCCTCCTGCAATGCCCCTCCACAGATCGGGTCAGCGAGGTAGGCTCTGCCTCTTCTGCCACTGCTCGGCGAGCGAGGGACAGTTGACCTCCGTGGATCTTCTCTTTTGTTATTACTTTTTTTCCCCCCAATAGCCTTTATCAAATCTATGCCCCCCCTGGAGAAATCCTGCTAGGGTCCCCTAGGAACGGGCCTGGAGTTTTTTTTTTTTTTTTTTTAAACTGATCGCTTTACTAAAATCTCTTCTTAGCGTTAGTTCCAGCTTCTTTTTATTTTCCTTTTAGTCTGACCGAGAGCCTGTCAGTAATCCGTCCTATCCAGCTGTTGAGGACTGAAAGACTGAGTCTCTGACACCAGGGGGAGCTGGATAGGCTGTCAGCAAGACTTTTTAGAATTCAGTCCTCAGCTGCTGGAGGAGGTTGACTACCCTACAGTTCCTGGACTGGCCTGGAGAGACGAAGAGGAATGACCATTTTGGTTGCCACCCTCTAGCATAGACTCCATCCTGTGTATATCCTTTTGAAAATGTGGTCTCCACAAGTACACACAATACTTAAATGAGGTCTCATTAAAGACTTATACAGAGGCACTATCACCTTTTTTCTATTGCTCTCCCTATGGACCCAAGCATCCTTCTGGCTTTTGCCATCGCCTTTTTTACCTGTATAGCCACTTTAAGATACTCAAAATCAAATCACGCCCGGGTCCTGTTCTTCTTTCGTGGACAGAAGTACTTCACTTCTTATACTGTACCACCTCCTTGGATTTTTGAAGCCCAAATTCATGATCCTGTATATTTTAGTGTTAAATTTCAGCTGCCAAATTCTCAACCATTTTCAAGTTTAGCTAGATCAATCCTCATATGATCAACTCCTTCCTAGGTGTCCACTATATTGCAGATTTTGTTATCATCCACAAAGAGGCAAATCTTACATGACAGCCCTTCCGCAATATCACTAACAAAAATGTTAAAAAGAAATTGGACCAAGGACAGATCCCTGCAGCACACCACTGGTAACATCCGTCTCCACGGAATGAACTCCATGTACCTGTCACCTCCCACTCAACCAATTTCTAACCCAGTCATTTTAGGGTTCATCCCTCGAGTGCTCAATTTATTTACAGATCACATTCTGTTAGGATGGAGGTCAGGGGGAGATGCTGGTTGTTGGAAATATGGGGGACGGTTGACATGTATACCAGGGGAGGGGATGATCTTATGCTGTTGTGAGGTGGGGGGTGGGTCAAGAGTTCTAAGGTGTAGCACAGAGCCCTTTCAGTGACAGAATCAGGGCAATCAAAACCACAACTGCCAACTCTAATTTGTAGTGATCTGTTCAAGAATCTTAATGTGGACTGCGGCCCATGATTTGCTTCTTTTAAGCACTACGGAATATATTACTGTTTCTTTGTCTAACATTATAAAAAAAAAAACCTTACGTTTTACCTTAAAATTGAAAAACAGAATTCTGATAATTTATAGTCTTTAAAGCAAAATTTCAAAGCACCAGCTAGCTCTTGTGTGGTTTATGGTTTATTAAGAATTTGATATACCACTTTTCGGTAACATCACAGCGGTGTACAATAAAAATATTATTTAAAAGAAAAAAGGAATGCCATAAAACGGATAGGAAAGCACTAGAAAAAAAAGAGTTGGAAGAAATAAGAGAAGAGAAGCCAAAAGAGATTAAGTAGCAGTAGGAATATCGAAGGCAGTGGAAAATAAGTGCATCTTCAAAGAAACCTTAAATTTTGCGAATAAGGGTTCTAACCGAAGATTGAAGGGCAAAAAATTCCATAAAGATGGACTTTCATAATTTGGACATATCACGCGAAGAGAGAACGTTGGAGAAAGACATAATGCTTTGGCATGGTAGAAGGTCAACGTAAAAGAGGAAGGCCAACAATGAGATGGATTGATACAGTAACAGCAGCTATGGGTGCCACTCTATCAACAATGAGCCGCCTGACTGAAGACCGAATACAGTTTGGGTCAACTATCCAGAGGGTCGCCATGAGTAGGCACTGACTTGACGGCACTTAACAATAAAAAGAAAAAAGCTAATTGTTGTGTCTTTTCTAACTGCGCCTACATGGGAAAAGGTAGATGTACCCTATTTTCATGTGCAGAACTAAGGACTCGAAGAGGAGCATATGGTACCGAAAAGAAAAAGAGGTATAAAGAGACACTGGAATAGAGGACTTTATGAATCATCGTAAGCAGTTTGTATTGAGAACAGTAGGAAAGTGAAAGCCAGTATGATAGTATGAAGAATGGGGTAATATGATCGAATCTGGATGCATAATGAAGTAGCCGTATGGCCGTATTCTGAACAGACTGAAGACATTTAATTTGATAATGAGGAAAACCAGGATACATGATGTTGCAGTAATCAAGCATGGCAAAATGACGTAAGTAAAATGTTGTGAAAGATGACGAAGAGAGAAAAGATTGAATACCACGGATGTCATAGAGTACTTACACATACTTAAAACCAAATTTCTTATAGGTGGAATGGATTGAAGAGAAGGGAGTTTTCAAAATTCTGTACCAAACTGCATGCATAAAAAGTAGGTTCAGCTGGATCTGAGATAGGCACACAATACACTCCATTACCAAAATGTAATACACATACAAGTTATCTCACACATACCTTTTGCTCAAATAAGCCAGGGCTTGACAAATCCCAGGCACCAGGTCACCATGGCGACCAGAAATTTACACCTGGCGCCTGAGGTTTTCTTACCCCCCACCTTACAAAAAGGGCTTGATCGAACAAAGCAAAACATGAGAATCTTTCTGTCTGTCTGCAGGGCTCCAATCTCCAGTGGGCAGATATAAGGGGTATTTGCTGCGATTGTTCTGCTTGCAGGAGATCGTACCCCCACGGGCAGAAAAGGAAAAAGCTGCGATTATGGCAAAGGTGCCTCCTGTCTGCTTGCGGGACATCTATCCACATGGGCAGGCCAGGAAGGGAAGGGTGTGATCGCGGTTCAGAGGTAGCAAGCTGCTCACGGGGATCCCATCTCCAACGGGCAGAAGAAAGAAGAGAGTGGTGATTGTGACAAAGGACCCTCCTGTCTGCCCACAGGAGATCGATCCCCGAAGGCAGGACAGGAGGTAAAAAAAAAAAAAAAAGGTTTAGACGGGAGGTGGGGGGAGTGAGACAGCAAACATTTAAAGGGCAATATATTAAAAAAAAAAAAGAAGAGGAAGAGGATGGGGTAATGGATGGCGTGGGGGGAGGAAGTGCTGGGAGGTGGAAGAAGGGGATAGAATATTAAAGGAGAACACAGCATGGGGAAGGATTGGAGAGGGAAGGGAGAAATTGAAATTACACTTACCTGGTAATTGTAGTTCCTTGAATGACGACAGTTTAGTCCTCCACCTCTGGGTAGTGCACCTCCTCCTGCAGCTTGGAGACTGGGCATGTCCGACTCGTGACATCACTAGATGTAGCCTGCTGGAATCCCCCATCAGCCCCAGTGAACTATTGACAAAGCAGACTCAAAAGAGCAACAAACAAGTAGCTAACATTTTAATGACAATCTGAACTCAAATGAAAGGTATAACTGAACAACTTATCAAAGCATTAACCTCCCCTTTAAAAGGAAAGGGTGAGATTTACCCTATTATCGCTCTCCTCCCTGCCTAACCAGGAACTAGGAAGAGGAAGGAGAGACAGGTTGAAGCAGTAAGAATGAGAACGACAGTCAATCATCTTAAGGCGATACTCACCTGCAAACCTGAATTTCGCTCCAGAAAGCTTGCCCTGCTAACAAATCAAACCCTGGGCGGGAATGAGGACTAAACTGTCATCACTCAAGGAACTACAATTACCAGGTAAGCGTAATTTCAATTTCCTTATTGTTCCCCCAGTTTAGTCCTCCACCTCTGGGATGTAACAGAGCAGTACTAACAGGAGGGACCCTTCCAGCCGGCACGCAACACCGCCGACCCAAAACAGGCATCATTCGCCGCCAGCACATCAAGGCAGTAGTGTTTACTAAAGGTATGAAGAGAGGACCAGGTGGCCGCTCTACGAAATCTCCACTGGCGGAACTAGGCTGTGCTCTGGCCAGGAAGCCGCTTGCGCTCTAGTGGAGTGAGCTCTCAGACCCACAGGTGCCGGGCGACCCTGCAAAATATAGGCTGAGACAATTGCCTCCTTAATCCACCTGGAAATGGAAGCTTTCGCTGCCGCCTCCCCTTTCCTGGGGCCTCCAAACAACACAAACAGATGATCTGATTTGCGGAAAGATTTGGATACTGTCAAATATTGACGCAACACCCTCTGTATGTCCAAGCGGTGCAAACCTCGATTGGAAGCGTGTCCGACCTCCGACTGTAAGACTGGCAAAGAAACCACTTGATTCAAATGAAACGGAGAGGACACCTTTGGCAAAAAGGAAGAAACTGGCTGAAGAACCACCTTTTCTCTAGAAAAGCACAAGAAAGGCTCTCTACAAGACAGGGCCTGCAACTCCGAAATGTGCCACGCCGAACAAATGGCTACCAAAAATACCATTTTTAAAGTCAAATCCTTGACGGACGCTTGGCTTAAGGGCTCAAACGGGCTCTTTACGAGCGCCCCTAAACCAAGTTGAGGTCCCACGGAGGAACCAAAATTCTACGTGCAGGACGCATTCTGGTAACCGCTTTAAGAAGATGTACCACATCGACGTGAGCTCCTAGAGACAAACTTTGGACTTTACCTCTATAACATGCTAGGGCTGCTAATTGAACTCTCAAGGAACTGGCAGCCAGCCCTTTCTCGAATCTGTCCTGCAGAAAACTTAATACCAAAGGTACGGACACCGTAGCGGTGCGGACCTGATGCCTCGAGCACCAGTTTTCAAAAACCTGCCAGATACGCACATAAGCCAACGATGTTGACCATTTCCGTGCCTGAAGCAATATTGCAACAACAGACCTGGAGTAACATTTCTTTTTTAGCCTTGCCCTTTCATTGGCCAAGCCGTAAGCGAGAACCGATCCACCCGAGGCATCCGAAGCGGACCCTGCATCAGCAGCTCCTGCGACACCGGAAGCCTCTACAAAACCCCATCGAACAATCTCACTAGGTCGGCGTTACCACGGACGCCTGGGCCAGTCCGGAGCCACTAATAGCACGCGCCCCCGATGCGCTTCAATACGCTGAACCACGCGACCGATGAGCACCCACGGTGGGAAGACAGAGGAGACCCGTCGACGGCCAAGGTTGTATCAAGGCGTCAATTCTGACATGGTCTCCCAATGTCTGCTGAAAAAAATGACTCGATTTCGCTGACTGGAAGGTTGCCATCAGATCCATGACCGGAGTTCCCCACCGGTGAACTAATTGCACGAATACGTCCGGATGCAACTCCCATTCCCCTGCATCCACTTGGACTCTGCTGAGAAAATCCGCCGCCATGTTGTCCTTTCCTGCAACGTGGGCTGCAGATTTCATTTGTAAACGAGACTCTATCCAAGAGAACAGACCTTCTGACTCCTCCATAGCCATGCCTCCGGTACCGCCCTGCCGATTTATGTAGGCCACTGTTGCGGCATTGTCGAACAGTACCCGTACCACTCGCCCTGTCACCGTGGTTTCGAAGCTTTGTAGGACCAGAAACACTGCTCTCAGCTCCAGCCAGTTGATAGACTATCTGCTCTCTTCCGACCAAACGCCTTGCGCAAAGTCATCTCTGCAATGCGCCCCCCAGCCTGCGAGACTTGCATCTGTCAGTAGTGGTATCCACTCCGGCTGTTCCAGAGGCATTCCCACTCGCAGGGACGCGGGTAGCAGCCACCATCGAAGGGAGTGCCTGACCCACAGAGGGCAAGGGAGACGTTTGTTCAACGAGTCCAACTGGTGTGACCAGCGGCGAAGCAACGACCGCTGTAAAGGCCTCATATGGAACCTGGCCCACGGAACTACCTCCAAAGTCGCCGCCATTGTCCCCAGCACCCGAAGGTAACTCCACGCTGTGGGCGCTGGAACCGCCCTGAAGCTTCGCACGAGCTTTTGAAGTGCTTGGGCTCTCTGCTCTGTCAGAAACACCGACCCTTTCCGAGTGTCGAACTGTACTCCGAAATACTTGAGGACCTGAGACGGAGTCAAGTGGCTCTTGGCCGGATTGACTACCCAGCCAAGTCCCTGCAGAAATGCCACCACCTTTTCCATGGCCCGCTCGCTCTCGGCTTTGGATTTTGCTCGAATCAACCAATCGTCGAGGTATGGATGAACCAAGACCCCTTCCTTTCGTAGGGCCGCCGCCACCACTACCATGATCTTGGTGAAAATTCACGGAGCCGTTGCGAGACCGAAGGGCAATGCCCAAGGCTGGTAATGCCCCCAAGGGAGAGCGAACCATAGGAACTTTTGATGAGAGGCTCTGATCGGAACATGGAGATACGCCTCCGTGAGATCGAGAGACGTCAGATACTCTCCCCGACGTACTGCCACAATGACAGACCGCAGCATTTCCATTCGGAAATGCGGCACTCAGACAACGATTTACCCCTTTGAGATCCAGTATTGGGTGAAAGGACCCGTCTTTCTTTGGCACCACAAACTAAATGGTGTACCGTCCCACGCCGTACTCCTTCACCGGCACCCAGCTGCAAGAGACGGTTCAGGGTTTGGCATACCGCCAGGGTTTTTGGTTGACCTCTGCAGGGCGACATCACGAAAGAGTCCAGTACCGGCTTCGCCAGATCCAGTGCATAACCGTCGTGTATGATCTCCAGTACCCACTGATTGGACGTTATGTGGGCCCAGGCAGAAAGGAAACCCCGAAGTCGACCTCTGATCGGTTGACTTTCTGCCGGGACCCGCCTCCTTTCATTGCGGCTCCTGCGGACACCGATGCAAATCCTCTACTTGCTCTGCAAAACCCTTGGAACCCTTGGGCCCGAGAAGCAAATCTTCCCCTTTGGAAACCCCCGAAACGGGAAGTGCGAAATCTTCAGAAATCTCTAAATTGACCCAGAAAGGCCATCGAGAATTTTCCTTGCTTGGGCTGTTCTCCGGAAGTCTACCGCCCTTGGACTCCCCTAAATCCTTAACCAGCTTGTCAAGGTCTTCTCCAAACAACAGTTTCCCCTTAAACGGGAGCTTACTGAGTTGCGCCTTAGATGAACCGTCGGCCGACCAATTCCTTAGCCACAGGGATCGCCGAGCAGCCACCAACGAAGCCATACTATTTGCTAAAGTTCTGATTAGGTCATAGTGCACATCTGCCAAATATGCGGACCCTGATTCTAAACGCTCTAGCTCTCTTACACTGTCCTGCTCCAATGAAGCCGACTGCCGTAAGTGTGGAGCCCAGCGGAGGCAGGCCCTTGCCACCCAAGCCCCACAGATGGAGGCCTGCAAGGACACCACATCCACTTCAAAGGACTGTTTTAACAAGCCATCCACTTTCCTATCCTGCGCATCCTTTAAGGCTGTGCTACCTTCCACTGGAATAGTGGTCTTCTTAATAACCGCTGAGACCGCAGCATCATTTCTTGGACAGCGGAATTTCTCTTTGTCCTTATCTGCCAGGGGATATAGCCTGTTCATAGTCCTTAGCCCTCTGAGCCCCGCTTCGGGTTGATCCCACCCATCTTGGATCATCCCATCCACCACCTTGTGGACAGGGAATACCACCTGCGTCTGACGCACCACCTGAATAATAGGATCTTCCCCATCCTCTTCCTCGACCGGCTGCTCCGTAGCCAGTTTGAGCGTCTGCAGGGACTCCATAATAAGGGCCATCAACTCATCCTTCCGGAACACTAAGATGATCCTCGCCTGATCCTCAGGCTCCGGGATCTCCCCCTTTTCCAACTCATCGATATCTACCTCCATGTCTAACTCTGCCTCCTCCACCTCCTGCCACCCCAACTCTGAAGGAGAGTGATCCGGTGGGCGAGGCCTCTTGGAGGGTTTAAGTGCAAGGCTTTCGCGATCTGCCAACCCAGATCGCGAAACAGCCGAGGGGAGAAGCAAGGGCCCCGGCAACTTACCTTGTCGTCTGAGACAGAAGGCTTGATGCATGATCAAGACGAAGTCTGGACAAAAATCCCCCAGCTGCGGCTCGGAGCCTAGACCCGAACCCACACTAGGGTCCCCTGATGCAGCCTCTGGGCCGGAAGTGGATGGGACCGCCAACCACGCATCCCCCTCCGCCCCACTGCGTACTCCTGGGGAACGATGGAGTTCTCCATCTGCTGTTCCACACTGGCCGATACAGCCACACAGCCCCGACAGATGCCGGTATCCGCGACCATAACTCTGTGGGTGCCGCAAACGACACACTGCGGGCGTGCTGACATGAGCTGGTCGTCCTTCTTGCAGCCCCTCAGAGTATAATAAAGAATGTTCTCTCTCTCTTTTATACTTCCCCCCCCCCCCAAAGTGAGGCTTAATAAAGGACCTCTGTTTGCACCGGGCCTGCGAACTGCTTGAGCTAAGCCCCCCCAAGATTAGACCCCAAGGAGACTGCTGTCTTAAACAGGAAAAAGTAAAATAAAGTAAAGAAATCAAGGCAACGGAAATTAACAGTAAACTACATAAAAATCTAACAGACCCAAAACTAACTACACTAAGGTTTTTAAAGTCATCACTGTCTGCCAAACCCCGCTGTACTCCGGGCCGACGCCGCACCAAGCTGACACGCGGCGAAAACCGGGTGTTCAAAATGGCCGCGGCTTCTGAAGAGAGATTTTGACGTGTCCCGAGGAATTCACCCCCGGCAGAAGAACTCACCCGGACGTATCTTGACCGCCGGCAGAGAGAACAAAAACAGCTGTGAGCCGCACCCAAAGACCCTGCGAGCCGCAGTGTCGATTCGTGCTAACCGGAGCGACGTCCACAGCGAGGGCCTGAATTACAGATGCGCCCGTTCCCTGGCGCAGCCCCCGAAGCCGCGAGCTGCCGCTCTGCGGGAGCCGGCCTGCACTTGCGCTGTGTCTTAGGAGCTCTGCCCCGTGCCTTCAAGGGGCAGAGATCCGGGAAGGAAAAAAAAAAAAAGAGAGACATCTTGGCTTGGCAGGGAGAAGAACACCTGTTTCCTCAGCTTTCCCCCCCTTTTTTTTTTTCTTAAAGAAATATCACCCCCTAAAAGGTAAAGCAATTTAAAGGTACCAGAACCAAATTGAAAGATAATTAAAATAGAGATCTAATTTAAGGAAATTTAAACCCTAACTAACTTGCTCCTTATTAGTTTCTCTAGTGAGCCCAGCACCTAGACTCACTACGTCCTCCTGCTGCATGGAGACTGGACACACTGGGGCTGATGGGGGATTCCAGCAGGCTACATCCAGTGATATCACGAGTTTGACATGCCCAGTCTCCAAGCTGCAGGAGGAGGTGCACTACCCAGGAGGAGGAGGACTAAACTGGAGGAACGATAAAGGAAGTGCAAGTTTTTAAAGGTTAAAAAAGGATGAATACAGGGACAAAATGGGCACAATGTGTATATGTGCCAGAAGGTGCATCCCTCTGCCCAGAACACACACGCACACGCATCCCTGCACCACAGATGTACACAGACACCTCACCTCCACACCACTGTACACATGTACACCATCTCTTCACCATACACCAGAGGTTCCTCAGCTCCTGCACTGCAGCCCTGCACCCCATCCACAAAGGCCACATCCCATGTTCAAACAGGTAAACCACCGTTGACCTCATACAGAAACTTTCTACATATTTCTATCTAAAACCTTTTCCACCCTCCCCAGACATGCATGAGTTTGCAAATGGAGGAATGTCAATGGAGAATGGAAGCAATGGGGGATGGGGAGGGGGGCATGCACATGCACAAGAAGATCGCAGCCACTGGCTTCTGAGATTTTGGACTGGCTCCTCAACACAAACAAATTTTGTTTAGGCCTGAAATAAGTATAAGTAAACTTTCTTCATGTTTGATTTAAGTGGTAATAAGACATTTGCTCTCAGAATGTTGTGGGTTTGAGACATGTTTGTCAGAGGAGGAAGAGGCAGCAGGGAAGACATAAGGTTTATAGGCCCAGGATATGGTTTTTCAATTGATATGATTTATTTATTTATTTACATTCTCTTATATACCACGCTATTCTGCATCAGCGCAGTTTACATTGAACAAACTGAAGTTACATTGAACAGGGTATTATAACTTGGAGAAAACTATTTTACAGGGAACATGGGCTATGGAGGGTTAAGTGGCTTGCCCAAGACCACAAGGAGCACCTGTGGGACTAGAAACCCCAGTCCTTCCAGCCCAAGGTTGCTGTCCTCTAGTGGGATTTGAACCCCCGACCTTCCGGCCTGAAGTACCTTGCCCCAGCCACTAGGCTACTCCTATCCACTGGGCACAGTTTATACTATTGATGAGAAAGCTGAGGCCTGGAATACCTGAATCAGTTTGCACCTGAAAAGGTTAAAAGAATAAATCCAAACTAGGAGCACCCTTGGTTTAATAATAAACACAGAAATCTCAAGTGAGAGAAGTGTAGAGCTGAAAGAGGCTGGCACAGTATAAATCTGGCAGGTTAACAGAAACGTAGGAACATCCAAACAAGATATCAATCCTTAATTATGAAAACTAAAGACTACTTCTCAAACTTGATTCATGCTAGTGGTTACTATCCAATCCAAACAATTGTTCGGCTAGTCCAAGAATTAGCACCTCGAAGGAAACAAATGTGATGTTAATATTTCTCCAGATTAGTATGCTACTTTTTTTTTAATTAAAAAAAATTAAAGCACATCATGCTTCATTAAATCTAATTATGATTTGTGTCCTGGTAATATGAATAATCTAATCACAATCTAGCAAACTATTGCTCTCAATGGGCATGTTTGCCACTTTTTCAACTAGTGATCAGACTATCGTTTCAATGAATTTAGCAATCCTATTCAGCCCAGTTTGATTAAAGAATTGTTTCCTTATCTTTCTCATAACATGCTCAAATTGGTGCTTACACAAGGTATTCTTCCAAGATCTTGGAAAAACATGTTTCAACCATATGTCAGTCTAACAGACCCTAAATGAAATCCTTCAGTTCCTGCATACACTATACCAATTTCTCATTTTCCATCATGGCTAAACTAATTTAGAAAATACTATTTCAATAACTTTCATAATTCCTGTAATCTAATAATTTCATTCATGGCAATCTGACTTTCGCTCCTTTCATAATATTGAAATTTTACAACTAGCAATGCAAAAATGAGATTCTGGTCAACTTAGACACGGGCAAAAGATCCCCTCATCCTCCAATTAGATTTGACAACTGCTTTTGATCTTGTCAATCATATACTATTACTGACTCAACTACAAGATACAGGAATATCTGGCATTGCTCTTAACTGGTTTCAAGACTATTTCAGTTCTTGTTCCTTCATGGTTAAGGCTGGTCATGCATAATCTAAAGCAGATCTGTTCAAACTTTTTATCCTGTATGACCCCATTTTAACAACTGAAAAGTCACGTGACCCCAGATGATGAAATCAGAACAGCAGGTCTCCAGCCTACTTCCCTTCCCTCCACTCATCTAAAGCAGGAAGGCAGCAGCAACAGTAGTGGCAACAACAGCAGCAGTCAGTAGAGTGTCCTTTGTGTCAATGTGTAGCATGTGCTTACAGACCCCAGTACTCGGCATGGGTTTCCTGTCTAACAGGAAGCTTACTCAGGAAGAAGTAAGGGCCTATGAATGTTCACTGGCTCACAGGCCACATGCCGACTGCCACTACTTGGCATGGGCCACAGTGAAAGTCCAGAGAGAAGGGGAAATGGCCATGTTTCTGTGACTCCATCCACTGATGTGACCCCATTTGGGGTCCTGACCCCAAGTTTGGGAACACCTGATCTAAAGAATATTCACTGTCTTCTAAAGTATTTCAGGGGTCCATTTTGGCGCCCATACTATTCAACTTATTTGGTTAGCCTTAATCAGACTCTAGGGACTCAGCATTCAACTTTATGCCTACGATGTACAAATTGTTTCTAATGCCACTTGGGATGTTTCATTTATTTTATTAACATTCATATTTAAAGATCATAGCCAGATAGATTGCCATTCATAAACTTGTTCTAAATATTTGGAAGTCAGCAGCATTCTAGATTCTCCATGGACAAGCAGGAAGGAGTCCTCACGAATGGGCGACGTCCCCTGATAAGAGCCCTGTACGAGAATGTACCCCAGTTTCTATTGGTAACTTTTGGCAGGCTCCACCGTGCATGCGCACCTCCTTCCCGCCTGCCACTAATCTTAGATAAGTCTTGTTTTCTGCAAAGTCCCATGGATATGTTCTAGACATCCCTGTTGGTAAACTTCTATTTTTATCCCCAATGGGGTTTTTCGCCTTGGGTTTTCGCCCATCACCTTGCAGTCTCAGTTCTCTCCTCCCTTTATGTTTGATTTTCTCTTCCGATTGTTGCTTTCTCCTTGCTGCCGCACTTTGGCCTTCCCGGTGCCAGTGGTCTGGTGGGCCTCGGCTTAGTTATTGAGCCATTAGACTTTGCCATGGTTATTTTTCTGGATGATATGTCCAAAAAAACCGTCAGCAGATTCAAGAAGTGTTCCAAGTGCTCTAGAACCATATCAGTCACAGACACCCATAACTGGTACTTACAGTGCTTGGGACGCGATCATCAGAACTCTTGTAATTTGTGTTCATAAATGACAAAGAGGACTTAAGTGTCATAAGAGGCAGCGCAAATCACTTTTTGGCGCTCAGAAGTCTGATTGATCATCGACAGCATCAGCCTTCATGGCTTCCAAAGCTGTATCGGACCTGGTGGTGCATCAACAACAAGAGGCTCTCAAGCTCAAATCGGAGCTGAGCACTCAGTGCCCTGGAGCATCATCCATCGATAGATCTCTCCCTGAAGATGAGGAAGGATTCCACTGTGTCTTATTCAACGCTGAGGGGCAACCATGCTGAACATTGAGTGAAGACACTGATGGATCGGCAGCGGAGCCCATTGAGGCATATCATTGAGAGCTCATCCTCCTGGATATTGGAGGGGCATCAACAGCCTAGACCCAGCTGCCGATATCCCTGTACACCTACCAGGTACATAGGTCAAAGTTACTCAGGCCCCGCAGCTATCGTAATTGGCAGCCATGGAGAAGCGCCTTCTGCAAGTGCTTGAGGAACACACTGTGGCACTGAGACATGTTAGGGCCTCAACATCTGCAGCATAGATATCGACTGCTGTGTAGCTGACCCAAAACGCATACACTGCCTGCTTGGAGAGGCA
The DNA here is from genome assembly GCA_033557465.1 of Ichthyophis bannanicus. Taxonomy (NCBI): domain Eukaryota; kingdom Metazoa; phylum Chordata; class Amphibia; order Gymnophiona; family Ichthyophiidae; genus Ichthyophis; species Ichthyophis bannanicus. The sequence continues at coordinate 285,622,310 of CM066036.1, forward strand.
CTGACATTAGGGCATCGAAGGACCCGACACCGGTGCCTGCCTGTATATCATCCCTATCTAGCATCTCAGGGTCAGATGCGCTCTTGAGATCTAGATGGGTACCTGCGCATCATCATGCCCGAAGGAGCTCCTGATGCCCTCAAAGCAGGAGTGTGATCCAGGTTCAGAAGTACTTTGACTTCCTCTCTGAGTGACTCAGAAGGCTGGGTCACCGATGTGGAATCTGAGGATTTGTCAGAGGGCAAGTCCCCTGAGTTCCCATCAGACCCTTCTCCACCTCATGAGCAGCACAAGTCCCCTCCTGAGCACATGACCTAACAAGAGTTTGTAAGGGACATGGCCAAAGTCATTCCATTTTCTTTGGAGACTGAGGATGAGCCCAGGACAGAAGATTTGGAGTTCCTACAGTACTCCTCAGTCCCAAAGGTGGCGGTGACAGTGCCGATGCACCGCATCCTGCAGAGGGTACAGATGAGAATGTGGGAGAAGCTCCTCACTGTTCCTCTGGTTAGTAGAAAGCTGGACTCCATGTACAGAGTTCAGAAAGCTCCCGGATTCGAGAAGCCTCAGCATTTTTAACAGGGTCTCCATTGCAATCAAGGTACCAAAGCTCCATCAGCTGAAAGATGGCTGGGAAAAATCATATTGCCAAAGCTGTTGCCCCATTACAGCTTCTGCCTCTGTCCAGACAAAGAGCCCAATGCCAGTCGAGGAACTGGATCCATGTGTAGGATGCCTGTGAGCTGAAGCCCTCATGAAACAAGTGGAGGAGCTCAGAGAAGAGGTGGCAAGGATGAGAAGCATTTGAGGCAGCGAGAAGTATATTGATGAGATGGTTCGTGAAACATCCAAACTGTCTGACAGAGGTGAAGATGGGAGGCTACAGAATGAAGAGAGTTGGACAAGAGAGTCACCAGAGCCTGCAGAAACAATCCAACTCCATCAGCTCTTGAACTGAAGAATCAGTATGCAGCCCTGGAAGTGGAAGAGGTGAAAACATCCCAGGAAAGGGAAGAACCAGAGCTTGAGCACCCCAAAGTTGCAGAATCAGTGACCACAAGGAAGCAAAGGGTAGTGGTGATTGGTGACTCTCTTCTGAGGATACCGAGATGTCCATCTGCCGACTAGATTTGATGGCCAGAGAGATGTGTCATCTGCTAGGTACCAAAATCTGAGATGTTACGGAGCGTTTGCTGAGACTCATCAAGCCTACTGACTATTAACAGATGTTGCTCATCCCTGTCGGCACAAATGATACTGCTAGGTGTCCTCCGAGTGTATCAAAAGTGACTTCATAGCTGTGGAACAAAGGGTATAGCAAATAGGTGCGCAGGTGGTGTTCTCTTCAATCCTCCCTGTTGAAAGTAAAGGCCGAGACAAAGAAGCTCACATCCTGGAGATGAATGCATGAATGTTGTTACTGAGAGCATTTCGGCTTTTTGTACCATGGGATGATGTTCCAAGGGCTGCAGAGCAGAGATTTTATTTATTTATTTATTGCTTTTCTATACCACGCACTTTAAAATCAGTGCGGTTTACAGATAACATTTTGTACAAAAGCAGGGAGAGCCTGCTTTGCACTTACATTGAACGGGTAATGCAACTTGGATTTAGAACTGGGGTAACTATATACGATATCTGCAGGATGTCACTGCTCAGTTGTAGCGACAGATGGTGTCCATCTGTCCAAGAAGGGTCAAAGTGTCTCCGCAGCAGACTGGCTAACCTACTGAAGAGGACTAAACGAGATTCATTGGGGGATGGGTGAAGAAAGCTCCGAAGGTAAGTGAAAGCCCCAGGTAAGTGAAACATTAAATACCTCTGTAGAAATAGGTAAAAGAGGCAACATCTGGAATGTGGTGTGTATAAATGCCCGTAGCATGAGAAATAAGATCCCAGATGTTGAGGCTTTAATTCCAGGGCTTAAAAGGGAGTGAGGAGGCACTGTGGGTTAAATCAGAGAGAGGGAAAGGGATATCCATTTGCATTGGTGTGATATACAGATCTCCCTCACAGGGAGAAGTGGACAGGGAATAGAAGTCATATGCAGTATTGCCATGAAAGGAGGAGAAGCGCTACTAATAGGTGATTTCAATGTGCTGGATGTTGATTGGGACATCCCTGCTGCAAAAGGAGATCCTAGATTCTCTACAGGAGAACCATTCTGGCAACTGGTAACAGAACCCACACTTGAAGGGGCCATACTGGATTTGGTGCTTACCAATAGGGAAAGCGTTTCTGATGTTATAGTGGGAGACACTCTCGCATCCAGTGATCACCAGATGGTGTGGTTCAGTATTAGGACTAGGGCTGATAAAAATCCATTCAAAAGTGAGGATCTTAGACTTTAGGAAAACTAACTTTGCCAAAATGGGACAATACCTCAAGGAGGCGTTAGCAGGATGGGAACAGCTGGGGGATGTAGAAAAGCAATGGGCAAAACTGAAAAGGAATATTTTAAGGGCGACAAACCTTTTTGTTAGGTAAATAAATGTAAAAGGAAAAAGGAGGCTGCTATGTTTCTCAAAGGTAGCTTCTGAAAAGGTGAAGAAAAAGAAAAAAGAAAAAAAAAAAAAAAAAAGGAGGGTGGCCTTCATAAAATACCAGATCAGAGAGAGGAAGAGAAGCATCTATATTTGGAAAAACTTAGAGAAGCTAGCAAAGTAGTCAGGAAAGCAGGTACAAAAAGAATAATAGCAACTGCAATAAAATGGGGGGCTAAGACATTTTTCAGATATGTTAGTGAAAGAAGGACGTACAAAAGTGGTATTGTCAGACTCAATGGTAAAGGGGAGGAATATGTAAAAGCTGATGAGGATAAAGCAGAATTGCTTAATAAATATTTCTGTTCTGTGTTCACAGATGAAGGGTCAGGAGCAGGACCTCAGAAAATGCCCACAAATAGGAACAGAAGTGACGGGAATCAAACGATTTTCAGAAGAATGTTTGTGAGGAATTAGCTAAACTAAAAGTAGACAAAGCGAAGGGAGACATCAGAGAATACTGAAGGAACTTGGGGACATTCTAGCGACTCCACTGACCGACCTTTTCAATGCTTCTTTAGAGTTGAGAGTGGTCCCAGAGGGCTGGAGAAAGGCACATGTGGTCCCTTTACACAAAAGCGGAAGGATGAGGTTGAAAACTACAGGCCGGTTAGTCTAACTTCTGTGGTGATTAAATTATTGAAAAAACTGCTAAAGGGGAGGATAGTGAGGTTTCTAGAGTTCAATGGATTGCAGGATCAGAGGCAGCATGGGTTTACCAGAGGCAGGCCTTGTCAGACAAATCCTATTGATTCCTTCGACTGGGTGACCAGGGAGCAAGACCGAGGGAGAGCCCCAGGTGTGGTGTACTTCGATTTCAGTAAAACCTTTGACACCTTTCCACACTGGCAACTTATAAACCAACTGAGTATCTTAGGGATGGACCCTAAAGTGACTGACTGGGTTAGAAATTGGTTGCGTGTGAGGTGACAAAGGGTACAGGTACATGGAGCTCACGCTAAGGAGGAGGTGGTTACCAGTGGTGTGCCGCTGAGATCTGTCCTTGGTCCGATTCTTTTTAACATCTTTGTTAGTGATATTGCGGGAAAGGTTTGCCTCTTTGCGGATACCACCAAAATCTACAATAGAGTAGACACCCAGGAAGAAATAGATAACATGAGAAGGGATCTAGCTAAGCTTGAAGAATTGTCAGCAGAGATTTAATGCTAAAAGATTCAGGGTCATGCATTTGGGCTGCAAAAATTCAAGGTACAGTGTAGAGGATGAAGTACTTCTGTCCACAAAAGAACAGCGTGACCAGGGCGTGATAGTTTCCGATGATCTTAAGGTGGCTAGACAGGTAGAAAAGGCGACGGCGAAAGCCAGAAGGATGCTTGGGTGCATAGTGAGAGGAATGGCCAGCAGAAAAAAAAGGTTATAACGCCTCTGTATAAGTCTCTGGTGTGACCTCATATGGAGTAGTGTGCGCAATTCTGGAGACCTCACCTTCAAAAGGACATACCCAGGATAGAGTCGGTACAGAGGGTGGCTACTCAAATGGTTAGTGTCTTTGTTATAAAGCACATGAGGACAGACTTAAAGATCTTAATATGTATACGTTAGAGAAAAGGCAGGATAGAGGAGATATGATAGATGTTTAAATACTTCTGTGGCATAAAAGGACAAGAGGAGAGCCTCTTTTGATTGAAGGCAAGCTCTACTATGATGAGACATAGGATGAGAGTAAAAGAGGATAGACTCGGGAGTAATATACGGAAATATTTCTTTATGGAAGGAGTGGTAGATGGGTGGAATAGTCTCCCAGTGGTAGCGTGGTAGAGATAAGGACAGTATGTGATCTTATCTATGTGGGTTGCACTATCAGGCCAATCAAGGTGCGTCTTAGCGAACATGCCTCATGTTTACGGACAGGTACTATCGGCTCCTATGGTTAAGCACTGTGCGCAACATGGCCATTTGTTCGACCAACTACATTGGAAAGTGATCGATTTTGTACCACCGGATCCACGGGGCATGGATCGGCTTGCTAAATTACAGTGTAGAGAACAGCAATGGAGTTTTGAATTATGCTCACTATCCCAATCTGGTTTGAACTCTGAAAATGATTGTCCCAGCCTCTTGACAGCCTTGCAGTTTTACCTATCACATAGTAACATAACATAGTATATGACAGCAGATAAAGACCTGCATGGTCCATCCAGTCTGCCCAGCAAGGCGGCAAGAGGGGTTTTCCTGTCTATGGCATGCTTCCTCTGTTTGTTGATTGGTTCTTTGGTGAATTGACGTCAGACGCCTTTCTCTTTTAAAGGTGGGGTTTTCTTTGAATCAAGTTTTAAGCATGATGTTTGAGGTCTGCTTGCTGATGGGGAGTTTCCTGATAACCTGAAGCCGAGCCTTATTTCAATGTGCTTGAAACGTGTCACGTGTGGGAGCTTCCATTGTTACACAGCTATCTACTGCGCTCACGATCGAGATAAGTTCTAAAACTTTTTAAACTGATATTAAAATTAATGAAATACTAATAAAAACAATTAAACGGAGACTTATATACAGTGTGGATTAGTTTCACCCTTTACAAAGTATCTCAGACATTCAAAAAAAGTACTTTGCACCATTAGTGGGGGGTCCCTTTTGTGTATTGTACTGAGTCTTGGACTTTCCCAGCCCTGGGCTTCTTTTTGGATTGATTACTACCCTTGTAGGCATAGGAAATTTCCTGAGCCCCAGACCTCCCAACCCAAGCAGGCCACTCACCAGGAACAATGGCATGAGAAGCCCCAAAAGGCCCAGCCAGTTCCTCAGCCAAATCTTGGAGCAGGGTTCTGAACGATTCCTGTGGAACACAGTCAATCTTCCAGTGGGGGGAAGGTTCACACTTTTTGCACAACGGTGGCCCCTCGTAACTTCAGACTCATGGGTTCTACAATTCATCGCAAGTGGTTATCAACTACATTTATTGAAATTACCACTGAATTGCCCCCAAGGGTGCATCATCTCGACCCTCTGCATCTGGAACTGCTTCAGAGAGAAATCACTGCCCTCTTGTTAGATCTTGTGATCAAGCTCATGCCACCAGAGCAGAGAGGTTGGAGGTTTTATTCCAGGTACTTCCTGATCCCTCAGACAATAGGCGTATACTGTCCCATCCTAGACAGAAATCTGAATCTGTACTTGGCCACAGAAAAGTTCAGAATATTTTCTCTAGGCACCCTGCATCCTTACCTTAAAGAGATTGGCTATGCTCCCTTTAGTTGTTTGCTTCATGCAGGGCTTGCTTCTCTCTTGAAGTCTCCCTATAAGCCTCCTGCAGCATCCTGGGACCTCAATGTGGTTCTCATGAAAGCTCCCTCTGAGCTGCTCAATTCCTGTCCTCTGAAGTTCTTGACCTGGAAGGTGTTATTTCTGGTGGCGGTCCCTTCAGCACACAGTGAACGAGCTTTAGGCTCTGGTAGTTCTTCCGCATTATACCAGATTCCATCATAATATAGTGGTCCTTCGTACTCATCGTAAATTTCTTCCAAAAGTGGTTTCGGATTTCCATCTAATCATTTGTTCTTCCAACATTGTTCCCGAGACCTCATGCACACAAAAAGGGACGCTAAGTTGCACATGCTTGACTGCAAGCTAGCCTTAGACTTCTACTTGGAGCGGACATAAGCCCATAGAAAGTCCATCCAGCTTTTTGTTTCTTTTGACCCCAGTAAGTTAGGGGCTGCCATTTCCAAACACACTCTTTCAATTTGGCCAGCAGACTGCATCTCTTTTGCCTTCACCTAGGCCAGGGGTGGGCTATTCCGGCCCTCGTGCACCACAATCCAGCCTGGTTTTCATGATGTTCCTAATGAATATTCATGGACCTATTGCCATAAAATGGAAGGCAGTGTATGCAAATAGATCTCATGAATATTCATTAGGGACATCATGAAAACCAGTCTGGATTGTAGTGCATGAGGGCCGGAATTGCCCACCCCTGACCTAGGCAGGTCTGAGTCTGAATGGCCATGTCACTGCTCATGTCATCAGAGCTATGGCTGCGTCAGTGACCAACTCGCGCTCAGTCTCCATGGAAGAGATCTGCAAGGCTGCAATGTGGTCTTCAGTCCACACTTTCACATATCACTACTGCCTAGATGGGGGGATACCCGACACGACAGCAACTTCAGCTAATCTGTACTAGGAATCTGTTTGGGGATTAGAATCCAACTCCATTCCCCATAGGCCCCTTCTATTTTGTCCAGGGCGTTCAAGCCCAACCCTTTGTCCAACCCAACCTGCAGAAAGGCCAGAACGTTTGTAATAGAGGATGAAAAACCTCTGAAACTACTGTCCTCACACCAGCATTCAAACACCCTCCACACTTTGACATAAGCTAAGGATGTAGTATGTTTAGAGGCTCTCAGGAGGGTGGCCATCACTGATGTGGAGTTGCCCTTTCTTCTTAGCTTCGCCTTTTCAAGAGCCAGGCTGCAAGTAAGCATTGATCCACTTGTGGCATCAGGAAGGATCCCGGTGAGATCAGGTCGATCCTGTTCGGCAGCCGCCCCAGGCTCACTATCAATAGTCTGCCGAGATGGGCATATCACGGCCAGCGGAGCTAGTCCAGAACAATGAGAATCACCCATCAGGGGTGAGATTCTATGCATTGTAGATGATGCCCTAATTAGAAGAAACCCATACAGGAGTTTCTCCTTCGGCCATCTCTGTGTTAGTGCATCGAAGCCCTCAGACATAGGTTCTTCAGCAGGCGATGGAAGCCCGTTTGCTTTGGCATTGGAGGCAGAGGCCACGAGGTCCTGACAGGTGATATCGTGAAAGACTGCTATTCACCTGGGTCTAATCAGTGACAACTGAGAAAATCGCTTGAATGATCTCTTTGCCTGCCACCTGAGCTACTGAAAGGGCCTCAATGTTCTCCTCTGCCCATAGTAGTAAAGGATAAATCTCCTCTGCCAACGTTGCACTGCCTGTGCCCACCTGATGACCGATGTAGGCTACTGTCGTTGCCTTGTCCGATCAGACCCTTACTGCTCTCCGATGAAACAGAGGAAGGAAAACTTGCAGAGCCAGAAAAGCCGCTCTCATTTCCAAACCATTGATGGACCACTTCCTCTCCTCTGGAAACCAGAGTCCCTGTGTCACTTGTGACTCACAATGAACTCCCCACCCAGTGAGGCTGGCATCGTTTGTCACCAATATCCAGTTCGGGGACTCTAGCGGCATTCCCATTGCCAGGTGTTTCTGCTGCAGACACCAGAAAAGGCTCATTCTCATGTCCTGCAGATAGACCAGCTTTCTGAAAAGCGGATGGAGTTAAGAAGACCAATGAGAGAGCACAAGCATGTTGGAGAGGTCTCAAAGTGAGCCCGAGCCCAAGGGACTAACTCCAAGACCACCGCCTTGGGTGCTGTGGCTTGAGATTCCAGCTCTCCCATTGCCAAAGCTTGAATCTAGCGGATGAAAACCATGGTCACATACGCCCCACAGATGCAAGACCTGAAGAGTCAGGGCACTAGTAACTACTAGTGCTACTACTACTACTAATCATTTGTATAGCACTACAAGGCATACACAGCACTGTACAGACATTTAAGAGAAGGCCCCTGCTCATCAGAACTTAAATCTAAACAAGACAGCATAATAGCTGAGGACAAGGGTACATCTAGGGGAAAGGTCAGGAAACACATTTGATACTAAGTGGATCAGGATTCAAAAGTGGCTTTAAAGGAGGTGAGTTTTCAGTCAGGATTTGAAAACAACCAGAGATGAAGCCTGGCTACAGACTCAGGTAGTTTATTCCAGGCATAAGGAGCAGCAAGGTGAAAGGATCAAAGTCTGGAGTTAGCAGTAGAAGAGAAGGGCACAGATAGAAGCGCTCTGCCAGAGGAGCAGAGTTCATGAGGAGTGTAGGGAGAGATAAGAGAGAGAAAAGGTAGTGAGAAGAAGCAAAATGAGTGCACTTATAGATCAGTAGGAGACGTTTGAACTGGACACGGAAACAGATAGGGAGCCAGTGAAGTGACTTAAGAATAAGTGTTATATGAGTATATCGAGGCTTGCAGAAGATTAGCTGCACAGCTGAGTTTTGAACACATTGAAAGGGAACGAGATGATTCAGAGGGAGACCAGCAAGGAGGAGGTTGCAATAGTCTAGGTGGGAGGTCACTAAAGAGTGGATGAGTGTGTTAGTAGTGTGTTCAGAAAGGAAGGGGTGAATTTTGCTGATGTAATACAGAAATAAATAAATGACAGGTTTTAGCTATCAGTTGTATGTGGCTGGAGGAGAGGGAGGAGTCAAAGACAACCCCAAGGTTGTGAGCCGAAGAAAACAGGGAGGAGTAGGGCATTATTCACAGAGATTGAGAAAGGAGGAAGGGGAGATGTGGGTTTAGGGCAAAAATAAGTTTGGTTCTGGCTATGTTCAATTCCAAATGGCGGTAAGATATCCAAGTAGCAATGTCAGATAGGCAGGCAGAGATCTAAGCCTACACGGCTGGAGATATTTCAGGTGTAGAGAGGTAGATCTGAGAGTCATCAGCATAAAGATGGTACTGAAAGCCATGGGAAGAGATGAGTGCACCAAAGGACTGGGTATAGAGAGAGAAAAGGAGAGGACCCAAGACAGAGACTTGGGGTACACTGACTGAGAACGGAATAGCAGTAGAGATGGATCCACCAGAGCAAACACTGAAAGAGCAATGGGAAAGATAAGAAAACCAGGATAGCACAGAGTCCTTAAAACCAAGCCAGGACAAGATATCAAGAAGAAGGTTGTTGTCAACAATGTCAAAAGCAGCAGAAAGGTCAAGAAGGATGAGGATCAAATAAAAGCCCTTGGATTTTGCCAGGAACAAGTTGCTGGAGACTTTGGCAAGAGCCGTTTCAGTAGAATGGAAGGAATGAAAGCCAGATTGCAAGAGATCCAAAAGGGCTTCAGAGGAGAGAAAGTCATGGCAACTGTGGTGAACCGCACATTCAAGTAGTTTAGACATGAAGGGGAGGAGGGAGATGGATCGATAGGACAAGCAGGGTTCAAGTGAGGGCTTAAAGGAACAGTTGCAGAGGAGAGCGCTTGCTTGAGAATATGAGAGATGGAAGGGATTATAGTGGAGGAGGTAGAGCTTAGGAGATGGATGGGAATAGGATCAGAGGAGCAGGTAGTGAGTTTGGAGGAAAAAAAGCCAGTATGTGGTTTCCTCATCAGAGATCATAGAAAAGGAAGAAAGGGTTGAGGGGAAAAGTTGGAAGTGAAGGGGGGCGAAGAGGGGATGGAGCTGAGCTTGTGGGGAATTGGATTGTGATCTTGTGGACTCTATCATGGAAACAGTCGGCCAAGGTTTGGGCAGAAAGGAAAGGAGGGGGGTCAAAGGAAAAAAAGACACCTTGAGGACAGAGTTGAGAGTTGTAAAGAGACGGCGAGGGTCAGAGGCGAGAGAGAGAGAGTTAGTCAGATGGACATAATAGTCTTGTTTGGCAAGTTCTATGGCTGACTGGGAGGCAAGCATGAATTTGAATTGCAGAAAGTCTGTAAGGGTGTGGAATTTGAGCCAAGTGTGCTCAGCTGAGCTGGCACAGGAATGTAGACAGCAGATAGTGGAAGACAGTCAGGGCTGAGGTGCAGTACTCCTCACAGGATATGGCATAGGCAGGGCAAGAGCATCCAGAGCAGAGGAGTGTGCAGTGTTATAGGAAGCTACTGCCTCAGACTCGGACGACAGGTGGAGGAAAGAGATGGCAAGACAGTAGTGGAGAGAGCCAGTGGTCAATAGCATGAAGATTTCTAAAGAGGTTGGAGGTGGTGGTGGTGGTGGTGGTGGTGGGGGGGGGGGTGTGATGAAAAATGAAGCTTAACAGGTGATGGTCATATAAGGGAAGAACTGAGGTACAGAAGTTACAGGGTAAGCAATTAAAAGAGGAGATAAGGTCGAGGCAATGGCTGTATCAGTGAGTTGGGACAATAGAGGAAAGCTGGAGGTTGAATGAGGAGATAAGGGAGAGGAACTTTAAAGCTTAAGGGTCAGAGGAGTTATCAACATGAATGTTAAAATCCCCAAGAATAAGGGAGGGGGAGGAGGAATATGAGTCCAGAAAGAAGGAACACCATGAGTCAAAGTCAGTGAGAAAGGTAAAGGTGGACTTGTCAGGGGATCGATAAACAGCTAACCGGAGAGCAAAAGCTGGATGGAGTGGACCTCAAAGGCAGAGGGAGGGGTTGAAATTGTCAGGAGGGAGAGAGTAGAAGCCCAACACTACCACCATGGCCAGTGGGACAAGGTGTGTGGGAGAATTGATAGACACCATGGCAGAGCAGCAATTGAAGCAGAGGCTTCTGGGAGGAGTCAGGTCTCAGAGCAAGAAGATGGACAGCATTTGAGATAGAGATCATGAATAAAGGCAAACGTATTTGAGATGAGTTGTATTCCATAAGGCACATGAAAAGGGGAGAGAGGAGGGGGAAAAGAGGGATGTGAATAAGATTTGAGCAATAGCATGAGGATCTGTCATGGAAGTGTGAGAAAAGTCTAGGGGGGCCAGTTTTGGGATTGATATTACCAGAAGACAGGAGAAAGGAGGAGTAGAAGAATGCGAGGCAAAGAGGAGACAACACAGTGGAAACAAGGGTGTTTAAAAAAAAGATGAGAAGGCTGAATATGAGGGAGAAAATGGTGAAGCTCAAGAGCTAATGAAAGGGTAGATGACAAGATGCTGAGAGAAGTGGGGATGGTAAAAGGGAGATATGGAAGGAGGGCTTGAGGTTGTTGGTTTGAGTGGAGAAGATTAGGGAGTGTTAACAATAGAAAGAGAAAATGATGTGGAGCCATAAGAGGAGAACAGATATCAGTAGAAATATATGAAGGATAGGAAGGAGAGAGATCACAAAGGATTAGGGTGCACTTGCGAGTAATAGTGGTAATGAGCAGAGGATAGATATAAAGGGAATGCTAGCCAGGGGGAGGGAGAAAGGGATAATAAGACAGAAGAGGAGCAAGAGAGAGAGCTGGGAAAAGCTGAACAATATTGCAAAAATGACAAATGAGGTAAGAGAGCACGCTAACAATGATAAAGAAACAAATATAAATATATGAAGAGGCAGACAGGACTCACAAAGCAAGCAGTTTAAATGTGTCAAGCAGAACTTGTAATGGAGATGCTTTCTTCCCAGCAGAGAGAGAGGCAAACCGGCAAAACTTGCTTTAAAAAAGGTCTCCAGTTTGCGGTCCTGCAGGTCTTTCAATGCTGCACAGCCTTCTACAGGAATAGTAGTCTTTTTCTGGTCACCGCCAAGACCACAGCATCCACCTTAGGCATCTTAAAAAGTTCTCTTTCCTCCTAAGGAATAGAGTACAGGTGACTCACAGTCAGACCTCCCTCAGAGGTCGGCTTCAGTCATTTTCTTGATAACTCTGAACAGGGAAAGAAGTTTGTGAGGACTGGAACCCCTGCAATAGGAGGTCCTGTAAGGGTTCTCCTCTGTTACTGCTGGAGCCGGAATAAATGTTGAGTGCCACCAGCAAGTGTGCAATCAGTGCAGCCAGCTCCTCCCTGTGAAATACCCCAACACTGGGATCCTCCCCCTGAGGGATCTCATCTTTTTTCAGTTCAGGTGCCGCTATCTCCCCCCCAGAGACCCACTGGCTCCTCCAGAGGATCCATTGAGTCTGGAGACTGAGAAGACACCTGGCCCATCCAAGAATCCTCTTCAAGTTGTTTCCTTTTGGCTTGAGGCACCTCTGCCTTCAAAGAGGTCTCCTGCAAGGTGTCAGTCAATTTCTCTGATCCAGAGGGCTTAGGCACTTGAGCTCACATATTGCCCCCCAAGCACTCTCCAATAAAAAGGCTTTATGTCAAGCTAAAATAAACTCAGGGGAAAAACTCTCATCGGCCTGTCCAGAAACAGCAGAAATCAGATGTTTTCCCTAGACATTGGACTTGCCCCACCATCAGCAGCTGAGAAACTCAGCAATGGGCACACTTCAGAACAATATAAATTCCATTCTGCACAGAATACAAGCACTGAATGCTACAATTTATGACCTGGTCTATCGAAAAAACAGGAGGCAACCAAGTTCGAAGCCAGACCGTAGAATGTAAAGCACCCTTTGTATTGAACAGAAATCTAAGCCGTCCCTCAAAAGGGACCACATCAGGGTATGGGGGGACACCACCAATGTGATGCTGACCCGAAATCAGAGTAGTTCAGTAAGGTGTCAAAAATGAGCCTGGCACTCAATTACTGAAGGAAAATATTGGTATAGCCCTTTAGCCACAAACCCTTTCAAAGGGAACAGTTATTTTTTTTCCTTTTTTTCCCTTTGACTTAAAACAAACCACTCTGAGGAGTTGAACCAACAGAGCTTAAGCCCTCACAGACTGCTGACAGTGCGCTGCAGAGGGCTGCTCCCCAACAAGTAAGCTGACATAGGCTGAACGGGGCCCCCAGTTAAGGTTTCCTTGCATACTGATCGTCCCGTCACCAACAGGCTGGGCTGGTCTGCCGTCTTCAGAATTTAATCATTTGACTATTAAAAATGATCAAACAGTGCAAGTGCCCAGGAAGCCTCAAGCTGCAGTCCTGCCAACAGACAAAAGAATGCCTTAGCGAACTGCAAAACAGACAGAACAAAAAACAAAAAACAAAAAAGAAAAAACAAAACACACAACTAAAAGGGCCGAAGAAATAAAAACACAGGAGTAAGGAAAAGCAAAAGGAGCCAAGCACACACTTTCCAAGGTGTCAAGTTTGTTCAATGCAACTCCGATGAGAAGAAGTAGTGCCTAAAAACAGCTGTCTCCCCCACTCAAGGAAACATTGGCAGAAATTCCCCATACATGAAATAATTACTTTTAGCATTTTTGTTTTCCTGCTCTGCCTGCCGGCCACTTTCACCCTATGCAGGTATAAGGCACGGAGAAAGCTTACAGCTGTAAGCTGCCTTTAGATAAGCGTATTCATAAGGCTTGCCCCCAAAATGTAAAACTGTGACTCAGGGGGTGAAAAAGGGAGAGGGGGAGGAGGGACCTGGTACCACCAGGTTAGCACCCAGGGGCTTGCTGCCAGCCATAGCTAACAAAACACACACCTTCCTTATTAGTTTTCCAATTCAATTCAGCTGCACAGGGATACACCATACAACTACCTTCTCATGTTTTGCTTTTTGTGCCGTTTCTTTGTTTCCTGAGGTAAAATGGCAACTGGAGAGGAAATGGCTGCTGTTCCTGCCAAAACCACAGGAGCCCCAGAGTGAGGAGTTCTGCCTTGAAACCTCTGATGCAGAATCCATGTCCCTGATGTTTATAACTAGTGCTGCAGACTTTTCCTGCCTAACACAATGCCTGCAAACCCTTCCAAGATTAAACCCCGGCTCCTCCCCCCCCCCCCCCACAGCACAGCAAGAAGGAGCCTATAACATGGCAGGAGGGGGAGGGGGGAAAAGCTGAAGCTCTGCAATAGGGTTGCCAACTGGCCGGTTTTCAGCCGGCCTGGCCGGTTTTTCCACGGCCAGGCCGGCTGCCGGCGCAGAGGCAAAACCGGCCCTTTAAAAGCCGTTTTTTTTGCTCTGGCCGCAAGATCGGGAGCGGCCAGAGCAAAAAAACCGGCTTTTCTCGGCTTCAGAGGGAGCCGGGGAAGCCCACGCGAGGCCCCGGCTCCCTCTGAACAGCCACCAGCGTGAAGAGCCTTTACCTTCACGCTGGCGGCTGTTCCTGTGAAGCCGCGAATGCTGGGAAAGGTTAAAGGTTGCCCTTTAACCTTTCCCAGCATTCGCGGCTTCACAGGAACAGCCGCCAGCGTGAAGGTAAAGGCTCTTCACGCTGGTGGCTGTTCAGAGGGAGCCGGGGCTTCCCCGGCTCCCTCTGAAGCCTCAGACAGCCGCGATGCTGGTCGGGGGGGGGGGGGCAAGGACTGCATTGGCTGTGATGGGGGGACCTGGAATGGAAAAGGGCTAAGGGGGGGGGGGGAAATGGACTGGAAAAGGGGTATGGGGGGGGGGGACTTGGACTGGAAAAGGGCTAAAGGGGGGGGGGACTTGGACTGGAAAAGGGCTAAAGGGGGGGGACTTGGACTGGAAAAGGGCTAAGGGGGGACTTGGACTGGAAATAGGCTGTGATGGGGGGGGGGGGTCCTGGACTGTAAAAGGGTTATGGGGGGGGGGGGACATGGAATGGAAATGGGTTGTGATGGGGGTGGAGGGGACCTGGACCCGAAAAGGGCTATGGGGGGGGGAAACTTGGACTGGAAATAGGCTGTGATGGGGTGGTGGGACCTGGACTGTAAAAGGGTTATGGGGGGGGGGCATGGACTGGAAATGGGTTGTGATGGGGGTGGAGGGGACCTGGACTGGAAAAGGGCTATGGGGGGGGGGGAACTTGGACTGGAAATGGGCTATGGTGGAGGAAGGGGGATCTTGGACTGGAAATAGGCTGTGATTAGGGGGGCTAGGACGGCAAATGGGCTGTGATGGTGCGGGGGGACTCGGACTGCAAATGGGCTGTGATGGTGGGGGGGGGGCCTAGGACTGGAAATAGGCTGTGATGGGGGACTTGGACTGGAAATGGCCTGTGATGTGAGGGCTAGCACTGGAAATGGGCTGATGAAGAGCTGGAATAGGACTGGAAATGGGCTGATGTGGGACATGGGAGAATGGGACTAGAAGGGAGTGGATGCTGGGTGGGCCTAGAACTATAAGGGAATTGATTTGGGGGGAGGACTAGAATGGATGGGGAATGAGAATGGAGAGGGGAAAAAAATATTTTGTGTGGAAGAAAAGTCTATGATGGGCCGGTACTGGGAGAGTAAGAGGGGCTTGAGAATGGAAGGGTGAAATTTAAACGGATGATAAAGGAATAAGGAAAGAATTGGGGGAAAGAGCAAAAGGGAAACAATCAGTATGTTAAAGCAGAAATAGAGAGAGAATGGAAAACATCTAAAAGAGAAGAAAGGACAAATGGATAGCTCGCAGAAGACACGAAGAAACCAGAAGAAAGTGACTGGAGCAATTGCAACTGAAAATAAAACGCCTAAACAGAAGGTAGAAAAATACTTTTTATTTTGAATTTATTAACTGGAATATGTCTGGTCTGGGAAGTGTGTATTGCTAACATCTTTGCGTTTTTGTTTAGTGCAAGAGGAAATTACTTTATAGTTTTATTTCTCCAGTGTTGTACATTTCATGTTTGGATTTTGGGGTTCCCAGTTTAATTATTATCTGACCAAGGAAGTTAGCCTACACGTATCCTCGGTAATTTTTGTGGGTGGGGCTGGGGGCGGGGCAGGGGTGGGACTAGGGGCGGAGAATGGGTGGAGCATGGCGAGCCACAGGTGTCGGGTTTTTCTCGGTGAAAAAGTTGGCAACCCTACTCTGCAATGGAAGACAAACTGCAAAACAGCTCAATGCCTCTTTAGCACTGCTGATAACATCGGGCTTTTAGTTTTGTTTCACTTTGTTTTAAAGGCACAGTACCAAAAACAACCAGCCTAGTGAAATAAAGGGGGGAAATTGGGAAAACCAGCAGAGCCATCTCAGAAAAGTGCTGGACAGTTTGGCTGAAGGGGGAGGGACAAACCCTGCAGCTGCTAGCCCTCACTAGTAAATAGTTCCACCATGGCTATTACCCAGCCTACCAGCTCCTGCATTCTGCTCAGTATTTAAGAAACTTTTCTCTGTCCTCTTTTTGTGATCCTGTTTTTTTTTTTTTTTAATAATATAAATGGGCCCCAGAAAAAAACCTTCCAGTGGAGTTATACCACAGGAAAGCTCTTCCCAGCTGCTGGGAACTGAGATACTGATCTCTGGAGCCTATGGAGAGGGCTCTTGTACTATGACATCAGAAATCTGACATGCTCAGTTCCCAGCTACTGGTGGAGGCTGATAACACTGGTCAACATTGAAATCGTTACTGACTTTAAAAGGCCCTAATCTGTAGTATCTTGGTGAGCTGAACACGAATATAACATTAAAAAAAAATTATTGGCTCTCGTTTTGAAGATATTGCATGTAATTCATTTTTGACATTTCACCGTGTAAATTTATCCAACAGGACATCAACAACATCCCAAACAAGCCTTGAATAATGTAATATTGCATCACATTGCATAATACCAGCATGCACACATCATCCAGAGTTAATTGCATCATTTTCTGCAACTCCACAGTCGGAAAGGTTGAGCATTTAAAATATTTCAGACTGTGTGCGAGACAGTTTAAGCTACTGTTACATGTAATCATATAATTTTAGCCATTTAGGTACAATACAGAACAGTAATGCCGCGAAAGTGCGTTAATACCGTTGACAATTTCTGCTACATTTGTGGGGAAGTGACATTTGCCAACCAGAAGAAAAAAGTATCACTTCTCAACTGAAGAAGGCATATCATCTTTACTTCGGATGCAAGACTGGTGACCAAGACAAGCCTTGGGTCCCGCATATATGCTGCGCTACACGTACAACACAGCTTTCACAGTGGTTGAATTGCAAAAGACCATCAATGCCGTTTGCAGTCCCCATGGTGTGGAGAGAGCCAAGCAACCACATAAATGACTGTTACTTCTGCTTGGTTCCTCCTCTTTCCAGCAGAATAACGAAGCAAAAGAAGTTGAGCATAGTCTGCCCAAACATTCTGTCTGCATTGAGACCAGTTCCACTTGGTGAGGGACTTCCTATTCCAGAACCTCCTTCAGAATATTCTCTTGGATTCATCTGATGAGGACAAGGGTGAGCCGACCTGTTCTTCTCTGGTCCGTCAGCATGCAGTGACCCAGATTTTCACTGGGATGCATTATCATCAACTCCACACAGAACACCACAGGAAGAACTAAATGACCTGGTTCAAGAACAAGGCAGAATTGCTAAGATCAAGACTCCAACAATGGAATCTTCTAGAAGATGTCAACATTACTTCATATTGAAAGCGCCACCAGCAGTTGGAGCCTTTCTTCAGAAAGGAAAGTAATCTGGTATTCTGTTCCGATATTGAAAGCCTCATGAATGCCTTAAAAATCACCCATGACCCACAAGACTGGAGACTATTTATAGACTCTTCGAAACTGAGTCTGAAGGCTGTACTTTTGAACAATGGAAACCGTCTTCCATCTATTCCAGTAGCACATGCCGTCCATATGAAAGAGACATACGATAACTTAAAGCATCTACTGACTTCCATTAACTATAACAAGTACAGCTGGCACCTCTGTGGTGACTTGAAGATAGTTGCCCTTTTAATGGGACTGCAGCAGGGATATATAAAATACATGTGTTTATGTGAGTGGGATAGCCGAGCAAGGGATTGGCACTACTTGCGGAAGGAATGGAATCGCAGACAAAATGCAACAGTTGGAGAGAAGAATATCCAGCACCCAGCTCTGGTTGAGGCTCACAAAATCCTGCTACCACCCCTTCACATCAAACTAGGTTTGATGAAAAACTTCGTGAAAGCCATGGACCGCACTTCGCCAGCTTTCTGATACCTGCATGAAAACTTCCCTCGACTCAGCGAAGCAAAGATTAAAGAGGGAGTTTATGGGGTTCTCAGATTCGAGAGCTCTTCAAAGATGACCGGTTCAACAACTTGCTGCAGGGTGATGTGAAACAAGCATGGAATGCTTTTCGCCTAGTGTCAAACTTTCTTGGGAATGTTAGGGCAGAAAACTACAAGGAACTAGTAGAAGACATGCTGATGCAGTATCAGAAACTTGGCTGCAATATGTCTCTAAAGATCCATTTCCTTGATTCCCATCTCGATTTCTTTCCCGACAACTGTGGTATGGTTAGTGATGAACAGGGCGAACGTTTTCACCAGGATATCGCAATGATGGAGCAAAGATACCAGGGAAAATGGTCCACTACAATGCTGGCTGATTACTGCTGGACACTCCCCAAAGAAGCTCCTGAACAGCTGTACAAGAGACAGGCGAAAAAAATCTAAGAAGTAGTCTATGACTTGTTTTTTTACAGGTATTAACCAAAGGCCTATTATATTTACTATTGACATGCATGTCGTGATGTAAACATTAATTCTTGTAGATTACAAAAAAAACTAGAGCCAACTTTGCAATTTCACTGTCATATTCGTGTTCAGCATATAAAAATTGATAAGAAATGACTATTTTTATTTCAGTAACATGACTTTTGCAAACATTTGTTGACCAGTGTAACCCACAGGTACTGGACTGGAGGGATGATAAGGAAATTTATTATACTGTTGTCAAATCCTATCCCCTTCCACATGATCTGCATTACTCAGTTAAGTTTAACGCATGCATTTGTCCTTGTTTATTGATTTTGTTTTAAATTTTTAAATGTTCCAGATTAATATTCCAAACAGTCCAATATCAGGGGCTATAACCTCACTGTGCGGAAGACAGACCTGGCAATCTACTTCCGGTCACACCCTGCCAAGAAAAACACAGGGACCGAGTTGCCAGGAGACAGCATTGACTTGAAGACACACATTGCATTGCATTGCATTGTGAATTGCCATGTCGCCACTTTAAATGTTCGCATGGCAGTGTAACAAATTTTCTCAAATAAATAAATAGTAGAACAGTGGGACAGTTGGAAGTATGGGCAGTTGGCATCTAGCAATTGTACATGGGGAAGCAGCAAAAAAACCAGGGATGCTTACAGAGGGCAAAATACACATAGAAGTGCTGGATTTCACAACATTCACATATATGTGCCAGCTCCTACACCTGCATGTTGAACATTTTGCAAGCCTGCAAATCTAAATTCTGCTACTTAGTATTAGATGCTGCTATTTTTATCTACTCTTAATTTGGAGGGCACACACACACACACACACACACACACAACACAACAAAATGGTGGATTAAGGAGGCAGATAACCCTTTTAATCCATCCTGTAAATGGCTGGTTGAAATGAGTATTTTAAAACCTACATGTGCCAGAGAGTAGGTATATCGCAACATGGACATTTTTCTTTTAGTCGTATATGTCTATTCCCTATATAAGTGGTTCTCAATTGGAGGCATACAACATAGAAAGGGGTACATGAGGGCTTTCAAATATCAATACATATATTTGTGCAGCATTTGGAAATGCATTAAAAAAGTCAATTGCTGCTGAAACAGGATTTCTTAATATATATATACATAGGGGTACCTGAGTATATGGCTGATCCTCAATGGGGTATCGCAGCCATAAAAGTTGAGAACCAATGTCCTATATGAAATGGGAAATACATATGTAGATTTTTGACCTGCCCTGGCTATGCCTTAAGACACCCCCATGCATGCCCCCCCAAACAGTTTCCATCTAGCAAGCACATCCACGTGTAAATTGAGCTCTTTTTAAAAGGTGACATTTTCCTTATCAGATAACATCCTTTCCTCGAGTCCTGCTAGACAAGTCAAAACAAGTGGGTTGTGTCCCCCTACCAGAAGATTGGTGGAGACAGAACAAATGAAATGCCCACGTTTCAATGACATCATCCCCATGCCTCTATCAGCCTGAGCCACTAGAGGGCAACTCCATATATGTCCCAAAGCATATGGAAAACAGGGCAAACCTCACACAACCTCAATGTGGGCAACAATGATGAATCAGTAGAGAAACATGAGAGATTGACCAGAAGGATGGGCGGTAGGATATGAACCTGCAGAGCCAAGCAGAAAAATCATAGCGGACCAGGGTACTGCGCAGAATAACAGAGCAATCACAATTTCAGGTGCAGGTGCTGGGACTGGTATAGCATGACGATATGAAAGGTAACATTTTACTTAACAGATAATGTACTTTCCTTGAGTCCTGCTAGACCAGACCCAACAAGTGGGACATTCCAAAGCTACACATCCTTTAAGTAAGAAGATGAGACAGCAATTTGCAAAACCTTGGAGCCAAAGGCCATGTCCGCCCAAGCGTGGACATCCAAGCGGTAATACTTGGCAAAAGTGGAAAGTGATGCCCATGTTTCCACCCCATAAATGTCAAGTAAAATGGGCACGCAAACCCTCTGGAACCGGCCAATCCTGCAGCAGATAGGCAGAGGCAGCAACCTCCTTGATCCAGCACCCCCAATGTAGACCCTTGTGTAGGCCAGCAAATAGCACGAAAAAAAGATGATCCGATTTATGAAAGGAATTTGTAATCTCCTAAATATCAGAAAAGCACCCTCCGGACATCCACAAGGTGAAGATCCTTATCTTTCCTCTGATACTGCTCCTTAGAAGAGGAGGGCAGGCAAACCATCTGATTCACATAAAAGGGAGAAATCACCTTGGGCAAAAAGGAAAGCAAAGGAAGAACAGAAATGGCCTTCTTCAAAAAAAAGCAAACAAGAAAAGGCCTGCAGCTCAGAAATCCACCTCGCTGAACAAATCGTGATCAAGAAAAAAAAAAAGAAAACACACAACTGTCTTGCGTGTCAAATCCTTCAAAGTAATGCACTTTAAAGGCTTAAAGGGTTCCAACATCAGGGCCTGAAGCACCAGACAGAACCTAGGAAGGAACAATTGACCAAAGCGGGGGGACAAGGATGCCAAAACCCCTGAAGAAAGCGCAAAACATCCGGTTGTAAGGCCTGAGACTTGCCAGCCACTGGACCTCAGAAACAGGCCAGGGATACCCCTGAACTTTCAGGGAGCTAAGAGAAAGGCCCTTCTCCAGACCATCCTGAAGAAAGGCCAGCAGGGACAGTAGAACCCCGCGAGGCTCCAAGCAGAGTGGAGACCACCCCTTGCGTGCTAGTCAACCCCTTTCAAGATCCAAGCCATAAGCGAGAAGGAAGCTGGTTGTCCAGAGTAATTAGTTCCTGACGCAACAGGCCTTGGAATGGGGCAGACGAAGAGAAGGCTCTTGCAGGAGACGCATTAGGTCTCCAAATCATGCTCTCCTCGGCCAATCTGACCTGGATGGCGCTCTATGCACAAAATCACTTGCCCCCAACAACAGCCAAAGAGAAAAATTCAGCAGGCATTGCCTGGGCCAGAATTGAATCACAGTGTTGAAGCCCTTAGACCCTATCTCCATGAAGCGACTGAAGAAGCAGCACACTTTGGCACTGGAGCGGGTCGCCATCAAATCCATCTTGGGGCAACCCCAACAGCAACAAATCACCTGGAATGCCTCCTGACTCAATTCCCACTCTCCAGTATCCAGAGTGACAGATGAGGAAGTTGCCTCCACATTGTCCACCCCAGCAATATGCTGGGTCAACAGAGCTAGGAGATTCTTCTCCGCCCAGGCAAACAGGAAGGAGTCATCTCCAGGGCCACTTCAGTACTTTTCATACCGTCTTGCCAGTTGACATATGCCACCATCGTGGCATTGTCTGAGAACAGTTGCACCACCCAACCAAAGGCCAGAAGCACAAAAAAGGGTCAACCTGATGGCTCTGATGCGTAAGTAAAGGGAGGTATATCAAATGCCTAAACCATAAACCAAGGACACCCCTCAGGCCAACACCAGACACACCTCCGACCGAGAACGAGCTTGGATGAGCCAGTTGTCCAGATATGGATGCAAATCCCTTGGCATCGCTGTGCCGCAGCCACCACCATGACCTTGGAACACATCCACAGGGCAATGGAGTGACCAAATGAAAAGGCAGCAAACTGAAAGCAAGAGCCAAGCATGGCAAAACGAAGATGTCTTTGCTCATCCTTGCGGATCAGGATATGAAGATACGCTTCGGCCAAATCCATAGACAGAAGGAAATTCCCTCGGAGCAACGGCTGAATAACCAATCTTAGTTTCCATCCAGAAGCACACCACATGCAAAATGAGCATTGACTCCCTTGAGGTCGAGAAATGAATGGAAGGAGCCATTCTTTTTTGGCACCACAAAATAAATGGAGCATCTGCCCTTGCCCTGGTCGGCCAGGGAGATGGCACCACTACCTTCAGGTGCAGCAACCTGGACAACGTGACCTGAACCATGAGAGGGGGGAGGAGACAACAAATACCTCCGGGATCAGCTCTTTGTATTCCAGGACACAGCTGTACTGAATAGTGTCTGGCACCCAGCGATCCTTGGTGACCCGGGTCCACTACTGAAAGAAAACGCAAAGCCTGCCTCCTACTGGAGGTAACTGGGAATAAGCCCCCAAAAATTCATTGCATAGACCAGGAGGGACCTCCTCTGGAAGGGCCAGAGTCCCTGAGCTCCCTGAAAAGACTGAGAACGAGTCTGAAATCCAGAAGCAGGGAAGAAACGCTTTCTAAGATAACGATGGGAGTCCCATGAACCCCAGAAGTCTGATCAGCATAATTGTGAAGGGCAGGTGGAGGCAGAGGAAATGGGGGCCCCTACCCCCTTTCCAGGTTTGTTTGGCATGTCCTCTGGAAGACGATTTGGTCTTGCCCAAGCCTTTCACCAACATCTCTAAATCGGCATCAAAAAAGGAGCTTCCCCTTAAAGGCCAGTTGGGTCAACCGGGCTTTGGAAGATGTCGCTGCCCAGTGGTGAAGCCAAATCCAACGCCACATCACAGACTATCCCTATCTGCTAGGCAGATGAGGTCATACATGGCATCAGAAAGGAAGGCTGTAGCAGACTCCAAATAAGAGGTAGTATCATCCGGCTGTAGTAAGACTGAATCTACTGGAGAAAGGCTTGAAAAGTCAAGTCTGAACAATGTCAGCTGCAGAATAGCAGCCGCCACAGCGAACTGGTTCTTCAGCAAAGAATCTACCTTTCGGACCAGAGCATCATTTAAGGCTGATCTGTCTTCCATGGGAATGGTTGTCAAGTCTCATGACAGACATGACCTGTGCATCCACCTTAGGTGTGTCAAACCATGCAATGAGCTCCTTCTCTGGGAAAGCATACATCCTCTTATACACACTCAGCCCCTTAGGCGGGAAGTCTGGAAGATCCCACTCAGACTAGATCACCTCCAGAAATGGGAAGACTGTAGTGGATTGCCATACTCCCCGCAGGGGTGGATGGACCTGCAGCTCCTGCTCCATACTTAGAGCATACTCCAGGTTCAAGGTGGATTAGACTTGGGCAAACAACATCACCAGTTCCTCCTCCCGAAATAGGCAGATAAAAACAAAACATTCTTCCTCCATATCAAAGTCCACTGCAAAGACATCCAAACCAAGGTCCCAGTCCAAGTCTTTGACATACTCCGGCTGATACACATGTCCAGGAGGCAACCTCCACCAGGGATGCTTAGAAACAGGCAACCGAACAGGGTTTCCACATTCAGCCTGACACTCACAAGACGGAGCTCAAGTGAATCCAAAGGACGCAGGGCTTGAGTTTCCATGCCAAAAAGACCAGGCCTGTTGCAAAAAGGAAAAGAATTATGGGGAGGACAACCTGGATTTCAGGAGCTTCCCTCTAGGAAATGAGCCCCCAACTATATAATCGCCACAAAATCCTTAAAGGAAGGGGAGCAGCCAGAAACATGGTCGCCAGAACCGCCGGCTGGCTTACCATCCTTACACCACAGCCCCATCCATCACCTCCTGCCCTAAGGCAGGCAAGGCTGGACTAGCTGAATCCCCTCACTGGGAGAGGGGAGACTGACCATCCAGGGATGATTTGAAACTGCCATGCAAGAAGAGCAGATTTCAGAATCCAGAGACTAAACACGTTGCTTGCCATAGGCCAAACAACATTTCCTGGAAAATGACAGTTAAGGTAAGTACAATAGCTTCACACATTAAAGGCCACGCCGACACAAAATACATGCATTAACAGAGCGCTTACAGTATCATGGCAAAGGGCATTCAGGCAGAACATGTGCTAGGACTGCACAACTGCAAGTCACATAACAGGAAAACGCTATTAACGTGCACCAGAAACACCACACTGCACCAACTGTCGCCAGCGGTCCACCTCAAATTGTGCCCCAGATGAATGCAATCAGAAGCCACAACAAGAACAATAATGAGGTCAAGCCTTGGCACTCAACCCCCTGGGAGCCCCAGGCAGAAGACGTCTGCCGGGCTCAGCGCTACTCTCCTGAAACTGTTTCTCCTGCTTTTTCAGACTCTACTTTACTGTGGCTTGTAGGCAGATTCCTCTGAAAACCTTCTACAAACTTCAGGAGAGAGCAGAGGGGAGACAGAGGGGGCGCTGAGGTTATGTGAGGCTGCTGATCTCTTCAAAAGCCTTCCAATTTTCTAGCTGCTCAACAGGCCCTTGTGATAAAAGTGTGGAGCCAAACTAAATTTTCTTTCCTCCTTTGGCTACTGAAAAGACCTTAGTCTAGTGGAGCCTCCCACATTGCACTCAAGTGAGAGAGAGTCACCCTCGAGGTAGTTGTTTATGAGTGAACTATCAATTGTTCAGATTTTCTTCAGAGTTGAGAAAATGCAACCCCCATCTGCTGGAGACACAAGAATACCGAGTTGCCCTTTAGTGGCTCAGGTTGATAGATGCTTGGGAGTGATGTCATTGAAACCTGAGCATTTTATTGGTTCTCTGTCTCCACCAATCTGCTGCTAGAGGAACAGAACCCACTTGTTTGGAATGGTCTACCAGAACGATATGGAATGTCCATTTACACATGGATATGCATGATTATACACATGTAAATTGCAAATAAGGCTTGTAATAATAACCCCGAGTGAGTGCTAGAAGCTTCTTATTCAATTTGTTTGTTGTCAGCAGGGCTGCTTACAATAAAACAAAAGTTCAGAAAAGATCAGAACTACAAGACTCAAGAGAGGAAAGAGACAAGAAGCACAGATAGCATACTCAGCATCTATCCCAGGGGCCTGTACAAAGCAAAGTTCAAAAAGCCATGTTTTTAAAGCTTTTATTAAAAACAAAATCTAGAAAAAGAGCTAACAAAGATACAAAGGCATGGAATTTCAGAGATGAACTTTCAAGGTAACCAAAAAGCAGAGCGACAAGAATTCCAATCGAAGGTGAGACTATGGTGAGACAGAAAGGAGGGAAAACCTGGGAAGTTTGAAAGTTTGCCAGATTCTGATTAGAATAAATTCAAAAGCTCTAAAAGATCGAAAGAATCATAAAAAAAATTTGATTTTGTCATTAACAGGGCTCCACCAATTTCAAAATCTTTGGTGGCCAGCAAGAATTTCTTGTGACCAACTAAAATTGTTCAGGCAAGTGGTACAGTACGGCATGTGTCTGTAATTACTTAAATTATGTAATAACTTCCATATTAAACTATTACATATATTTTGTGCAGTGCCACATTCCAAAAGTTGCCAATAAATTTTTCCTCTTGATGAGATTTTATTCCTTTGTAACATTTGCAGTCTTTCCTCAATCTTTTGACTTCTTTGCCAGATTCTTTCTTCATCTTTCCCTCCCCTTTTACCTCTTTCCAACATCTTTATCTCATGCCTCATTTTGCTTTTTTTCACCTAACATTCTCTTCTACATCTTTTCTCTTTTTTCTACTGTCTCTCATTTTTATCTTCACTCTACTTAATTTCCACACTTCCACATGTAGTCTATGATCCCTTTACAACATTCTTCTGCCCTCAAGGGCAAGATTGGAGTCAACCCGCCATTCAGCATTTCTCTTCCATGTTCCCATACTTTGGAACTCTTTTCCCATGTCAACTTCGGTTAGAACCCTCATACTCAAAATTCAAAACCCAACTGAAAACCCAATTATTCCAGCAAGTGTTTGAAACACAGAATGAAACTGTATGATTTCCGGAGTAGGGGGACAACTGCTGGAGAGGTGTCTGGCATATCTTTTTCTTCAATCTTCTTAAAACCTTACCTATGTTATTGCTTCCTCTCTTCTTCCCTATTTCTGTATGACTCAGTGATGGAGTTCCTTTCTTTCTAATGTTGTTTACTGTAAACCACTTTGGGTTTTTTGTTGTTTTTAGAAAGAGGGTATATTAACTGGTATGTAAAATGTCACCATTTAATGTCCTTTCCTTGAGTTCTGCTAGACCAGTCCAGACAAGTGGGTTGTGTTCCCCTACCAGCAGATTGGTGGAGACAAACCACCAATAAGCAGCCCAGATTTCAATTACATCACTCACATGCCTCTATTCGCCTTAGCCACCAGAGGTTCCTTCAGCATTTGTCCCAAAGCAAAATGGGAGAAACATGGCAAACCTCACAATACCTCAAAGTAGGCAACAATGAGTAATGAAACATGAGAGAACTATGTACAGGAAAGTATAAACAGAAGAATGTCAGTAGAAGATGAATCTACAGAGCCAAGTATAAAATCAGAACCCAAGGTACCGCAGCAGAAGGACAGAGCAATACAGTTCCAAGGGCAGGCCTTAGACTGGTCTAACAGAACTCAAGAAAATGACATTAACTGGTAAGTAAAATGTCACCTTTCATATCATCCTGATAGACCAGTCCAAACAAGTGGGATGTAACAACAAAACTATAACTCCACTGGGTGGGAAGACGACAGCAGCTCGCAAAACCCTTGAGCAAATGGCCGTGTCCGCCCACGTGTGGACATCCAAGCGGTAATGCTTGACAAAAGTGGAAAGAGATGTCCATATTGCTGCCCGTCAAATATTTGCAGTAGCTACCGAGCTCCGCTCCGCCCATGAGATGCTTGTGCTTGGGTAGAATGGGCATGCAAACCCTCCGGAACTGGCCGGTTCTGCAACAGATACGATGAGGCAATGGCCTCCTTAATCCAGTGCTCCAAAGTTGACTTAGCCACTGCCTCACCCTTTCATTGGCTGGCAAACAGCACAAAACGATGGTCAGACTCATGAAATGAATTCATAACCTCCAAATACCGGAGAAACACCCTCTGGACATCAAGGCAAAGATCCTTATCCTTCCCCTGGCACTGCTCCTTAGAGGAGGGGGCATGCAAAGCACCTGATTCATGTGAAAAGGAGAAAGCACGTTAAGAAAAGGAAGGCAGGCCCAGGGTGAACAGAAAATGGCCTTCTTTGAAAAGGACTGATAAGGATCTCAGCAAAACAGAGTCTGCAGCTTGGAAATCCACCTTGCGGAGAAAATCGCAACCAAGACAACAGTCTTGAGCATCAAATCCTTTAAAAGTAGCATGCTTCAAAGGCTCAAAGGGTGCTACCATCAGGGCTCCGAGCACCAGACCCAGAGCCCAGGAAGGGATCACAGACTGGAGGAGAGGACGAAGATGACGAACCCCCTGGTGAAAGTGCAAGACGGACCTCGGAAACAGGCCAGAGCTGCTATCTGAACTTTCAGGGAACTAAGGTAGTAGCCTTTTTCCAGGCCATCCTATAGAAAGGCCAGCAGAGATGGCACCTTGGCTGTCTCAGGGGCCAACTGCCAGACACTGCACCATCGCTCAAAGAGGTACCAGATCCACACATGTGCCAGCTTGGTAGACCTCCTCTGGGCTATGAGCAAAATGGAGACCAAATGCCAGAGAGTAACCTTTATGCACGAGCCATCTCCTTTCAAGAGCCAAGCCGCAAGCAAGAAAGGAACTGGGTCTTCCAGGATGACTGGTCCCTGCTGCATTAGGCCCCAAGACGGAGACAGCTGAAGAGGAGGCATCTGCAGGAGCTGCATCAGGTCTCAATCATGCTCTTCTCGGCCAATCAGATGCCACCAGAACAATCCTGCCCAGGTGGTGCTCTATATGCTGAATCACACGTCCCATCAGGGGCCACGGAGGAAACATGTACAGCAGATGCTGACTTGGCCAGGGCTGAGTTAGCATAGACACCCTCAGACCCCGTCTCCATGTGGTGACTGAAGCAGTGGCAAGCTTTGGCATTGGAATGGGTTGCCATTGGATCCATTTTGGGGTGACCCTCAGTGGTGCAGAATCAACTGAAACACCTACTGACTCAACCTCCCATTCTACAGGATCCAGAGTGCCAACTGAGGAAGTCTGCTTCCACATTGTCCATCCCAGCAATGTGGCATTCAGTCTTGGTAATGGGTTCTCCAGCCCAAGAGACTAGCATCAGTCATCAGAAGAATCCAGGAGAAACCGTCCAGTGGCATGCCCTTCCTCAGATGATAGGGCTGCTGCCACCACCGCAGACTGGACTTCATAATAAAGCAGGAGCCTGTGCTCAAACTCCTAAGAACTCGAGGACCACCAAAGCCAGTAAGGACCGCTGGAGCAGTTCCATGTGAGCACGTGCCCACGCCACCATTTCTATGGTTGCCACCATCAATCTGAGCAGCTGAAGATAATTCCAGACTCTGGGAGCCTGCTGTACACAGAAGAGCACCAGGCAATCCACCAGTTTTGACTTTCTCTTCTGGCAGGAAAACTCTGTCCACTCAAGTCTCTAAATGTGCTCCCAGAAACTCCAGGGAATGGAAAGGCAGCAGGTGGCTCTTTCCCCGACTGATCACCCAGCCGAGGCTTTCCAAAAAAGGACACCACTTGGGACATCACTCGAGACGCTTCTGAAAGGGAATGGGCCTGGATGAACCAGTCGTCCAGATATGGATAGACACAGAACCCTTAGCACCGCCGCCACCATGACCTTGGAGAATATCTTGGGGCAGTGGATAGCCTGAAAGGGAGGGCCGCAAACTGATAATGAGAACTAAGCGAGGCAAGAACGCAGATATTTTTGCTGATCCACCCGGATCGGGTTATGAAAATACGCCTCTGCCAGATCCAGAGAAGCCAAGAACTCCCCTAGATACACTGCTTGACTCACATAGCGCAAGGTTTCCATCCGGAAGCGCAGGATGCACAAGTGCTCATTGACTCCCTTGAGGTCCAGAATGGGCCAGCGGAATAGTTTTTTGGGCACCATGAAACAGATAGAGTATCTGCCCTTGTCTTGATAGTTGGGGGGGGACGGGGAACGGGCACCACCGCCTCTAGGCGCAGCAACTTATCCAAGGTGGTCTGCACAGTGCACTTTTGATCGTAGACCCACAAGGGGAGATGGCAAAAGCATCCAGAATTGGCTCTTTGCATTCCAGGACATAGCCGAACTGAATGGGGTCTAGTACCTAGCAATTCCTGAAAGAAAAAGGCAAAACACGCCTCCAACTAGAGGAGCTGGGGAATAGGACCCCAAATCTTCATTGTGCAGTCCAAGAGGGTCCACCTCTGAAGATGACAGAGTCCCTGGGCATACAGGCCCCATGAAAGGACAGAGTGCGAGCTCGAAGTCCAGAAGCAGAAGGGAAGAAAGGGCTTTCCAGGTCAGGAGACGACAAAAGTCCCGATATCTCCAGGAGACCTGTGAATGCGCCCACGGTGGACAGGCAGAAGATGACGAAAAAGGGGCCTGTGAAGCGGGCAGGAATCCCTAGAACCTGTCTTCCGGAAGGCAGCAAGACTTGGTCTCGCCCAGGTCCTTCATCAGCTCTTCCAAATCAGCTCAACAGAAGCTTTCCTTTAAAGATCTGTAAGGCCAGCCATGCTTTGGAGGAGGAGGAGTCTGCCACCCAATGCCAGAGCCAGGTCCACCTCTGACACAGTAGACAGGGCACTGTCCCTAAATGGCAGGTATAACTTGGTACATTTGGTATCAGAAAGGAAGGCCACAACAGATTCCAAAAGAGGGGTAGTATCATCCAGCAGAAGAGACTGAATCCACTGAAGCAGGACTCAAGAAAGCATAGTTACTCACCTGTAACAGGAACCACTCCTCACACATATAGGTGACATCGGCACCGATGGAGCCCACGAGGTAACCTCTCCCTAGCTTTCAAAGAAAGCCTTTTGAAGATCCACCATGCATACGTGACTGCATTCCCACCCAAAGGTGCCATCTTGCCTCAGTATGACAACATAACTCAAGACAGCAACAAAATGAAAAGCAACTCTATGGGGAGGAGGGAAGGTTGTGAGGACCAATTCCTGTTGTCCCCGGAGAACACTTGTTACAGGTGAGTAACCATGCTTTCTTCAGGAACAAGCGGGAAGTCAGTCCTCATATATGGGACACCCTAGCTACAGGCTACCGAAAAAACCTGTAAGCCATGAGCCTCAAAAAATGAACCGTGAGGAACAAAGAGTACAGTTCAGTTGCAAGACCTCAGCAGCAACCCCAGCATCGACTAGGGAACCAGTTCTCTGGTAGCCTGGACGCACAGAAAGGCCAGAAGGCAGGAGTTGCCTTAAAACCAAATGACGGAGTACCGCCTGGTTGAAGGCCCTGTTCCGCCGGGACTCCTCCTCCAGGCAGTAATATGCTGCAAAGATGTGAAATGAGGACCAGGCAATGGACAAGCAGATCTCCATTAAGGGAACTGAGCAGAGGATTGCCACAGAAACCACCATGGCCAGCGAAAGAATGGCCGGACCATAGGTGAAGGCGATGCAGTCTGCTACCCAGATGGACAGAGTACGCTTGGAGACAGCTATGCCCAGGCGATTAGGATCACAGGAAATGAACAGTTGCGAGGGGTGGCGATAGGGCTTGGTCCGCTCCAAGTAATAGGCCAATGCCTGTTTACAGTCTAATGCATGGAGAGCGGCCTCCACCCTACTGGCATGAGGACCTGGCGAAAAGGTGGGAAGTACCACCTCCTGGTTGAGGTGGAATGAAGAGACCACCTTAGGGAGAAACTTAAAGTGCGTCTGAAGCACCACCCTTTTCCAGTGAAACCTGATTATAGAGAGCATGAGCCACCAGAGCCTGGAGCTCACCAACCCTGTGAGCAGACGTAAGTAACACATGGAAGACCACCTTCCAGGACAGATACTTGAAGTGGCAGGAAGCCAGCGGCTCAAAGGATGGAGCAATGAGCTTTGAGAGGACCAGAATGAAATCCCATGTCGCCACTGGCAGAAGAATGGGTGGTCAAGAGAGCAGGAGGTCCCTCTGGAAGCGAGCCATGAGAGGCTGAGCGGAGAGGGGATTCACCTTGATGGTGATGGTGCGCTGAGAGTGCACTGAGATGGATTGAGTTAGATTTCAAACCAGCATTGGACAGGTGCAGCAGGTACTGCTGCAGCAGCTGCTAGATAGGAGAAGGGGTTTACACCATGATCCGGACACCAAACTGAGAAGCTATGCCACTTGAAGGTATACGCCCACCAGGAGGAATCCTTGTGCGAGGCCAGCAGGACCTCCCAAGTTGAACTGGGCCAGGGCTACCCTCTCAGCAGCCAGGCTGTCAGGGCCAGGGTCCCCAGATTGGGGTGCAGGAGGGAGCCGACCTCCTGCGACAGCAGGTCTGGGGTGCTCCCCAGGGGGACTGGGAGTACTCAGGACAGGCTGAGAAGCAACGGAAGCCATGGCGACCGGGGCCACCAGGGTGCTATGAGGATCAGGGTGGCCCAGAGCTGGACCTCGAAGAGGGTCTTGGCAATGAGGAGCGTGGGTGGGGAAGCATAAAGGAGGCCTCCGAACCACGGAATGAGAAAGGCATTGGCCGCCACCCAGGAGGGGTGCATCTCCCTGGAGCAGAAGCGGGCCACCTCTTCTGTTCAGAGGCAGTCCATCTCTGCACGTTGGCAAAGAGATCCAGCACAGGAAGGCCTCAATTGCAAAACTGTCTGTTGGCAACCCGCAGGTCCAGCCATCACTCATGAGGCTGGATGACCTGGCTCAGGTAGTCCGCCAATACATTGTCCCTGCTGGTGAGGTACATTGACCTGAGGAGCATCCCGCTTTTGCTGGTGAACGTGCAGAGATGGACGATCCCGTGTCCCCCTGCTTGCTGATGTAGAACATCGCCACCTGATTGTCTGGATTAGGATGGCCTGGTTCCGCAGGTGGTGCTGAAAAGCTCGGAGAGCGCAGGCAATCACTCGGAGCTCTAGGAAGTTGATCTTTGGAGGCTCTCCGACACTGACCACAGGAGCTCACCACAATAGGCTCCCCAGCCCAACTTGGAGATGTCCATAGTGAGAACCCTCTGAGGAGTCGGGAACTAAAAGGGCATCCCTGCCTGCAGGTTTAGTGGCTGCTGCCACCAGTCGTGGGACTCGATAAACTTGAGGTGCCCCGTCGCCTGGGACCACTGACAGCAAAGAGCCCACTGGTCTGGCTGCATGAGGAGATGGGCGTTGGCCCTGATGTGCACTGTCGAGGCCACGTGCCCTAGGAGGTGCAGCATGAGCCGGACAGAGGCCGAGGTTTAACCCTGAATCTCCCTTGCAAGGGCCACTAGGCACTAGGCCATGTCGAGGGGGAGGAAGGCTCAGGCCTAACCCATGTCTAGCAATGGTCCTTTGAATTTCAGGCTTTGGGTTGGTTGCAGGTGGGTCCTGTGGTAGTTGATAACAAACCCCAGGTGCTCCAGAGTGAGAATGGTGCGGCGTGCTGCCCACTCCACCTTGACGGCTGTGCCCCCCTTGACCAGTCAGTCGTCCAGGTAGGGAAATATGAACACTCCCTGCAGCCAGAGGTGGGCAGTAATCACTGCTAGACAATTGGTGAACACCCTTGGGGCAGAGGCAGGCCTAAGGGCAGAACCCTGTATTGGTAGTGGCTTCCTCCGATGACAAACCAGAGGTACTGCCAGTGTCGCAGATGGATGGGAATGTGCATGTACATGTCTTTGAGATCCAAGAAGCATAGCCAATTTCCCTGGTGGAGGTAAGGCAGCATTGCTCCAAGGAACAGCATCTTGAACTTCTCCTTGACCAGGAACTTGAGATCTCGCAGATCCAGAATAGGGTGAAGGATGCTGGTCCTCTTGGGAACCAAGTAGTACTGGGAGTAAAACCTCTCATCCCTGAGATGGGACAGGATCATTTCCACCGCCTTGTCTATGAAGGGGAGTCATTGGGCATTCCCCTGGAAAGAATGAGGACAGCGTCTGATCAAAATGGAGGAAGTAATCCTCCCTCACCACTTTGAGGACCCAGGTGTTGGTGGGGATGCTGGCTACCGACTGGCAAAGTACACCAGAAGGTCTCCCATGTGCTGTGGGACTAGACCTCCTGGGGCAGGAGAGGCTATGCCCAAGGAGACTAAAGCCCCACCCCCAGGTTGCAGCTGGAGTGCCACCTGGGATTTGGGGGCCTTAGGCTTATGTGGGCCATGCCCCTAGTCCCTTGGCTTGCTGACCCTGTTGATGAGCTGGCAAGGCAGAATACTGGGGGTAGTTTCCATAAGCCTTCAGATAAAGGGGCTATTCCCCCGAAGCCTTCCGGGGAAGTGTCAGCGGTTTTCATGGAGAGCCTGGTCAAGAACTCAGACTCCAGCTTGGTAGCCTTATCAGTCATGGACTTGCTGAAGAGATTCTCCCCCCAGCTTGGGACAACAACCAGTTTGTCCTGTACCCAATGTTCCCTCTAATTTTCTGTAGGCTGTGTGCGCACAAAATATCAGCTGTGTGCAGCTTTTGAAGGAAGGTTAAATTTTTGTGCGCCACATAACGACACTCGGAGTTATATACTTTAAAATTTGACTACACATCAGAATACAGTATGTACACCACACTGATTTTAATCAAATTAAATGAAAATAGATGATTACTAAATGAAGCGGGAAATTTCTAGTAATTACAATTATAACTTTTAAATTTTAAGACGTCTGTGTTTTCTATCAGACTCAGAGCCGTAATTTTTGTGCGCTCTGTTGTAAAGTATGTGCGCGCGCACACGCGCACAGCTTAGCGGGAACAGTGCCTGTACCCCCCCCGACAGTGGCGGCTCCGCAAGAGACACTGGGCAGAGGTCTTCCCAAGCATGGACTCTCGCTGCGTTGCCAAGTTCTTCTGTCTTTTGCTCATCATCTGCTGATAGAGACCACAGGAGAAGTCATCGTGGTCCACACAGAGGCAATGAAGATAGCAAACGTGTGGGTCTGTGTGGGACATTGTGTGCCCGCACTGCTTGAACCTGCTGGCTGAGGACATAGTGGGAAAGATGGCGTCTGCAAGATCAAACTCAAGCGTCCTAGTCAGGGAGGGTGTGAGGAATATGTATACTCTGGAGGAGAGGAGGGACAGGGGAGATAAGTATTTAAAGGTCTGAATCATAAGAGTATTAATAAACAAACCAACCTCTTCCAAAGACAGGGAAGCTGTAAAACTAGAGGGCATAACATGAAGTTGCAAGGGGGTAAACTGAAAGGCAATGTCAGGAAATACTTTTTCACTGAAAGGGTGGTGGATGCTTGGAATGCCCTCCCGATGGAAGTGGTGGGGGAAAATACAGTGACAGAATTCAAAATGGCATGGGACAGACACAGAGGATCCCTTTATAGCAACAGGATAAAAATTAAAAACAACACAACCTCTCTCAAATAGGGGTGACTTACACGGAGCAGTGGGTACACGCTTAAACAAAGGCATAGGGAGAGGTGACCTGCATGGTGCGGCAGATGCACCTATTCTTATCACTTTGCCATCATATACTACTGTTACTATGAAAAAGACCCTGAAGGGCAAAAAGACCTGAGAAAAAAACGCAGCACCGAGGCGGCAGCAGACCCGGGAGGGCGAAAAGGCACTGGTACGCGTACCGGAGAAGGAAAAATGAGGAAAGGGAAAAAGAGAAAAATAAACCTTTTCCAGGGTACAGATGAAATGTCCCATGGGCTCCACAGAAGAAAGGAAGCTGAGGCAAGATAGCACCCTTAGAGAGGAAGGCAGCCAGGCACGCATGGCGGATCTCCGAAAGGCTTTCTGTGAAAGCAGGAAAGATTATTGTGCAGACTCTGTTGGTGCCAATGTCACTCATAAATATGCAAGGTCCAACTTCCTGCTTTTTCCTGGAGAAGTCAGGCTCACATATACTGACAACTAAAGGACAGCTGTCACCACTGTGAAATGGGTCCTCAATAAGGCATCCACTTTTCAGTCCAGAGGATCATAACATAAGAAATGCCATACTGGGTCAGACCAAGGTCCATCAAGCCCAGTATCCTATTTCCAATAGTGGCCAATCCAGGTCACAAGTATCTGGCAATTTCCCAAAAAGACAAGTTCCACAATCCTTGCATTGGGGCAAGCAGTGGATTTCCTGGGACCTGTTTAATAATGGTTTATGGACCTTTCCTCCAGGAACTTGTACAAACCTCTTTTAAATGCAGCTACATAAACAGCTTTTACTACATCCTCCGGTAACAAATTCCAGAGTTTGATTACACGTTAAATGTAAAAATATTCTCTCTTATTAGTCTTAAATGGGTTACACTGTAGCTTCATTGCATGTCCCCCCTTAATCTTTCTACTTTTTGATGGCGTAAACAATCTACGTTTACCCATCTCACTCCGTTAATTTATAGACCTCTATCATCTCTCTCCTCAGCTGTCTCTTTTCCAGCTTGAAGAGCCCCAACCTTCTTAGCCTCTCTTCATAGGAGTATCCTTCCATCCCCTTAACCATTTTGGTACCTTTTCTAATTCCGCTATATCTTTTTTAAGACACAGCAATCAGAATTGCACACAATATTAAAGATGCGGTTGAACCATGGAACGATACAGAGGCATTATAATATCCTTTGTTTTATTCTCCATTCCTTTCCTTATAATTCTTAGCATTCTATTTGCCTTCAAGGCTGCCGCTGCACACTGGACGGAGGGTTTCAACGTGTTATCCACGATGCCTAAATCTTTTTCCTGGGTGGTGGTTCTTAATGTGGAACCTTGTATCATGTAACAATAGCTTGGGTTCTTTCCTAGGTTCATAACTTTACACGTGTCCACATTAAATTTCATATGCCATTTTTGTACATTCAGTCTTCCAATTTATCAATATCCTCTTGCAATTTTTCACAATCCTCTTCGGTTTTAACGTTTTTGAACAATTGTGTGTCATCTGCAAATTTGATCACCTCACTCTTTATTCCCATTTCCAGGTCATTTACGAATATATTAAAAAACAGCAGATCCAGCACAGATCCCTGGGATACTCCACTATTCACCTTTCTCCATTGGGAAAATTGGCCATTTAGCCCTACTCTCTGCTTTCTAACTTTTAACAAGTTCCTGATCCACAATACTACACTGCCTCCATGACTTTTTAATTTTGCCAAGAGTCTCTCATGAGGGACCTTATCAAAGGCTTTCTGAACATCCAGATACACTGTATCAACCAGCTCACCTTTATCTAGCTGTTTATTCACACCTTCAAAAAATATAACAGATTAGTAAGACAAGACTTTCCTTAGTCAATCCATGTTGGCTTTCTCTCATTAAATTATGACTATCTACATGGTCAGTAGTTTTGTTCTTCATAATGGTTTCTACCATTTTGCCTGGTACCGACATCAGGCTCACCAGTCTGTAGCTTCCCAGATGACCCCAGAACCCTATTTAAAAATTGGTATTACATTGGCCATTCACCAATCTTCAGGTATTACAGATGATTTTAATGATAGTTCACAGGTTACTAATAGCTCTGCAATCTCATATTTCAGTTCTTTCAATACCCTCTGATGTATACCAGATGATTTGCTACCCTTTAGTTTATCAAATAGTTGTATTACATCTTCCCGGTTTATCGATTATTTCTTTCAATTCTTCCAATACAACACCTTTAAATATTTCAGTTATGGGTAGCTTCCCCTACATCTTCTTCAGTAAACACCATTTAAATCATTAAGTCTCTCCGCAATGGTCTTGTCCCCTCTTAGTGTCCCTTTTACCCCTCTATCATCTAATGGTCCAACTGACTCTCTCACAGATTTTTATTATTTTTTTTTGCTAAGAGTGTACTTGAAAAAGGTTTTATTATGCATT
This sequence comes from Ichthyophis bannanicus, assembly GCA_033557465.1. Lineage (NCBI taxonomy): Eukaryota > Metazoa > Chordata > Amphibia > Gymnophiona > Ichthyophiidae > Ichthyophis > Ichthyophis bannanicus. Next base: position 285,659,312 of record CM066036.1, read on the forward strand.
TTTACTTCCATGGCAAGCTTTTTTCTTCAAAATTCTCTCTTCGCCTGCCATATCAATGCCTTGCATCTAACTTGTCAGTACTCATGCTGTTTTTAGTTTTTGCCATTTAGCTGCTTTTTCCATTTCCTGTAAAATGATTTTTTTTTTTTGGCTACAACCACCTCTCCGACCTCAACTTTAAGCCATGATGGCAGTTTTTTGCACTCTCTTTAAAGCTGAGCTGCCTTCCACAGGGATGGTGGTCTGCTTAGTAAATGCCGTGATTCGCGCATCCACCTTGGGAATATCAAACCTCACAACTGCAGTCTCCCACATCATGCTCTAGTGAGATATCAACCCACAGGCTGTCATTCACAAACTTTTTAAATCAAATTTTCTTCAGAAAAGAGAAAATCCATCCATCTGCTGGAGACAACGAAATACTGAAGGGACCTCTGGTGGCAGAGGTGAATAGAGGCACAGGAGTGATGTCATTGAAATCTTGGATTTTCATTGGTTCTTCGTCTCCATTAATCTGCTGGTAGGGGAACACAACACACTCATCTGGATTGGTCTAGCAGGACGATATGGAAACTCTAACATCTCACAGCCATCTCTCTTCTCTCAATCTTAGATTTCTTTCTGCTAACCCAGCACATTAGACAAACTGTGATAATATAGACATGCCTAAGAAGCCAGCTGAGGCAAAAGCGAAGGCCTCCATTCAGGTCTCATGGTACTTATAATACCAGATAATGGATATTTTTGAAGTGTTTTGAATTGAAAAACATTTTGAAGAACATTGTTTTCAAGCTAATGGAGTGTTTTTAGGGACCTGTGATTACACAGGTTTGCGACTAAAAAGCTGTTTGATTATTTTCATCTAATTTCCATGTATTTTGGTGTGCTGAAAACAAATAAAATATTGAAAAAACTCCTAGACGTCATGATTTGCCACAACATGCAAAATTGTTTTCAAATTTATCAAATTTTTTCAAATTACTATTAATTCAAATTACTATTAATTAATTCACATAAGTGCATTTAAGATATAAAATGCCAAAAAAACCTTAAAGGGCTTATCCAAGTTATGTAAAAAAAAATATAGCACTGTAAATCTGATGGTCAGCAATATATACATAAGCTAAGCAAGTTTTAAGTCCGTGCTTCTAATGGTAGAAGGGGTTAATCTTTCCTGAAGAATCCAGTGGGAGGGAGACACAGGGCAGATAGCAGCAGCTCCGGTCAGTGCAGGGGGGCGTGGCCAGCACTGTGACGTCTCGTGTACAGACACAGAGCTGCTCTCTCCTGCATGCCACACTTGTGCACGAATCATCATCAGGTTCTTGGTTTAGGCTGTTCACACTTTCATCGCAATTCGTGTTAGCTCGTCATTCTTCAACCGTTATGTTATGGCTCTGCGAAAGTGTATTAATTCGCCAGACAGTTTCCGTTTCAACTGTGGTGAATATACAGTGTTGAAGCAACAGCAGAATATTACAGACTTTGTGAAAAAAGTATACTTTGCATACTTTGGACTAAAAATTGGAGATCAAGATAAAGTCTGGGCGCCTCATAAAGTGTGCAAACGGTGTGTTGAGGACCTCCGAAACTGGTTCAAGGGTAAGAAAAAATCTTTCCGTTATGGGATTCCTATGGTATGGCGAGAGCAAAAGAACCATAGTGGTGACTGTTACTTTTGTTCATGCGATGTGAAAGGGTTTAATTCCAAATGGAAGCATTCCATTTCATACCCCAATCTTCACTCGGCAATTCGTCCCATCCCCCATGGCACAGATATACCAGTACCCAAGCCCCCTGCTACCTTGGAAGAGATACCTAGCTCCGATGAAGGTGAAGTCATACCTGAACCAGATGACGAATCAAGTTCTGACTTTGAAGATGATACAAAACCAAAATTGTTTTCTCAGGAGGAGATGAATGATTTGGTAAGAGACTTGAATCTTCCCAAAGATGCCGCTGAGTTACTCGGATCAAGGCTGAAAAGCAGGAATTTATTGTTGCCAGGAGTGTCATCTTCATAGTTCAGACATCGTAAAAAGGAGTTCGTTCCTTACTTCGCCCAGGAAGACAAGTTGGTTTATTGCATCGATGTCGAAGGTCTGATGGGTCAATTTAAAATCCAATATGATTCAGAGCAATGGCGTCTTTATATAGATTCTTCAAAAAGAAGTCTCAAAGCAGTTTTACTCCACAACGTTTTTTAAGCTTCCATACCTGTAGGTCATTCCGTACACTTGAAGGAAACCTACGAGAACTTGGAATTGGTTCTTCGCAAACTTAAATATGAAGACCATGGTTGGCAAGTGTGTGGGGACTTGAAGGTCTTGTGCATGCTGCTCGGGCAACAAGCTGGGTATACCAAATAGCCTTGTTTTCTGTGTCTATGGGACAGTCGAGACCGACAAAATCACTGGACCAAGAAGAGTTGGGCAGCCGAGGGTGCTAACAATCGGTGAAAAAAATGTCCTCCGAGAAACTTTGGTACCTTCCCATAAAGTTCTTCTACCACCTCTCCACATAAAATTGAGATTGATGAAGAATTTGTAAAATCACTTCCAAGAGATGGAGAATGCTTCAAATACTTGGTCACCAAGTTTGCAGGCCTGTCGGAGGCAAAATTGAAGGAAGGTGTGTTCGTCAGACCAGACATTAAAAGGCTTATAGTTGATCAAGAGTTTGTCAATACCATACCAGATCCTCAAAAAGAAGAGTGGATTGCATTTAAAGAAGTCGTACAGAAATTTTTAGGCAATAACAAAGATCCTCACTACAAAAAGATCGTCGGACTAATGCTGAAAGCATTTCAAGCTTTAGGTTGCCTGATGAGTTTGAAAGTGCATTTCCTCCAGTCCCACCTTGACTACTTTCCTGAAAATTTGGGAGCTGTGAGTGAGGAACAAGGTGAACAATTCCACCAAGACATTAAAGAGATGGAAAGGAGATACCAGGGAAAATGGAGCATTACAATGATGACAGACTACTGTTGGATGCTTCAGAGAGACATTCCAGATGCTACTCACAAGCGTAAATGCACCAAGAGGAGCCTCACAAGGAAGAAGAATCGAGTTTAGTGTGTGTAGGTGAGCTCATTTCAGTTCAAAAAAGGATTTTCATGGAAATATTGTAATAAAACTTTAATTTTATGTCTATTTCCATTTATTTTGAGGTATTGCCTTATTTAACATAGTTACCTAAATTGTCAGGAAACGTGATGTCCTATGACAAAATGGAGGTCATTTTCGGATTCAGTGCACCAAAAAACAAAGATTACGTGGAATAACCAAAATAGCTCTCGAAAAAACTTTTTTTGCAGACCTGTGTTATAATTGCTCTAAAAAGAGTGGCTATAAGCTCTGGCCGAGTGTATGAGGTTCCTTTTCCTCTTTATTAAAATAGATATGCTGTAAGATGTTATAATGATCTTTTAGTAAAACCCAGATGATGTTTGTGTTATTTTGGAATATGGAAAACAGAATGCTGGGCTTCATGGACCTTTGGTCTGACCGAGTATGGCAGTTATTGTCTTATGTTCTCATGTTCCCCCCATATCTTGCCAGGCCTGCCTCCCATCCTCGGCTCTGTTGCTATCACTACTGCTGCTGTCTCCTACACTCTGCCTGGGACTGCACTAAGACAGTCAGCACAACACAGTGCAAGGCCTTGAGCATGTGTGCAAAACAAGGCCTGTTGTGGCCTGCCCCCCTTTGAATTTCCTATTTCAGATGGGGCAGGATATGACAGACCTGAGTTCAGGCATGTACTCAAAGGCCCTACACCATGCTGTCTGCATTTCTGCTGCTGTTCTGCAGCACCAGTGCCGGCACTGCTCCCAGGATTGTGCCACATAGTGGCCAGCCTTGGATGCTGAAAGGGAGTGTGTGAATACATTCACTATCTTTGTAATGATCCTGCCACTTTATTTGCAACACTTAAGCCAACTTCTGGCCCTGGTAGAAGACGCCCTGCAAATGCATGGGTCAAAGGTTCAAAACCATGCAGGAGAACTGTTGTGCAAAAGCAAAAACAAAGGGCAGGGGGAATCAAACTTGCACAAAATATATTGGTGCAAGAGAAGTGTTTTGGGGCCACTTAGCAATAGTGATTATAGCATGATCGCATTTGATTTAAGAAATGGAAGGAGGACGGAAAGGAAATCCACAGTACTACCTTTTAACTTTCAAAAGGGAAACTATGATAAAATCTTTATCTTGGCGTTTGATAGACTGCCCAGGCGGTAGCATCATAGCAGTTTACAAAATTTAAATAAATAAACAGGCTGCAAGACAAGTGTTGCAAATAAAGTGGCAGGATCATTACAAAGATAGCCTACAGCTCCGTATATAGTTAGCAATTGTTAATTGCTTGTTTACCACAATTTAACCTCCAAGTTGAATAACCATGTTCAATGTAAAAAACTTATTGCTATAACTGTTCATTGTAAACTGCTTTGAATATATGATAAGGTGGTATAGAAGACCTGTTAAATAAATAAAATAAATACAATAAATAGAATGGAATAGAAAGGAACACAATCAATCTACAGGAGAGGGGAGAGATAGAGCACACAACAGGTTCAGAGAAGGAGAGATAGAGGAAAATAGTTGAGAAAAAACAAAGGAGCGAGATCTGATAGACGGCGTGTTACAGAGTCAACTGTTCCTGACGTCATTTCCTGATGCCGCGTCGCAGGAAGGTTCGGGTGGGGAGTGTACCTCAGACTCCCATACCAGTGTCCTCCGACTTACCTCAGAGGGCCGCGGTAGTTGGCCCATTGGATTCTTTTATTCGTCGGGAAGGTCAGCCACAATCGGGGGCGGGAAGCCCGGCTTTGTGTACGCCGAAGCTGGTGAGCTCGGCGTCACCTTCGGGCAGTGATCAGACGCCCCCAGAGGTGAGGACACCGTTGAAGCTAGCGTGTCCTGGGGAGCGGTCTAGTGGCGAGGACGCTGTGGGGCCCTGTGTAGGTGCCTTTCCGGAGTTGCTGGGGTCGCCACTAAACATGTTGGTGAGTGGTCAAGTTACCTCACGAGTTTCTTCTGACCCAGGAGCGCTTGGAGTCCAGCAGCTGACGGCGGAAGTAAGTGGAGTAGTCTCTGAACCGGTACCGGCTCCTGATATGGCTGCTGTTTCATTTGAGCATCTGCCTTTTACCTTTGAACTGTAGAGACGGGAGCAATTTACATTAGAAGCCATCTGGTCAGCGATTAAACAACTTGGAGAGGCTATTGTCCCTCAGGTCCAAAGCTTGCAAGCTCAGGTGGCGGTGGCTGAGAAGACCTGTTCTTTGAATTCTGAGGCCATCGACGTTTTGAAGTCTACAGTACCCGAGTCCTCTGGTCATGTGGAGCATTTGGATTCATGGACGGAGGCTTTGACAAAGGACTTTAGTAATTTGAGAAGCCGGATGGAAGCTTTGGATAATTATTCCAGACTGACTAATTTACGTATGATTAATTTCCCCAAAGTGTCTGGTATTTCCGCTAAAGATATGTTTAAAACCTATTTGTCAGATGTGCTTGGTGTGTCTTCTGAGCTTTGTCCACCATTGGTTAAAATATATTACATCCCTACGGGTCATAAGGTTTCTTCAGATTTCGCTGTACCTGGTGTACAAGGATTCAGACGTATTAAATATTACAGCTATGTTAGAGTCATCAGATACAGAGGCAGTTACCCCCGGCTACCTGTTTAATAACCTTTGCCTTGGCATCTGATAGGGAATGGCTTCTGAAAATGTTTTTCAAGAAGAAAAATGCTGTGTTTAAAGGTTGCCTGATCTGTATGTTTCCTGATTTGGCTAGAGAAACCCAAAGGCGTAGGAAAGAATTTTTAATTCTGCGTCCAAGGGTCTCTCAATTGGGTGGGCTTTTCTTTTTGAAATACCCTTGTAAGAGTCTTGTAAAATTAGAAGGTAACTCTTATATTTTTTTTCCATCACAATTGATTTCCTTTTTGAATGCCTGAGGGGCCCTTACTGGTGGGACTATTTCCTTTTCTACTCCCTCTTGATTAAGTGAGGCTGATATGTCTCTGTTAATTCCTATTAAAGTATTTTGGTTTATTATTTCTATTACTGCATCTCTCCACATTGTGGACTTGAGCAGGAATTTTAGTTAAATGTATTTCCTCTGGCTTTTTTCTTATTTGATATTTGTATTCTTTGATTTCCTGATTTCCTTGCAAGTGTTATATCCTTGTAATTATTGAATATTCTATAAATAAAAAAAAATTAAAAAAAGGAGCAGCCACAAAGGTTAAAGATTTACATCAAGCATGGAAGTTGTTTAAAAATACTATCTTGGAAGCCCAGACCAGATGTATTCCATGATTTAAGAAAAGTGGAATGAAGGCCAAAAAAGTGCCAGCATGGTTTAAAGGCTTGGTCTGGGAGGAAGTTGCCAAAAAAGGCATCTTTCAGGAAATGGAAAAAAAGGAGTCAAATAATGAACACGGGAAACATAATCAGCAACTTAGATGCAAGGCATTGATAAGGCAGGCAAAGAGAATTTGAAAAGAAGCTTGCTATGGAAGCAAAAATGCATAATAAAAACTTTTTCAAGTATATTTGTAGCAAAAAAACCCCAAAAAACTATGAGAGAGTCAGTTAGACCATTAGATAATAGAGCAGTATAAAAGTGGTGCTAAGTGAGGACAAGGCCATGGAGGAGAGACTGAATGAATTCTTTGCTTTGGTCTTTACTGAAGATGTAGGGAAGTAGGGAAGTAGGGATGTTTCCCTGTCCGGTGAAACACCACAGCCAAGCTTACCCCCAACACAGCCAAGCTTACCCGCAACCACCAAATGACACCATCGTTACACCCAGGGCACGACAACATACCTACGGTACGAATAGGACTGCCCAAACTTGTATATAACCTAAGATGTCATCAGCTCAAAGAGTGCCTGTGACAGACATGTTGACGCACAGCTCAGTTGTACATAGTGTAAATAGTTGCCCCGTTGAATCCAAGTTGTAAAAACCTGTTCTCTGGAATGTACACCGCATGCCTGCTGCTTTGTACAATTTGTTTGCGTCATGTAAACCGTGCCGATTTTAAGAGCGCAGTATAGAAATAATATAAATAAATACAATAAAGTTACATCACCTTTATATACCAGTTCAGGCACAAGTATCAGAAGAACTGAAAGAAATAATAAACCAGGAAGATGTAATACAACTATTTGATAAACTGAAGAGTAGCAAATCACCTTGACCGGATGGTACACAAAGGATGTTGAAAGAACTGAAATATGAGATCACTAATAGTTAACAGATTACAGGCCTACTATCATTAAAAACATCTGTAGTACCTGAAGACTGGAGAATGGCCAATGTAATGCCAGTTTTTAAAAAGGGCTGCAGGGGTGATCTGGGAAACTACAGACAGCCTGACATCAGTACCAGGTAAAATGTAGTAACCATTATAAAGAATAAAATTACTGAACATGTAGATGCAATACAATGTGTGCCTTTGAGTCAACGCTAACTCCTAGTGACCCAGCAGCTCCTAGGTTTTCTTGGCAGTGTGACCAGTAGTAGATTGCCAGGCCTTTTTTCCCAAGGAAATGAAGGGTTAAGTGACTTGCCCAAGACCATCAGGAGAACATGTAGATCGTCATGGGAGAAAGCCAACATGGATTTAGCTAAGGAAAGTCTTGTCTTACTAATCTGTTATATTTTTTTGAAGGTCTGAATAAACAAGTAGACAAAAAGGTGAGTCAGTTGATGTAGCGTATCTGGATTTTCAGAAAGCCTTTTTACAAGGTCCCTCATGAGAAACTCCTGGGATTCGATTCAGTGTAGTATTGTGGATCAGAAACGGGTTAAAAAGATAGAAAGCAGAAAGTAGGGATAAATAGACAATTTTCTCAATAGAGAAAGGTGAATAGTGGAGTACCCCAGGGATCTGTGCTGGCCCGGTTGCTTTATAACATATTCATAAACGACCTGGAAATAGGAATAACGAATGAGGTGATCAAATTTGCAGATGACACAATTATTCAAACTTAGTAAAACACAAGAGGATTGTGAAAAATTGCAAGAGGACTTTGATAAATTGGAAGACTGGGCGTCCAAATGGCAGATGAAATTTAAATGTGAACAAGTGCAAAGTTATGCACCTGGGAAAGAACAACCCAAACTATGGCTACTCTATGCAAGGTACCAGAAACAAATCACCCAGGAAAAAGATTTAGGTGCCATCATGGATAATAAGTTGAAACCCTCTGCTCGGTGTACAGTGGCAGCCAAGAAAGCAAATAGAATGCTAGGAATCATAAGGAAAAAATGGAGAATACAAACAAGGATATTATAATGCCTCTATCATTCCATGATGTGACATGGTGTGCAATTCTGGTCGCCGTATCTTAAGGATAGTGCTGAATTAGGAAAGGTACAGAGTAGAGCAACAAAAATGGTAAAGGGGATGGAAGGATACCCTTATGAGGAGAGGCTTAAAAAGTTGGGGGCACTTCAGCTTGGATATGATAGAGTCTATAAATTAATGAATGGAGTGGAATGAGTAAAAACGTAGATTGCTTGTTTATGCCATCAAAAAGTAGAAAGACTAGAGGACATGCAATGAAGCTACAATGTAACCCATTTAAGACCAATAAGAGAAAATACTTTTTCACTCAACGCATAATCAAACTCTGGAATTCGTTACTGGAGGATATAGTATCAGCTGTTAGTGTAGCTGGGTTTAAAAAAGATTTGGACAAGTTCCTGGAAGAAAGGTCCATAACCATTACTAATGAAGACCCGAGAAATCTACTGCTCACCCAGGATGAGCATTGTGGAACCTGTGTGCCTTTTTGGGAACCTGTCAGGTACTTGTGACCTCGATTGGCCACTGTTGCAAACAGGATACTGGGCTTGATGGACCCTGGTCTGACAAAAGTATACAAATGCCATACTTGATGTGGAAGTATGCCTTGGCTATATGCAGCAATGTAAAACTCTCCTCGCCAGACCGTTTGTATGACTGACCTCAATATCTCCGTGTTGAAGTGAAGGTCCTTAGGTGAACACTTATGTCCTTGGGTCCTTCCGCCCAAATTTGGATCTCATTCTTCTTTGGTACCACAAAGTAAATGGAATATTGGCCCTTTACCCTGTCGGCAGGCAGCACCGGCACAGCCTGGAAGCTGAGGAGCCTCTCCCAAGCTGTTTGAATGGCGACCTTCCTAGCTGCAGGCCTGCATGATGTTATCAGGAAGGCATCTGGGAAGGGGTCCTTGCATTCCAGCACTTAACTGAACTAAATGATGTTGAGTACCCACTGGTCCAAGGTCACATGGGCCCATTCCCAAAAGAAGTGACTGAGCCGGCAGCCAACAGGAGGCATTCCAGAGTGGGTCTGCAACCCATGATTGCATTTGGAAAAACTCTGATTTGAAGGAGGAGGGAGCTTTGCTGTGCTTGATGGACCTTGGTGTGAACCAGTATGGCATTTCTGATGTTCAGGTACTGCAGACATAGGTATTTAATACTGAACAGAGAGTGTGGCTCATGCACTGACAGGAAAGCAGAAAGAAAAAAAGAATTCTATTCAATGCAGAAAACTGCTGCATGTTACGGCGAGGGTGTGCACATGTTTTTCTGTCTGCATACATTGCTTCAATGCTGCAGTAATTTGCATGCCATTAATTCACTGCATTGAGAGTAAATCTTTTAGCGCATGCTTTTGTAAACTGCTCTGAAGCTTAGCGCAGTTCTAATGAATGGCTTATTACATTGGCCGCTGAGCGAGCCAAAATCTGAGCTACACACTTTATTCCCATTTTTTTCAGCTAGGTCATTAAAAAGAGCAAGGCTGGCTCCAACCCGAATACTGTTCTGCCATCTAGCTGTTAAATGATTACTAGCAAAAACCAGGGGGATTAGGTGAGCAAAATGTTTGTATCACAAGAGATATTCCCATTTACCTTCCACCTAGAAATGCTAAACAAAACTAAGCCAGTCCACTTAAGAAAAGGAATCAAATTAAGCCTAACAAAAGTTCACTTTGGTCATAAACAATCAAATTAGGTTACAGCTAATAGGGGTGTGCATTCACGCAGCTGCACTTTATTCATTTGGACACGTAAAATTTAAAGCACACGCAAATAGCTTGTATACATGTATACCTATGAAAATAACCCACATGCAATTTATTTGCACTCTTCAAATTTCTAGTGCACATACCATGTGTGCACACAGAACTAATCAGTAAGAATTAATTAAAAAATGTGCAAACTGAACTTGTTTATCAGTGCACATCCCCCACCCCCCCCAAACTACTAACTCAGGGATCTAGGCAATAATATGAGCCATGCCACATTCATTCCAGCAGAAAACAAAATTGTCTACAGACTCATTTTTCTCCTAATCACAACCCCCCCCCCCCCAAAAAAAAACACACCTTTGCCCTCCTCGAATCCTGATGAAGCTTTTCACTGCTCAATCTCACATCTGTAAACCAGGCAACAGAAAGAGTATATAACAGCCAGAACTGACTTATAAAGCCAGAACACACATTTTTTGTTGTACACTAAAAACAAAAAAATGGCTCAAATTTTTCACCCTGAATAAATCTTTATAGGCCATGGTGTGATGTATTGTTATATAGCTACACAATGAGTTTTGATACTTTGATCACATCTTTTAGAAGCACTACAGAAACGATAAATAGTACAGGCTTGAATTTGAACCAACATGGTCACTGCATTAACTTAAGTGCCACACCAGATTAATTTAAATATGTACTGTATATTCAGAACCACTACCTGTATAAGTAGCTGCACTGACCATGCCGGCTGTCTGTTTGGTTTAAGCCTGTTATTTGGCAGGATAAACTAAATGGACATCTAATCCGTTTGGCGGTTGAATATTACCACTAAATGGATAATTTGTAGTGGCCCAGAATTATACCGATAACAAATGCCCATTTAGAAATTCAAACCACCTGTTATCTGTATAATTTCCAAAAATCCATACAGAGGAGAGTTAGAACATAGAAACAGAGAAAAATGATGACAGAAAAAGACCACATGGCCTGTCTAGTCTGTCCTTCCATATCAATAACTACAACAGTCCCCTCAACAACTACAACAGTTATGCATTCACCAGTAGGTGGTAAATTGATAACGTCCTTTCAAGACAGCATTAGTAATGGTTGGTACCGCTAATCCCAAAAAAATCTACCATGCAGTTAGATAGACCATAGTGATATAATAGGAAGGAAGTTTGAACAAAAAATGCCGCAGCCACGTTGAAGCACATGTATTGCTGAAATAATGAATATAAGTAGCCAAAGGAAGTGGTCTCCTGGTAAAATGATGCATCTTGATGCAGAACAAGGAAACTGATGCATCGGACTTCGGAACTCTGATATATAATAAATAATATAATGAGATTATAGAAGATATCTGAACATTAAAGATGAAAGAGAATTTTGAAGATTATATTTTGATAACGTAAAAGGACCTATAGGATATGGGCTAATATAATTATTGCTGGTACTATCAAGTGTGGCCCAACAAAAAAAAATCGAAATGCCTTGCTAAATACGGTGACTGGACAGGTTTTATTTTAAATTTAGTTATTAATAACTGGGGATACTAATGCCCTTAGCATGTATTACCTGGCACAGCGTCCACAATAGTAAAAACAGGACTTATGGCATGTCATGTGTGTAAATGGTGTTAGTCCACAGTAATCATTAGTAAGTGATCCCCTTAATATGTTAAAGCTCAAAGGTGACTACGTATAACTAAATTAGGTAAATACTGATGCCCGTGGGCAGCATTATTTTTTAAACACCAGCCGCTGCGGCTAAAATTATTCTGGATATTCACTGCTGGTATTCGATAAGTGGCAGCACTGAACATTTAGATACTGTGGCTAGTGCCATCACAATCTCTATGGTGTCAATATTCAGCATCTCTATAGGAATGGTCTATTTGAATAGCCTTAGGACAGCTTTCTGCTGTCCTACATTATCCAAATAATTACCTGTATAGCGGTATTAAATATTGCTGTTATGCACCGCTTTGAACACATATTTAGATAATCTCTGGTTCCACCCTCACTCTACCCATAGACTGCCCCAGCATCACCTGGATAGAGCCAAAACTATCTGTAAGGATACTATGGTGGGGATATTCAAAGGCATTTACATGATTTGCAGATCTGCAAGTCATGTAAATGCCGCTTAGTGGGATATTCAGTGGCACTAACAGTTAGCAACATGTGGTGAAAGTCAGGCACAGGAAACATTGGCTTAATTTTCACCACAGAAGCTAACCAGGCAGCAAAGAGTAATTAGACCTTACCTGCTAATTAGCGTTCCTGTAGAGACTCCAGTGCGGTCCCTTTACTTCTTCTGGGTTGTGCTCCTCTACCAGCAGCAGCTTTGGAGACTGAGCTCTTCAACTTTTTCTCTCTGATGCTCCTCCAGTATAAATAGCACTGGCTCCTCCCATCAGATTCAGTATACTATTGTCAAAGCAGACTTAATGGAGAGACATTAACATCTACAAACCAATAAACTTAATAAACTGAATAAACTGAACTTCCCACTGTTTGCCTTCATCAAACGGTAAGACTGTTAAGCGAGTCCCCCAACAGTCTTCAACTGAAAATACTCCTCCCGACCCCTTGGAGAGATCCTCATCCCACTTCCCCCAAGAGAGAAGGAATACCGGACAGGAACTTATCCGTAAAAGCACCAAGTTCCGCCCCTACGGGACAACTCCTCCGACTCCCGGAGAGCTGTGATCACGTACCATCCAACTTCACATAGATGGAACCTACCTGGACTTCGGAACGATCTGGTCACCTGGGTGGGATCAGGGACCAGACTGGAGTCTCTACAGGAACGCTAATTAGCAGGTAAGGTCTAATTACTCTTTCCTATGCGTTCCTCCAGTCCGGTCACTTTACTTCTGGGAAGTACCAGAGCAGTTCACTTCCGGGCGGGTCCTGACAGAGCGGTCCGAAGCACTGCCTCCCCAAATTCAAAATCTTCTGTGGCCAAAACATCCAACCGGTAGAACTTTGAAAGGTATGAAGCGACGACCAAGTCGCCGCCCTACAGATCTCCCTGGGGGAACCAAACCAAACTCCGCCCAGGATGTAGCCACACCTCTGGTCGAGTGGGCCCGGAACCCCAACGGAACCGGTCTGCCCTTTTAAATGTATGCCGCTGCAATGGCCTCCCTGATCCACCTAGAAATAGAACCCTTTGCCGCCGCTTCCCCTCTACGTGGCCCCCCAAACAACACAAACAGACATTCCGACCTTCGTAACGGCGCCGTGCACTTCACGTAATGCTTCAAGATCCTCTTCACATCCAACCTGTGGAGAAGGCACTCCTCCGCTCCCTTCCCCACTCCCACGAAGGCAGGAAGGGAAATGGTCTGATTCACATGAAATGGGGAGACCACCTTGGGCAAGAACGAAGGCACCGTCCGCAAGACCACCTTCTCCTTGAAGAACGACAGAAAGGGCGGCCGACAAGACAACGCCTGCAGCTCCGAAACACGCCTCGCTGAACAGATGGCCACAAGAAAAACCTGTCTTGAGAGTCAAATCCTTCAAGGAAGCATGCTCGATCGGTTCAAACGGCTCCCCCGCCAGGACATTCAACACCATATTAAGATCCCATGGAGAAACCGCCACTGCCCGCTGAGGACGTACTCGCCTCACCACCCTCAGAAATCTAGCTACATCCGGGTGCTGACCCAGCGGCTTCCCCCTCAACTTGCCCCTATAGCAAGAAATGGCTGCTACATGAACCCTGAGAGAACTGGCCACGAGTCCCTTCTCCAAGCCTGCCTGCAAAAACTCCAGAACCTCTGGCACCGAGGCCACCAAAGGCCGAATCTCCCGGTCCGCGCACCAACTCTCAAAGATACGCCAGACCCTAACATAAGAAAGGCAAGTAGACCGCTTACGGGCTTTCAACAGCGTGGCAATCACTGCTCCGGAATATCCCCGCTTAAGCAACCGCGCCCTTTCAATAGCCAGGCCGTAAGCGAGAACCGATCCACCTGCAGCATCCGTAAGGGCCCCTGGTACAACAGATCCTCCCTTGCCGGTAGAAGCCAGGGCCTGTCTGCCAACAGCCTTACCAGATCGGCATACTAAGGACGACGTGGCCAATCTGGCGCTATGAGGATCACCCACCCCTGGTGAGCCTCCACCCTCTGCAGCACCTTTCCTATCAGAGCCCATGGGGGAAACACATATAGCAGCCCCTCTGTGGGCCACCTCTGGACCAGAGCATCGAGGCCTTCCAACATCCGTTCTCTTCTCCTGCTGAAGAACTGGCTGGCCTTGGCTGACTCGAACCTCGCCATAAGATCCATGATGGGCTGACCCCACCGATGAACTACCATTTCGTACACCGGATGGCAGAGTTCCCATTCCCCTGGATCCACTTTGCGTCTGCTCAGGAAGTCCACCTCCACATTTTCCACTCCAGCCACATGCTGCGCCGACAGTGCCTCCAGATGTTCTTCGGCCCAAGCCAGCAGCCCCTCCGCTTCCTCCTCCAAGGGAGCGCTGCTTGTGCTGCCCTGCTGATTGATGTAGGCTACCGTGGTCACATTGTCCAAAAACACCTGGACCGCCTTCTGGTGTGCCCATTGCTCAAAAGCCCTGAAGACCAGAACTACCGCCCGCAGTTCCAGCCTGTTGGACCACTGTGCCTCCACCGACGTCCATGTCCCCCGCAGTGCGCTCCCCATCCCGTTAAACTGGCATCCGTCGTTAACAACATCCACCTCCGGACCTCCAAGGGCATGCCCCTTTCCAAATTCCCCGCTTGGAGCCACCACAGCAGAGATTCCCTTGCTTCCGAAGGACAGAGGAGCCGCACTGACATGGCCTGACTTTGATGCGACCACCGACGTAGAAGAGCCCGCTGTAGGGGTCTCATGTGCGCCCTGGCCCATGGCACTAGCTCGATCGTAGACGCCATTGTTCCCAGGACCTGCAGGTAATGGCACGCCGTGGGAGATTTCCTGGCCAGAAACTGACGCACCAGCCTTTGCAACGCTTCCGCTCGCAGGACCGGGAGGAATACCTTTCCTTTGTGCGTGTCGAATCTTGCCCCGAGGTGCTCCAATACCTGGGACAGAACCAGTCTGCTCTTTGCCCGATTGATCACCCATCCCAGACTCTGAAGGAAGTCTACAACCCTGTCCGTGGCTTCCTGACCTTCCTCCTCGGACTTGGCCTGAATCAACCAATCGTCCAGATACGGATGGACTAGGACCCCCTCTCTGCACAGCGCCGCCACCACCACCACCACCACTACCATCACCTTGGTGAAAGTACGTGGTGCTGTCGCCAGCCCGAAGGGGAGGGCCTGAAATTGAAAATGACCCCTCGGAACCGCAAAACGTAAAAATTGCTGATGCGCCTCTCGGATCGGAATATGCAAATAAGCTTCCGTCAGATCGAGGGCGGACAGAAACTCGCCCTGTCTTACTGCCACTATGACCGACCGCAGAGTCTCTATCCGAAAGTGCGGGACTCTTAGGCAACGATTGACGTGCTTTAAATCTAGAATCAGACGAAAAGTGCCCTCTTTCTTGGGTACCACGAAATAGATGGAGTATCGACCGCAGCCGCACTGGTCGCTGGGAACCGGCACCACCACTTCCAATTCCAGCAACCTGTCCAAAGTTACCTCTACTGCCGCCCTCTTTGCTGGCGACCTGCAGGGAGACTGTACGAATGCCGGGGAGACCGGGCTGGAGAATTCGAGAGCATAACCCTCCCGAATCACCTCCAGAACCCACTGGTCTGACGTGACCCGGGCCCAGACAGGAGGACGGCTGCGACGATTTCTTCCCATCGGCAGGTCCCCTGTCCGGGCCCCCCTCACTTCATTGAGGCTTTCGGGGACCAGAGGAAGAGGAGTTGGCGCCGAAACCTCTTCCTGCCCCCCGAAACCTTGTCCTCTCGAGATAAACTACCCCCTCTGGGACTGGGTACACCGCGAAGCCCGGAATTTGCGGACATCCCGCGGCTGGGATTTCGCGAGAACGGAAGTGCGAGCCAGCTTCTGACGATCCTCCGGAAGCCTGCCCTCCTTAGACTCCCTCAATTCCTTCACCAGCTTGTCCAGATCCTCACCAAACAACAACTTACCCTTGAAGGGTAGCTTACTAAGGCGAGTCTTGGAAGAAACATCCGCCGCCCAATTATGCAGCCAGAGATACCGCCGGGCTGCTACCACTGAAGCCATGTTCTTAGACAAGCTCCTGACCAGGTCATACTGGCTATCAGCCAAATAGGCCGCCCCTGACTCGATCTTATCCACTTCCCCCTGCGAACCACTGGCCGAGTCGCTGGACGGCTGAAGCTGTTGCGACCATCGCAGACAAGCGCGCGCGACCCACGCGCTACACACCGAGGCCTGAAGAGCCAAGGCACTGATGTCAAAGGCCTGTTTCAACAACGTATCCAACTTCCGGTCCTGCGCATCCCGCAGAGCCGCACTACCTTCCACCGGAATAGTCGTCTTCTTGGTGACCGCTGCCACCGCTGCGTCCACTCTAGGCGACCTCAAGGAGTTCCCTATCTGAGTCAGGTAAAGGGTACAAGCAGGCCATGGACCTCACTCCCCTCAGACCTGAATCTGGTCAATCCCATTCCTCCTGGATCATCTGTTTCACCACCCGGTGCACCGGGAACACCCTCTGGGCCTTCCTAACCGCCTGGATAAGCGGGTCCTCCAGAGCCTCCTCCTCTACCGGCACACACTGAGCCATATTGAGAGCCTTCAGAGATTCCGAGATCAAAGCCGGCAACTCCTCCAGGCGAAAAACCCGCACAATTCGGGCTCTCTGTTCCTCCGGAATCTCGCCCTCTTCAAGCTCTTCCTCGTCGTCTCCTATTTCTGGCTCGGACAGTTCTGCCTCCCTTTCCTCGACCAAAGGCGGGGAAGGAGAACCATCCCTAACCAGCTTTGGCCGCTTACGCGGAATAGATAGCCCAACACCAGAATCCGTGCCCCTCTTGAGAGCACCGTCGCCCACGCACTGCTTCTGCTCTTGCTTCCTAAGACAGAAAGCCTTATGAAGAAGCAACACGAATTCTGGGGAGAACTCACCGAAGCCCCCCCCCCTTCCTGTCCCGCCGGCAAGGAAGAAGGACACGGGATCTGCAGGGAAGAGGCTGGCTGCTCCAAAACCGAGGCCGACAACTCCTCTGACCCCAATAACAGAGTTAGCACCTCACCTGAAGTCTGAGCTGTGGAATCTACCGCTTCCATAGCCAAAGAAGCTTGGATTTCCTGCTCCACGGAGGCAGCTTCCATAGCACACCCCCTGCAGATGCCCGCCGAAGATACAGTCCCACGCTTAGCACCACATACTAAGCACTGAGGCCTGGCTGGCATAATGAAACTAGCTGAATTCGAGGATCTGTCTCCTTCCTTCCCAAGACTCCCTCCCTCCAAAGAAATCAAACTCGCAATAGGACTTTCTTTCTCCTTTCACCTTATCTTTTTTTCTTTTTCACTTAACCTATAAAGGAAATAAATGAAAGAAACTACATAAATTCCAGGGATTAAAAATAAAATTCTAACTACCCTGAAGAGAGTGCGCCCCAGAGAGCCGCCCTGACTGGCTCCCCCCTCGCTATGCGCCAAAAACGCACGCGTGAAATAGAAGGCCTCTACTTCCACTGACCTTCCTTATTCCACGTACCTTTGGTGCTGCTCGCCAGCCGGCAAGGCTCTCCCCATGCCAGCAAGGACTGTCCGTACCGCGGCTCTGACCACGCGGTCTGCGCCTCTCTCAGCCGCTTTCCCCTTAGCGAGCCTGAGCTCCTGCGCGTTCTGCCGCCTCCGGACCACGTGCTCAGCTGCCCCAAGAGCTTCAGCACGGGCTGGGATCGAGGTGTCCACTAGCCGCCGCTCACCTCAATACCGCTGCCCCACTCTGCCGTTCCTCCATCAACAGCCCGAGAGGCACCGTAGAGCAGCTCTGTCTGCGCTCGCCCTCTCCCCCCCCCGGGCTCCAAGCGAGAACAGAAAGAAAGAGGAAGGGGATCCCTCTCAAGAAACTGCACTATCTAGAAACCTGGCTTTCCCCCCAAACAAAAACAGCCCCAAGACGCACAAACAGGGAGGAAAGCAAAGAAAAAACACACACTTCTCACTACCCTAAATCTCTCCACCAAGCCCCTTTCCCTGGCTTAGTGCTCCTTCCAGCTGCTTTGGAGACTGAACTAAACTGGATCTGATGGGAGGAGCCAGTGCTATTTATACTGGAGGAGCATCAGAGAGAAAGGTTGAAGAGCTCAGTCTCCAAAGCTGCTGGTAGAGGAGCACAACCCAGAAGAAGTAAAGGGACTGGACTGGAGGAACGCATAGGAACTGAATATCATTGCTGCCCGGTTAGCTTTGCAGCAACCTGCACAACCCAGATATTCAATGCCAGAACCCAGATATGGCTCCAGCACTGAATTTCCAGCACCAGTGGCTAGTCACTGTAGGAGCACTAGCCACCGGTGCTGAATATCAGGCCCTATCTGTATAGTGCCGCTAAATATCCCAGTGAGCAGCACTTATCCAATATTGACCCAAATAGTCTTACTAGGTTTTAGGACAAAGGGAACCTAGTAATTCCTAAGTTTGATTATCCAGCAAAGAATACACTTTAAAGAGCTTGGTTGTGACTTGGATGCATAAAATGAGTTATATATAAGAGATCATTGGTATGTGCACAATTTTCAGAAACCTAAAATATGCATACAATAACAAAAAAAACCCACCCATAACTTTGCAGATGCCTAGACAAGAGGTATTCCAGGAAGCACTTCAAGGGTGTGTCATGAAATACACTTGAAGATAACTTTTCAAAAAGCTATAATGGCACCCAGCATACCATACAAGCACACAATGTTATGTCATGTTCTGAAATGAAAAAATAATTTTCAGACCCAACTCCGCTATGTTTTAAGTGAAATAGACACTCTTTGTATTTGAAAAACTGAGAGGGTGGAAGCTCAGTTACACATATTGGAGAAAATTTGAGACTAAAATTATGAATAAGACTCCCCCCTTTTCAGCAGTAGGTCAAGGTGAATTACATTCAGATACAGAATGCACCTCCCTGTCTCCACAACTCTTGTAATCCAACTTGAACCTGAGACAATGGAGGACTAATAACTTGCTCAAGGTCACAAGCACTGTTCCCCTCTAAACTGTGCGCGTGTGCACGTGCACACACCTCGCCGAGCGAGCGCACATACCTTACAACAGAGCGCACAAAAATTACGGTTCTGATTCTGATAGAAAACAACACAGACATCTTAAAATTTCAAAGTTGTTGTGTATTTATGGTTTTCACAAGTTCTACAATATTTTCTAGTGCAATCAATGTGGTGTACATACTGTATTCTGACGTGTAGTCAAATTTTAAAGTATATAACTCCGAGTGTTGTTATGTGGCGCACAAAAATTTAACCTTCCTTCAAAAGCTGCACAGCTGATATTTTATGTGCACATAGCCTACAGAATTAGAGGGAACATTGGTCACAAGGAGCTCCAGTGGGGTTTGAACGCTGGGCTACTCCTCAATTCCACACAATACTCTTTTTGCAAATATATTAATTAGACAGAGAAGAGGGTTACCTGATCAGACATTGTGCTTTTTTTCTTTTTGGGTGAAATGACAAAAGTTTCGTTAAATTCACAGTACACAGACTCCTGTTTCCTCCTGTGTAGAGGCCTGCATAGAATAAAAAAAAGCGTCACACGTACACAGAGGAGGTTGCTCACAATGCCTTTGCTAATCAGAGTACGTGTCATTTAGCAAGCAATAAATAACACTCCAGCCCAAAGCGTGAAGGGCTCTTGCACAGTTCAAGCAAACATCCTTGTCTGCCATCTAAATAGCTTTCCTGCTCACACACTAAAAAACTTAAAGCATTCCCTCTCTTCAATAGCAACATAGAACAGGATCAATTTACCTGCTTCCCTTGGTAGAGAAAAATCCTGGCTCCGGCTATTACAAAACAGCAATACCTAAAAAATAAAATAAAATAACGCAAAAACTCTTCTCTAGCCCGGCACATGCGCAGCAAGGAGAGACTTAAAAAGCCACCCTCTGTATCCCACTCCCACAGCATGCTGGGTAAGAGGTTTCACCTCTATATCAGCTGATTCCAGCAACGCAACTGGCTGCCCGTGATGGATTCTTCGAAATAGCCAAGTGCATTTTTCTACAGTCTATTGTCATCTCTTTTGATCTTATTCCTACATACTCGTTTCTTTTGTTACCGTTCAAAAGTATACTTAGTTGTATTTTATTAGGTGTTATACTTATGTAATAAAAGGTGTGCACACCTTTAGGCAATGTCGCTATTACTGCAGTTTTCTGACAAATTGGGTGGTTTTTTTTGCTCGTAATTGGTAGGTTTCCGATCTGTTGCCTGCCACCTCTTTGGATAAGAAAGCTGTGAAAATGACCCTTTTTTTGTCTTAAGTCTTGCTCTCAGAGAGAAAAAGCCCTTGGCTGCATCTCATTGGTCAGGACCCACAGCACATCTGGAACTGACCAATGCGTTATGGGAATAATTGATCGATTGCCATGTTAGCCAATCGGCAACGAGAAGGTGGTACCATGTAATACAGTAGACATGGTGATACCCGATAGACTGTTAAATCAGCCAATCAGGGAAGGAGAAGGAAGGGCCAGTTGTTTTGGGCTAGAAATTTTCAGATTATCTGACAACGCTGCATAGTATACCTAATGGCATTAGGTCAACTATGCTGTCACCTATTGGTGGCACTTTGAGAGGGTAGCCTGGAGCAGCTGCAATCAAGGCAAAACAATAGGTCTTGACAGGCATACAAACTCAAAGAACCATCTGCATATATTTTTACCTGCAGGGAGCAGAGATGTCAAGAATGACCCACCCCAAAAAGCGAGGTTGAAGGAAAAAAAGAGTGAGATTTTTTAGAAAGTGCATCTCGGGTATAAATCTAGAAACATTTAAGTGTGATATTGCTTTGCTAATGAAAAAGTAATAAAAATGAGGTTTGCTTTTCTTTGGTGCCTTTAAAAGGGTATAAAGAGTAGAGGCAGTATGAGAAAATCTGCAAGGGAATTTGTGCAGT
The DNA here is from genome assembly GCA_033557465.1 of Ichthyophis bannanicus. Classification (NCBI taxonomy): domain Eukaryota; kingdom Metazoa; phylum Chordata; class Amphibia; order Gymnophiona; family Ichthyophiidae; genus Ichthyophis; species Ichthyophis bannanicus. The sequence goes on from CM066036.1 coordinate 285,680,441, forward strand.
GGTTAGAAGTACGCACATAGTTTTCATAGCACAGGTTCTTGTGGATACAGGGAGTGAAAGCCACAGGTTATAGAGAGAAGGAATAGCAACGCAGTGCTGGAGAGGTCGGGTAAGCACTGCCTTGCCTTTTAAATGGCATTGTCACTGCTGCAGGTCCCAGAGAGAGGTAGCAGCTGGGAATGTTGGCACTCTAGGCAACCACCTAGTTTGCCTATTGGTTTGCACAAACCCCGTTCTAATGAACGAGAGAAGGGGCTCAAAAAATGTGAAATCGAGAAGGTCTTCAAATGATTGATATACTCCTAATAAATGAGACTTGGCATCTCTGCAAGAGGGTGGGCAATTTTCTAATAGCTCAGTTACTTGGATAATTGGTTTTGGAAATTTTGAATATATTTACATGTGCATTTTGTTGAGACTGGTTCTGGAAAGAGTGATGATGGGGTAATCAGGATTGTTGCGTGCAATTATCAAAATTGCTATGGAAAAAGAGCCTGGGAACTCAATAGTTAATTGGTAGGGTGGGTGGGGATAGGGCGACAAACAAATATGCACGCAAACAGAAAAATGTACCCAGCCTGCTGGACCCTCGACAATAGGTGCTATGCTTATGGGAAACATGCATAAAGAAAAAAAAATAACAAAACGTCAGAGACAAAAAGGATACTCACCTGTAACAAATGTTCTCCATGGACATCAGGAATAAGCCCTCACATATGGGCAACATCCCTGAAAAAGCCCCACTCAAGAAGCTCCTCAGCTTCTATTGGAATCTTTTGGGAGGCTCCATCATGCCTGTGCGCCTCCTTGTCACCTGATGCCATGGCACCATCATCTTCAGTCTGATAATACAGCTGTAATAGAAGACAGCTCCTCGGGGAGGTGGGAGGGCTATGAGGACGTATACATTCTGTCCATTGAAAACACCTGTTACAGGGGATTAACTATACCCTTTCTCCATGGACAAGCACGAAGTAAGTCCTCACATATGGGACTCCCAAGCTACAGGCTACCAAAAACCAAGGAGGCCGCCGAGAAGTCCAACAGGGCAAAACCAACTATGTACAGTAAAGGCAAATCTCACCACATCTGTTCTGCACTCTGTAACATTTCTAAGTCATTATAATATTTTATTTATTCTCTTTTTTTTTCTATTTGATAACCTGGAGGGAGAGAAGGGCATTGGGGCGACAGAGTTGGATTCTAAACCCCAAACAGCTGCTGGAATACAAATTGGCAAAAAGCTACCATAACGTTGCGAATCCCCTTCCAGGCAGTAGTGAGATGTGAAGGTGTGGACAGAAGCCCCCGTTGCAGCCTTGCAGATTTCCTCCATTGAGTCCGAGCACAAATCAGACACTGATGCTGCCATAGCTCAGATATTGTGAGCTGTGACATGACTATCAATGCTCAAGGCTGCCAGGGCATAAGCAAAGGAGATACAGTCTGTTAACCAAATTGAAAGAGCATTTGGAAACAGCAGCTGTCAGCTTGTTGGGGTCAAAAGAAACAAAAAGCTGGACAGACTTTGGTTCTTTGTCCACTCCAAGGCCTGCTTGCAGTTGAACATGTGCAATGCCGCTTCCCCTCTAAGAACCTAAGATATGCCATACTGGGTCAGACCAAGGTCCATCAAGCCCAGTATCCTGTTTCCAACAGTGGCCAATCTAGGTCATACGTACCTAGCAGTTTCCCCAAGCAGGTTCCACAATGCTTGTATTGGTCAAGCATTGATATCCTGGGTCCCTTCTTAATAATGGTTTATGGACCTTTCCTCCAGGAACTTGTCCAAACCTTTACTACATCCTCCAGTAACAAATTCCAGATTTTGATTACATGTTGAGTGAAAAAATATTTTCTTTTATTAGTCTTAAATAGTTTACCCTGTAGCTTCATTGCATGTCCCCTAGTCTTTCTATATTCTAGTAACGTAAACAATCAATTTACATTTACCCGTTCCACTCCGTTCATTAATTTATAGACTTCTATCATATCTCCCCTCAGCCGTCTCTTTTCCAGGTTAAAGAGCCCTAACCTTTTTAGCCTTTCTTCATAGGAGTATCCTTCCATCCCCTTTACCAGGTAGTGGCCTACCAGATTTCCAACAGAGGAACAGAGCACAGGTTTGCTACAAATGCTGCCATGGCCCCAATGCTGAGCACCGTGATCCGGCACTCCAGCGAGGGCTCAGCCTGCTCATAGGCAAAGGCAATGCAGTCTGCCACCCAGGTGGACAGAGTCCACTTGGTCACCATTGCCCCCAGCCGACTGGAGTCATAGCAGATGAAAAGCTTGAGGCTTTGCAGTGTCCCTGGGTACATTGGAGATAGAAGGACAGGGCCCTCTTACAGTCCAGAGTGTGAAGGACAGTCTCTGCCCTGCTGGCATGAGGCTGCAGAAAGAAGGTGTGGAGCACCATCTCCTGATTGAAGTGGAAAGGTACACCACCTTGGGAAGAAACTTGGGATGCATGCGGAGCATGATCCTGTTCTTATAGAATCTCGTGTAAGGTGGATCCGTCGTCAACACCTGGAGCTCGCTGATCCTGTGAGCAGACATGAGTGCCAACAGGTACACAACTTTCCAGGAAAGGTACCGTGACAGGTAGCCAAAGGTTCAAACAGTTGGCCAATAAGCTATGACAGCACCATGTTGAAGTCCCACTCCACCACCGGTGGGCAGACAAGAGGCTTAGACAGAAGGAGACCCCACAGAAAGTGGGTCACAAGGAGGTCGGATGGAGAGGGACTTGCCCTCAATTAGGTGGTGGTGGTGCACTGTGAGTGCACTCAGGTGGACCCAGGTGGCAGAGCAGAAGAGTTGGGCTTCAGTCCTGCCTAGGACAGGTGAAGCAAATATTGCAGCTCAACCTGTACAGAGCAGGAGAACAGGTTGTCCCGTTGCTCTGCGCACCACACAGAATCTGCGCCATTTGAAGGCATAAGCCAGTGTTGTGGAGGTCTTACGGGAGGCTAGGACGATCTGCTCCATCTCTCCTGAAAGGTTGAAAGGGGCTAAAGCTACCCTTTCAGCAGCCAGACCGTTAGCATCAGAGACCCCAAGTTGGGGGGGGGGGGGGAGTGTAGGAGAAAGCTACTCTCCTGTGACAGCAGCTCCAGGGCACTCCCCAGGGGACTGGGGGTGCTGTGGATAAGCAAATGAGCATTGGGAACCATGGTTGCCTGGGCCACTGAGGGGCTACTAGTATCAGTGATGCCCTGTCATGTTGAACCTTGAACAAGGTCTTGGCAAGTGGCGGTATAGGCAGGAAGGCATAGAGAAGGCCCTCTGTCCACAAGATGAGGAATGCATCCACTGCTAAGCAAGATGGGTGTGGCTGACTGGAGCAGAAGCTAGGCAGCTGGTTGTTGACCAGACTAGTGAAAAGATCTATCCATGGAGTCCCCCAGAGCTGGAAGAGCCAGTAGGCCACTTGGGGGTCTAGCTGCCATATGCAGATGGAGGACCCTGCTCAGCCTGTCCGAAAGGGCATTGTCCTGGCCTGGCAGATACACCACCCACAGGAGCATCCCAGGGCAGTTTGCATATGAGCAGAGCACTACTGCCTCATGGCAGAGGGTGTACGATCCTGTGCCCCCCTGCTTGTTGATGTAGAATATCACCACTTGATTGTCTGTCTGGACCAGCACTGAATGGTGTTGTAGGTGGTGACAAGGCTCAAAGGGACAGGAATATGGCTCAAAGCGCCAAGAGGTTGATCTGCTGTAGACTGTTCATCTGTGACCAATTACCCTGAGTGCAGAGGCCATCGCAGTGGGCTCCCTAGCCTAAGTGGAAGGTGTCTGATTAAGACCCTTTGGGGGGCAGGGGCCTGGAAAGGCATCCTGGCCAGAAAGTGCTGGGGGGCTTGCCACCAAGCGAGGGAGTCTGCCAGTTGGCAGGTCACCACCACCCTCTCCCACAGATGGCCTGTGGCCTGGATCCACTGGGAGTGGTGGCCCCACTGAGCCAACCTCATGTGAAGATGGGTATTTGGGGTGACGGACTGTGGACACCATGTGACTTAGCAGGCAGAACAGAAGGCAAGCAGAAACACTGTCAGTGCTGTAAAGTGGCAGCCAGCACCCTGATGCGATCAGCCTGCTCCGAGGGAGGAAGGCTTTTGCCTGAACAGTGTCCAGTCTTTCCCCTATGAATGCCAGGCACTGCATCTGGAGGAGATGGGGTTTGTGATAAGCCACCCAAAGTCTCAAGTGCTGAAGGACAAGGATGGTGCATACCGTTGTGTACTGCACCTCTGCGGCAGTGTGGCCTCTTATGAGCCAGTCGTCCAAGTACAAAGGTAGGATGTGATTGTCATTAGGCACTTGAACACCCTTGGTGCAGAGGCCAGCCCAAAAGGTAGCACCCTGTACTGTTGGTGGCTGCCACCCACCATGAACTTGAGGTATTTCCTGTAGTTGGGGTGGATGTGGATGTGTGTACACACATCCTTTAGGTGCAAAGAGCATAGCCAGTCTCCCAACTGGAAGTATGGCAGCAGTGTTCCAAGGGACAGCATTTTGAACTTCTCCCTCACCAGGAACTTGTTTAGGTCTGGCAGGTCTAGAATGGGCCAGAAGCCCCCAGTTCTCTTGGGGATGAGGAAGTACTGGGAGTAGAACCCCTTACCCTTGAGGGGTGTGGGCACCAGTTCCACCACTTTGTCTTTGAGAAGGCCAGCGAGTTCTTGCAGCAGTAAGGTCTGGTGGAGGGGAGTCCGGGAAGGGGGGGGGGGATGGGCTCTCCCGGAAAGAACTGAGGAGGTGCCTGTGTCAAGTGAAGGAGATAACCCTCCTTCACCACCTGCAGTGCCCAAGAGTTGGTGATGATTGATGGCCACTAGTGGGCATAGAGAACCAGACACTCCCCTGTGGGCTGGGCCTCCTGGGAGAAGAGAGGTTATGCCCAAGGGGTCAAAAACTCTCACCAGGCTGGGTCAGAGCCGGTGCCTGGGCTTTGAGAGCCTTAGTCCTATGAGGGCCATGCCTTTGCCCCTTGGCCTGCTGCCCCTGTTGGGGAGCTGGGAAGGCCTGGTATTGAGGGTAGTTTCCATCAGCCTTCCTCTTCATCGGGTAGAAAGGCTTTTTACCTGAAGACTTCCATTGGGAAGAGTCAGCTGTCTTCTTGGAGAGCCTGGTCTTCATCAGGAACTCTGACTCCAACTCTGCAGCCTTATCCGTCATGGGTTTGCTGAAGAGAGTCTCTCCTTGGCAAAGATCATCAACCAACTTGTCCTGAACACATTGCTCCAGGTTGGAGCCATGCCTGGTGTCAGACACCGATGCCCACCGCAGCTACTCTAGCTGCCGACTCGAAGCAGTCATTGGCTGCCCGAGTCATGAATTTGGAGCACACGGACATCCAAAGAAGCAGCCTTTGGGAGATGCACCACACATGCATGGTCCGCTTCCCATCCAAGGGTGCCATCTTGCCTCAGTCTAATGACATAGCGAAGACAGCAAAAATTAAAATATGGTAAAGAACCAACTCCAAGGGGAGGAGGGAAGGTTGTGAAGACCAATTCCTGCTGTCCCCATAGAACACCTGTTACGGGTGAGTAACTACACTTTCCCTGGGAAGTAGTAGGAAGTCAGTCCTCACATACGAAGGGGTACCCAAAAAAACCAGGAATAACCTTGCTGTGGGCGGAGCTTGTGTAGTACGCACTTCTGCTGCTAGGCGTGTATAGTGCAACTCATTGTCAGTTCAGTGCCGCCTGTGTTGTCGACCTGGCTTGTTCTGTTCATCTGCAGTGATTGTTTTTGCTAGCGCTGTTTTTTTCTTGTTTCTTTTTTTATGATGACAAGTTTAAGTGAACAACGTGCAGCTGTGAAATTTTGTTTTCTACTCAGTAAAAATGCTGCTGAAACTGTTTTAATGTTGAAAACAGCTTATCAAGATGACGCTATGGGGAAAATGTCAAGTGTACCAGTGGTTTGCTCGGTTTAAAAATGGCGACATGTCGATTGATGACAAACCTCGTTCTGGGCGTCCATCAACTGCCCGAATCGATGAAAATATTGAAAAAATTAGAGAGCTTGTGCTCACAGACCGTCGACAGACAATTGATCAACTGTCAGAGATTAGTGGGTTATCTTGGAGCTCGGTTCAGCGAATTTTAACGGAAGATTTGGGAATGAAAAGGGTTGCTGCCAAGTTTGTTCCTCGGGTTCTGACTGACAATCAAAAGGAACATCGAGTTGAAACATGTCGTGTTTTGAAACAACAGCTTGAAACTGATCCAGATTTTCTATCAAAGGTCATTACCGGTGATGAGTCATGGTGCTATGATTACAACCCAGAAGCAAAGCAACAGTCAAGCCAATGGAAGACGTCATCGTCACCCCGTCCAAAAAAATGTCGTCAAGTCAAATCAAACATCAAAACAATGCTGATTTGCTTTTTTGATGCCAAGGGGGTAGTTCATTCAGAGTTTGTTCCCCCAGGTCAGACCATCAATCAAACCTTTTATTTGGAAGTTTTAAGAAGATTGCGCAACAGTGTTCGTCCAAAAAGACCCGATTTGTGGCAGACAGGAGACTGGTTCTTCAACCACGACAACGCACCTGCACACACAGCCATCTCTGTTAGACAGTTTTTGGCTAAAAATGGCATGGTTCCGCTGCCCCACGCACCTTACTCGCCTGACCTGGCTCCGTGCGACTTTTTCTTATTTCCACGCATGAAAAGGGGCATGAAAGGACACCGATTTGACAACATTGAAGAAGTCAAGAAAAAAAAGAGGGAGGAGCTGTCAGCCGTTTCTAAAGATGACTACAAAAATGTTTCGAACAGTGGAAGCACCGGTGGGACAAATGTATCAGTTGTAATGGAGAGTATTTTGAAGGGGATAAGGTTGTTTTGTAAAGAATTTGAAATAAATAGCTTTTAAAAAATAATTCCTGTTTTTTTTGGGTACCCCCTCGTATGGGACTCCCCAGCTACAGGCTACCAAAAACCTGTACAAAATGCCATGGCAGCCAGAGAAGTGAGCCATGAGCTACAGCAGTTAAGTCCCAACTGAGAGTCTCGCAAGACCCAGATGTCTGGCAGAGAACCAGCACTCGGGTAGCCTGAGCACAGAAGGGTCAGAGAGCAGGAGTTGCTTAAACCCTGAAGAGATTATAAAGTATGGCCTGGTTGAAGGTGCTGTCCCATAGTGGAGTCCCTATCCAGGCAGTAGTGAGCTGTCAAGGTATCTACCGAAGACCAGGTGGCAGCCCGGCAGATTTCCATCACAGCTATGGCATGCAGATTTACCATGAAAGTAGTCATAGCCCCAATGCGGTTTGCTGTGACCCGCTGGTCTAGCGAGATCCAAGCCTGCTTGTATGCAAGGGCAATGCAGTGCACCACCCAAGTGAACAGAGTTTGTTTAGTCACTGGGAGCCCCAATTACTGGGGTCATAGGAGACAAAAAGCCAAGGTGCTTTGCAGTGACCCCAAGTCCATTGCAAATAGAAGAACAGGGCCATTTTACAATCCATAGTATGGAGGCCGGTCTCTGCCTTGCCAGCATGAGGCCTCAAGAAGAAGCTGGGGAGTATCACCTCCTGCATGAGGTGGAAAGAGGACACCATCTTCAGCAGAATCTTGGGGTGTGTGTGGAGCACCACTCTGTTCTTGTAGAACCTCATACAGGGGGGGGCTCTGCCATCAGAGCCTGGAGCTCGCTGATTCTGTGAGCTGATGCGAGTGCCACAAGAAAGATGACCTTGGGGGCGCTAGTGAGCCAGAAAGACAATGGCCGCATCTCCCTGAAGCTCTGTGCTGGGCATTCCACATTTGCAGGTGGGGAGCCCAAGGACCTGAGACCGAGGAGTGAAAATGAGGGCTAAGTGTGGCGGGAACACGGGGTGAGATGAAATCAGGGGCGGCCCAAGGGGGGTGCGGGGCCTCATTTGCATAAGTGGCCTTATTTGCATAATGTTACCATACACTAACTTTTAGTAAACATGTCTCTTAATGAGTGTATGGATAAAGAAAGACTAAAAGATTTCTACATTACTATAATCCAGTGCCAACTGCCAGGCACATTAGGAACTACAAACGCTGCCCATTTAGAACCCATAGCAAACCCGCCGTATCCTGACAGCATTACCAGGACTCACAAAGCACCATACCCTACCTATCAAAAGGCAACACTGCAAATATTAAACCAATACATTTCAGAGAATACTGGGGAAAGAGAACAAGTGGCAATGTCAAATAGGAATTACATAAACAGAATACCTCAGCTCAGTTACACATGCAGAACATAGACCATCACCAAACAAGGAATCACAGTTTAGAAACAGGAAGACAATAATTAAACTGGGAACCCCAAAAGCCAAACTTGGAATGTACAACAACACTGTAGAAATAAAACTATAAATTAATTTCCTCTTGTACCAAACAAAGCGCAGACGTTAATGATGCACATTTCCCAGAGCTTTCATATTCCAGTTAATAAATTCAAAATAAAGAGATATCTTTCTACCTTTTGTGCATTTTTTTTTCAGTTGCAATTGCTCCAGCCACTTTCTTCTGGTTTCTTCATGTTTTCTGCTAACTCTCCATCGTCTGCTGTCCATTTGTCCTTTCTTCTCTCTTCTAGTTTTTTTCCATTCTCTCTCTCTACATCTGCTTTAACATACTAATCTTTCTCCTTTTGCTCTTTCCTCATTCCTATTTCATCCACTCAAATTTTACCCCTCCATCCTCAATCCCCACTTACTCTCCCAATACCAGGCCAATTGTAGATTTTTCATCCCTCCCACACAAAATATTTTTCCTCTCTCCATTTTACTCTCCCAGCCCCATCCCATTCTAATCCTTCCCCAACATCAGCTCCCTTCTAGTTCCAGCCTCACCCAGCATCCATTCCCTTCTAGTCCCTTCATCAGCTCATTTCCAATCCTAGCCCCCCATCAGCCCATTTCTAGTCATTTCCTAGCCCCATCATCAGCCCATGTCAAATCCTAGCTCCCCTCCACTCAGCCCAATTCCAGTCCAAGCCCCCCCATGAGCCTACTTCCAGTTCTAGCCTCTCCATGAGTCCATTTCAATCCAAGCCCCAACCACAGCCCATTTCCAATCTTAGCTCCCCCCAACAGCCCATTTCCAGTCTTATCCTAGCTGCTCCATCAGCCCATTTCCAGTCCTAGCTCCCTTCCCTCACAGCCCATTTCCAGTCCAACCCCCCTCCCCATCAGCTATTTGCAGTTCAAGCCCCCCTTCCACTCAGCCCATTTCCATTCCAAGTCCCCGTCCCCATCAGCTATTTGCCTTTCAAGCCTCCCCTTCCACTCAGCCCATTTCCAGTCCTAGCAACCTCCCAACCCATTACCAGTCCTAGCCCCCCATCAACCCACTTCCAGTCCTAGCCCCCATCAACCCACTTCCAGTCCTAACCCCATCAGCCCATTTCCAGTCAGCCCCCCATAGCCCACTGCCAGTCCTAACCCCATCAGCCCACCTCAAGTCCTAACCCCTCCCCATCAGCCCATTTCCTGTCCTAGCCCCCCCATAGCCCATTACCAGTCCTAACCCCCCATCACCCATTACCAATCCTAACCCCCCATAGCCCATTACCAGTCCTAACCCCCATCACCCCATTTCCAGACAGCCCCCATCAGCCCACAGCCCATTACCAGTCTTAACCCCCCATAGCCCATTACCACTCCTAACCCCCCCCACCAGCCCACAGCTCATTACCAGTCCTGACCCCAACAGCCCACCTCAAGTCCTAACCCCTCCCCCTCAGCCCATTTCCTGTCCTAGCCCCCATAGCCCATTATCAGTCCTAACCCCCCATAGCCCATTACCAATCCTAACCCCCCCATAGCCCATTACCAGTCCTAACCCCCCATCACCCCATTTCCAGACAGCCCCCATCAGCCCACAGCCCATTACCAGTCTTAACCCCCCATAGCCCATTACCACTCCTAACCCCCCCCCCAACAGCCCACAGCTCATTACCAGTCCTGACCCCCCCAACAGCCCACCTCAAGTCCTAACCCCTCCCCATCAGCCCATTTCCTGTCCTAGCCCCCATAGCCCATTATCAGTCCTAAACCCCCATAGCCCATTACCAATCCTAACCCCCCCATAGCCCATTACCAGTCCTAACCCCCCATCAGCCCACAGCCCATTACCAGGCTTAACCCCCCATAGCCGATTACCAGTCCTGACCCCCCCCCCCAACAGCCTACCTCAAGTCCTAACCCCTCCCCATCAGTCCATTTCCTGTCCTAACCCCCATCAACCCACAGCCCACCTCGTCACGTCCTAACCCCCTCCATAGCCCAGGCCATTACCAGTCCTAACCCCCCCCATCGGCTCAGGGAAATTAAAAAAAACAAACAAACAAAAAAAACTGGCTGCTGCTGCCGCCGCAGCAGAATGGAGTGTCCCGCGGGGCCCCCTCTGCCCACTGAGCCCCTCTGCAAGGGCTTTCAGATTCGCGAAGGGAGTGTGTCTCCCTCACGTCTCTGTTAAGCCTGCAGGGGCTAATGGGAAATTTCCCATCTGCCCCTTTAGACGTGAGGGGTTGATGGGAAATTTCCCATTAGCCCCTGTGGGCTTAACAGAGATGTGAGGGAGTCACTCTCCCTTCGTGAATCTGAAAGCCCTTGCAGAGGGGCTCAGCGGGCAGAGGGGGCCCCACGGGACACTCCATTCTGCCGCTGCTGTGGCGGTAGCGGCAGCAGCCAGCTTTTTTTTTTTTTAATTGAATTTTTAAAAAAGCAGAATGTTCTTTGCGCGGGGCCCCCTGAAACGCGGGGCCCTGTGCAAAAAACATTCTTGCTCAATGGACGGGCCGGCCCTGGATGAAATAGCCAGTGAAAGAGTGAAATGTAATTGCCACCGGCTCAAAAATGCCCCCTACACTGAAGAGCTGAGAGGCCTGGTAGGCACAACCCCGGGAGAGGAGAAGGAGCCACGAGACTGAGCGGTGTGGGGTATGCGTGCAGGCCGCAATATCTTGCCCTTGCCCCCGAACGCTAGAACTGCAGCGAGTATAATCCTGTATAGCGAGGAAGCTGTTGCTGTTTTGGTTCCCCGCAGTGGACTCCCGCCGGTGTGCATGAGCTGTATTCAGCGGCTGTAGTGCCGTGGAAGAACCAGAGTACCAGAGCGATTTCAGCGGTGAGTCCCTGTAGCGCTGGAAGGAGTGATATCGGGGCTGCAGTTAAGCCGGGGACAGCGGTGAAAGCAATTGCCCGCTGGAGGAGAGCAGAGCGATAGGCGGTGTCCTGCGGCGGGAAAACTGACTGTAGTGGAGTGTGATAGCGGGGGAAGTGGTCTGCTACGGAGCTGTCTCCTGAACCGATGTGGAAGTTGCTGTTGTGAGCAGTGCCTGAAGGAAGGAGAGGCACTGAAATTTCAACTTTGTGGGAAAGTGGCCCAATCTAACTGCAGTTAGTTTAAACTTGCTTAACAGACATTTCTATCTACTTCAAGAGAGCACATAGCTAAGCAAATGTGAGCGAGTGGCGCCATCTGGTGGTGGAAAGAGGTAGCAGGGTCCCAGCACTGTAAAAGAGGCTCAAAAGGCTCGGGAAATAGCTGAGGAGGTGAGAGCCAACAACTGAAATCAAGAGATGGCATCTACCAGGAAAAAAGCAGCTGATCTGAAGGAGTTTGCCTATGGCAGTGGGCGAGCAGACAATCAAGAAAGAGAAAAACAAACAGAGGACTTGCCAGGGAGTCTGGAAATATCTGAAACTGGCAAGAAGGAAACTCCTGCTACGAGTGCTCTGGTGGACATTACAAAAGATGAGTTAAAATCGTGGTTTCATGAGATTAAAAAGGACATTGCTGGGTTCAAAGGAGAAGTGGAGGAGATGTTTGAACAGTTGAGAGCTGATATAACTGAAGTTGGCTGCCGGGTGGCGGAAGTGGAGGGCCGCCTTGAGGACCTGGAGATGCGCACTGAGACGTTGGAAACGGGTATGAAATCTCTGGAAGAAGGTAGGGAGAGTATGACCTTGAAGCTGGAAGATTTGGAAAACAGAGCTAGGCGTCAGAACCTGCACATAAAAGGGGTGCCAGAAGTGAGTGAATATCTTGATTGTATGAAAACAGCAAAGGATATATGCGAGGCGGTCCTGAAGGAGGTGGGTGAGGAAGTGGAAGAGGTAGTGCTGGATCGAGCACATAGATCGCTTGGAGCAGCGCGGCGGGAGCAGCCTAGAGACATTATCTGTTTCCATGATTACCGGATTAAGGATAAGATAGCCAGTAAGATGCGTTCTATGGGAAAGTTTAAGTGGCAAGGAATTGAGATTGCTATCTTTGCTGACTTGGCTGCAGCTACATTGCAGCACCGGCGGTCCTGGAGGGAGTTTACGGCACGACTCCGAGAGGAAAATATAAGATATAAGTGGATGTACCCAGTGGGACTTGCTTTTACTGTCAATGGGATGACTCGGCATGCAGAGTCCGTGCTGGCATTGAAGGAGGCTATGAAGGAGGCGGGCATCCAGCGGATTCCAGAGCAGGAGCAGACGAGGAGCATGCAATGGCGAGTTCCTGATGAGAGATGGCGTCAGGTGGACAGACGGGAGAAGAAAGCTGCTCGAGGGGGAAAGAAAGCGCCCTTCCGAAGCTGAGGGATATATATATGTTTGTTTGAATAAATTGTGGGAGGAGTAGCTGTGGCACTATGAAGGGGGATAGGGGAGCAGACAATGTTGTTGGATAAATGTATGTTGTTATGTGCAGGGGGTGGCGAGTTGGGTAAGATGGCCTGGGGAGGTGAGGGGGTTCTTGGGTCAGGGCTGGTGGGAGTGGGATGGATGTGGGAAGTGTGAGCACGGTAGAGGGCTGTAGGGGTGGGTGACGAATGGGTGGGTTAGGGGGGGATTTGGAGGGGGGGGAGTGTGTGTAATTTTAAGTCGAGAGGGGCTGGGGGGGGGGGAGAGTAGTGGGGGAGGGGGGTGGGTGGGAACTTGCCATGGAAGGGAATACATCGAGAGTAAAAGAGATTCCTGATAATGGAACGTGAATTAAAGATTCTCACGCTAAATGTGCGGGGGCTTAATTCCTGGCAAAAGAGGAGGGCAGTAGTAAGAGAGGGAGCCCGAGCTCAGGCGGATGTACTCCTTTTGCAGGAGACCCATTTAAAGAGTTCGCCTGGGGGGGGGGGGGGGCTATACCAGGGTAAGTATGATAAAGGATTTTTTGCTGCCAATTGTAGAGCTTATAAAAAGGGGGGTGTGGGGATAATGTTTTCAAAGGACCTCCTAGTGGATACTAAGGAGGTTATTAGGGACAGGGATGAGAGGTATGTCCTTTGGAGAGGGATATTGGAGGGGAAGGAGGTTACTATCTGTTGTGTGTATGTGCCTAATATAGCCCAGGGCCCGTTTTTTGACAGTGTTCTTCCACTTATAGAGGAACAGACAGGGGTGCTTGGTGGTAGGGGGGATTTTAATGTTTATTTATTTAACAACTATTTCTATACCGCTCTTTCACAAGTATCAAGTGCGGTTTACAATGAACAGTGTGTTGTATGGTATGGATAGTATCATACCAAGTCATTTTACATAGAACAGATGAACTAGATACAGATAACGGTATAAATTTAAACAGTAAATTATAAAACTATTATAAAATATATACATAGTAAATATATACAAATTGTATCATATGTCGCGTGTGGTTGTATACTTTATGTAGGCTTCAGGCACGTGGGTATATGTTGTTTGAATTGTAGTAGTTAACCTGCGTCTCTTTGTGTCGTCTGGCCAGTCTCTGATCCTTGGTTGTAATGCAATGAGAATAAAATGGGTTTTTTCAGTTTTTTTCTAAATTCCTTTAATGTCTGATAGTGAGCGAATGTTGTCAGGAAGGTTATTCCAGAGGATAGGAGCTGAGTGTGAGAATGCTCTCATGTAGGTTTGTTTTTTTTGCTTTTGTGTAGTCTTTTGGTACTGCTATAGTGTTAGTGTTTCTACTTCTTTGTGATCTTTTATCTATTTCTATCTTGATGAGTGTATTGAGTATAGTTGGCGCTAAGTTATTTATTAGTTTAAATGTTGTAAGTAATATCTTATATTTTATTCTGCTGTGGATAGGTAGCCAATGGAGTTCGGCTAATGTCGGTGTGATATGTTCAATTGAGCTTATATTCATTATTATCCTTGCTGCGATGTTTCTGAGTTAGTTGTATTTTTTAATATTTTGCTTTGTGATGCCATTAAGGATTAGATTTGCAAAATCAAAGTGTGGGGTGATGATGGCTTGTATTATGGTTATGAAGTCTTGTAAGTGGATTAATGGTCTTAGTTGTTTCAAGGTCTTAAGTTTGTAGTGTATGTTTTTTGTTAGATATTTTATGTGAGAATCCATGTTAAGTTTATTGTCAAGTATCACACCCAGGTATTTTATTTCTTTTTTTATGTTGATCTCATGGTTATCAAGTGTGATGGTGCTGGGGGGTGTGTATGTTGGGGTTTTAGTAATATATAGAAACGTCAGTTTTTTTTTTGCGAAATTAATGTGTAAGTTCTGTTCATTGAGCCATATTGTTAGTTCCTTAAAGCACTCTGTTATCTGTTGTAGTGGAGGGTGTGGGATTTTAAATGGTAGGTAGAACATTATATCGTCAGCGTAGATATGATAATGAACGCTATGACGTTTAAAGATATTGCTGACTGGTTGTAAGTAAATGTTAAACAAAAGTGCTGATAGTGCTGATCCCTGTGGGAGGCCTTGTGTTTGGTCGAATGTGTTAGATGTCTGGTTAAGAATTCTCACTGTTTGGGTTCTGTTTGATAGGTAGGATTTGAACCAGTTAAGGACAGTGGATGTAATTCCTATTTGTTGAAGTCTGTTAAGCATTGTTATGTGGTTTACACTGTCAAATGCGGCAGAGATGTCGAGAAATACTAGGATGAAGGCTTGTTTAGTGTCATCGATTCCTCTTAGTAAGGTGTCATAAAGGACTGTTAGCAGTGTTTCAACTCCATGGAAAGGTCTGAAGCCATATTGGTGTTCATCAAGGAGGTTCAATGTATCAATATATTCCTATAGTTGTGTTTGAACTATTTTTTTCAATAAGTTTGGCCATGAAGGGAATGCTCGATATGGGTCTATATGATTTTGGGGATAATTTGTCTAGTGTTTTATTTTTAAGTATTGGTCTTATTTGGACATGTTTGAGAGATGGTGGTATATATCCTTCGTCTAGTGATATGTTAACCATAGGGAGGATGAAGGGAGAGAGTATTGAGAGTGTCTTTTTTATATATCCAGTCAACTGGGCATGGGTCGTCAAGGTATGAGGTAGTTGTATTTATGTTAGATATGGTTGTTTTAAGTGTGGTCTTTGAGATCAGGCTGAAGTTGGACCAGTTATCAGGGGTTGTTTGTTTCATATCGGTGTGTGTTGTTGGGGGGTTATTTGTTTGTATTTTTGTTTTATTGATATAGTATTGAGCTAAGTCTTGTGGGGTTATCTATGGATATTTCATCTGAATTGTACGTTTTGTTTGTTAGTTTCTGAATTATACAGAATAATTCTCTTGGTCGGTTAATTGAATTGTTGAGTAAGTTAGAGTAATAGTTTCTTTTAGAATTGTCTATTGTTACTTTATATGTATGAAGGGTATTTATGTATTTCTCATGAGTTGTTGGTGATTTGTTTTGCCTCCATTTCCTTTCGTCCATTCTTAGTTGTCTTTTGAGATTTTTTAAGTGTCATGTTAAACCATGGGACATTTTTTTTTATCAGTTATATTGTCATTTTTATTATGTTGAGACAGATTAGGTTTTTTTTCTGCTGCCAGTGAGATAGTTTTGTTCCAGGTTTTGATAGTTTCTTCTAAATTTGTGGGAGTCAGGGTGAGGTGAGGAATTATTTGATCTAAGAATTCTTCTTCATTAAACTTTCCTAAATCTTTTATTTTGTGGAGGTTGTGTTTCGTTTAGTGTGAATGTTGTCGGGGATGGTGATATTGAATTTTAGAAGGTAATGGTCTGACCAGGGGACTGGTATGTTTGAGAGTGATTTGGGGTTTATATAGGTTGTGGAGTGAGTTTGGTAGGAATACCATGTCTAGAGTTTTTCCTTTATTATGTGTTTGTTCTGTTATTATTTGGTGGAAATCCAAATTGCTTACTGCTTCAGTGAAGTGGTTTGGTTGGTTGTTGGGTAGACCCCCGCCTGGATACCTCGGAGAGGGCTAGGAGGTGGGATAAAATGGGGAGAAAGAAGTTGGTTAAAATGATGGCTGCACTGGGTCTAGTGGACATCTGGAGGTATAGTCATGTTGGGGAAAGAGCATATACCTTTTTCTCCCATCTGCATAAATCGTATAGTAGAATAGATATTTTGTGGATAGATTCGAGGTGGTTGGATAGGGTGGGTGCAGTTGATATTGGGGCTGTGTCCTGGATGGACCCTGCGCCGGTAATCCTGGTTCTTGCTCTTTATAAGGAAAGAACTGGACTTAGGTTCTGGAGGCTGAATGAATCGCTGTTGGCGGATCCGGAGGGAGTGGCCAGTTTAAGGGGTTGCATTAAGGAGTATTTCCAATTAAATGGGGGAGCGGAAGTTGCCCGGGAGATAGTGTGGGATGGTATGAAAGCAGTGGTTCGGGGGCATTTAATAGCCCTGGCGGCAAAAAAGAGGAGGCAGGTGGGTGAGGTGGAAGAAGGGTTGAGAGTTCAACTACAACAATTGACTAGAGAGCATCAAAGGAATGGGAACAAGGTGGTGTTGCAACGGTTGACTAGGGTACGGGAGGAGCTCGAGGTGTTAAGACTGGGTGATGTGGCCTTTCAAATGAAGAGGCTGCAACAAGCCTATTATATGGGGGGAAATAAGTTGGGTCGGTACTTGGCACGGCAGCTTAGAAGTAGGCAGGTGCAGCAGCAACTATATAAGCTGAAGCATGAACAGGGGGAATGAGAATATGGGATAGTGAAGGTTCAGGAGATGTTTTGTAAGTATTATAGGGCCCTATATCGGGCGGAGAGGAGGGGATCGGAGGCGGAGATTCGACAATATTTGGAAAAACTTTGTCTCCCGACTCTGGAGGATAAGGAACAGGTATGGTTGGATAGGGCGATTGAGGAAGAGGAGGTGAGAGTAGCAATTAATGGTCTTAAGGAAGGCAAAGCCCCGGGGTTAGATGGTTTTACGGCCCGGTTCTATAAGATTTTTAGTCATGAAATCTGTGGCGAACTCACATGGGTCGTTAATGGGGTTCAGCAGGGGGGGGGGGGGGGGGTTCTCCCGCATTCTATGGCAGTGGCGGGGATCGCCTTGGTACCTAAGCTGGGGAAGGATAAGGGAGCGAGTGAGTCATACCGGCCAATATCTGTAATTAATCTGGATGCGAAGATTTTGGCTAAAGTTATGGCTACCCGCTTGCAGAATTTCCTGCCGAAGTTGATAAATAATGACCAAACGGGCTTTATCCCAGGAAGGCAAGACAGTGATAATATCCGGAAATTATTAAATGTTATATGGGTGGCTCGGACAAAGGGCATAGATTCTCTGGTAGTGGCGGTGGATGCTGAGAAGGCGTTAGACAGAGTTGAATGGCCCTTTATGTTTGCTGTGCTGCAGAGAATGGGGATCGGGGCGGGGTTTCAACAGTGGATTGGTGCGCTATATGACCAGCCGAAAGCTAGGATTCGGGTGAATGGTACTTATTCTGCAGAATTTGAGCTGGGGCAGGGCACTAGACAGAGGTGTCCTTTGTCACCTCTGCTATTTGCACTAGTCATTGAACCTCTAGCGCAACGGATTAGAGAGCATGCTGGCATTAGGGGCATCTCGGTAGGTGGCGGAGAATATAAAATTTCGCTATTTGCTGATGATATCATCTATACTGTGAGTCGACTGGTAGAGACGTTACCAGTTTTGGTGGAAGAAATAGGGGACTATAGTCTAGTATCGGGGTATAAAATGAATATGGGTAAAACGGAGATTTTGAAGATTGGACTGGGACATACTGAGGAGACCCAGTTGAAGGAGAAGTATCCCTTTAGGTGGGCTAAGCAGAAGTTAAAATATTTGGGGGTTTGGATATGTAGTGATTGGAAGCAACTGAGAAGACTGAATTATGATCCCTTAATCGCCGAGATGCTGAACGATCTGGTGAGGTGGGATAAGGATACTTTTTCGTGGGTAGGCCGTATTGCCATTATTAAAATGAACCCCTGTTGCCTAGGATACTATATTTGTTTGCAGCATTACCCATTAAGTTGTCAGTGGCGCAATTGAGGATGTTGCAGCAAAGAATTTTCTCCTTCATTTGGAGGCAGCATCCCCCTAGGCTGAATAGAAGGGTGATGTGTATGCATAGACGTGAGAGTGGAATGGGGGGTCCTGGATTTGTTGTGCTATTATAGGGCGGTGCAGTTGCGGGCGCTTGTGTATTGGTGGACTGGTCCGGAAGCCTGGGGATGGGTGCGAGCAGAGGAGGTCTTAAGTGGGAAGTGTGATTTGTCAGACCGTTTGTGGGGTTCTGATCGGGGGGGGGGGGAACTAAGGATGGTGAGAAGCAGGAGATGAGCCCATTTACGGAGCTCACTTTAGAGGTCTGGAAACAAGAGAAAGCACACTTGGTGCGAAAGAGGGTTGCAATCCAACTCCAGAAAATTAGGAGGTGTAGTGGGTTTGTAGAGGGGGGGAGAGCTGTGGTCTATAAAAAATGGGAAGACAAAGGTTTGGTGTGGATGGGGCAGTTCATGGAGAATGGACAGCTGGGTACTTTTGAGCAGCTACAGGGGAAATATGACCTGGGGAAGGATGATTGGTTTGGCTACTGTCAAATAGCGCATTTTGTGCAGAGTAGTCTGAAGGGGGTGGAAAGGGGTGGGGTGTGTACCCCTTTTGAAAGGGTGTTACTCCGGGGAGGGGCATTACGGGGTTTGGTCTCGCTGATCTACAGGGGCTTGGAAAGAGGAAGGGCATATGCGGCATAGCAAGTGGGGTGGATGCGTGACCTGGGAGGTGTATGGGACGAGGAAAGGTGGAGGTTGGTTCATGAGGCAGTTAAGATTGTGTCCAGCTCGGCTTCGGTGCAGGAACACTGCTACAAAATGTTGTACCGCATGTATATCACGCCAAAAAGACTAGCTGAAATGGATAAAACAAAGGAGCCATACTGTTGGAAAGGCTGTGGGGCTTTGGGTACGCATTTGCATGTGTGGTGGGAGTGCCCTGTGATTCAGGGAATATGGGTTTGGATGCAGGACTTAGTAGAGAATATGTTGGGTTGGAAGGGGAAGTTGAGACCTGAACAGGTGCTGTTGGGGGAATGGGGGGAGTTGGAGTATGATGTGGGGTATTTATTGAAGATGATTTCCATTGCAATTCGGATGGAGATAGCTTGGGGGTGGAAAGGAACTTGTGGGCCGGAAGTGGATCGAGTGTTGAAGCGGGTTGTATTTATTTGTCATATGTCGGAACTTCAGGCGCAATTGACTAACAAATTGAGTAGTTACTATCGTAAGTGGCAGCCTTTCTTGAGGTGGCGGGGGGGGGGGGGTGTTGAAGGGGGGGGGGTATGGCTGGGAAGGAGATGGTTTTAGATCAGGATGAGACAAGGATAAATAGAGGGAAGGAGTCGGTAGACGGATAAGGAAGGGTTGGTTCCATGGTGGGGGGATGATGTGGGTCTATTATATGGAAATGTTAGTGGGAAGGTTGTAGAGGCGGACCTAGGTAGGTTATTGGTTAAATATATGCACTTCTGTTTCTGTTTCAGTTGATATTGGGCTCCAGGTTACTTGGGTGAGGGGGGTTTAGTTTGTGAGTGGATTTATGTACTGTTATTACTGTTTAAAGGGATATGTATGGGCTGTGACCTGGGGGTTGAGTCACTGTTGCTGTATTTTTCAGCCCTGTACTGTTATGTTTATATGAGTGTGCATTAATAAAAACTTTAATACAAAAAAAAAGAAAGATGACCTTTAAGGAGAGGTACTGCAAGTGGCAAGTAGCCAGGGGCTCAAACAGCAGCTTAGTAAGCGGTGAGAGCACCACATTGAGACCCCATTCTGCTGCTGGTGGACGGATGGGGGGGGGGGGGTTTAGATAGCATGAGGCCCCGTAGGAACTGTGATACAAGGGGCTGGGCTGAGAGGTTTTCCCTGAATGGCATGGTGATGCGCTGCAATATTGCACACGTGCACTCCGAGTTGGACTTTAGTCCAACCTGTGACAGGTGGAGTAGGTACTGAAGTACCATCTGGACCGAGCAGGAGAACGGGTTCACCTGTTTTTCGGCACACCAGACTGAGAAGCAATGCCACTTGAAGGTGTACGCCCTCCTCGTGGAGGCCTTGCGGAAGGCCAGAAGGATCTCTGTCATGTCCCATGGGAGGTTGAAGGAAGCCAGGGCTACCCTTTCAGCAGCCAAGCCGTAAGAGACAGAGACCACAGGTTGGGGTGCAGGAGAGAGCCTTTCTGCTGAGAAAGTCATCCTAGGGTACGGCCCAGGAAAAATCAGCAATGCTGCTGATAGGTGGAGGAGAAGCAGCAGAAACCAAGGTTGCCTGGGCCACCGTGGGGCTATCAGCATCAGTGATGCCCCATCATGCTGGACCTTGAAAAGGGTTTTCACGACCAGTGGAGTCAGCGGGAAGGCATAAAGAAGGAATGCATTTGCTGCCACCCATGATGGGAGTGGCTGGCAGGAGCAGAAGCTGGGCAACTGTGTGTTGTCTGGGCTGATGAACAGGTCCACTAGAGATGCCCCAGAGTCTAAACAGCTGGGAGGCCACCCTAGGATCCAGGCACCACTCATGCGGCTGGAGAACTCTGCTCAGCTTGTCTGCCAAGGCACTGTTCTGGCCCAGGAGGTAGATTGCCCTTAGGAGCATCTCGTTGCATGTCACATATGAGCGGAGGGCAACCGCCTCCTGGCAGAGGGAGTACAACCCTGTGCTCCCTTGCTTGTTCATGTAGAATATTACAACTTGATTGTTGGTCTGGATCAGCACTGACTGGTGCTGCAGCTGGTGGCGAGAGGCTCAGAGAGGCAGGAATATCACCCTGAGCTCCAGCAGGTTGATCTGCAGTTGGCACTCCGTTTGGGACCAGCTGCCTTGTGTGCTATGGAACTCGCAATGAGCTCCCTAGCCCAGTAGGGAGGTGTCCGTGGCAAGGACCCTTTGGTGGGGGGTTGCCTGAAGGGCATCCTGGCCTGCAGGGGAGGGGGGGATATGCCACCAGTTGAGGGAGTCTGCCAGCTGGGGGGTCATTTTCATCCTGTTCCGGAGACTGCCCATGGCCTGTGGGAAAGGAGGTGGTGAAGAAGCCATGCGGGCAGCAAACAGCGGTGCTGTACCTCTGCGAAATACCTGGAGTAGAAGCCGGTGCCTCAGATATGCTTGGATACTGGTTCCACCACCTTGCCCATGAGAAAACCTGAGAGCTCGGTGAGGAGCAGAGTCTGGTGGGAGAAGAGGTCTTATGGGCTCTCCTGCAAAGTATGAGGGTGGAGCCCACTGCAGGTGGAGGAGGAAGGCCTCCTTGACCACTTGCAGTACCCAGGAATCGGTGGACCACCTGTGGGCAAACAAGGCCAGATGCCCCCCTCTGGGCTATAGGGAACGCCCGTGGGGGAGAGGAGGTTGTGCCCAAGAAGTCAAAACCTCCCTCAGGCTGAGTCGGAGCTGCTGCCTGGGACTTTTTTAAAACTTTGCTTGCAGTTGCCATGCCCCTGCCCCTTATGCTGTTGGCATTGCTGCAGGGCTTGTGGGGAAGTTGAGTCTTCTGGAACCCCCAGGGGTTTGGCACACTCGGTACATAGAGTCGAGTCGCCTGCTGACAATGGGCAAAGACACCAGTGTCTCCCACATACGGAGGAGGCGGCGCTCAAGGATCGGAGGAACAAGCACCATAAAGGGCTTTCTTAGGTAGGGCCTCATAGAGGAGAATCTCCAGTTCCTCCATGCGTGGATTCTCCTTGGCTTGTCTTGATGGCAAGCGGCTTAGCTATGTCCTGCACAAAGTCAAGAGAAGTGACGTCCTCGGGCAGGGAATGGCATCGGGACACCAGGGGAGACTGCTCTGAGGGAATGTTTTGGTATTGCCAAGTGTCCAGGGTATTGCCAAGTGTCCAGGGACTCCTCATCCTGTTTTCCATTCTGACTCACCGAGACTCCATGGTAACTGCAGTCGAGGCTCGGGCTCAAAGGCTTGCAACCTCCAGGGGACCTGTGGTCCGAACCACGTGCACTCACCGGAGAGGACCTGTGTCCTGAGGAACAGGACTGGGACCTCATCTGATGCTAATGGGTCTCTCAAAGCTGGTGCCACTTGAGGATTGGCTCGACGTCCAGTGAAGCCCTCGATGTAGAGGGTCCTGTCGTCAGGGTGGATGCACTGGACAAAAACACCCACTGTATGGCCACAAGGGCAGATATACTGCTCTCTAGACTGCCATCCTGATCTCCATGCCAATTGGCTCTGCAATGTTTGATGCAGGCACCGAGGACCTCAGGCCCGGCATCAGTTCTGTTGAGGAGTCGTCCTTGATGAGGATGGCTTCGGATGTCTGAGGTCAGTCACTGGGTAGCAACAATTCCTTCTGGGGCAGTTTGTGGGACCACTCCTGCTCTGACCCCTCAGACTTATGCTGGGGACTGAGGAGGACAGATTCAGGAAGAAAGGTAAATCCTATTCCAGGCCCTCACCTGCTCTTCGAGTGTTTCGACTCCTTGCGTTCCACCTCCAGGTATTTCCTCTCGGAGGACCTGTGGCTTCAGGTCTCCGAGGCAGCCTGGGCCTCACGGGGCACAGAGATACTAGAGGAGGTACAAGAATGTGATGTCACTGGAGACGCCGGTGCAGAGTCAGACTTATGAAAGAACTGTTCCTACTGCAGCTGATAGCTCAATGGCCTTTGTGGTCATGGACCTGCAGAGTTCGCAGTCCGAGTTGTCATGCTCTGGCCCAAGGCAGCGGAGGCAGCAGTCATGAGGGTCGGTGCAAGACATTTTACCGCACCAATCACATTTCATGAAGCCCCTGGAGGCCACTGGGTAAAAGGGGGACCCTGTCTCCCAACAGGGGTCAGAAGTCTGCAGTAAAAAAGGGCACAAAGCACCGGTCAAGGGATATCATGAGAGAAAAAACCCCCAAACCCACAAAGGAACAAGCCCAAGGAGTGATGCTGAAGCAAGCTGGCTCAGGGGCGGGAAAGGAACCGGTACACGTACCAGACAAAAACAGGATAAAAAACACACTTTTGCTGGGGGAAACATCAGGAGGGCTCTGCAGAAAAAAGGATACTGAGGTAAGTTGGCACCATCTTGCATAGTGCATATCCCAAAGGCTTTCTTTGAAAGTTAGGGAGATGCTTCCACGCAGGCTCAGTCGGCACCATCACCCATATACGAGGACTGACTTCCTGCTCGTTTCTAGAGAACCTGATCGTAACCTGGACTGGAGGGACGATCTGTAGGCCAGCCTAATTGGGCATTCCCTAACTCACCTTGGAAGGGTTGAGGGAACTAGAGGTACTGGTGAGATAGGAGAATGCCTGGCATTGGAAGGTCAGCAGCCTAACTGTATATGTGCCTACATACAGAGCCTAGAGAAAGCTGGCAACTTGTGTTAACTCTCACTTTTATACAGCACCTAGAAGTAAGATCCACACCAAACAAGCTATTTGTTTTCATACTATTTCCTGCAGCTGCACAAATGCACATACCATGGCAGCTTAATATCCAGGACAGTGGGATGCTATCAAAGCCTTTCTTGGAGTCTGGTTTTCTTAGCACAGATTGCAATGGCTTTATTGAAGATTAAATGGTCTTTAGTTTCATATACTCTACGCTTAATGCCTTCTGTTCTGTTGCTATAATGGTTATTAGAATATATGATCATGTGGATTCCATCAGCATGTACTACCGTGACCAGCTTACATATCAACAAATTAGGAATGTGTAATTTTTGGAAACATTACTTGGATCTTCCTTTGGAAAGAGGAATGTTCTTCCTGGTATTAGCCACTGTGGTGGAACATGGACAACTCATTGATGCAGGTTGCGAGGTCCTGATGGAGGAATGGTAACTGAGCCAAAAATTGATCATTGCTTCTGGACCAGGGATTATGGAGTTTTGGGTCTTTTTTTTTTTTTTTTTAAACTAGCTTTCCAACTCTTTTCTTATTATACCAGACAGGGCTGGCACAAGGAGATGAGGTGCCTTAGGCAAAACTCATCCCTTGCCACTGCCCCCCTCCCCCCTAGCACTCATTGCCACCGCTGCTGCTGCTCCTCCTCTCCAGGACTGACAGTAGCAGCAGTAGCTGCGAACAGCCCCACAGTGATTATCTTCAAGATTCAGCACCAGGGAGCTGTTTGCTTCCAACACTCTCCAGTGCCAACTTCTTATGCATACACCAGTCTTGATTGACACTTTGAAGTCATCATCATGAAGGAAGTTTGGGCACAGGCCAATTATCTAACCTCCCAAAAGGGTTGACGTAACCATGAGGCAAACAAGGCAGCTACTGTGAGCACCACCGGTCCAGGGACAGTCCATTAGCACTGCTGCTGCCCCTCTCCGGGATGGGCGGTGGCAGTAATGGCTGCAAACAGACTTCACAGCACTTACCGTGAAACTTCAGGGCTGTTTGCTTCTGCACCCTCAGACCACACAATACCAACTTCCTGCTTGCAAAAACAGGAAGTCTGCTTCCAGTCCATCTGCCACCCAATGCTAACAGTTCTGCAGCACTCACGTTTTAGGGTAAGCACCCCTGGGCTGTTGCAGGCCCAGAGAAGGATGGCAGCAATGAATGCAGGAGAGGGGAAGGCAGGGTGCAAGGGATGAGGTTCACCTAAGACGCCTCATCTCCTTGCACCATCCCTAAGATCTATAGAAAGCAAATGAACAATTGCCAGTGCTTATAAAGATAAACCTTCAAGTTACAGCTAATACAAATATCTCAGGAGGCATGTGTATCTAAAACTTTCTGTAAAAATGTGTTATCCGGATAAGGGTGCTCCAGCCAGATACTAGGCACCACTATCTAGCCAACCACCATGATCATACAGATAAGAGCTTTTGAATATTGACCCCACTGATCTTAGCTCATCACATGTAAAGATATGTAAAGAGCATCTCCTACACGAGTGCTGTTATATAGCCTTCTGCTGCTAACAATTCATACCATGTTTACAATTTCATTTATCTTTCCTTCCACTCTCTCTACAAGAGCTCTAATGAATATCATTCTTTGAGCAGGACAGAGGTAGGTTTGGAACTGATAAGATACCAAAACCTAAGGCATGCAGCATTGATTGTGCGGCTCCTTGCTACTGTACCTTTCCTCTCTTATCGCATTCTACACCCCTCCTCAACAGCTCCGCTCCTCTGGCAGATCCCTTTGATCCATGACCTTCTCTGCCACTGCCAACTTCAGTCAGTCTTGTTGTGCTGCTCCATGTGCATGGAATAAAATACTTGAGGCCTATGCCTCAGGCGCCTTCTCTAGTCCTATTCAAATCCAGGCTAAAAAACCCAGCTCCTTAAAACCACTTTTGGATCCTGATGCTCTTCATACTCTTGTCCACTACTTATGTGTATCTTGCCATACTCATGTCCTCAGTTTCATTGTGGGGGTTACCTTGATTAGATTGTAAGCTCTGATGAGCAGGGACTGTGTCTTACTGTTATATGTACAGTGCTGGGTAGGCCTTGTAGCACTACACAAATGATTACTACTACTAATCTAAAATTATGAACTGTAAAGCAAACCATACATGTTGTAAGGTCATGCTATTCAGTCAGGTCATCAAAGCAGGAAAAAAACACAGATTTTCTGTTTTCAAGGATGTAGTGTTAGTACCAACCCACCATTTTCTACACAGGTCTGCAACTAAAAAGCTTGTTTGATTATTTTCATCTAATTTCCATGTATTTTGGTGTGCTGAAAACAAATAAAATATTGAAAAAACTCCTAGATGTCATGATTTGCCACAACATGCAAAATTGTCTTCAAATTTATCAAGTGTTTTTCAAATTACTATTAATTAATTCACATAAGTGCATTTAAGATATAAAATGCCAAAAAAAACTTAAAGAGCTTGTCCGAGTTATGTAAAAAAATATATAGCACTGTAAATCTGATGGTCAGCAATATATACATAACCTAAGCAAGTTTTAAGTCCGTGCTTCTAATGGTAGAAGGGGGTTAATCATTCCTGAAGAATCCAGTGGGAGGGAGAGACAGGGCAGATAGCGTCAGCTCCGGTCAGTGCAGGGGGACGTGGCCAGCACTGTGACGTCTCGTGGACAGACACAGAGCTGCTCTCTCCTGCATGCCACACTTGTGCACGAATCATCATCAGGTTCTTGGTTCTAGGCTGTTCACACTTTTTCATCACAATTCGTGTTAGCTCGTCATTCTTCAACCGTTATGTTATGGCTCCGCGAAAGTGTATTAATTCGCCAGACAGTTTGTTTCATCTGTGGTCAATATACAGTGTTAAAGCAACAGTAGAATATTACAGACTTTGTGAAAAAAGTATACTTTGGACTGTGATAAGGACGCTTATCATGCCAGAGGAGAAAGGGATAAAGGAAAGGAATTCACCCTTATAAAAAGGACCTATTTTGCAAGGTCAGAGAAACAAAACCCCAATCACACCTAGAAAGCAGGAAATTCCCAGATGGGATAGGTTTCAGAGTTCCTCTAGTGGAGAAAAGAAGAGGAAATACAGACCTAGGCTAAAGGACCCTTACGTCACTGAGTTCCCTAATTACTTAGCTACCAGGAGGCAAGCTGATCTCCATCACCTGAGAGGAGAAGAGGTGGGGCTGGAGCCTTGAGGATTTAAGTCTAGGATAGAAAAAGCAGGAGAGAGGAGGAGGAGAGTCCCAGAGAGTCTCAGGGAGAGACCCAAGCAGAAACACAAGCTGGAGGACAAGACGAGGAAGCACAGGAGAATGGTGGCCGGAGCATGAGGGAGGAGAAGCTGCTACAAGCCCAGGCCCAGGTATGAGCCTTGAAAGCTTGTCTAATACAGAGCAGTGCAGAGTTGCAAGGGATACTCTCAGCTCTAACGGAAGGCAGTCAGCGGAACCCTGTGAACTGGAAGGAGAGGTAGAGCCTATGCAACTCGGTGAACCAGCCCTAGCTGTGAATGACAAAGACTCATACATGAATTGCTCCTTGTGCCAATCCTTTACTGCAGAGGGATTGAAAGAAAACCATCCTTAAGAGAAAACCTTCAGAGTCAGGTAACCTTGGAAGCCTGTAGATGGTTTTGTGCATGTCCTGTGTTAAAGAAGAAATACGTTTGCTGAGAAAGCAAGAGCAAGCTGAAGCTCTCTGATTCTGCTTAATAAACACCTGATATCCAGAGCAGTGCACTGGAAAGAAGCCGAGCTAATGGTGAAAGGAAGTAAAGTTTTTGGCTTTGTTTTTGAATATTCCTAAAGCATGGAATGGAACGGAGGAGTAGCCTAGTGGTTAGAGCAACTGCCTCGTACCCAGAAGATCAGGGGTTCGGGGCAAGTCACTTTACCCTCCATTGCCTCGGAAGAAAAGGCTGGCAATCTACTTCCAGTGATACATTGCCAAGAAAACACAGAGGTAGCTGGGTCACTATGAGTCAACACTGACTTGATGGCACAAAAAAATAAATAAATTAAAAAAAGCATGGAATAGAGCATTATTTGCTTATGAGAAGTTTTTGTCCTGTTAAAAGTTTTACTTTGTTTGTAAGGAGACAAACCAGCCTGGAAGTGTTTGGGGCTATGAGAACAGAAAACTGCCATTGAGAAATGCTGTTTTTGTTTGCCTTAAACAGCAATGCTAGCCAAGCTGGTAGCATTGACTGTTAAAAGGCTTTATCTTTGAGCTGAAGAGCACTATAAGCTGAAAGTTTTGCTCTGAGTCTGTTTATGTCCTGATGTGTATTGTGAAGAATCCTGGAGAAAGTATCCAAGGGTAGTATTTGTGAACTTTGCGTTTCCGTCAATAGATTCTGTCATTGCCTTATCATTCAAGCTAACTACAAGTGTTTTTCTACCTGAAGCCAAGTGGATTGTGACTGAACTACCTTTCCCAAGGGGCATGGCAAAGGAACCAGTCAGTTAAAGGCTAAAAGATGAAACTTTCTATGATAACCATGCCCCTCCATACTGGAAGTAAGGGGCAAGGGCATGACAGGACTAAAAATTGGAGATCAAGATAAAGTCTGGGCGCCTCATAAAGTGTGCAAACTGTGTGTTGAGGACCTCCGAAACTGGTTCAAGGGTAAGAAAAAATCTTTTCGTTATGGGATGCCTATGGTATGGCAAGAGCAAAAGAACCATAGTGACGACTGTTACTTTTGTTCATGCGATGTGAAAGGGTTTAATTCCAAATGGAAGCATTCCATTTCATACCCCAGTCTTCACTCGGCAATTCGTCCCATCCCCCATGGCACAGATATACCAGTACCCAAGCTCCCTGCTACCTTGGAAGAGATACCTAGCTCCGATGAAGGTGAAGTCATACCTGAACCAGATGACGAATCAAGTTCTGACTTTGAAGATGATACAAGACCAAAATTGTTTTCTCAGGAGATGAATGATTTGGTAAGAAACTTGAATCTTCCCAAAGATGCCGCCAAGTTACTCGGATCAAGGCTGAAAAGCAGGAATTTATTGTTGTCAGGAGTGTCATCTTCATGGTTCAGACATCGTGAAAAGGAGTTTGTTCCTTACTTCGCCCAGGAAGACAAGTTGGTTTATTGCATCGATGTCGAAGGTCTGATGGGTCAATTTAAAATCCAATATGATTCAGAGCAATGGTGTCTTTTTATAGATTCTTCAAAAAGAAGTTTCAAAGCAGTTTTACTCCACAACGGTTTTTACGCTTCCATACCTGTAGGTCATTCCGTACACTTGAAGGAAACCTACAAGAACTTGGAATTGGTTCTTCCTAAACTTAAATATGAAGACCATGGTTGGCAAGTGTGTGGGGACTTGGTCTTGTGCATGCTGCTCGGGCAACAAGCTGGGTATACCAAATATCCTTGTTTTCTGTGTCTATGGGACAGTCGAGACCGACAAAATCACTGGACCAAGAAGAGTTGGCAGCTGAGGGTGCTAACAGTCGATGAAAAAAAGGTCCTCCGAGAAATTTTGGTACCTTCCCATAAAGTTGTTCTACCACCTCTCCACATAAAATTGGGATTGATGAAGCAATTCGTAAAATCACTTCCAAGAGATGGAGAATGCTTCAAATACTTGGTCACCAAGTTTGCAGGCCTGTCGGAGGCAAAATTGAAGGAAGGTGTGTTCGTCGGACCAGACATTAGAAGGCTTATAGTTGATCAAGAGTTTGTCAATACCATGACAGATCCTCAGAAAGAAGGGTGGATTGAATTTAAAGAAGTCATACAGAAAGTTTTAGGCAATAACAAAGTTCCTCACTACAAAAGGATCGTCAGACAAATGCTGAAAGCATTTCAAGCTTTAGGTTTTCTGATGTGTTTGAAAGTGCATTTCCTCCAGTCCCACCTTGACTACTTTCCTGAAAATTTGGGAGCTGTGAGTGAGGAACAAGGTGAACGATTCCACCAAGACATTAAAGAGATGGAAAGGAGATACCAGGGAAAATGGAGCATTACAATGATGGCAGACTACTGTTGGATGCTTCAGAGAGACATTCCAGATGCTACTCACAAGCGTAAATGCACCAAGAGGAGCCTCACAAGGAAGAAGAATCGAGTTTAGTGTGTAGGTGAGCTCATTTCAGTTCAAAAAAGGATTTTCATGAAAATATTGTAATAGACTTATAAAATTAAAGCTTTATTTTCATTTATTTTGAGGTATTGCCTTATTTAACATCATTACCTAAATTGTCAGGAAACGTGATGTCCTATGACAAAATGGAGGTCATTTTCGGATTCAGCGCACCAAAACAGCTCTCGAAAAAAAAGTTTTTGCAGACCTGTGATAACCATAGGGTTGTGGGATTACCAGTACAGAACACTACCAGTTTGGCAATGTTGGCCAAAAAGAGTAAAACTAAGAAAGGTAATATCTTACTTACCATTTGATGTCCTTTCCTTGAATCCTGTTACACCAGTCCAGACAGGGGGGCTATGTTAGTCTAGAAGCAGTTTGGTGGAGGCAAAAGAACCACTGAAAAGCCCAGGTTTCAATGACATCACTCCCCTGCCTCAATTCACCTCAGCCAAAGGTCCCTTCAGTATTTGTCCCAAAGCATATGGGAGAAACATTACAAGCCTCATACAACCTCAATCGTAGGCAATAAGGAGTAATCAGTTGAACTGTGCACAGGAAAGCATTAAACAGAAGGCTGGGGGCAGAAGATGAACTTGCAAAGCAAAGCATACTCAAACACAAAAAGGAACCACAACAGAAGAACAGAGCAAATACAGGTGCTGGGGTGGGCCCCACAAAAAGTACAGCAGGACTAGAGGAAAGGACATTAACTATTAAGTAAAATGTCACCTTCCATATTGTCCTGCTATACCATTTCAGACATGTGGGATGTACCAATGGACGGTAAGACAACACAACAGCAAAAAAAAAAAAAACCACCACCCTTGAGCAAAAGGCTGTGAGTAGACAAAGGGGTAATGTTTGTTAAAAGTGAGAAGTGATGCCCACATTGCTGCCTGACCAATATATGCAGGAGCTATCACAGTCTGCACCGTGCACGAGGACATTTGTGCTCTGGTAGAATTGGCATGCAAACCATCTGGAACTGCCTGGTTCCATAACAGATATGCCGAAGCAATGACCTCCTTAATCCAGCGCATCAAAGTCAACTTTGCTGCCCAAGCAAGGGTGATGCGGCAGCCATCAGCACAAAAAGATGATTGGACTTACGAAAAGAATTCATAACCTCCAAGTAGCAGAAAAGAACCTTCTGGACATCCACAAGGTGAAGATCCTTATCCTTCCCCCGACACTGCTCCTTAGAGAAGGAGGGTGGGCAGACTACTTGGTTCAGGTAAAAGGGAGAAAAAGCACCTTAGGGAAGAAGGTAGGCACAGGTCAAATGGATCTGCCTCCTTTGAAAAGGGCAGATAAGGATCTCCGCAAGAAAGAGCCTACAGCTCTGAAATATGCCCTGCAGAACAAAGTCACAACAAAGAAGAGTCTTGAGCATCAAATCCTTTAAAGTAGCGTGCTTCAATGGCTCAAAGGGTACCACCATCAGGGCCCTGAGCATCAAACCCAGATCTCAGGAAAGGATCATAGACCGGAAGGGAGGACACAGATGTCAAACCCCCTGGAGAAAGTGCAAGGCGTCCAGGTGCAAGGCTAGAGACATACTGGCCTCTGGACCTCAGAAACAGGCCAAAGCTGGCACCTGAACTTTCAGGGAGCTAAGGGAAAGGCCTTTCTCCAGGCCATCCTGTAGAAAGGCCAACAAAGATGGCACCTTGGCCACCTCAGGAGCCAACTGCTGAGCGCTGCACCATCCTCAAAGAGGCACCAGATTCACACGTATGCTAGCTTGGTAGAACTCCTCTGGGCTTAGAATAGAGTGGAGATCACCACCGGAGAGTAGCCCTTTCGCACTAGCCATCTCTTTTCAAGAGCCAAGCCATAAGCGAGAAGGGAACCGGGTCTTCCAGGCCAAAAAAATTGGTTCCTGCCGCAATAGGCTCCACGATGAAGGCAACCAAAGAAAAGGTGCCTGCAAGAGCCATATCAGGCTCCTGAACCACGCTCTCCTTGGCCAATCCATTACCACCAGAACAATCTTACCCAGTTGGCATTTTATATGTCAAATCACACACCCCACTAGGGGCCCCAGAGGTAATATGTACCATAGATGCTGACTTGGCCAAGGCTGGGTCAGAGCATTGATACCCTCAGACCCCCGTCTCCATGTGGCAAACTTTGGCATTTGAGCAGATTACATTCAGATCCATTTTGGGGTGACCCCAGAGTGCAGAATCAACTGAAATGCTGCCTGACTCAACTCCCACTCTCCAGGATCCAGAGAGTGCTGGCTGAGGAAGTCCACTTCTGCATTGTCTACCCCGGCAATGTGCTGAGCCGACAAGGCTGGAGATTCTTCTCCACCTAGGCAAACAGGAGAGCCATCTCCAGAGCTACCCTGGCACTCCACATGCCACATTGCCAATTGACATAAGCCACTGCCATAGCTTTGTCTGAAAACACCAGGGACCGGAAACACAGAAAAGTCAACCTGATGGCCCTCACCTCGAGGCGGTTGATGGACCATACCGCTTCCTTGCGGTTCCAACGGCACTGGGCCATACAGTCTTGGCAATGGGAATGGGTTGCCTCACCCAAGAGACCTGCATCCATCAGTAGGATTCAGGAGAAATCGTCCAGTGGCATGCCCTTCCTCAGATGACAGGGCTGCTGCCACCACCGCAAGCTGGTTTTCACCGTCATCAGGAGCGGGAGCCTGCACTTGAACTTCTGAGAACTCAAACTACAGAGTTAACAAGGACTGCTGTATACCCTGCATTTGAGCATGCGCCCATGGCACCCACTCTATGGTCGCCGCCATCAATCTGAGGAGCTGAAAATAATCCCATACTCTGGGAGCTTGCTACACATAGAAGAGCACCAAGAGCACCAGGCAGTCCAACAGTCTTTTGACCTTCTCCTCTGGTAGGAAAACTCTGGCCACTTGAGTGTTGAAACATACTCCCAGGAACTCCTGTGATTGAGAAGGGATCAGATGGCTCTTTCCATGACTGATCACCCAAGTAGGGGCTTTCCAAAACTGACGCCACCCACAATGCTTCTGAAAGGGAATGGGCCCAGATGAGCTGGTCATCAAGATATGGACACAGATCCCTTGGTGCCAGCAGCCACCACAACCATGACCTTGGAGAATGCCCTTGGGGCAGTGGATAGCCTGAAAGGGAGGGCATTAAACTGATAGAGACAAGCACAACAAAATGCAGATATCTTTTGCTGATCTGCCTGGATCGGGATATGAAAATACATCTTGGCCAGTTCCAGAGAAGCTAAGAATTCCCCTCAGCACACTGCTTGAATCACAGAGCTCCAAGTTTCTATTCGGAAGCGCAGGAAGCCCAAGTGCTTGTTTACTCCCTTAAGGTCCAGAATGGGCCAGAAGGAACTGCCCTTTTTGGGCACCACGAAACAGATGGTGTATCTGCTCTTTCCTGCTCGTCTGGGGGCTGGGGGGGGGGGGGGGGCTTCACCGCTTTAGGCGCAACAACCAGGTCCACACAGCAGGACCTTTGTCATCTCCCCTTGTCAAGTTGCAATAAAGGTATCTGTAATTGGCCCTTTGCATTCAAAGACATAGCCAAACTGAATGGTGTGTAGTACCCAGTGATCCTTGGTAACCCGGGCCCATTCCTGAAAGAAAAGGCAAAGTTTGCCTTCAACCAGAGGAATCAAGGAATGGGCCCCCAAACCTTCATTGTGCAGCCCGGGAGGGTCCTCCTCTGGAGGGTAACAAGTCCCTGGGCCCAAGTGCTCTCTGAAAAGACAGAGATCAAGCCCAAAGCCTGGAAGGAGAGAGGAAGAAGGGACTCTCATCATTACCAACCTGGAAAACCTAAGACCAGATGATCTAGCCAGCATACCCTCGGTGGACAGGTGGCAGCTGACTAGAAAGGGGCATCAGCCCACTTCACAGACCCCTTGGATCAGTCTTCAAGAAGGCAGTAAGATTTGGTCTTGCCCATGTTCTTCACCAGCTTCTCCAAAAATCAGCTCCAAAGAAGAAGTTTCCCTTTAAAAGCCAGTTGGGCCAAACGGGCCTTAGAAGATGTATCTGCTGCCCAGTGCAAGAGCCAAATCCAATACTGTGGCACTGTCCGGGCACCAACTCTGGCTGCCAAACATACCTGGTCATACATGGCATCCAAAAAGAAGGCTGCAGCATACTCCAAAAGAGGGGTAAGTATTATCCGGCAGAAGATACTGAATCTACTGAGCAGGGCTCGAGATATCAGGCTGGTACATACCGCCAGTTGCGGAATAGCAGCCGCCATGGCAAATTGGCTCAACAACAAATCTATCTTATGATCCAAAAATCCCTTTACGGCCAATCCGCCTTCCGCAGTAATCATGACCTATGTCTCCACCTTGGGAATGCCAAACCACTCAACGCACTCCTTCTCCAAGAGAGCACAGATCTTCCTACACACCCTTAACCCTTTAGGCTGCGAGATGGGAGAGTCCCACTCTGACCAGATTATATCCTTGATCACATCTGGGAACAGGAAGACAGTGGTGGTTTTCTGCATCCCTTTAAGGAGCAGATGCACCTTTGGCTCTGTGCCAGAAGTATGCATCAAGTTCAAAGTGGATGGAACACTGGCAATCAATGCCACCAGCTCCTCCTTTTGAAGCAGGCAGATCACCCCAGTCTCTTCAACATCTTCTGAAGGCGTGAGTACTTCTTCATCCACATCAGAGCCCAGTATAGAGCCATAGTCAAAATTTCAGACATCTCCCAGCTGTTCCCCAACTCCAGTCGGCGCTTAGCCAAAGTCAATCGAAGAGGGCTTCCACTCTCAGCTCTACCCACATGAGACTGCACCTGGAGGCCACAGAGTCCGAATTTTCAAGGCAGAAGGACCAGGCCTGCTGTAAAGAAAAGAATTCCGAGGACAATCCGGAGTATACAAGCTCTCCTCTCAGAAAGGACAACCCCTCATATCAGGGGGCAGAGCCACCACAGACACCCTAGAAGATAAGGAGTGGCTCACAACATGATCACTGGAGCCTCCAGCTGGCTGAATATCCTTACCCATAGTGCCATCAGTCACCTTCTGCCCTGAGGTAGGCAAGGCCAGACTAACTACATACTCCTCCTCTCTTAGTTGGGGGAAGTCCTCCAGGGACAACTTAGAAGCTGCCATGCAAGAGCAGAGTCCAGAATCCAGAAATGAGGCACCTCGCCACAGGCAAACGACGTTCCCTGGAAGAAGACAAAATGCTAAGGCAAGTATCACAACAGTGTGTGCACGCTAAGGCCGCAGTGGCTTGAAAGGTGTGCGTTAACTGCACTTTTATTTCAATGTGAGTTACAGGTGCTAGGGAAGTAATGTGCGCTGGAGCTGCTTGGGTGGAATGTGCGCTAGGACCGAGCGAGCACCAGGCCCACAATAGGTAAAAACACTAATGTGCGCAGAAAACCCCCACACTGCACAGTCACCAATGGTCCACCCCGAATTGCATCCCAGGAAGACAGAATTGGGAGCCCCCAAACAAGGACAATGATGAGGTCAAACCTTGGTACTCACCCCTTGAGAGTCACAGGCAGAGAACCCATGTCAAAATCAGCTCTACACCCCGGAAACTGGTTTAGTGGCTTTGCAGCACTGCGTTTAAGATGTCTGGCAGGCAGATCCCTCTGAGAGCCTTCTGCAGTCATCAGGAGAGAGCAGGGGGGGGGGGGGGGAGTGCCGAGGGTGTGTGAAGCTGCTGCATTCTTCCAGATCCTTCCAATTTTTGGCTACCTAACAAGTTTTTATCATAAGCTTAGCCATAGGAAGAGGGAAAATTGGTTATCAAAAAGACAGTAGTCTAGTGGAGCCTCCAATGTCCAGCTCACGTGAGAGAGCCACCCTCAAGGTGGTCGTTCACAAGCCTTTAATCAAATCATTCATTCAGATTTTCTTCAGAGTGGAGAAAAACCATCCACCATCTGCTGGAGAAAAAGAAATACTGAAGGGACCTAAGGTGGCTGAGGTGAATAGAAGCATGGGAGCGAGGTCACTGAAACCTGGGCTTTTCATTGGTTCTTTGTTTCCATCAGTCTGCTAGTAGGGGAACATATTTATTTATTTACATTCTCTTATATACTGTGCTATTCTGCATCAGTGCGGTTTACATTGAACAAACTGAAATTACATTGAACAGGGCATTATAACCCACGTCTGGACTGATACAGCAGGACGATATGGAATATCTGTTGATTGGGATCATAATGTGAATGTAGGCTAAAAAGCATACCCAATCATTTTTGTTGTAAAGGAAGGATGATTCTGAGGACGTTCACCTTGAATTTTTCTTTGGGAATTTGAAGCTCTGAAATCCAGTAATGATTGTAAACCTCATGCCTAATTTTATATAGGGAACTACTTTAAAGAAAACCCCAAACCAGACAATGAAGGTTGAAAAAAGTTATATTTTTAATGTTGTGATATATATTGCAAAAGCTGACCTATCAGTTATATTT
Organism: Ichthyophis bannanicus; assembly: GCA_033557465.1. Lineage (NCBI taxonomy): Eukaryota > Metazoa > Chordata > Amphibia > Gymnophiona > Ichthyophiidae > Ichthyophis > Ichthyophis bannanicus. The sequence goes on from CM066036.1 coordinate 285,716,590, forward strand.
TGCACAGTACAGGAGGAAATGTCATCTCTTTCTATTTCAAGAAGGTGAAAGATTCCAGCAATTGGTAATGGAACCCACATGGGAAGGGGCCATATGGACCTGGTACTTATAAATGGGGAGTGTGTTTCTGATTTTATAGTGGGTGGTCATCTTGCATCAAGTGATCACCGCATTGTGTGGTTTAGTATTAGGACAAGGTCCAAGATAGTTAATTATCTTTCCCCATTCCTTACTTTCCATATGCTCCTTGGACACTGCAAGCTTTACATGATAACAGATTTCATATACTACCCCCTTCTCTAGTACATTCAAATCCATCTGTCACTCAGTGTTAATCTTCTGCTCCCCAATTTTTTTTGGAACTCCTTGGCCCTGTCAACTTCATCTAGAGCCCTCTTATCTATCTTTTAAAATACAATTAAAGACCCATCTGTTCCAACAATGTTATGTGTATGTTGTAATATTTCTTATGTTAATATTGTAAACCACGGAGATTGTATCAGATATGTATTTATTTCCAAAGCTTTTGCACTACAGAACACTATTTTCTGTCCTCATCTTGCATTCTGCTACTAGAATATTTTCTCCTAGTCTGTCCTGTCGTATTGAATATACTTCTCTTTGATTTTAACATTCTAATTTAGTTTATGTATTGTAAACCGCTTCAACTTTATAAGAAAGGCAGTATTATAGAGTTTTAACATACATAAGGATCCTAGACTTTCAGAAAACTAACTTTGTCAAGATGGGACAGTACCTCAAGGAGTTAGTTATTAGTTGATTAGGAACAGCTAGGTGATTTAGAAAAGCAGTGGGCAAAAAAAAACTTTAAAGGAATTATTTTAAGGGTAGAAAACCTTTTTTTTGTTAGGAAAGTAAATAAATAGAAAAGGAAAAAAAAAAGGAGGCAACTATGATTCTCAAAAGTAGCAAATGAAAAAAGGAGAAGTAAAAAGAGGATGGCTTTCATAAAATGCAAGACATTGCAGAAAGAGGAAGAGAAGAATCAATATTTGGAAAAGCTAGGAGAGCAGTCAGGAAAGTAAAGATACAGATGGAAGAAAAAAAATAGCACTAAAATGGGGTAGGGGATAAAACATTTTTCAGGTATATTACTGACAGCTGGAAACACAAAAAGTGCCAAGGTCAGACTCGAGGGTGAATGAGAGTAATATGTAGCAACTAATTTGGACAAAGCAGTCCTGTGTTCACAGATGAAGAGGCAGGAGAGAGTAAGAACTCAGAAAAACAGACATATAGGCATACTTCTTTTCATACTTTTTTTTTGTTTGTTTTATCACACACACACACATGCTATTGTATAATTCTATAAGAGCCCTTTTCTGTACATAAAACAGGCTTTACAAGCAGAAAGCACAGTTACTTACCTGTAACAGGTGATCTCTGGGAACAGCAGGAATTAGTCCTCACATATGGGTACGTCGGTACCGACGGAGCCTGCGAGGGAATGCTCCCCAGCTTCCCAGAATGAAAGCTTTTGGGGCATCCCACAGCGCATGTGCGCTGCCTTCCCGCCTTTCCTACCAACTCTCCTCAGTTCGAGTTTAAAGCTGAGACAATAGAGAGAGAGAGGAAAGGAAAGACAAAGAGAGATACAACTCCTAGGGGAGGTGGGAGGGTTGTGAGGACTAATTCCTGCTGTTCCCAGAGATCACCTGTTACAGGTAAGTAACTGTGCTATCTCCAGGAACAAGCAGGAATAAGTCCTCAAATATGGGGACTCTCTAGCTAAGATGCCTGGGAGATCCCCAGGGTATGAGACCCTGAAGGGTTCCTAGTTTTCCTATGGATCTCAGGCATCCATTGAGGGAAGGAGGGCAGGAGTTGTTCAAGAATGGAACAGGTGTCTGAGGACAGCCTGACCAAACAAGGCATCCCGGCGGGAGTCCTTGTCCAAACAGTAATGGGCTGTGAAGGTATGAACAGAGGCCCAGGTGGCTGCTCGACAGATCTGGTCGATGGACACAGAATGAAGATGAGCCATAGAGGTGGCCATGGCCCTCACATTGTGAGCTGTGACATGGCCCTCCAGAGAAAGGTTCTTACTCTGGTAAGCAAAAGAAATACACTGAGCAATCCAATTGGACAGTGTTCTTTTAGAGACTGGAAGTCCTAAATGAGAAGGATCAAAAGCAACAAAAAGCTGGGAAGACTTTCTATGTTGCTGTGTCCTGTGTAAGTAAAAAGCAAGAGCTCTTTTACAATCTAGAGTATGAAAGTTCCTCTCTGCAGTGGATGCATGAGGAGCTGGAAAAAAGACAGGTAGATATACCTCTTGATTAAGATGAAAAGGCGAGACCACTTTAGGCATAAAGTGAGGATTTGTCCTAAGGACTACCTTATCATGATGGAACCTTGTATAAGGTGGATTAGCCACTAAGGCCTGCAGTTCACTGATGCGGCGAGCAGAAGTGATCGCAATAAGGAAAATAACCTTCCAGGAAAGAAATTAAGGAGGTAGTGGCTAAGGGTTCAAAAAGGTGGCTTCATAAGCTGACCAAGAACCAAATTTAAGTCCCATGCCACCGGAGGAGGTCGAATGGGAGGTTTAGTTAAAGTTAGGCCTCTCATAAATCTTGCAATAAGAGGATGAGAGGAAACAGGTTGTCCATTGATAGGCTTAAGGGATGCTGCAATAGCACTTAAATGGACCCTTACTGAATTTGTCTTAAGGCCTGCATTGGAAAGATGCAGGAGATATTCTAATAGAGAATTCACAGGAAGTGCCAGAGGGTCAAGACCCTGTCGAGCACACCAAATGGAAAATCTTTTCCATTTAAAAGCATAGGAACGCCTAGTGGAAGGTTTCCTGGAAGCATGGAGGATATCCTTCACTTGCTGCGAAAGATTGAAGTCTTGAAGGTCTAGGCCTTCAGTAACCAAGCTCTGAGGTGAAGGGACTTGGGGTTTGGTTGCCACAAAGTCCCCTCCTCCTGAGACAGAAGGTCTGGAGCAGCTCCCAAGTCCAGGGAGGGGGCTTGGGAGAGATGTAGAAGTAGAGGGTACCACACTTGGCGTGGCCAGCGTGGAGCTATGAGGATCATTGATCCTTGATCCCTCTGAAGTTTGAACAGAGTCTTGGGAATCAAAGGAATGGGTGGAAAGGCATACAGAAGTCCTGACCCCAATGAAGGAGGAAGGCATCCTTGGCCTGAACTCCCTGACACGGAATTCTGGAACAGAACCGGGGAAGTTTGGCATTCCACGGACTTGCAAAGAGGTCTATGTCCGGGGTTCCCCATTCTTGAAAGATTCTGAGTACCTGATCCATGTGCAGGGACCATTCGTGTGGAAGCAGAACTCGACTGAGTCTGTCTGCCCAAGAGTTTTGTTTTGCTGGGAGGTATACTGCCAGGAGATGGATTTGATGCTCTCTGGCGAAGGCCCATAATCTTAGAACTTCGTTGCAAAGCGACAGAGAGCCAGTTCCTCCTTGCTTGTTTATGTAAAACATGGCTACTTGATTGTCCGTTTGAATGAGGACTGTCTGGTAGCTGAGGAGAGTATGAAAGACCTTGAGAGCTAGGAACACTGCTCGAAGTTCCAAGAGGTTGATATGAAGAGAGGTCTCCTGTGGGGACCAAGTGCCTTGGGTGGAGAGGTCCTGTAGATGAGCTCCCCAACCTGTTTGGGAGGCATCTGTTGTGAGGATTGCTTGGGGCAACAAAGTTTGGAAGGGGGACCCCAGCAACAGATTTTGAGTAGACATCCACCATTGGAGAGACCAAAAGAGACGGTTGGCGTTTGCTATTTGGTCTGAGAGAGCTCCTGAAGCTTGAGTCCATTGGGTGGACAAAGTCCATTGAGCTGCTCTCATGTGTAGGCGAGCATAGGGTACCATATGTACTGTGGAAGCCATGTGGCCTAGTAGTTGTAGCATCTCCCGGGCAGTTAAGTGGCTCTTTGACTGAATCTGGGAGGCTAACTGCACTAGACGTTGGCAACGAGCCTGGGGAAGATAGGCTCTTGCAGTAGTGGTGTCCAACCAGGCCCCTATGAATTCTAGGGACTGAGTAGGGGTGAGCTGAGACTTTGGGAGGTTTACCACAAGTCCCAGATACTGCAGAATGCGCCTGGTGCGGTCCAGGGAAATTTGGGCTTCTGACTGAGATGGAGCTCGGATGAGCCAGTCGTCTAGGTAGGGGAAGACAAATATTCCCAGAGTGCGTAGAAATGCAGCAACTATTGCCATGCATTTGGTGAACACTCTTGGAGCAGAGGCTAGACCGAAAGGAAGCACTCTGTATTGGTAATGTTTTCCCTGGAACAGAAAACGTAGGAATTTTCTGTGGGACGGATGGATGAGTATATGAGTGTACGCATCCTTGAGATCTAGAGAACAAAGCCAATCCTGACTCTGTAGGTATGGAAGGAGAGTGCACAGAGAAAGCATCTTGAACTTCTTCTTGCATAGAAATTTGTTCAATTCTCTGAGATCTAGAATGGGTCTGTATCCCCCTGTTATCTTCGGAATGAGAAAGTAGGGGAAGTAAAACCCTGTCCCCTGTTGAAGAAGAGGAACTTCTTCTTTGGCCCTCTGGGCCAGAAGGGTGGTTACCTCCTGATCCAGAAGGTCGAGGAGAGATGTGGGAGAATTGAAATGTCTCATCATGGTGTAGGGAGGAAAGTCTGAGAAATGAAGTTTGTAGCCCTCTCTGATGATGGAGAGGGTCCACTGCTCTGATGTGATTTGCTCCCATCTGGGAGCAAAATGAGCTAACCTTCCTGGAATGGTGAGAGGTTCTGGCTGTTGTAGAGCCAGAAAGGTTAAGTTCTCTAGTATCAAGTCAAAAACCCTGAGGGGCTTGGGACTGCTGGGTTGCAGCAGCCCCTGCAGGTTTAGGCCTAGCCTGTTTAGGTTGCTGACGCTTAGTAGCAAAGCGACCTGTAGAAGATTGTTGACCAGAAGTGGAAGGAAATCTGCCCTTCTTGTAAAAAGACTTTTTAAAAGATTTTTTCTTGGCTGGAGTGGAGGTAGACTTAGAGTCTATCCAGAGCAGCATTTTCTGCATCCATTTGAGTGGCTTTAATTTGCCACTCTTTGCCAAATAAATTTTCACCTGTACAGGGCAGATTTCCTAAACCATCTTGAACCCAGGGTTCTAGATCAGAAGCCTGGAGCCAAGCAATTCTACGAGCAGCTATGGCAATGCCTGAGGCTCTGCTGGCACCTTCAAAAGAATCAAAGGCTGCCCCTGTTGGAAAACTTTGAAATGTCTTGAGTATGCTTAAGCCAAAGAAGGAACTCATCCCTTTTGTCCTCTGGAATAAAAGAGAGAAAGTTGTGCAGCTTTTCTCCAACCTCCTTTAGAAACATACCCATATAAAGGCTGTATGAATTGATTCTGGCAATAAGCATGCTAGCTTGGAAGATTTTCCTTCCAAAAGCATCCAAGGTCCTGCATTCTCTTCCTGGAGGAGTAGAAGTGTGTTTTTTGGTACTCTTTATCCTCTTCATAGCTGACTGCACCACGATGGAGTGGTGAGGAAGCTGAGTTTTTTGAAATCCAGGAGAAGGAGGGACACGGTACATAGTGTCCAATCTACGAGAATGAGGAGAAAGGGTGAAAGGAGTCTCCCACAATTCAATCAAATGTTCTTGAAGAATTTCATGAATTGGTAAGGTGACTGCCTCTCTGGGAACCTTAGAGTCTCCCAAAATATCTAATTTTTTTGCTCTAGGTTCTTTTTCAGAGGTTACTGAAATAGATAGCCCTTTAGCTACTTCTATTATGAAGTCTTGAAAGGACAAATCCTCTGGAGGAGACATTCTCCTTTTTGGAGAAGAAGGCTCCTCAGGAAGAGTAACAGATACTTCAGGGGACTCATCTGATGAGTCAGAATCATCAGAAGAATCGAAGTATCGTCTGCTCGATTCCAAAGATCGATAGGCGTATCGATCGGTACCGGCATCGGGTGTCCCCGGTACCGGGTCGGTACAGAGAAAGAGTCCAGGACAGGGAGCCGGAATCGGTATCCTGGCTGATGTCGATGCAGCCGGTACCGGCATCGAAGTTGGTACCGGTACTGGCGTCGGTACCGACAACGGAGCTTGTTGTGGTACCGACGGCGTCGCAGCCTTAATGAAAGCCAGTATAGCCTGCTGCATGGATTGCACAATGTGATCGATGGACGCCACGACTGCCTGGATGTCGGTACCGGGAGATTGTGCCGGTACCCCAGAGCAGTCTAACAGGTGATCGGTCGAGGCCGTGCCATCGATGTCAACCTGTAACCCCATAGGAGGAGCTTTGGAAGCCGGAGCTTCCCGCCGGGGTTGTTTGGCTGGGGCAGGATCCTCAAGGGCAAGCCCGGAGGCATCTCGATGCTTAGAGGGAGATTTGCCCTTTGAGGACCTGCTGAAAGTATGTTTGGTTACCTGAGACCCATCAGGAGAGGAAGACCTGGAAGATGTCGATGCCACCGCCGGTGCATCCGTGGGAAACAGCACATGGAGCTTGGCTGCCCGGTTCTGTAACCCTCGTTTAGACATTAAAGAGCAGGCTTGGCAATCCGGAATGGAGTGTTCAGGCCCCAAACATTTAAGACACCATTCATGGGTGTCGGTAACAGAAATTGTACCGCTACACTTAGTGCATTTTTTGAAACCAGAGGCTGGTTTATCCATGAGGGAAAATTTCTTGTGGGCCTGTAGGCCTAAGAAAAGAAATACACTAAGTGAGGAAACGTGTATATATATATATATATATATATATATATATATATATATATATATATATATATATATTTTATTTTTTTTTTTTTTTTTAAAGAAAAGAAAAGACCGGCGGTACAGGTCCGGCGTCGGGGAAGGCAGACACGCGACCAAAGAAATAAATTAAAATAAAGAACTTCTTCAGCGGTGACAGGAACACGATCTGCTGGCTCCGCGGAAAAAGAAGAACTGAGGAGAGTTGGTAGGAAAGGCGGGAAGGCAGCGCACATGTGGGATGCCCCAAAAGCTTTCATTCTGGGAAGCTGGGGAGCATTCCCGCGCAGGCTCCGTCGGTACCGACGTACCCATATGTGAGGACTTATTCCTGCTTGTTCCTGGAGATAAAGCTTTATTAAAAAATGACCCCCATACATGTACATACACAAAACTATACCTGCCTTAGAGCAGGTATAAATTCAGGTGAGGGCATTTGTGTGGTATTGGTAATTGCTGTTTATAAAAAGCATGTTACCTTTATAAACTAGGTACATTTTGTAGAATGTTTGTGGAATCCCTGCTTTAAGAAGTTATCCTGCACATATTTATGCACCAAAGTTGCTTGCATATATCCCTTAGCAATTTTATAAAGAGCCTACTCAAGTATTTGTATAGTGCTATGGGGCTTATGCAGCACTGTAAAAGCTGTTATATAAGCTCAAGTTCCTTCTATTACTCCCATAAGAGAAAGCCCTTATTTTTCTGGAGTTTGCAGTCAAATTGAGAGGGCAGCAAGTTTTAAAACCATTTCCATTTGAAAAGCAGTGCATTCTACCACAATCAGTGCTTGGGACACAAGCTAACAATTGCTTTAAAAAATAAAAGCGAGATAACCCTTTAGCTATTAATCCTTTTTCTTCACTAAAACAGTGCCCTCCTCTCCGAGTGCTGCCTCTCAGAATATTGCACAATGCTTTAATAGTGAGCCCAGACAGACCCTCACAAAATGCTACCGTATCTAAATGTAAATACCAAAGCTGCCAAGATGAAGTAAGATGCTAGCAATAAACACTCCGCTCTTCTGCAAAATCATCATTTTACAGCATAAGCATTTTCCACGAGTAACAGTGATAATGAAAGCATCTGGTATTTCAATTCTTTACAATATACAGTTATTTTGATTGTAAAAAGATTAAGAAAATTTGTAATATTGTACAGTTGTTTCTTAATGCTGTATTGGCAAGAAATTCATTTGCATTGTTTTTTTTTTTTTTTTTTTTTTAATAAAGCATTAAAAACTCACTGGTAACTGTCCCTTGGATTTTACCAATTGCAAAAGATAAGCATAGCAGTCATCACAGAATGATCTAAAAAGGCACTGATGGCTGTTGTGCAGTTTACTATCATTACTTTTACCATCACCTCAAGGTGTGATTACTTAAGTAATACAAATTTATTTAGTTTATTTTTATTTAACAGGTTTTATATACTTCTTTATCATTTCAATCAAAACGGTTTACATTGTAACAAACTTGGCAATGTACATTAATTGGATTTTTCTGAGGCAATGGAGGGTTAAGTGACTTGCCCAGCGCCACAAGGAGTGCTAGTGGGAAATGAACCCTCTGGGTTCCCAATCCAGTGCTCTTAACCTCCATGCCACTGTGCATATCGTTTGGTGAAGCATACTCTAACAGTGCCTTGTGAAAATATTGATCCCGTTTGTCCTGTTTTTTTCGCATTACAACCTGGAATTAAAATGGAGTTTTGGGAGTTAGCTTCATGTGATTTACACAATATGCCTACCACTTTGAAGGTGCAAAATCTCCTTTACTGTGACACAAACAATAATTAAGATTAAACCCCCCCCCCCACAGAAATCAGGAGTCAATACTTTGTAGAGCCACCTTTTGCTGCAATTACAACTGCAAGTCTCTTGGGATATTTCTCTATTAGCTTAGCACATGTAGCCACTGGGATTTTCACCCATTCCTCAAGGCAAAACTGCTCCAACTCCTTCAAGTTAGATGGGTTGCGTTGGTGTACAGCAATCTTCTAGTCATGCCACTGATTCTCAATTGAATTGAGGTCTGGACTTTGACTAGGCCTGCCAAGACATTTAAATGTTTCCCTTTAAACCACTTCAATGTAGCTTTAGCAGTATGTTAGGGCCATTGTCCTGCTGGAAAGTGCAACTTTGTCCCTTTCACAAATCTCTGACAGACTGAAACAGGTTTTCCTCAAGAATTGCCCTGTATTTAGTGCCATCCATTGTTCCTTCAATGCTGCCAATGAAAAACATCCCCACGGCATGCTGCTGCCACCACCATGTTTCACTGTGGAAATGGTGTTCTCGGGGTGATGGGAAGTGTTGGGTTTGCACCACACATGGCGTTTCAGTTGATGGCCAAAACGTTTAATTTTCGTCTCATTTGACAGAGATCCTTCTTCCATTTGGTGGGGGGGGGGGGGGAGGAATACATATACACTCACAACTTTTCAGTTTTTACTTGTTTTTTATATAAACAACGTATTTTATCGTCATTCCACTTCAATTTGAACTACATTGTTACATCCATTACCTAACATCCAAATGAAGAGGAAATTAGACTTACCTGCTAATTGTTGTTCCTTAAGGAACTCTAGTCCAGTCCCGGAACAATAGAGTTTAGAATCTCCTCCAGCAGCTTTGGAGACAAAGACATCATCGCTTTGCTGGCACCAGTATAAATAGGCAGGGACCACCCCCTTTCACCAGTACCTATTGACAAAGCAAACTTAGCAGAGCAACAAATAAGTAGATAAAATAGCCAATATCATAAAACATAACCACAGTATCCCTACTGTTCTCTAACTTATTCCGTCTTTTTTTTTTTTTTTTTTTACCGTATACTTTAACACAAGAAAATTTTTTTATATACAAATAGTGCTGTGGAGGGGCTCCCACGCTGGCTCCACTCTGCGACCTCCGAGAACCCCACCAACCACCATATGGCAGTTACTGTTTCTCACGCACTTAACACCCCCGAAACCTAGGGTGGGATCCGGGACTGGACTAGAGTTCCTTAAGGAACAACAATTAGCAGGTAAGTCTAATTTCCTCTTCCTTTGCGGCCCTCTAGTCCAGTCCCGGAACCATAGAGAATGTAACAGAGCAGTACATATCAACGGGAGGGACCAGCAAGCCCAGCCTGAAGTACCGCCCCCCGCTGCCTGTACATCTAGCCTATAGTGCTTTGCAAAAGAGTGCAACGACAACCAAGTCGCCGCCCTACAAATGTCCTCCACCGGTACCAAGCTGATCTCTGCCCAAGACGCCGCTTGCGCCCTAGTCGAGTGCGCTCGAGGGCCCGCCAGCACCGCCTTACCCTTCAACAGGTAAGCCGATGCAATAGCTTCCTTCAACCAATGGGAAATGGACGACTTCGCCGCCGCCTCCCCTTTCCGCGGACCCCCGAAGGCCACAAACAACCTGTCGGACCTCCGGAAGGACGCCGTCCGACGGAGGTAATTCCTAAGTACTCTACGAACATCTAACAGGTGCAACCTGCCCTCTGACTTCTCCTTCTGGCGCTCCGAGAATACCGGCAGCGACACTACCTGGTTGACATGAAAAGCTGACACCACTTTCGGCAGGAACGCGGGAACCGTACGCAGAACGACCTTATGATTGAAGGAGGACAAATACGGTTCCTTACAGGACAACGCCTGCAACTCCAAAATCCTCCTTGCGGAACAAATCGCCACCAGAAACACTGTCTTCAATGTCAGATCTTTCAGCGAAGCCCCACTCAAAGGCTCAAATGGCGCTCTGAGCAAAGCCTCCCAAACGAGATTCAGATCCCACGCCGGCACCGCACACCACCTTGGGGGACGCATGAGCAACACCGCTCGCAAAAACCGACGAATGTCACCATGAGCACCCAGCAACTGACCGTTAATCTTACCACGGTAACAGGAGATGGCCGCCAACTGCACGTGCAAGGAACTAGCTGCCAGCCCCTTGTCCACACCATCCTGCAGAAAAGAAAGGATCTGAGACACCGAGGCCCCCAAGGGCCGCAGACTCCACTCCGCACACCAAGCCTCAAAAATACACCAAACGCGGATGTACACCAACGAAGTGGAACGCCTACGTGCCCTGAGTAATGTAGCAATGACTGCCACCGAATAACCCTTAGCCGTCATCCGAGCCCTTTCAAGAGCCATGCCGTAAGCGAGAATTGATTCACCTGGGGCATACGAAGAGGACCCTGACGTAAGAGATCCTCTCTCTGTGGCAGCCGCCATGGACTGTCTGCCAACAACCGCACCAAATCTGCATACCAAGGTCTTCTGGGCCAGTCGGGTGCTACCAGGACCACCAGGCCGCGATGGTGCTCTATGCGCTGCACCACCCGTCCTATGAGGGCCCACGGCAGAAACAAAGAGAAGACCCTCTTCCGGCCACTTCTGCGCCAACGCATCGAGCCCTTCCAGCATCCGTTCTCGCCGTCTGCTGAAGAATCTCGCTACCTTTGCGGACTCGAAGCTCACCATTAGATCCATTTGCGGAATTCCCCAACGCCGTACCAACAACGCAAACACGTCTGGGTGTAGCACCCACTCCCCCGGGTCCACCCTGCGGCGACTGAGAAAATCCGCCTCGACATTGTCCACTCCGGCTACATGCTGTGCCAAAAGAGCCTGCAGATTCCGCTCGGCCCAACTTAACAACTGAGCCGCCTCTGTTTCCAGCGTCACACTGCCGGTGCCACCTTGCCGATTGATGTAGGCTACCGTCATTGCATTGTCGGACAGTACCCGTACCGCTTGCTGAGCGAAGCTCCCCTGAAACCTCTGAAGCGCCAAAGACACCGCTCTCATCTCCAATCTGTTGATGGACCACTCCTTTTCTTCTTGGGACCAATGCCCCTAGGCAAATCTTCCCTCGAAATGCGCTCCCCAGCCCAAGAGACTCGCATCCGTCGTTAGCAGTCTCCACGAGGGAGGCTCAAGCGGCATGCCCACCTCCAAACTTTCCAGCCTCAACCACCAGAGAAGTTTGAGACGTACCTCCGGAGGACAAAACTAGGCGTTGAGACAATGCATCCCGCTGATGAGACCAATGCCGGAGCAGTGCGCTCTGCAACGGTCGCATGTGCGCCCTGGCCCACGGTACCACCTCGATTGTTGCCGCCATCGTTCTGAGCAATTGCAGATACTGCCACGCCGTCGGAGCTGTTCTGGACAAAAACTGAGTCACTAGCTGCCGTAGCCCCTGTGCTCGATGGACCGGGAGGAACACCGCTGCCTTCTGCGTCTCGAATTGTGCCCCTAAATACTCCAGGGACTGCGAGGGAACCAAGCTGCTCTTTGTAACGTTGACCACCCAGCCCAGGCTTTCCAACATCTGCACTACCCTGGTGGTGGCCGTGGTACTCTCCTCCCTGGATTTTGCTCGGATTAACTAATCGTCCAAATACGGATGCACCAGCACTCCCTCCTTGCGGAGCGCTGCCGCCACTACCACCATGATCTTGGTGAACGTCCAAGGAGCTGTAGCCAGTCCGAAGGGCAATGACTGAAACTGAAAGTGCCCCATAGGCACCGCAAAGCACAGGAACTTCTGATGCTCCGGCCGTACCGGGATATGAAGATAAGCTTCCGTAAGATCTAAGGATGTCAAATATTCTCCCGCTCTGACCGCCGCAATCATGGACCAAAGCGTCTCTATGTGGAAATGGGTGACCCGGAGACAACGAGTCACCCTTTTCAAGTCCAGAATCGGCCGAAAGGTGCCTTCTTTCTTTGGCACCACGAAATAGATGGAGTATCGACCGCAGCCGTACTGATCCGGTGGGACGGGCACCACCGCCCTGAGCAGCGGCAGGCGCTGGAGAGTTTCCGCGACCGCCCGCAACTTCAATCGGCGCTTTGCAAGGAGACCGGACAAAGGAATCTAACACGGGACGATGGAGTTCTAGAGCATAACCCTCTCGAATGACTTCTAGGACCCACTGGTCCGACGTAATTTGGACCCAGGCAGGGTAAAACTCCCGCAAACGACACACCACGGGAACTACCCCCACCTGAGCCCGTGTTCTCATTGCGACTTTTTAAGGGCTGAGGACTGGAATGGAGCAAACCCCCTGCCTGCTCCCCGGAAGCCCCAGAACCCTCGACCCCTCGCGGGGAACCACGCCTGCTGCGATTGGCCAAGTGGAGGAGTAGCCTAGTGGTTGGGGCAAGGTACTTCAGGCCGGAAGGTCGGGGGTTCAAATCCCACTAGAGGACAGCAACCTTGGGCTGGAAGGACTGGGGTTTCTAGTCCCACAGTTGCTCCTTGTGGTCTTGGGCAAGCCACTTAACCCTCCATTGCCCATGTTCCCTGTAAGTATTAGTGTGTGTGTCTCATATCCCCTTGTGTTAAATGTATCCCCCAATTGTGTTGTGACCGCTTTGATTGAAGGATAAGGCGGGATACAAAAACTGTGGCGGGATACAAAAACTGTCTAAATAAATAAATAAATAAATAAATAAAGCGAGAGGAACGAAATCTACGAAACTCTCTGGAGGTCCCCCGAGACCCGGCCGTACTCCGGCCTTGCTTCGGCTTATCCTCCGGAAGTCTACCTCCCTTTGACTCTCCGAGATCTTTAACCAACTTCTCCAAATCCTCTCCAAATAAAAGCTTACCCCTAAAAGGCAGCTTGCTAAGGCGAGCCTTTGACGATCCGTCCGCTGACCAATTACGCAACCAGAGATAGCAGTGAGCCGCCACCACCGAAGCCATACTCAGCCAATCCGCGGATGAGATCATAATGAATGTTCGCCAAATATGCTGTCTCGGACTCCATCCGCGCTACATCCTCCAATTGACTTTCTAAGAGATCCCCCTGTGACCTCGGGGACCACCGTAAACAGGCTCTCGCCACCCACGCCCCCGCTATCGAGGCCTGCATTGATAGGGTGCTAACATCGAAGACCTGTTTCAACAGAGTATCCAACTTTCTATCCTGCACATCCTTCAACGCAGCTGCCCCCTCCACCGGAATCGTCGCTTTCTTAGTGACCGCCGAATCTACCTTCGGGGAGCGAAAGAGTTCTCTATCCTGGTCAGCTAGCGGATACAGGTGAGTCAAGGCCCGGGAACCCTTCAGGGCCGACTCTGGCAAGTCCCATTCTTCCTGGATCATACTCCTGAACACCCTATGCACAGGAAAAACCCTTTGGGACGTTCGAACTGCCTGCAAGAGGGGATCCTCCAGGGCCTCCTCCGCTGCCGTCCCTCCTGAGGGCATGTTAAGCGTCTTGAGAGTCTCCGCAATCAAGGCCAGCAGCTCCTCGCGGCGAAAGACCCTGACAACTCTGCTCTGCTCTTCCGAGTCAGGCAACTCACCTTCTTCCAACTCGCCGTCCGAGACCTCCTCCAAATGAGCATCCACCTCTCCTCCTCCCCGAGCTGAGACGGCGGACTCACCTCCCTGGCACCCCTGGATCTCTTAGTTGCGGGAGCGCTCTCCGCAGGAATGTCCAAGGACCCCGGCCGCTTCTGCCCTTGCAACCGCTGAGGAGGAGCAGACATGGCCGGTTGGAGCAAGGCGAATGCCTGCTGCATGAGGGAAAAGAAATTTGGTGGGATCAGCGTAGTGGAGGCCCCCCGGGCTGCACCCCAGCGACGTAGAGGGCCCCTCCCCCGAGGAAGGTCCCGCTAAGGGCTCCGCCGGGCCCAGGGATGGAGGTAGGAGAGCCTCCCCTACCGGAGGAACCCCCTCCATACCTGCCGAGGACTGCTCTAACTCCTTGTCCATCGCTATTGCCTCAAGAGTGCACGGCTTACACACCCCTGAGTCCTGTATCGTGCCTCGCCGCGTTCCACACAAACACCGAGGCTTTGCTGGCATACTACTAAGGTACCTGTCGCGATCCTGCAACACACCTCTCACCAAGGAATGCCAGAAGTGCACCGACACTGAGCCGGGCTGGTTTTTTTTTTTTGTTTTTTGTTTTTTACAGACTAAGATACTACTAGCCTCAGCAGGCTAGGCAAAAACAGTTTCCCCCAAAAACGAAGCTTCTAGCCCCGACCAGCCAGCCCAAAAGCTCCGGGAAACCAAACACAGCTTTAAAATGGTGGCCGCCGCTGCTGCTTTTCCTGCACGGCTACATGCGGCCGCCAAAAACGCTGAAGCAAAGCTATCTGCGCTCAGTTATTCACAATCCCCTTGGCAGGCCCCCTCCTTTCAAGGGCAAATGCAAACGACGCGCAAATGCAGCCCCCTACTCACCATTTCTGCCTGCCGGTGAGGAACCAAGAGACACCTGCGTCGGAGCTCAGCCTTCACGTGGCTTCAGCTCCGTCGCTGCCAAGAGAGGCTGAGGCTCCTCCTGCCCTCTTGGTGCTGTGTCTAAGCCTAGCACCTGCTCTTCACCCCTAATCGCGGGTTCGGGAGCAGGGAGGCTAACCCCAACTCTCTCTCCCCCAAATGCTCATTAACTCAATGGGGAAATTCCACGGGGGTGGGGAAGAGAAGGAGGATGGAGCTAGAGCCAGGAGCAGAAAACCCTCTGCAGCACAGCACTCCTCCTGCAAAACAAAAAACCAAGACTAAGAAGGTCTGCAGACAAAGCTACAGAAAGAATCCCCCTCTTAACCTAAGTATGCCCCAAATTTAAAGGAGACCTAGCCCTGCTTATTTGTAACTCTGCTGCTGCTCCCTGAGCCCAGTCCCGGGCTCAGAACCTCCTCAGCTGCTTGGAGACTGAAAGTACTGGTGAAAGGGGCAGTCCCTGCCTATTTATACTGGTGCTAGCAAAGCGATGATGTCTTTCAGTCTCCAAAGCTGCTGGAGGAGATTCTAAACTCTATGGTTCCAGGACTGGACTAGAAGGCCGCAAAGGAACCTCCATTTTCATTCCAAATTGTAATGTGACAAAACAGGACAAAAACAGAGGGGATGACTACTTTCACAAGACACGGTATGCATGCCTAGTGCATAGCTTCACTCTGGAACCTATGCACTAGGTATTTCCCTTTTATATTCTTGCACACATTTACTGGCACCAGAGACTGCCTAACAGTTCAGTAGCAATGCTGAACTCTTAGCATGAGGGAGATGTGAGTGACTCCCTAAGTTCAACCTCTGGGGATAAGTATGTTATCAAGGTAGAGTTCACAAGCCCCATTGAAGTTCCAGCCATCACTCAAAAGGCAATATCAAGTAGCTAGATATAAGGATTAAGTCATATGAGATCCAAAAGGGAGCTGTGGTCACTGACGGTCCAGCTAGACAAGTCAGAGAGGAAGCCCTGGCAGGTGTGAAAGACAGTACTTAGCACGGACAGTTCTAATTGAGATAGATGTCTAAAGTGGCAAGAGAAAAACTGTCAAGCGAAAAAAAAATGTTGTTATCTACTGCTATTAAGGGATGACATTTTCCAGGCTTTCATAATATTAGGAAAGCATTTGAACACACCCAGCCAAAAAGTTGTTTATGCTGAAATCTTCACAGCAGGTTACAGTGGTGTTTGCACATTATGTGCACTCTTGAAAAGGGAAAAACCTCTCGCCTTTATTTTGGAGTCACATAGAGTTACCCATTTTACTCTTAGAGGCCTTATAATCTAGGTTCGATTTTGGTGTCCACGCTATAATAGCTTTTCAACTGCACATTTAGCTTTCTTTAACTATCCATTTTTACTAGAAAATTAACACTCAGCTGTCCAATAGGAACTTTATGAAGGGGTATCAAAAAGCATTATTCCAACAGGGGTTTACACATGTAATTATTCCAATAATTCAAAAACATGTTCATCCAATCTGAATTGCAATCAACATACAATACTGAATGACACATACCTTTAGTTTCTTATGGCCCAATGCCAGAAGCCAATTATTTTCTTTTATTCTGTATTTTTGTTGTCCATAACATTAAAATCTTTTCATCACAGAGGTGATGTCACTATGATACTACTCAGAGATATAATGTAAAAACATTAAGGCATAAAGCAATTTAGCAGAGTCAAAAAAGGAGGCCTCTTAGTAGCCCTGAGCCAAAATGACTACAATCCACTGCCATAATATTATGAAATGAATAAGTTATCCTGAATGTTGAAAATTATTATTAGTTACTGGTCCTTTTTCTTCCTCTGTATTTTGAGGTTCACATACAGACGCATTACCCAACAGGTTTTTGATTTTTTTACATACGTTCTGTACAGAAGAAATTCATGAAGACAACTACAAATATGTTTGCAAACAAAGCAAATTTCAGAATGCACATTATTTTTAAATCTATTGCAAAATGGCAGGGCCTGGGGGGGGGGGGAGGGAGCAATTCAACCAGTGCCAGAGGAACCCCTCCAAGATGCTGAAGAAAAGGGGAACTGTGCCTCTTTGTATGATGCTGATATCACTGCCGCACAAGCCATTGCTATTCCTTACTCCCAGGCATTTCTGTGTGATGCCAGAGGAAGGGCTATTGTGGCAGCAGGGGTCTAGCACAGTTACCATGATTCATTTCCCCATCCCAAGTATAGTTCAGTATAAAGGAAGGATTGTACACGAGACACCAATATATAGATTCTATCCTTATAGGTGGCGTAGTGGAAGTGTCAGCGACTATGAAATACTATTCAAGACACATATGAATAACATTCCCAGTCCTCAGGAATACATGTATGAGACTTCTGCCACCGTCAGCTGTTCATATCTCACCAGACTTGGCACTTCCGAATCAGTTCCTTCAAGGCATTCACTCCCTCTATGCTTTTATCCTTTAAGGCCAGTGCCAGGAGAACTGGTTTATTACCAGATTCCTGAGACACAAATGTCACCAAATTCTTTGTGAAGACATGGACAAGGGGCTGCAAAAACACACAGATTCATTAGCATGAGATCATCCATATTAAGCATTGCTATCCTCTTATTTCTAAATTCTAATCTAATTACACACACAGCTCCATTAGTGATTTTGACCAACATGCGCATGAGTTAAAACAACGGCTATTACAACGGGGATATCCACTGTATATAATCAAAAAAGCATGGACAAGAGCAAGGTTTACCCATAGGGAGTGGTTTCTTAATTTTGATGCCCCTCAGAGGATTGTGGATGTGGATCGGGAACAAAAAATTACGGGGATATTACCATATATATCAAATGTTATTCATGCATGTCACATTTTGAAAAAATATTGGCATTTGCTATCATTACACCCATGTTTTCAAAAACCATTACAGATCGCATACACTAGAGGTCCCAATTTAGGTGATTTGATTGGTAGTACGTCATTTCCAGTCAAATTTGATACAAATTCTACTGAATTGGGGCATTCTTCGTGTCATAAATGTGAATTCTGTCTACAAACAATAGCAGGAAAAGAATGGACTATACTGAACATGATGTTTAAACACGTTTCAAAATGGTCTACAACATGTTCTACATCCTTTGTTGTCTATGTGCTAATATGCCCCTGCCAAAAGTAGGTCGTACTACTCGGATGATACGTCAGCGACTACAAGAACATGCCTTGAGAGTTCGCAACAATGTAACATCCACTCCCATTGTGCAACATTGTATGGACTTTCAACATACTTTTGGTGATTTTAAATGGAGAGTTTTGGACTGTATTCCTGAGAACCCAAGAGGGGGAGATGGAGAACACAGACTTCAAATGCTTGAAGAAGCCTGGATTTTTCACTTGTCATCTTTAGAACCGAATGGTTTAAATTTAGAACAGGATTGGGCTAGTTTGCTGTAACGTATTAGCAGGTGATTGGCTGGTGGGGGGGGGGGGGTTAAAATCTTCTGGGGTTATTGGTTGGTCAGGAAGTTTGACTGAATCACTGAAGGTTTTTCAAAGGAGTAAGGAACTCTTTTTGGCGTTCTTGTTAGACGCATTTGGAACTTCTGCAGTAGCATTAAGCGTTGAAACAGGACCAGTATGAAATTACTTGGCCCTAAATGCAGTATTGTGTTCGGCGATATTGGCTGCGAAGAACCCATTCATCAGATGAGTATTCAAGTTTTCTTCATTGAGTTATAACTGTTGAGCTATATTGGGACTTCATATTGTGGTATAGCACTGAATAGTGTGCATAATTTCACGATAAAGTATCAGCGGAGTTTCTGCCACGGTTTTGATTAAAAGGGAAGTTACGCTTCAAGAGGGGGAGACCTCTCATGGCAAAAACTTCCGACAAAAAATAGGATTGCTATATAAGATTTAGTTACTCTACACACACTCTAGTGGTTAGGTGATCCTCTTATTTCTAGCAAAGGAGAATCAAACTCATGTAACATCTTTTTTCTTCTAAATTTTAAGATAAAATAAAGGGCCACCTTTGCTCACACTATCTGAAAGTTCGAAAGCTCCTTTTGAATAAAATGACATTTCACTTACCAATTAATGTCCTTTCCTTGAATCCTGCCAGACCAGTCCAGAAAAGTGGGTTGTGTTCCCCTAGCAGCAGTTTGGTGGAGACAAAAGAACCAATGAAAAGTCCAGGTAACAATGACATCACTTCCATGCCTCTATTCACCTCGACCACCAGAGATCTCTTCAGTATTTGTCCCAAAGCATATGGGAGAAACAGGGCAAGCCTCACATCACTCATTGTGTCCCATGATTGAGGTTATCAACAGTAGAGAACCATGTACAGGAAAGCATAAACATAAGGCTGTCAGTAGACGATGAACCTGCAGAGCCAAGTAAAACATCTTAGCAGATCCAAGGGTACTGCAGCAGCAGAACAGAGCAAATACAGTTTCAGGGGTGGTGCTGGACTGATCTAGCCGGACTCAAGGAAAGGATATTTTTCTGGTAAGTAAAAAGTCACTTTCCATATTGTCCTGATAGACCAGTCCAGACAAGTGGGATGTACCAAAACTACAACTCCACTGGGCGGGAAGACAACACTGCAGCTCGCAAAACCCTTGAGCCAAAGGAGGTCTGCCCATGTGTGGACATCCAAGCAGTAATGCGCGACTAAAGTGGAAAGTGATGCCCACATTGCTGACTGAAATGTCTGCAGAGGCTACCGAGCTCCGTGCCACCCACAAGGGCACTTGCGCTCATGCAGAATGGGTATGCGCAAACCCTTAAACAGGCCGGTTCCATAACAGATATGCCGAGGCAATGTCCTCCTTACGCCAGCACCCCAAAGTTTACTCAGCTGCCATGTTGCCCTTGCACGAGCAAGCAAACAGCACCAAAAAAGGATGATTGAACTTACGAAAGGAATTCATACCCTCTAAACAACAGAAGCACCCTCCAGATGTCCACATGGTGAAGATCCCCTTCCCCTAACAACTCCTTAAAGAAGGAAGGCATCCATACTACCTGATTCATGGGAAAGGGAGAAGGCACCTTAGGCAAGAAGGAAGGCACAAGCTGAATGGAAACGGCCTCCTCAAAAAAGACATATGAGAATCTCGGCAAGACAGAGCTTGTAGCTGGGAAATCCTCCTTGCAGAACAAAATCACAACCAAGATGACACAGTCTTGAGCGTCAAATCCCTTAAGGTAGCGCGCTTCAATGGCTCAAAAGGCACTGCCATCAGGGCCCTGAGCAGCAGACAAAAATCCCAGGCAGGCATCACAGAGCGGAGGGTAGGATACAGACACCGAAACCCCTGGAAAAGCATGAGATGACTGGGTGCCAGCCTAGAGAATTACCAGCCACTTGACCTCCAAAATAGGCCAAGCTGCTACCTGAACTTTCAGGGGGCTAAAGGAAAGGTCAACAGAAATGGCAGCTTGGCCGCCTCAGGAGCCAACTGTCGAGCACAGCACCATCGCTCAAGAGGCACCAGATCTGCACATATGCTAGCTTGGTAGACCTCCTCTGGGCTCCGAGCAGAGTGGAGACCACAGCTGGAGAGTAACCCTTACATCTCCTTTCAAAAGCCAAGCCGTAAGAGATAAGAGAACCAGGTCATCCAGAATGATCAATCCTTGCTCCAATATACCCCGAGACAGAGGCAACCAAAGAGGAGGTGCCTGCAAGAGCCACATAAGGTCTCTGAACCATGCTCTCCTCTGCCAATCTGGTGCCACCAGAATAATCCTGCCCGAGTGATGTTCTATATGCCAAATCACTTGTCCCATGGGGGGGGGGGGGGGAGGGAAGACACCCATACAGCTAGTGCTGACTTGGTCAGGGTGTTGATGCCTTCTGACCCCATCCCCGTGTGGCGACTGAATAAGCAGCAAACCTTGGCACTGTAAGTGTGTTGCCGTCAGATTCATTTCAGGGTGACCCCAGCAGTACAGAATCAACCAAACACCTCTTGACTCAACTCCCACTCTCCAGGATCCAGAGAGTGTGCCGGCTGAGGAAGTCTGCTTCTACACTGACCACCCCAGCAATGTGCTGTGCTGAGTCGACATGGTTTTCCTGTTTTGCTCCTAGCCATGTCCAGAGCTACACTCTTCATGCCTCCTGGCCAACTGACATAAGCCACCGCTGTGGTGTTGTCTGAAAATGCTCAAACCATATGGCCCTTGATCAGAGGCTGGAAACACAAAACAGCCAACCTGAGGGCCCTTGCTCCGAGAAGATTGATGGACCATACTGCTTCCTGCCATTCCAATAGCTCTAGACCAAGTGGTTTTCGCAACAGGCTCCCCCACCCGAGAGACTGGCATATGTTGGCAAAAGGATCCAGGAGAAATCATCCAATGGCATGCCCTTCCTAAGATGACAGGGCTGCTCCCACCATCGCAGGCTGAACTTCACCATCAATGGGAACGGGAGCTGCGCTCAAACTCATGGACCACACAGTCAACAAGGACCACTGGACCGGTCACATATGACCATGCACCCATGGTGCCATCTCTATGGTCGCCACCATCAATTCAAGGAGTTGAAGATAATCCAAGACTCTGGGAGCCTGTTGCACACAGAATGGCGCCAGGCAATCCAACAGTCTTTACTTCCTACTCTGGCAGGAAAATTCTGCCCACTCGAGTCCAAACGTGCTCACAGAAACTCCAGGGATTAGGGAAGGTAGCAGCTGGCTCTCTCTCAGATTGCTCACCCAGCCAAGGCTTTCTAAGGAGACAGATTTCTTGGCGCCATAGCTGCCATCACCTTGACCTGGGAGAACATCTTTCAGGCAGTGGGAAGCCCAAAAGGGAGGGCGGTGAACTGACAGCAAGAGCCAAGCACGGCAATATGCAGATACTTTGCTGATCCACCTAAATTGGGATATGAGAACATGCCTCGGCCCGATCTAGAGAAGCCAAGAATTCCCCTCAGCACACTGCTTGAATCATGGATAGCAAGGTTTTGCATCTGGAAACGCTCGACACGCAATTGCTCGCCGACCCCCTTGAGGTCCAGAATGGGCTGGAAGGAACCATCCTTTGGGCACCATGAAATAGATAGAGTATCAGCCCTAGCCCACTCGTCCAGCAGAAAAGGGCCTCGCCGCCTTTAGGAGCAGCAACTTATCCAAGGTTATCAGCACAGCGGCACTTCTGATCGCAGATCCACGATGGGAGAAGTTGAAGGCATCTAGAATCGGCTTTTGCATTCCAGGACATAGCCAAACTGAATGGTGTCTAGCACACTGCGGTCTTTTGTAACTCGGGCCCATTCCTGAAAGAAAAGGCAAAGCCTGCCTCCAACTGAAGGAACCAGGAAATGGGCCCCCAAACCTTCACTGCGCAGCCCAGGAGAGTCCTATTCTGGTGTGGACAGAGTCCAAGTGCCCGTGAGCTCCATGAAAGGACTGAGAATGAGCTCAAAACCCAGAAGCAGAGGGGAAGAAAAAGGTTTTCTAGGTTGGTAGCGATGAGAGTCCTGAGACAGCTGGGAAAGCAGTCAGCACACTCTTAATGGATGGGCGTAGGCCGATAAAGGCTATCAGTCCGCTTCACTGGACCCATCTTCCGTAAGGCTGCAGATGTTGTCTCGCCCAAGTCCTTCACGATTCTCCAAATCGGCTCCAAACAGAAACTTCCCCTTAAAAATCAGTTCGGCCAACTAATTGGGACTAGATACAATATAGCGCTTTGAAGGATTGCAGCGCAGGATGCTGGAACTCACTGCTTGGTGTTGGAATTTGGGAGGACCTCTTTGCCAATTTGAGATGGACAAGAGGAAAGGGAAAGTGGGCTTGCTCCTAGGGATGCCGGTTCTGGCCCCCTCTGCCAGGCTACTTTGGAGAGCTTTGGTGTTTCCTCCGTTCCAACAGGCTTACTTCCCCTCAATCCACCCAACAGACAACTTGCAGGCAGCAGTGACGGTATGTCTTTAAGCCTCATAGTGCATACTCTGCCACCTAATCCAGGAAGTTTGGGGGCTGCTGGAGGTTTGGAATCACTCTGCTTCAGTCTGGGTGGGGGTGCTTTCCTGCCAGGAGAATCCTTTTGGATGTGGCAGTGGGAATGACTCCAAAGACCTCAAGAACAGCACAGGACGTCAAGTCTGATTTGGGCGAGATTGCTTCTAGGAAGAA
The DNA here is from genome assembly GCA_033557465.1 of Ichthyophis bannanicus. Lineage (NCBI taxonomy): Eukaryota > Metazoa > Chordata > Amphibia > Gymnophiona > Ichthyophiidae > Ichthyophis > Ichthyophis bannanicus. The sequence goes on from CM066036.1 coordinate 285,739,714, forward strand.
AGTGGGTGAGATTGTTAGACCTTCGGCTGCGACATTGGAGTCCTTATGGGATGCCATTCAGGGACTTTCCTCCACAGTCATTTTCAGAGATTTGTGGGCAATTTAACTGTGGTTGCACAGACTGCTGTGGAAGATACTCAAGCAATAGACTCTGCTAATGTGAAAATGGATGCCATTGACCACAGAATTAGTGCTGTTCAGGTTATAGGGAACACCCTGGTGAAAGACCTCTCGGCAGCTGGAACATCAAGGTGTTGGAACAATCTTAGGTTCCTTAACTTTCCCAGATCTCCCCTTATACTGCCAAAAGACATGGTGAAGAAATACCTGGTCAAGGTATTGGGGATGGATTCTCTGAACCTGCTTCCTATAATTAGGACTCATTACATCGCCTCTGGCCAGTTTACTGGAGTACAGGGGGACCCTTTGGGGGTGGACCTTACAGGGTTCCTGGAGTCCTCTTTGGAGGTGGTCACTCAGAGGTCCACACTGGTTGTAATTTTTGCTTTTGAGTACGATCACAATGCTGTCTTAAAGCTCGATTTTCACTATATGGATAAAAACTTTGGTTCCAAGGATATGGATATTTCCTGCTTTCTCCAGGTTTACTCAGAGGCATTGACAAGATTTCTTGGTGTTGCGCCCCAGAGTGTTAGCCTTGGGATTGGCGTTTATGTTAAGATTTCCTTGTGTGTGCTTAGTGTAATATAATGGTAAAAGTTTGTTTTACTTGAACCAAGACAATTATTAGATTTTATTATGGCAAAAGAGGAGGAAGCGCTGCAAATGGTTTGCCCATAATTGCACCACTGTGACTGACCGGGGGGGGGGGGGGGGGAGATAAAGTTGGCTTCGCTTCTTTCTGCTTAGTATGTCTGCCTCTCTTTTTTCTTAATACTTGTATCTAGTGTTCTGTTTGAAATAGTGGGCTGTAGATTGGATTATTCTGAATTTGATAATGATTTTTCCTTTTTTTTTTTTTATTTATACCATTTGGATAAGAAAGTGTAAAATTGCAATAAATATAAAATTAAACACCTCAGTTGGGCCAACAGGGTTATGGAAGATGTGTCCACTTGCCAAGTGCTGGAGCCAAATCCAGTGCAGCGACACCATCGTTAGAGCACCATCCGTGGCTGCCAAATGTACCAGGTCATACTTGGCATCAGAGAGGAAGGCCATAGCAGACTTCAAAAGAGGGGTAGTATTATCCGGCAGAAGAGAATGAATCCACTGGAGCAGGGCTCGAGACGTCAGGTTGACACATACTGCCAGCTGCAGAATAGCTGCCGCCATGGAGAAACTGGCTCCTCAATCACAATCCACCTTACGATCCAGAAAATCCTTTAAGGCCGATCCACCTCCCACAGAATGGTGGTCCGTTTCGTAACCGCTGTGACCTGCGCATCCACCTTGAGAATGACAAACCACTCAACGCAAACCTCCTTCAGGAGAGAGTGGAGATTTTCTTACACACAGGCAGGGAATTGAGTGTGTCCCACTACAACCAGATCATATCCTTGATTACATCTGGAAATACAAAGACAGTGGTGGATTTTCACACCTTTTGAAGGAGCAGGTGTATTTCCATGCCGGAAGAATCGGCAAATACAAGGTGGATGAGACCCTGATCATCAATGCCACCAGCTCCTTTCTGAAATGGGCAAATTATTCTGGTCTCCTCACAATCTTCTGAAGGCAAGAGTACTTCATCCATGTCAGCGCCCAGTACCGAGCCATCTGAATCTGAGTCAATCTCGGACAGCTCCCAGCTGTTCCCCATCTCCAGGGGGCACCCCACACCGGGGACACTTAGTCAAATGCAATTGAACAGGGCTTACACTCTCCGCCTGCCCCTCATGAGACTGCTCTCCGGAGCACCTAGAGGCTGCAGGTCCTGAATTTCCACACCAGAAGGACCAGGCCTGCCGCAAAAACAGCAAAAATTATGGGGAGGACAATCCAGAGTCTGGAAGTTCTCAGAAATGACCCCCAAAACACTAGGGGGCACAGTTGCCATAAACCCCCAGAGGACGATGAGCGGCTCATAGCACAGTCACAAGATCCTCCAGCTGGCTTGATATCCTTACCCATAGCACCATCCATCACCTCCTGCCTTGAGACAGGCAAGGCCGGACTAATCACATCCCCCGGCTGAAAGAGGGGGAGCAAGTCCTCCAGGGACGACTCAGAAGCTGCCATGCAAGAACAGCAGAATCCAGAATCTGAAGAGAAAGCACCTCACTTGCCACAGGTCAAAACATAGTGCACTAAGGCGCAGCAGTCCAAAGGTGCACTGTAACTGTGCTTTTACTGCAATGCGCATTAACTGCGCTCTTTGGTACAATGCGCATTATTGGTGCTAGGGAAGGAACATGCATTGGAGCATCTTGGGCGGAACGTGCGTTAGGACCGCATGACCACCAGATGCACATAAGGTAAAAACGCTACTAGTGCGTGCAGAAAACAGCAGGAAACTCCCACATGTCACCAATGGTCACCAGCAGTCCACCAAAATTGCATCCTAGAGACACTGAATCGGGAACCCCCAACAAGGACAGTGATGAGGTCAAGGCTTGGTACTCATCCCCCGAGAGTCTCAAGCCGAAAATTTGTGTTGGGCTCATCTCTACTCCCCTGAAACTGGTTTACAGCATGCAGGCGCTGTGGGATGCTCCCAAAAGCTTTCCTATTGGACACTGGGGAGCGTTCCCGCGCAGGCGCTGTCGGTACCGACGATACCCATATGTGAAGACTACATTCCTGCTTGTTCCTGGAGATAGTGAAATTAGTCCTTACCTGCTAATTGTTTTTCCTTGAGTTCCTCCAGCCCAGTCCAGATGCATGGGTTATGCACGCCCACCAGCAGATGGAGATTGAGAATCATTGGTTTGATCTTTTTGATGTCATGGTACAAAGGGGTCTGTGCAACCTCGATCTCACCAGTATTACTGTAACAAAGCAGATTTCCAAAGAATAATAAACACTTCTATAACACCTTCCCATCACCACATCATACTCACCACCTCAATCTGAGCTCGTCTGAGCGTGAGAACAATAGATAGAATAGTCACAAGCCCAAATCATCTACATTATGCTCCCTTGCAGCGGAGCTATTCAATGGAAATCCCAAAAGTAAAATCATGTAAACAGCAGAAACCAACAAAATTGAGAGCCCCTCAAGGAAACAAGTGAAAGAGCAGAAGAGGAATCTGGCTAAACTCCCTGCAATACTTTCACTGAAAGAGGACAGGCCGGGAGAAACACACACACCTTATTATATTAATATAAGACTGAACATAGGGCGGATCCTGGACTGGACTAGAGGGACTCTAGGAAAGACAGCAGATAAGGACAAAATTTCACCTTCCTTATCGTCCCCTCCAGTCTAGTCCTTACACATGGGATGTAACCAAAGCAGTACCCACAATGGGGAGGGAACCAGTACATCACGGCCTGAAGACTAACGCATAGTGACCACTAAGCAGGGGCTCAACCATGTCACACAAACCTGAAGCAAAAATCAGAGGTGGCCTCTGCTGAGGCGGCGAAATCTACCGTGATAGCTGCCACCCCCACTAGCAACAGAAGAGCCTGCACCCCTGCACTAGGAGTGCAACAAGATAATTAAATGGTAAAGACAAAGACACTGTTAAGGGTACTGCAGACGGATCCAGATTCTCCCTAGCAGTTGATCTTGGAAACTAGAGAAAATGAGGCTCCGAAGAAAAGTCCATATGAAAACACTGAGACAAAGAAATGCACAAGAATGGACAGCAGGTACTGCAAACATAGCGAAGTTGAGAGGAAAAACGACCAGCAAGGCACACAGACTCACTGAGAGAACAGAAATGGAACTGCAGGAAGCACCTAACTTGCATACCACTGACCAACTACAAAAATCTAGGCAATACCAAGTACACTGTACTTTTCACAGAAACAAGCAGTGAGCTTGGCAAAGGAATACCTGGCAGAGGTCTAGCATCAGCAAATTAACCAGCGGGTGACCGCAAAACAGGCGCAAGCTGAGGTGTCGAGCCCAACAAGAAACTTAATAGGTCAAGAACCTATTTAATTTAGCTAATTATTTGTTGTTTTATTTTGTGTCTTTTTTAATTTTTTTTTTAAAGTCAGGCCAGATAGATGATCATGCCTCTAACATTTACTTGCAAACCTACATGCACACAACCAACTAAAACAAAGCACACACTGCCTCAAATGAGGTAACACCCGACTTGAGAGTCAACAGCTAGCTCCTTGCTCACCGCCCAAGGAGAGCAACCACAACCCAAGAAAGAAACCCTTAAGGATTGCAGCTGAAGGGAACCCTGGAATGAGAACACAAAGGGCACAAAACCACGCCTGCTAAGGCAACTCATGGCTATTCTGCTAAGCCCATCACTAGCAGGTCTCCAAATTCCAAAACTTTCGCCATAGAGAATTCTGTGGTCAATGTGCCACCACAACTTGGGCCTACATGGAGACCTAAGTTCGGCTGCCCGAAATAAACAGCTAGAAAGAAATTTTGAGCTTGGAGTCCGATCTAGGCTGATCTCTCTGGAACTTGTCCTGGAGACAGTCAAGGTGCTGGGACCCCAAAACTCCAACTGAATTGACAGCAGTGCCATCTTTGCACGTACCAGCGATGACGTCCTGAGCGTCTAGCTAGAAAGGTTCCTGGAATACCAGGAGCTTGGGCTCTCCAAGCCCCATCACTGCCCAGCCAAAATGTAGACAGTGACAACGATAACTATCCACAAGAAAGCAACTTGGGTTCATAGCTCTGTAAGATCCAGGCTCAACGAAGAAGGTATGGTTGCCACTTACAGGACTAGGAACGCTACTACCAGCTGACCTTTGCCCACTTAAGAGCAAAAAGATCTGACAGACTTGTAGCATGAAACTGTTCCTTCCACGGAAAAAAAAAAAAAAGTGCGTCCTGAAAAACCATACCCACCATTGTCTTCATCTAGGCGAGTCGGTACCGCTTTCTTGCTTTCTCTTTTAGATATCCTAAAAGAATGGTAGGGTGACCGAAAGTGGAATGCTAGGCCTTTCATCTGAGGGAATGGAGCTGTTTTTTTTGTCTTACACTGACCCACAATAGCACGCCATCTCAGGGATCCACGATGATCAAGACCAAGCGAGAGTCCGCATCACTGCAAGTCTGAGTAACAATCCCCTGTCCAATCATAAGGGAAACTGTGCAAAAGCATTGGATTCCCAGAATGATAAACCAATTAAAAAAAAAATGCTTATCCCACACAGATCAAAAGGAAGCAAAGGGATGAAATAGGGCAGTACTGTCGTCGAGCTGCTGCCAACTGACCCAGACCAAGAACTGGAGGAACTACCCTTTGACCATAGCTTCCCCATGCCTAAGTAGCAACAAAAATTCTGAACTGTTGGCAGTAAAAGGTGCCAGATAGATTCTTTTTTGTTGTTTTTGTTTCCAACATGGGCTGAAAAGTACACAGGGCTCCCGGAGATGCACCCAAGATCTTACAGTCCACAATGAAGGCAGAATACCAACCTAATTCTCTAGGCGGTATGAATGAGATACACCTTATAGAAACAGGACTGATAGGCAGAGACCAAACCCGCATCATCTGCTCCTCACTCTGCTGCAACTGACAAGACAGACGCAGCCAGAATGTACATACTGGAAAGGTAGTTTGACCATGCAAGGAATTGCTGGTAGCCTTCAGTGGAACTCATCACTGCATCACCTGTGTTGCTGTTTATGTAGTATTTTTTTTTAAGTAACTTAATGGAACACAAAGAAAAAAAAATGGTTTCACCCATGACTGAAGACTATTGCAAAAATGATAGAGTCCTGCAAAAGAAAGCATAGTTACAGGTGTTCTCCAGGGACAGTAGGAATCAGTTCTCACATATGGGTGATGTCAGTGCCGACAGAGCCCGCGCAGAAGCATCTCCCCAGCTTTCAAAGAAAGTCTCTGGGAGATGCCACCACACATGTGTGGTCCCCTTCCCGCCCAAGGGTGCCATCTTGCTCAGTCAGATGACATAGCTAGGAAGGCATAAAAAGAAAATAAGGTAAAGGAGACAACTCCAAGGGGAGGAAAGAGTTGTGAGGACCAATTCCTGCTGTCCTGGAAAACATCTGTTATAGGTTATAACTACACTTTCTCCAGGTACCAGCAGGAAATCAGTCCTCATATAAGAGACTCCCTAGCTCCAGGCCGCCGGGAACCGAACCACGACAGCAGCAATGGCGACCGTGGCAGGGTAGCCACAAGTTGCAGAAGATGAGTCCCCAATTGAGAGACTCTGCAAGCCCCTAGTGTCCAGAGGGGCCATCACTCCGGTAGCCTAAACACAGAAGGTTTGGAGGGCCCGAGTTGCCTACACACCAAATAGACTCCGAGTACCGCCTGGCCAAAAGGCACTGTCCAGATGGAACTTGCTCTCCAGGCAATAGCAAGCTGCGAACGTGTGAACTGAAGACTATGCGGCAGCCTTGCATATCTCCGTCTTCGGCACTGAGCACAGGTTCGCCACCGAAATGACCATTGCTCTCATGCGATGTGATCTAGTGCTCCAGGGAGAATCCAGCCCGCTCATAGGCGAGGTCAATACAGTCCGCCACCCCAGTGGACAGAGTTCGCTTAGTCACTGGGAGCCCCAGCCTACTGGGGTTGTATGAAACAAAGTTGAGAAGCTTTGCGGTGGCCCTCAGTCCGTTGAAGTTAGAAGGACAGGGCTCTTTTACAATCCAAAGTATGGAGTACGGTCTCTTCCCAACCAGCATGGGGCTGGGGGAAGACGGTGGGGAGGACTACCTCCTGATTGAGATGGAAAGGGGATATCACCTTTGGGAGGAATTTGGGGTGCATGCGGAGCATCACTCTGTTCTTGTAGAACTTTGTATAAGGCGGCTCTGCCACCAGAGCTTGGAGCTTGCTTACTCTGCGAGCAGATGTAAGATCCACCAGGAAGGAGACCTTCCAGAAAAGACACAGCAGGTGGCCAGAGGCTCAAATGGTGGTCTAGTGAGCTGCGAAAGCACCACGCTGAGGTCCCACTCCACTGCCAGGGGGCAGAGAGTTTAGATAGTAAGAGGCTCCAGAGGAACAGAGATCAGGGACTGAACCGAGAGGGGTTTTCCCTCTGTGGGGTGGTGGTGCGCTGCAATTGCACTTAGGTGCACTCTGAGCTGGACTTCATTCCAGCCTGTGACAAATGAGCAGATACTGAAGCACCACTTGCACAAGGCAGGAAAAGGGTGTTCTCCTGCCTCTCTGCACACCACATTGAGAACCGGTGTCACTTAAAAGGCATACGCTCATCTTGTGGAGGGCTTGCGGGAGGCCAACAAGACCTTCTCTACCTCTTGCAGGAGGTTAAAGGGACCCCAAAGTTGGGATGTAAGAGGGTGCCGCCCTCCTGAGACAAAAAGGTCTGGTGCACAGCTCAGCGGGACTAGGATTACTGCCAACAATTCAAGCAGTAGTGACAACCAGGGCTGCCTAGACCATCTGGGGGCGATTAGTATCAGTGATGCCCTCTTGTGCTGGGCTTTGAAGAGGATCCTGGTGATCAGCAGGGTTAGTGGGAAGGCACAGAGGCCACCTCCTATCCACGGGATTAGGAATGCGTCCGCTGCAACTCTCGACAGGTGCGGCTGCCGTGAGCAAAAGTGGGGCAGCCCCCAGAGACAGAGAGCTGAGAGGCTACTCTGGGGTTCAGAAGCCACTCATGCGGCTGAAGGACACTGCTCAGCTTGTCTGCCAAGGCATGTCCTGGCCCAGGAGGTAGACTGCCTGGAGAAGCATGCCGTTGCAAGTCGCATAGGAGCAGAGGACTACCACCCTGTGCCCCCCTTGCTTGGTAACACAGAACACTGTGAGCTGGTTGTCTGTCTGGACCAGTACCGTCTGGTGCCACAAGCAATGGCAGAACGCCCAAAGGGCCAGGAAGATCACCCTGAGTTCAAGGGGATTGATCTGTAGCCGAGATTCTGCCTGGGACCAGCAGCCCTATGTGAAAGATCCTTGCAATGGGCTCCCCAACAGAAGAGTGAGGCGTTTTGAGGTCATGACTTTCTGTGTGGGGCGGGGGGGGGGGGGGTCTGTAAGGGCATCCTGGCCTGGAGCTGGCAGGAGCGCTGCCACCAATCAAGGGACTCTGCTAGTTGGCGGGTTACTCTGACCTGTCCCATTGTCTGCCAGTGGCTTGGGTCCATTGAGAGCTACCCGCATGTGTAAGCGGGCTAGTGGGGGTCATGTGGACCATGGAAGCCATAAAGCCCAGCAGGCAGAGGAGGCAGGCCAGGACCGATTGCTGGTACTGCACCTGAGCTGCTAGCTCCTTGAGGCGTTCTGCCCTTTCTCTGGGAAGAAAGGCCTTGGCCTGCAGAGTGTCAAGCTGAGCTGCTATGAACTCTTTTGGGCTGGGGTCAAGTGAGACTTGGGGTGGTTGATGACAAACCCCAGGTGCTGTAGAGTAAGAGGATAGTACACCAAGGTGGTCTGGTGTGCCTCTATGGCAGTGCTGCCTCATGAGCCAGTCATCCAGGTAGGGGAAGATGAAGGCCCCTTTATAGATGGGAGGTGGGCTGCGACCACTTCTAGACATTTGGTGAACGCTCTTGGTGAGGAGGCCAACCCAAAAGGCAGCACCCAGCATTGGTAGTGCCCTCCTCCCATCACAAACCTTAGGTACTGCCTGTGGGAGGGATGGATTAAGATGTGTGAGAGCATTCTTTAGGTCCAAGGAGCAAAGTCAGTCTCCCTGGTGGAGGCAAGGCAGCAGTGCTCCAAGGTAGAGCATCTTGAATTTCTCCCTCACCAGAAATTTGTTCAAGTTCAGGTTTTCCAGGTCTAGGATAGGCCCGAGGCCTCCAGTCCTTTTTTGGGACAAGAAAGTACCTGGAATAGAAGCCCTTGCCCCAAAAGGTGCTTGGGTACCGGCTCTACTAAGTTGTCCTTGAGGAGACTTGCAAGCTCTGTGAGGAGCAAGGTCTGGTGAAGGAGAGGCTTCAGTGGCTCTCCTGGGAAGAAGTCTGGAGGTACCTATTATAGGTGGAGGAAGTAACCCTCCCTGACCATCTGTAGTACCCAGAGGTCTGTGGTGACCGAGGCCCACCTGTGGGCGAAGAGTGCCAAGCGCCCCTGTGGGCTGAAGGCGGCCTCTTGGGGGAGAGGGGCCATCCCCTGGGAGTCGAAGAGTGCTCCCTGGACTGGGCCGGAGTCTGGGGCTTAGGGGTTTTGGCCTTCTGGGCTGGGTACTCTGCAGAGGCCTTGAGTAGCCTTGGAATTGTTGGGCATGAGAGAAGACTCCCTTCTTTCTGGGGAAAAAAGGCTTTTTTCCCCACAGTAGTTTTCTGTGGGGAGGCCCCAAGGTCTTTTCGGAGAGCCTTTGACGAGTCAAACTTTTTTTTTTGCAATCTTGGCAGCCTTGTCATAGATTTGCTGAAAAGAGATTCTCCCCAGCACAGGGGACAGATTAGTTTGTTCTGGACCCACTGTTCGAGATCAGACAATTGCATCCAGGCTTAGCATCGGGCCCCAATGCCGGCAGCCACCACTCAAGCCAATGACTCAAAGTCGTCATAAGCTGTTCGAGAGGGGAACTTTGAGCAGTCCTGTACTGCTGAGGTCAGGGTCTTGAACTGCTGGAGGGTTCCCCGTTGAGGCTTGCTGAAAATCCAACAAGTTCCTTGGCTTGTGCCTTCAGGTAGTACATGTCGATGTAGAGCTCATGGGCCTGGACTCTGCACCCTAGCATCAAGCCCTAGAAACATTTACGCCCGAGGGCATCCCTACCCGGGGGAATGGAGGAGGTGGGTCTTCTGGCTCTTTAGTTTGTGCATGCTCGACTCGACGACCATGGAGTTATGCAATAACTGGGTTTTGTGAAACCCTGAGTTCTTGCAGACGCAGTAGATTGTGTTGAGCCAGCAGTTGACAATGGGCACAGACATCAGGGTTTACCACATCTGGAGGAGCAGTTGCTCGGGGATCAGTTGCACTGGCACCGTGAGGGTCTCCCAGGGAGGGGCCTCATACTGGTGAATCTCCAGTTTCTCAGAATGCAGATCCTCCTCGGCCTTGGTCTGGACTGACAGCGCCTTAGTCATACGAGGGGTACCCAAAAAAAAACAGGAATTATTTTTTAAAAGCTATTTATTTCAAATTCTTTACAAAACAACCTTATCCCCTTCAAAATACTCTCCATTACAACTGATACATTTGTCCCACCGGTGCTTCCACTGTTCGAAACATTTTTTATAGTCATCTTTAGAAACGGCTGACAGCTCCTCCCTCGTTTTTTTCTCGACTTCTTCAATGTTGTCAAATCGGTGTCCTTTCATGCCCCTTTTCATGTGTGGAAATAAGAAAAAGTCGCACGGAGCCAGGACAGGCGAGTAAGGTGCGTGGGGCAGCGGAACCATGCCATTTTTAGCCAAAAACTGTCTAACAGAGATGGCTGTGTGTGCAGGTGCGTTGTCGTGGTGGAAGAACCAGTCTCCTGTCTGCCACAAATCGGGTCTTTTTGGACGAACACTGTTGCGCAATCTTCTTAAAACTTCCAAATAAAAGGTTTGATTGACGGTCTGACCTGTGGGAACAAACTCTGAATGAACTACCCCCTTGGCATCAAAAAAGTAAATCAGCATTGTTTTGATGTTTGATTTGACGACATTTTTTTGGACGGGGTGACGACGACGTCTTCCATTGGCTTGACTGTTGCTTTGTTTCTGGGTCGTAACCATAGCACCATGACTCATCACCTGTAATGACCTTTGACAGAAAATCTGGATCAGTTTCAAGCTGTTGTTTCAAAACACGACATGTTTCAACTCGAAGTTCCTTTTGATTGTCAGTCAGAACCCGAGGAACAAACTTGGCAGCAACCCTTTTCATTCCCAAATCTTCCGTTAAAATTCGCTGAACCGAGCTCCAAGATAACCCACTAATCTCTGACAGTTGATCAATTGTCTGTCGACGGTCTGTGAGCACAAGCTCTCTAATTTTTTCAATATTTTCGTCGATTCGGGCAGTTGATGGACGCCCAGAACGAGGTTTGTCATCAATCGACATGTCGCCATTTTTAAACCGACCAAACCACTGGTACACTTGACTTTTTACCATAGTGTCATCTTTATAAGCTGTTTTCAACATTAAAACAGTTTCAGCAGCATTTTTACCGAGTAGAAAACAAAATTTCACAGCTGCACATTGTTCACTTAAGCTTGTCATCATAAAAAAAGAAACAAGAACAAAACAGCGCTAGCAAAAACTATCACTGCAGATGAACAGAACAAGCCAGGTCGACAACACAGGCGGCACTGAACTGACAATGAGTTGCACTATACACGCCTAGCGGCAGAAGTGCGTACTACACAAGCTCCGCCCACGGCAATGTTATTCCTGTTTTTTTTGGGTACCCCCTCCTATACCATACGAAGTCATGGAAGGCCATGTTTTCGGGCAGACACTGCCATCAAGGCGCCAGTGGAGATTGGTCCGAGGGGACATCTCGGTGTCTCCGAGTGTCCAGGAATACTTCATCTTTTGTCTCTCACTCTGAGTCGAGCGGTGACGAGGATTCAGAAGTCCTGCAACTTCGTTGGTTGAGGCTCGTGCCTGGGGGCTACAGGCCTATCGAGGACCTGAGATCCAAGTCACGGACATTAGCCAGTGAGGATCAGATACCCGAGGAACAGGACCAGGACCTCGATCAGTGGCACTCTATGCTCGGCTCGACGACCGAGGACCCCCTTGCAGTCGACGGGCTTTTGTTGGAGCAAATGAACCAGGCAAACCAGCCATCATTGCCTGCTCCAAGGCCACTATTCTGGTCTCCATGCCAGAAGGCTCCACAGCTTTTGGCACGGGCATCAATGGCTTTGGGCCAGACGCCAACACTCCAGAGTGTCTCCTTGAGTGCCCTTGGCTGGTCTCCACCTGCCAAAGGGTCCCTTTTGGAAAGCTTGGCCAGGCATCTCTGAGACTCCTCAGAGTCTCTCTGGTGCGATTTACCAGGTTTCTCCAGACCGACCTCTGGGATCTTAGAGGACTTCTTTTTCTTCTTCTCCTGATCCGGGGTCCTCTCAGAGGATCTGTGGCCATGGGACTCCGAGGATGCCCGAGCATAGTTGGATGTGCTTACCTTTGAGCTGGGCGCCGGGGGGCGCAAAGTCAGACCCTCAGGAACATCTTTTTCTGCAATTCTAACCTCTTTTTGTTGGTTTTGCAGACATGGCCTGGGAAAGGTCACAAATGGAACTGTCGTGGTCCGGTCCCAGGATATGCAGGCAGCAGTCATGGGTGTCAGTGATAGACATGGTTTGACTGCAGAGGTCATATTTTTGAACCCACCGGGGGAGGGGGGGGGGTGTCGATGACTCCTGGGCAAAAAAGGGGGCGAAGCGCCGGTTGAGGGAAACCTCAAGTAAAAGAAGTGGAAAAGGACGGGCCCGAGAATCCGCTACGCTTACTAGAAAGCTAAACTGAATTACCAAGTTTTAAAGAAACTTTTCCAGGGACACTGGACGTATGTCCTTTGGACTCCGTGGAAAAAAGGAGACTGAGCAAGATGGCACCCTTGGGCAGGTAGGGGACCACACATGCATGGCGGCATCTCCCAAAGGATAAAGAACCCCATACTTTTTCTGGGGGAAACTGGACAGATGTCCGGAGGGCTCCATGGAAAAAAGGAGACTGAAGCAAGATGGTGTGGTGCATCTCCCTAAGACTTTCTTTGAAAACTGGGGAGATACTTTTGCGTGGGCTCCGTCAGTGCCGACGTCACCTAAATGCGAGGACTGTCTTCCTGTTTGTTCCTGGAGAACAGATTATACCCCAAGGAAGCTGTGTTCCAACCATTAGCAGATCATCTCCAACCTATAAGCCTGAGTTCCAAGTGTAGAGTTAAGAGAAGGATCACCAAAACCCTTCCATTTCTAAAGGAAACCTTACCTATTTTGTCTCCCAACAAGGAGACTAGAGCCCAAACTGAGCAATACCATGACTAAGGCAACCTGTTCACAACGGCATGCAGAAATCTCTCTCACCAACTGCAGACCAAAGCACGCCTCAAATTAACTGTTTGTGCCCCCAACCCAGGGCACTATTAACCTAGACTCCCCAAAAAACACCTGCAAAAAACCCCAACACAACACCAAAAGGCAGTTTGCGATAAAAAACCCTACAAGTCGCCTCCAGGTAATTGCAGGAGTGCTGATGCTGAACTCCTTTGTGTCTGGTGAATTCCCTTCTCTTGCTATCGAAGGAGCTATGCCTCCCCCTGGGCCCCCCACACCGGAACCCCCGGTCAGTCTCCAAAAGGGAAAAATAAAGTAGGAGCAATGGCAGGGAAAAGAGATACCCAAACATAGTACTCGCACATCTGCCATGCATATTTACAGCCAGCTGAAGGAAACGGGATAATGGCAGCTTTCCTGCCTGAAAAGACTGAACCAAACTAGCGAGGGCAATGGTGGCTTCTCGCCCAAGTCCAAGTCTCTCTGCAGTCATGTACAAATTTATCTTTCCCACCAGTCTAATAACTGGAATGATATTAAATTATTTTTTACACAATTTCTTATGAACTACTGTTCCAGTGCAGCGAGTGAAAGGCAAGTGTAATCATAGTGCTGTACACATCAGTTCACACAAACAGTGCGTCAGCAAAAACAATTCAGTTGGTAAGAATTGCACTTATGAAATTTTTTTGTTTAAGTGCTATGGCAACAATGTCCGACATTCACTCTGAACACACCCCACAAAGGAGAGCAGAAAGGAATCTGGATGCCCCGAACGAAGTCGGTCGGCTTCTCCTCCTCTTCCCAAACCGGCTCAGAGAGTCATCCCCAGGTACTGACAAGATGGCCGTGAACAAATAGCAAAGCGCAAAAACTAATATTCGGAATAGGCACAGAGATAGAAGGTATTTTCTGAAGCATCAGTCCAAAACAGCTTAAAATCTGGCTATCTGCCCAGGAAAGGGAGTGAGCACTGGCAATGCTGCATTGAACTGTGCCATTCCCCTTAAGAGAGAAATTGGCTCTCTGTCTCACAGGTATTAGCCTCCTCTCCACTAAAGGGGATGTCAGCCACTCCTACTGGCATTCATCTCATTCTAGAGCAGGGGTCTCAAACTCAAATTGCTTTGAGGGCCAAATGAGGACTTGTAAAGTAACCCGGGGGCCGCATAAGACATGGGGCCTCATTTGCATAAGGGGCCTCATTTGCATAAATATTTGCATAATGTTGCATAATGAGTGTATGGATAAAGAAAGACTAAACAATTTCTATATTACTATAATCCAGTGCCAACCGCCAGGCACATTAGGAACTACTACAAACACTGCCCATTTAGAACCCATAGCAAACCCCCCGTATCATAACAGCACTACCAGGACTCACAAAGCACCAGACCCTACCTATCAAAAGGCAACACTGCAAATATTGAATCAATACATTTCAGAGAACAGTACATGACCTACTGGGAAAAGAGAACAAGTAGCAATGTCAAATAGGAATTACATAAACAGAATACCTCAGCTCAGTTACACATGCAGAACATACACCATCACCAAACAAGGAAGAAGAAATTAGACCTTACCTGCTAATTGTCTTTCCTTGAGTTCTCTCCGGGCCAGTCCAGGCAAGTGAGGGTTGTCAACCTTCTCTAGCAGCTGAGGACTGAAAAACTGAAGTTTTTCTGCAACAGTATCTGGCTCCCCCTGCTGACTAAACCTCAGTCTAAAGTTAGAAAAGCAGCAGAAGGAAAGGGAAAAAAGAAGAAAGGAACTCTCAGAAACTAAGAGCCCCCCTATGCTACTCTAGCCAAAGTCCAACCAGGGCCCTCCCCGCGACCTACCCCCAATGCAGGTTGGCGCGGTGAGTGTCTGTTTTTTTTTTATATAGGACATGGAGAATACGCCAGAGAGAACGTTCCCGCCGAATCCAGAAGGAAGGAACTCCTAGAGAGAAATCTCCAAAACGAGGGAGCCCCACAGACCATAGCAAGCCGTGACTAAACACGGAAGGCCACAACTGACTCTTCGAAAACCTCCGCGCAGCCAGACAAGGCCGAGGAGCTCGATAAAGGCTCACTGAAACACCGGGTAGGGGCCTGGACTGGCCCGGAGAGAACTCAAGGAAAGACAATTAGCAGGAAAGGTCTAATTTCTTCTTCCATATCGTCTCTCCGGGCCAGTCCAGGCAAGTGAGGGAAGTACCAAAGCAGTAACTATCCCTGGGAGGGACCAGCGAGACCCGCAATAACCGCAGACGCCCCGAGGGTGGCCTCACCCGCGGCCTGCACGTCCAACCGATAATGTTTCGAAAAAGTGTGTAACGACGACCAAGTCGCCGCCCTACAGATATCCACTGGCGGAACCAGAGCCAGCTCAGCCCAGGACGTCGCCTGGCTACGAGTTGAATGAGCCCTGAAAAACTCCGGAGGCGACTGGCCGCTCGCCCGGTACGCCGCCGAAACAGCACCTTTAACCCAACGCGCAATGGAGGCCTTGGAGGCAGCTTCCCCTTTCCTGGGCCCTCCAAACAAAACGAACAGCCTGTCCGATTTGCAAAAAGAACGGGTCCGACGAAGATACCGTTTAAGCACCCTACCTAAATCCAACTTCCGGAGAACCGAATCGATGGGCGCCCCGTCCCTATCTGGAAAAGTCGGGAGGGAAATTGACTGATTCACATGGAAACGGGAAACCACCTTTGGAAGAAAAGAGGGCACGGGACGCACCACCACCTTCTCACGAGTGAAGTGCAAAAACGGTTCTCTACAAGAAAGTGCCTGCAGATCAGACACCCGCCTAGCCGAACAGAGAGCCACCAAGAAGGCCGTTTTCCAGGAAAGTTCCTTAAAGGACACGTCTCCAACAGGCTCGAAGGGAGGACGCGCGAGAGCCTCCAATACTAGATTAAGATCCCAAGCTGGAACGATGGGACGGAACGATGGGACGCACCGGGGGACGCAAATTCTGGACGGCATGGAGGAAACGCAAAACATCGGGATGATGAGAGAGAGGCATCCCCTGAATCCTACCCCGAAAACACGCCAGAGCAGCAACCTGCACCCGGAGCGTAGCGGACACCAAACCCTTCTCAAAACCACTTTGCAGGAAAGACAAGATATCCGGCACCAAGGAGCCCGCCGGCCGCAGAGCACGCTCCCCACACCAATGCTCAAAAAGCTGCCAGACGCGAGTGTACGCTAGAGAAGTGGACAAGCGTCTCGCTCGAAGGAGAGTGGCGATGACGGATGGTGCATAACCCTTGTGCATCAGCCTTTCCCGCTCAAGAGCCAAGCCGTAAGCGAGAAGCAATGCACGTCCGGCGTGAGAAGCGGACCCCGAGACAAGAGATTTTCCCGCGCTGGAAGGCACCAAGGCCGGTCCACCAGCAGGCGAACTAAATCCGTGTACCACGGGCGCCGTGGTCAATCTGGAGCCACCAGGACTACGCGACCCTCGTGACCCTCTATTCGCCGCAGAACACGACCTATCAAGGGCCACGGAGGGAACACATAGAGCAGCCCCGCCGACGGCTACGGCTGCACCAGAGCGTCTAGGCCCTCGGACATACGCTCCTGCCTCCGGCTGAAGAATCGACTGGCTTTCGCATTGTCGAAGGTAGCCATCAAGTCCATCACCGGCTGCCACCACCGGAGAACTAGAGCATGGAACACTGCTGCGCTCAACTCCCACTACGGCATGCCTGCTGAGGTAATCCGCCTGGATATTGTCGCGGCCCACCACATGAGCCGCTGAAAGCGCCACCAGGTTGGCTTCCGCCCAGTCCATCAACCGCAGACTCTCTTCCAAGAGAGGCGCGCTGCCGGTCCCTCCCTGCTTGTTGATGTAAGAAACTGCCACGGAGTTGTCGGAGAAGACTCTCACCGCCTTGCCCCTGACGAGGGAGCAAAACTGCTGCAGAGCCAGCCGCACCGTGCAAAGCTCCAGCAGGTTTATGGAGGAGGTCGACTCTTGCAGGGACCATAGCCCTTGCGCTATGTGAGACTGACAATGCGCCCGCCAGGCTGGCATCGGTCGTGAGCAGGACCCACTCCGGGGCCCGCAAGGGCATGCCCGCCCGGAGATGAGCGGAATCCAACCACCAGAGCAGGCTGTCGCTGACCGACGGCGCGAGAGGCAACCTGCGGGAAAGAGGGTGAAGCTGAGGAGACCACCTCGAGAGCAACGCCCGCTGCAACGGTCTCATATGCGCCCGAGACCAGGGCACCAGATCCAGGGTTGCCGCCATTGTCCCGAGCAGTTGTAAATAACGCCAAGCCGTGGGCGCCTTCAGGCGAAGAAACGCGCGCACTTGCTGCATCAGTTTCTTTATCCGGGGCTCCGGTAAGAAGACCGCTCCGACGCTGGTGTCGAACAACGCTCCCAGGTACAGAAGCCGTTGAGTTGGTTGTAAACGGCTCTTGGACTGATTTATCACCCAGCCCAAGCGCTCGAGTAGGCCCACCACTCGAGCTGTGGCCACCGCGGATTCCACGACTGACGGGGCTCGGATCAACCAATCGTCGAGGTAAGGGTGTACGAGGACGCCCTCCCGTCGCGCCGCCGCCACTACCATCACCTTCGTGAAGGTCCGCGGCGCCATGGCCAGACCAAAGGGAAGCGCTTGGAACTGAAAATGACCCATGGGTACTGCAAAACGCAGAAACCGTTGGTGCTCCGGCTGCACAGGAATATGTAGGTAGGCCTCTGTGAGGTCGATGGAGGTGAGAACCTCCGTGGGTTGTACGGAGCAAATCACGGATCTGAGAGTCTCCATGCGAAAGTGCGGAATGCGTAAGCAGCGATTCACATGCTTGAGATCCAAGATGGGACGGAAAGAACCCTCTTTCTTGGGAACCACAAAATAAATGGAGTAGCGACCGGACCCTAACTGGTCCTGTGGAACCGGCACCACGGCCTGTAAACGCAACAAGCGCTGAAGGGTCTGGAACACTGCCTCTGCTTTTACCGCAGAACCCCAAGGAGACACCACGAAAGCGTCTCGCAATGGCCGCGCAAACTCGAGGGCGTAACCATCGCGTATAATGTCGAGCACCCAGAGATCTGTCGTGATAGTGACCCAGACAGAAAGGAACCGCTGGAGACGTCCCCCCACCGGAACTTCAATCTGGGCCACCCGAACTTCATTGTGGCTTCTTGCTGGGGTTCTGTTGAGATTGGAAATAACTTCTGCCGAACCCTCGAGCCCCTCGAAAGGACTGACCCCGAATCCCTGAGCGTCCTCTTGGATAAGGGGCAAAACGAGAACCGCGAAACTTGCGAGGCTCCCACCCCGCAGAGCGGGACCCCCCGGCCGGTCGCTGACTCTTCGGCCTGTCCTCTGGGAGGCGACCCCCCTTGGAGTCTCCCAAATCCTTCACAATCTTATCCAAGGCCGCCCCAAAAAGCAACCCCCCCGTATAGGGCAGCTTAGAGAGACGCGTCTTGGAGGAAACGTCAGCTGACCAATGGCGTAACCAAAGGAAACGGTGGGCCGCAATTACGGACGCCATAGACTTCGCGGAAATGCGAACCAAGTCATAGAAAGCATCTGCGAGGTAGGCCGCTGCCGATTCCAGCTTTGCGCTGCCCTCCTCGTCGCCTGTGCCCCGAGCACCTTGAATCCATCTAATGGAAGCCCTGGACACGTACGCCCCACAGAACGCCGCTCTGAGGGACAGGGCGCAAGATTCAAAGTTTTGCTTAAGTAGACCTTCAAGCTTCCTATCCTGCAAATCTTTGAGGGCTGAACCGCCTTCTACGGGGATGGTGGTTTTCTTGGTAACCGCCGATACCAAGGCGTCAACCTTGGGTAAGCGCAGCAACTAGAGCTCCTCCTGCGGCAAGGGATACAAGCGGGCAATAGCTCGCGCCCCCCGCAACGTCGCTTCGGGACACTCCCATTCGGACTCCACCATTTGCTTCATAACTCGGTGGACCGGGAAACACTTCTGCTCTGTTTTAAATCCTTGAAGTAGCGGGTCCTCCAACGGCTGGTCCTGAGCCGGGGGCAGCACAATATTCAAAGTGGACAGTGTCTGTGAAATAAGGACCCCTAATTCCTCCTTGCGAAAAACCCTGAAGAGACTGGGATCGTCTGCGCTCCCCAACTCTCCTTCCTCCAGATCAGCCCAGTGATCTAAGCCAGAGTCCAAACAAAGCTCCCCTTCCTCCAGCCCGGGAAGTTCTGAGTCAGGGAACCCAAAGCCATCGGGAGCCCCTTGAGTGCCCTGTACCGCTCTGGAAGGACCTTCCCCCGGGTCCAAATCAGAAGGAGCTGCAACCAGACCCTGGGAAAGGGGGAGCACCGAGTCCTTAGCCTGAGTCTGATTCCATTTCAGACAATAGGCCTTATGCATAGCCAGAATGAAAGCTGCCGAGAAAGTATCTTCTAAAGAAGGAGCTGCAGGCTGCTGCACAGCAGGCAAAGATAATGAAGGAGCATCCTCCACATTTACCGCCTTTTTTGTTTTGGCCTTGCTCTTTTTAGAACCGCCCTTGTGAGCAGAAGGTAATTCGCCCGATGCCGACGACATGGTCGCCGTTCCCACCAAATCGGAGACCGAGGAAAAACCGCCGCGGAGTTCCTGCGCCTCCTTAGAATCCATGCCGCTGAAACATGCACGAAGAGAACCAAGTAAGAAAAAAACGCGGTCCCTGAAACAACGCGGCGAAACGAACAAGGCAGAAGCGGCGAACAGCAGCAACCCGACAGACTCCGGGGAAGAGCGCAGCCCCCAAAGCGCGCCAAAAGCACCTCAGGCCCTTAAACCTCACTGACCTGATGCTCGGGAGAGCCGCCGTCGACGGAAGCTGCAGGGCCAGGCAGCAGACCCCCCGCTGCTAGCGGCGGCGTGCCGGCGGTTCCGGAGGCTGAAAGATGGTGTCTGGGGCTCCCAGAACTCTTTACCGCTTCTCCCGTTGTGCCCGGAGCTGAAGACGGGGCAGGCTCTGCCTCTAACGCTCCTTTGAGCAGCCGGCACTGATGGAGGCCGAAGGGGAGAGCCCTTCTAGAACTCCTTCCCCCGAACAGCCCCAGAAACCAAGGCAGACCAAAAGCAAAAGAAAACAAAACAGGTATGACCGAAAAAATGAAGAAACTGCAGGGAGCCAGAGAAGAGACGTTGTCTTCAGCTGCTGAGGACTGAAAGACTGAGGTTTAGTCAGCAGGGGGAGCCAGATACTGTTGCAGCAAAACTTCAGTTTTTCAGTCCTCAGCTGCTAGAGAAGGTTGACAACCCTCACTTGCCTGGACTGGCCCGGAGAGATGATATGGAATCACAATTTAGAAACAGGAAGACAATAATTAAATTGGGAACCCCAAAAGCCAAACTTGGAATGTACAACACCACTGTAGAAATAAAACTATAAATTAATTTCTTGTACTAAACAAAGCACAGACATTAATGATGCACATTTCCCAGAGCTGACATATTCCAGTTAATAAATTCAAAATAAAGAGATATTTTCCTACCTTTTGTGCATTTTTTTCAGTTGCAATTGTTCCAGCCACTTTCTTATGGTTTCTTCGTATCTTCTGCTAACTCTCCATCTTCTGCTGTCCATTTGTCCTTTCTTCTCTCTTCTAGTTTTTTTTTTCATTCTCTCTCTACATCTGCTTTAACATACTAATCTTTCTCCTTTTGCTCTTTCCTCAGTCCTATTTTATCCACTCAAATAGTACCCCTCCATCCTCAATCTCCACTCACTCTCCCAAAACCTGGCCAATTGTAGATTGGTCTTCCCTCCCGCACAAAATATTTTTTCCCTCTCCATTTCACTTTCCCAGCTCCATCCCATTCTAATCCTCCCCCAACACCAGCTCCCTTCTAGTTCCAGCCCCACCCAGCATCCGCTCCTTTCTAGTCCCTGCATCAGCCCATTTCCAACCCTAGCTCCCCCCCCCACTCAGCCCATTTCCAGTGCTAGCTCCCTCCCCTCACAGCCCATTTCCATTCCAAGCCCCCCTCCCCATCAGCCATTTGCAGTTCAAGCCCTTCCACTCAGCCCATTTCCAGTCCTAGCAACCCCCCCAGCCCATTACCAGTCCTAACCCCCCCCATCAGCCCACAGCACATTAACAGTCCTAAACCCCCCCAGTGGCATTACTAGTCCTAACCCCCCCCCATCAGCCCACAGCACATTACCAGTCCTAAACCCCCCCAGTGGCATTACTAGTCCTAAACCCCCCCCCATCAGCCCACAGCACATTACCAGTCCTAAACCCCCCCCATCAGCCCACAGCACATTACCAGTCCTAAACCCCCCCAGCCCACAGCACATTACCAGTCCTAACCCCCCCCATCAGCCGCGGCAAAATCGAATGTCCCGCGGGGCCCCCCCTGCCCGGCAGAGCCAGCCCTCCCTCCCTGCCTGCTTGCTGCCCTCCCTCCCTCCCTCAGTCCTTCTCCGCTTCGGCTTAGAACCGCGAAGGGAGAGTTCCTCCCTCGCGACTCTGCTAAGCCCGCTGAGGCTTATGGGAAATTTCCCATCTGCCCCGGCAAGCTTAACAGAGTCGCGAGGGAGAAGCTCTCCCTTCGCGGCTCTGAAAGCCGAAGAGGAGAGGGACTGAGGGAGGCAGGGCTGGCTAACATCGGGGAATTCCGGGGGCAGGGCAGACTGTCTCCTTACCTGCCCGCGGAGAGCTGTGCACACTGCAAAATGGATCCTCGAGGGCGCGTGGTGCCTTGTGGCGTTCGGCTGGCTGCCCCCCCCCCTCCTTCCTGTCTCTAATTGGTTGAGGGCAGGCTCGTGACTCGGGTCATGTGGAGAGAGAAGACGACTTTAGAGATAGTATTTAACCCCACGCGGCCGCGCCGGCAATCATCAGGTGAGAAAAGTAAAACCAACGAAGTCGTGGCGTCGCGGGCTGCGTGTTTGAGACCCCTGTTCTAGAGCATGACAGTCGAGGTTTTGTTTTTTTGTTTTTATTTTTACTTCACAGTCGCTTCACAGTATACCTCTTAACCCCCCAGAGGGGAAAGCAGGTTAGGAAAAGAGGGGAAGGACCTAGCACCACCAGGTTTCACACTGTCGAGAGACTGCGTGCTGAAATCCTCAATCATTCTCTCCACTTCAGTTCAGACTGCACAGAGTAGCCAGCCTCCATCTGCTGGAGACTGAGAAATACTGGCGAGATAGAGGCTGCACAGACCCCTTTGTACCATAACGTTAAAATGATCAAACTAATGATTCTCAGTCTCCATCTGCTGGCAGGTATACATAACCCATGCGTCTGGACTGGAGGAACAATAAGGAATAGCAAGATATAAATCATCCAATCCAGTCTGCCCAATTGCACTGCACTGCTAAGGATATACTCTAGGTGCTAGCCATAGAAGCTTGACAACTTAAAGATATTAGTTGCCATCCAGATTAATTTGCGTTTTCTTCTACAGTGGTGTGCAAAAGTCTGGAATCACTTGTGAGTTTTTTGTTTTTCGTACTTTAACGTTTTGGTTTTTTTAAATTTTGCTTTAGCCCAGCATATTCATCTTTCTACCACGTTAAAAGGGATACATTCGGTTATTAGAGTTGACTTTTTTGCATTCCTTGCTTCCAATTTAAATACTTTACAGACACTGGGAGATAGCTACTGCGACTTTTGTGGATCCTGCGTCAAAACTGGATCGAGATTATCCAATATGCACACGTTATATCTGACCAATCAGGAGGCTGGTTTGACTAACCAATCACAATGCAGATATCTAGCCAAAAGTGCAGCTATAAGAATGCGTGGAATTTTTGAATTTCATACGCTTTCTGGATCGACCATGAAGATGACTTGGACCCTGACGTTGGAGGAGCGTGTTCATGTGTCCTTTATGAGCGAGAAAGGATTTTCAAGCCGCCAGATAGCCAGGAAAGTTGGCTGCAGTCAGAGCGCTGTTGTTAAGATTGTACAGAAGAAAGAAAGAAAACGGGTTCAGTGGTGGACAAGCCTCCTTCAGGTCGTCCACGTGCATCAACATCACGCCAGGACCGTGCACTACGACGCATTTCACTGACTAATTGCAAGTTGACCTCTTCTCAGCTACTTCGAGAGTGGTCAGACAAGAGTGAGGTCAGTGTCAGCTCATCAACAGTTCGTCACCGGTGCCTGCAGTTTGGTCTCCGGGGCTGCAAAGCACGGAATAAGCCACTGATGACTGACATACAAAGGCGCAACCAGATTATGTGGGCGAGAAAGCACTCAAACCGGTCGACTGAAATGTGGGAAAAGGTGCTATTCAGCGATGAAAGCACCTTCTGTCTGTTTGGTAACCAGGCCCACACCTATGTGAGGAGATTTCCTGGAGAGGAATTCAAGCCCAAGTGTCTCAACCTCACTGTGAAGCATCCTTTGAAGGTCATGGTCTGGGGCTGCATGGC
This sequence comes from Ichthyophis bannanicus, assembly GCA_033557465.1. Classification (NCBI taxonomy): domain Eukaryota; kingdom Metazoa; phylum Chordata; class Amphibia; order Gymnophiona; family Ichthyophiidae; genus Ichthyophis; species Ichthyophis bannanicus. The sequence continues at coordinate 285,763,097 of CM066036.1, forward strand.
TGCCAGTGGCGTTGGACGTCTTCACATCGTCGATGGAATGGTCAACGGGGCCAAATACATCACCATACTGCAAAAGTGCATGGTGCCATCAGCACACCAGCTGTTTCCTGGCCAGTTCCTGTTCCAAGATGACAATGCACCCTGCCATTGCTCCAGATCGGTGATCAGCTGGAAGCAGCGGGACAACATCAAGTCAATGGACTGACCTGCCCAGTCTCCAGATCTGAATCCAATCGAGAACCTGTGGCACAAGGTGGCCTTGGAAATATCCAAGAGGCATCCGACATCAAAGCGTGAGCTGACTGAGTCACTCATTGCAGCTTGGAACCACGTTGTCACCAATGATCACCTTGTCAGAATGGTTCATTCAATGCCGACAAGGTGCAGTCAGGTGAAGGACAAAAGGGTGGCCCATCAAATACTGAGCCATCACTGACACATAAAAACGGCCTTTTTCAAGGCCACATACATTAATTTGAAGGAAACCTGGCGTACGTCCATAATATTTTAAAGTATACTTACAATAATATATCATTGGCCAACAATGTACATTACGCAATTTTCACAGAAAATCTATCAACAGAACAACTATGGGGAACAAACTCAGCAAATAAGGGCCAAACCAATAGTAAAAGTTGGCCCTAATAGTCAAATCTATCACTTATCATGAGATACACAGAAAAATCCACTGGGAGGAAAAAGAAATTAAGATATAAGGCCACGAAGTTGAAAAAACGTCAAATGTACAAGTGATTCCAGACTTTTGCACACCACTGTAGGTAGTTCAGCATTATGACCCCACAGTTATTCCAAGAACTGGTGCCCCCTCCCCATCTTATCTCCATGTTCTATAATGGCTTTTGGCAGCTGTTTAAATTAAGGTTGTTGACTGAACAATCAGCCTCCTAGGTTCCCAATAATGGCCAAAACCCAATCACCACTAACCTGCCAGCAGTGACCTAGATAATATTTTGGGATAGAGGTGTATGGCAGACTTTCAGATAACCTCAAGGCATATTATCAGACATGAAAAGCAAATCATTTTGAGGACAATACTACTCTGGTGCCACATGGTCATGCTGTAATGCTCCAGAAAGGTATACTCGAGCAGTCTCCTAATTAGCCTTCGTGAAAAGGTTGGCGGATGCATGGAATTCAAGAAAGCATGGGATAAACACAGATGATCCTTACTGGCAAGAAACTGACGGGGAGGAGACAGTCTGTGGCATGCCTCCGGAAGTGAGGTGTAATGGGATTAATGGTCCTTGTCTGTCATATTTAATCCAGAGTGGTAGGAACATGGATGAGAGGTTGCAGTATTGCAAACAACTCATGAGGAGTGGCGGCATAAAGACATATTTTACAGAGGACGTCTAAGTGCAATCTGAAACGTCCAAGCCAGAATGTCTTGGGGGAAAAAAGCAGCCATGTTCAAATTCAAGCACAATTTCACAAACGTGGATGTGCCAGACTTAATGGACATCTACATAGATGTCCCCAGAATAGTATTTCAAAACATGAATATCTAATAACATAATGGTAAGAGCAGTGGGTTATGACCAGGGTGGCCCAGGTTCAAATCCCAGTGCTGCCCCTTGAGATCTTAGGCTAGTCACTTAACTATCTTCTCTGCACCCTCTGGATGTTTTACAGTCAAAACGAGCAATTTCCTGATGCCTATTCATGTCTAAACATGGATGGGGTCGCCTATGTCCCTGCCATTTCTGAAATCGAGCAGAGAAGTCTAAATCTATTGCACCTCCCCAGCCACGCTCACTACCCATCTGGGACATCCCAGCACTGAAGACATCTGTAAAAGCCATTTGTAAAATGACTCCTTGGACGTTGATGTTCACGTCTACAAATGTCCAAATCACAGCTAAGACTTTTAAAATGCCCCCTATAGCCTAATGACTAGAGCAGCAGCTTAAGAATGAGGAAAGCCATGTTCAAATCCCACTGCTCCTCCTTGTGATTTTGGGCAAGTCACTTAACCCTCTATTGCCTCAGGTACAAACTTACATTCAGGTACAGTAGGTATTTATTTTCCTGTCCTAGAGGGCTTACAATTTAACTCGCTTTTAACTTCTGAGAGGTGTGGGCTAAATCCAAATCCACTCTCATTCCCTCAACTGGCAGAAGCAAGGGGAGATGTGGCAATGACATCTGCCCTAACAGTACTGCAGAACATGGAGGCAAGTTTTTAGATCACTTCTCATTCTGTGTACTCACAGGGGATGTCCATGCTGTTGCATGTTGTAGTGTTATCTGCAGAAAAGCAAACGTCTAACGCTTCACAAAAATACTGAGCAGAACCAGTCTCAGGACACAGCCTTTTGACACTTCATTAAATCACTTTCCTTTCCATTTATTATCACTACCCTCTGTTCAAGACATGTATGTTAGTGCTAAAAATAATACTATAGCCTCCAAAAGGCTTACCTCATCTGAGCCAAGCAGTACTTTTGTGGTAAGTGCGGGTTTACCAAGGTCATTGGATAAAATGCTGGGTGTCATAGAAACAAGGGTCCCCATCTTCCCATACTGTGTCACCACCACCAGGATGAGGTCAGTAAAGGCTGTGCATACCACGTGTGTAGGGATACTATGGATCACCTCCTCCGTTTGTCTTGACTCCACAACAGGCTTGGTTTCCATGACAGATATTTTAAATGCTGTTCATAGCTTTAAAAAAAAAAAAAAAAGTTTAAGAAAATTCATTCTTTATTTTTCCATCTGCATAAAAATTAGTAGAAACCTGGCTCTAACAATTTAAGCAGCATTTACTTTAGGGCTATTATTCATCTTTATAACTGGAGGATGCTGGAGAAAGATTCAGAAGTCAGCTGCCAATACAAAAAGAGTACAGGAACGAATTGCATAGGATCTGCCTAACAGTACAGTTCCATGCAAACACCTGTCACTGGCTTAAAAAGGCAAAATTAATGGCTTATTGTAAGATTTAAAGGGCAGTGTTGTTCCAATATATGGACCCTGCTTCTGCTCTTTGAACCCGATGAATTCACTCATTCCGTTTTATTTGAAAACATAAGACCCTTTGCCCTATTAACAGTCATGGTCTGCATTTCTCAGCTGCATGACCAAAATCATGATGTCAAATTAAGATAGGGAAGGAAAAAGTGGAATACCCAGTAGCAGCAGCAGCAAATTAGCATCTCAAACAGCAGGGGGGGGGATATTCAAGGAGAAATTTTACTTAATTTCCTTTCCTGCAATCCTGCTAGACCAGTCCGGACTAGTGGGTTATGTCCCCCTGCCAGCAGATGGTGAGACAGAAAAAATTCCCGAAGTTTTACAAAATCACCCCGGTATTAAAACCCATCCCCCAAGGGGAGCTTCAGTATAACCATAACAAGCAGCAGGAGTTCAAAACAGCCAATAAAGCACAAAACCAGACCAAAATGAGTTCATAAACAAATAACTTATAACAAGCTAAGTTGAACAATGTGAAACAGGACCCGCAGGCCAAGGAAGTATGTACATGGCAAGGTACAGCAATGTTACCGATACTTAAAGAGTCTTAGCTAGCGACGGACTAAACAGGATTCCAGGAAAGGAAAATGGAAATTACACTTACCTGGTATTGATGTTCCTTGAGGGAGTACAGTTCAGTCCTCCACCACTGGGTAGTGCACCTCCTCCTGCAACATGGAGACTGGACAAGTCAAACTTGTGACATCACCGGGTATATCCTGCTGGTCTTCTCCCATGATCCCCTAGTGACCTACTGTCAAAGCAGACTCAAAGGAGCAAACAACCAACCAGTTAAAGTACTAAATACAAAGCTATGCTCAAACTTCAACTTTAAAATCACAGGGCCCCAAAAAGAAAGGCCGAAAAACACCCTCCTCCGTGCCCCTGTCCCCCTGCGCACCAAACAGCGGAAGACAGAGAGCTAGAAGGAAGGAGAACTAAGGAAGAATATAGGCAGAATATAGGCAGAAAAGGTTGCTCTCGCGATTACTGGCCAATCAGAGCCCGTTGCCGACTCTAGGATCCGAAAGCATACTCGGAACTGACGCCTCGCGTCTGAAACATCCATCCCCGGGCGGGAATGAGGACTGAACTGTACTCCCTCAAGGAACATCAATTACCAGGTAAGTGTAATTTCCATTTCCTTATCGGTCCTACAGTTCAGTCCTCCACCACTGGGATGTACCAGAGCAGTAATCATTGGGAGGGACCTATCCAGTCGGCTCGGCCCCTAAACGAACAGAGCAGGCACCGACCCCAGCCCGCTCCTCACGTCAACAGGCGGTAAGCCAACCAGGAAGACACGACCGAGAGCCCACTTGGATCCTCTTCACTGGTGAAAACAGCACAGAACTCTGCCCCAAGCAGCGCTAGTGCTTCAGAAAGAAACTCGCCATCGCAAACACACTGAACGCCCTAGAAACAGACCTACTGAGAAGGCTACCGGAGCTCCGCCTGAAAAATCCGCTTGAGCTCCCCCTTGGCTCTCGACCCCACCAGGGTGTCAAGTGTTAGCAACCGCTGCTCTCCCGCAGAATCCGCCTCCACGGAGGGACAGGCAGCGAAGAGACCTACCAGAAAGCGACGGAACCTCACCTAAGGTCCAAGGAACGTAGGTTACAAGCAAAGTGTTCTTGCATAAGTCCCAAACCGACAACTAAACAGGCACAGCCGGATTCCACGAGGGAGAACGGAACCGAGGTACATCCAGACAGAGGTGGGAAGCAAAATGAGGGAAATGGAAAAACCACCAGCGTCAAACACCCTATTTGTCACACCTCTTAAGGGCTTTATTCTTTGCAACACAAAGTAGCTCTACAGCTATGTCCTGGACCAGTTGGAGTCTTTTTAATTGAGAATGTGGAATGCAGCTAAGCAATGAGTTGCAATAAACCAAGCGTGATCCACCAAGGGCATATAAGAGGGTGTCAAGTGCCCCAGAGTCCAGCGTTGTTTCAGAAGATGTGGAGTCTTACATGGTGTGACAAAAAAGAAAGGAGACTCTGGTAGCCACGCCCACGACGCAATGCCAGTAGGCCAACCGCTTACATCACCTGGATATGCCCTCCGGAATTGGAGGAACCATGCAGAAGTAGCAATCGCCGACGTGATCCATGGGCCCTCTCCAGATCATTGGAACCGCAAAAGACTTTGATGGTCTTTTCCCATCCATCCACAGCCTGAGATCTGCTACACATGTATTGCAGCATGTGTGTGGCGCCTAGCTTTTATCCTGATCTTTTATTCTGCAGCCAAAATATAAATTGTAGGCTTTCTGAACCGCCACAGTCATATGCCATTTTTGTGATGTAAAAGTCACATCACCACAACTAGAGCAGAAATTATCTGCATGATTAACACCAGGACGAAGAATTGCCAAATATGCTGTGAGTGACCTATCGATATAAAATAAATATGTCTTTTTTTTTTTTTTTTTTTTTTTTTACTGTCAAGCGAGGCAAATTTAAGTAGTGACTGCAGCAACTGGTTTTGGACAGTTATTTCGATTGGTTGCAAGTAAAGATTATGCAAGCTCACGCAAATGTTGCAGAATACACTGGTAATGGTCCCCACTGACTAATGAAGAGCACATATCTTAGCAACCAGCCCCAGTCGGCCATTTTCACTATGACCTCTGAAAGGCATAGAATGGACTGGGCCACGGCCCCGTACCAATGCGTCGACGCTATCCAGTAGCCTCATATGTCCTCTGCTAAACATCGACCCGTCGCCGCAGACTGACAGGTCGCCATGAGGTCCAATATGGGCTGACCGCATCTGAGCACACGCGGCGCGCACACCGCCTGATGCAATCTCACTCCTCCGGCAAACACTCGGACCCCGCTAAGGACATTCGCCACCACAGTGTCCCCACCGAAACGCAGGCCACCAAGGCTTCAACCGCGCACGCTGTCCCTTCGCTCGGGCCACCCTGACCACCCGACCGACTCCACCCTGCCGATCGAAATAGGCCACCATCCCGGAGATCTCAGACAGCACCTACAGCGCTCGATCCGCTACCGTGTCCGTGAACGCCTGCCACGGCTGACGTACCGCGTACCGTTCCAGTCAGACGATGGAACACTGGGCGTGCTGCGTACACTAAAACGCCTTGTACATAAAGGATCCCCAAAATGTAGCTGAGTCTAACCACGCTCCGGCCAAGCTCCTGGAAGAGAGGGACAGAACCTTATAAAAAAGAAGTGGGGACAATTAGGAAGGCTTTCCTGTTTGATTATTCTTTTTTTTTTTTTTTTTTTTTCCTTTTTACAACTCCATAAGGGCCACAAGGCACACAACCGAACAAGGCATTGTCCAGAGAACGCAAGGCCCCTCCTCCAGGCTGACTCCACAGCCTAAACCGGCAGTCACCTTGGCTGATGCCGAGCAGCGCGGAAGCCAACTTGTAAGCCCAGCATATGAAGTATGCCTACTAGTACAGCATTCCACAATGGAGGGACATGTAACCGGATGGCTTTGAATATGAACCTACAGATATCCCGCGCTTGCTCCAAGACAAGCACTGTGCAGCCTACTGGTCTTCTCGGAGCACCGCCACGACCCGAAGACCTAAACCGGCCAGCAAATGACGACGTACGCTGGGCCCAAAGGAACCTGGTTGAACGGATCCCAGCACTCCCTGTATCGTTAGGATCGGAGCCTCCCCCCAAGGACTCAGCCCTGGCTGAAACCGGCTGAGCATAACTCCAGGCCCTGCGGCGAGCCCCCACGAAGAAGTGGGACGCAACAATGCCTTGAGGAAAGGGAAGGCCCAATGGGTGAAGCAAGTTGCTAGCCGACCAAGGGAGTAAACCCCACACGCGCACCTCAACGGAAGGTCGGAAGAACCGAGGATTCTGGTCCCACAGGTGCGCCTGCTAGCCTTTAACAACATACACCTCCGCAGGTACAAAAAACTTAAATTGTGAGCACCTTCAGGGGCAAGGGGAATAGACGACAGCCTCCGACTGTTGACCACCTTGTCTTGCACAACAGACAGCAGCACCCCACCAAACAAATGATTGGGAATATATGACCTCAGAACCCCAAGACAGAGGTAAAACAGTAGAACGTGCAGTGGACGTGAATTTCCAGATCTGCCAGCCCCCCTGCCCACATTGAGAAGAGGCAGAGAAGAACTGGACCGGCGGATCTGGAGGGGTGCCTCCTGGACAGCCAGGCCACCGAAGGGAAAGCTGATGACTGAGGCCCAAACTCCTCAGGATGGCCCCGTCTTGCATTGGCAACCCCATGCCAACCCCGCTCACGATATCCCAAGCGATCTCTGTCATTGCTGCAACAATCACCTGAGCATGAGATCACAGACGGAACACAGACATGCAGACGCACTCAAGGAGAGCGCACCTAAGAAGTATGAGCCTATCCAACATCCAGTACCACATGTCCAGGTGTCCCACTCCTGTCACCCAAAACACAGGACGCTTGAACCTAGGTGACCGTCATAGCAAAGACAGGGAGGCCTGACTGCCGCTATCAACCCTTCCAGGACCCTGGAACACTAAGCCCCGGACTGTGCCATCCAGCAACACTTCTCACGATCCCCAGCAGGGGCCTTTCCCCAGATGGCCCAGACGGGCAGTGTTCCCGCCAAATGGGCAAGCTGCGCTCTGATAACATAGTGCAGAAAACCAAATCAAAGTGTCTTAACCTAGCTAATTTTTGTCTAATAGTGATCATTCATAATATCAGCCAGGCTCAATCATAACATTAGTATTAATGATCTCTAAAGATTGAAGAGTTACTAATGTAACACTAATTGTTTTTTTTTTTTTTTTTTAAAAAGAGCTTCAAAGGCGATCTTGGAAACTACAGACCAATGAATCTGAGTTCAGTGCCAGTTAAATGATAGAACTTGTTCTGAAAAGCAGCACCAAGCTGTCTTTTCAAAGGGTTAATAAACATGTGAGTAAGCCAAATGATATGTATCGGGATGTTTTAGAAGGTACTTGACAAAGCCCCTTATGAACTTCTCCTGAGGAAGGAGATGATGTGCTATTATAGAATGGGAAATGGATCAAAAACAGGAACACAATAGGACTACTAAATGGCCAGTTCTCACAGGAGACCCGTAAATAGTGGAATGTCTCGGGATCTGCACTGGAACTGGCATCTGGTAACATCTACTGCACTGAAATGATCTGGAAAAGAGATCAGCAAGCATGGCGATCAAATTTGCAGATGGCATAAGGACATTTAGAGGCTGTCTGCACAATTTCCAAGCGTATAAACATGGAAATAGCATCCTTATGTAAATGACAATTTCAGAAAGGGCTCAATTTGTAGGTGGTTGTGCCGCTGATGACCCTGAATGGCCAAATCCTAGCACGGAAACCTGCTGCTGACAGACGCCGCTAACTGCCAGAATGCAGACAAAGGTAAAGGCACCCCCCAAGAAGTAAAACCCAAACCAATCACATTGCATTCAAAGAACTATAAACTATCATGAAATTAAAAGGAAATTAAAATTAGAATTAAAATTAAAAGTAACAGCAAAAGGAAGTCCTTATCTGGGTGTAGCCGCGTGGAACAGCGTTGTCTGCTCAAACGCGGGGCTGCTCCGCTCTCCGCCACGAGGCCTCAGCCCTGCCGAGAAAATGGCGCCAATCCGAAGCAGGCCCGTTTGGTGCCAACCACCACAGAGGCGGCAAGAGCTCAGAGCCCCTCCATGCGGACTCGAGAGACTCCCTTGTGGCGTCGGGATGCAGCAGTTACCCCGCTGTAGCTGCGGGGTGAAAAGCTGTCCAGACACGCTGCTGCCTCGCGCCACCAGAAGTAGCAGATGCTGCGAGCCCCGGCCCACCGGCTAAAGAACCTCGAACGGCCTGAGGCTCCCGCCGCGATGGGAATCTGCCGCATGGACACTGCCAAAATGCAGGAGTTCCACAGAGCTCTCCCCCGTACAGTCCTGGGGGAGAGATCATCACCGGGCACAGAGACCGAAGAATCCCAAGCAGAGAGGCTAGCTGGCAGCGTGAACTTTGAAAAGGGACAGAACCCCCCTTTACACTAAGGCCCGACTAGGTGAAAATAAATAAAGTAAAAGTAAATGAAATTAAATGAAAATGAATTCAATTTACAGGATTACACCTAAAGAAGGGCAAAAGAAATGCAAGGTAAATCAAATCCTGACTAACTGCTCTTAAACTGCTTCTCAAGTGAGCCCAGCACCTAGGCTCACTACGTCCTCATGCTGCATGGAGACTGGACACACTGGGGGATCATGGGAGAAGACCAGCAGGATATACCCGGTGATGTCACAAGTTTGACTTGTCCAGTCTCCATGTTGCAGGAGGAGGTGCACTACCCAGTGGTGGAGGACTGAACTGTAGGACCGATAAGGAATAATCAGTAAAGTAAAACTTCTTCCAAAAACATCCTGCTAGTCCAGACCAGACCAGACCAGTGAGGAGTACCATAGCTAAACCATTCGAGGGCGGGAAGAAATAACTGCAGCCATGACAGAGGCTACGAAACAAGCTGCTTCTCAAGCTTGGACATCCAAGCAATAGTGACATGCAAAAGTAGAGATGGAGGACTAGGCGAATGCCCTGCAAATATTTAGTGGAGCAACACATGAGCATTCTGCCCAGGAGGTAGCCTGGGCCCATGCAGAACATGCCTAAAGACCTATGGGCACAGGTTTGTTCAATAAAACATAAAGTTGACTCAATGGTCTGCTTGATCCAGCACGCAATGGTTGCTTTGGAAGCGGCCGCTCCTTTTTGGGGACCAGAAGCCAGGACAAAAAGGACTGGAGAGATGAAATGTATTAGTGAATTTGAGATAATGGTGTAATGCCCTACCAACATTCAACAGGCGAAGGATGCAGTTGTTACCCGAAGACTGCTCTTTAAAAAAGCAAGGAAGCACAACATCGGTTGATATGAAAATCCAAAAAGGATGTTAGGCAGAAAAGAGGGCACTGTTCGAATGATAAACTCCTCCGTGGAAAAAGACAGAAAGGGATCCTGGCAAGAAAGTGCCCGGAGCTCCAAAAGGCACTGTGCCAAAGTGACTGCTATAAGAAAAACAGTTTTGAGAGTTAAATCTTTGAGAGATACCCTATGGAAAGGCTCAAATAGGGGCATGGGCAAGCCCGTGAAGCACCAAGACAGATCCCATGAAGGGACAATTAGATGAATGGGGGGCCGCGGAAAACAGGAAGCATCTACATGGGAAGCAAGAGACCGCCCATGGAGAGGCCCCCGAAAGCATGTCAAGGCCACAATATGCACCTTTAAAGAATTATGGGAGAGACCCTTATCAAATCCATCCTGAAGGCAGTAAAGAAAGTCTAGATTATCAACTCGCCAAGGAGAGAGGGATCTCTTAGAACTCGAAGAAGAAAAGAAAAAAAAAGAAAAAGAAAGACACCAGATCAGAGCCTAGGCACATGAGGTAGAAAACCAATCAAGCCCATAGTAGAGTGGCCACTACTTGCAGCGAGTAACCTTTGCAATGCAAGCGACACCGCTCAATAGCCAAGCCGTAAGCGAGAACGAAGCGGGGCCGTCCATGAGAACTGGCCCCTGAAATAGGAAACCTCCTTCATCTCCTGCAGGAGGCGCCCCTATCCCTCAGTGTCTTGAGAGATCAGCATACAATGGATGCCAAAGCTAATCCAGGGCCACCAGCACTACCCATCCGATGGAGTACACAGCCGATTAGCAGCCAAAAGAGGAAAGATGTAAAGAAGCTAGTTCAAGGGCCAGGTCTGAGCCAGAGCATACAGGCTGTGAGAGTTCTTCCTTTCAATGACTGAAAAAGATTGATGACTTGACATTGGAAGAGGTGGCCATTAGGTATAGATTCAGATAACCTCGCCGATGCATAATGTTCGCAAATGCCCACAGAGCTAGCTCCCACTCACCAGGGTCCGGGATATGATGACTCAAAAAAACTACGTGAATGTTCTCCATTCCTGCAATGTGCTGTGCAGAAAGAGCCAAGAGGTTGGATTCTGCCCAGGGAAATAGATGGCTCATTTCCATGGCCACTCTGGGACATTTGGTCCCACCCTGTCTGATGAGATAAGTCAGGGTGGTGGAATTGTCATAAAGTACTCTGACTGCTTGACCCTGGAGGTAGGATTGAAAGAAGAGTAGAGCCAGATGAACAGCCCGGGCTTTGAGGCAATTGATGGTCCAAGAGGCTTCTTGAATGGACCAAGATCCCTGCGTTGCCTGTCTCTGGCAGTATGCTCCCCAACCTGCAATGCTGGCATCTGTAGTAACCACCATCCATTGTGGAATTTCCAAAGGAACACTCTTCAACAAGTGATGTGGACAAAGCCACCGGTGAAGACTGTAGTGGACCACTGAAGAAAGGCGTAGACTAATCTGATAATGCTTGGTGGTTGGGGACCAACGTGACAGGAGAGAATACTGAACTAGACACATGTGAGAACAGGCCCAGGGGACTATGTCGAGAGCAGGAGCTATGGTACCAAGCAAATTAGGTAATCCCAGGCAGTGGGGCTGCACGCAGAGCTTTTTGCATCTGTTGTAAGAGAGGAAGACAACACATTTTTGTGTTGAAGCGAGCACCAAGGAAGTCCGGAGACTGAACTGGGCACATATTGCTTTTGGCATTACTGACAACCCAGCTGAGATGGTCCAGAAAGGAGAGGACCTGACAGACCGCAGAAGTAACCTCCTCGAAACTCGTTGCCCTTGTCAGCCAATCATCTAGATAAGGATGAACCCGAATACCTTGGCAACGCAGGGAAGCTGCCACTACTACCATGACCTTGGAGAAAGTGGAGGAGCTGTGGCAAGACCAAAGGGCAGGGCACGAAATGATAATGTGACCGAGAACCACGAAACGTAAATACTGATGATCTTGGTGGATTGGAATGTGAAAATATGCTTCCGCAAGGTCCAGGGATGCAAGAAATTTGCCTGACTGAACAGCTTGAATGACTGTCCTGAGGGTTTCCATCCAGAACCACAGCACCTGAGAAGACAGCGATGGACTCCCTTGAGGTCCAAGATAGGTCAGAAGGAGCAGTCCTCCTTGAGAATGACAAAGGAAATGGAATAGTGGCCAAAACCTCTTTCTGGAGGGAGGAACACTGAGCTAAAGGCGGCAGTGGAGAGTCAGACATACAGTCGCTACCTTGGCCGTGGAACCGCATGGAGAGATGAGGAAGACATTTGGCAAAGGCTTGGTGAAGCTGAGAGCATAACCATATGTTACTACCTTGAGTACCCACAGGTCTGATGTTATCTTGGTCCAGTCGCGTGAAAAATACCATAAGCGTCCTCCCACAGGAGGCACCCCGGAATGGACCTGGAAAAAATCAACAGGAACATTTGGCGGAACCGGAAAACTTGCTGGATGAGGAGAAATTATCCTGATTGTGACGGAAACCCCAAAAGGACAGACTTAGAACCAGCCCTTTTCTAAGAACCACCAGATTTGCCAGGCTGGTAGTAAACAAGCTTCTCTGAAGTGGACTCTATATGAGGACATGGCAGGACAACGAAAACTGGATTTGGGTTGATCCTCTAACAAACGTTGAGGCTTGACTTCCCCCAAATCCTTCATAAGTTTGTCCAAATCCTCATCAAAAAAAGGTGGTGGCCCTTAAAAGGAAGCTTGGCGAGATGGGACTTGGAACCAGCATCCGCATTCCAATGACAGAGCCACAGCCAACACCGAGCCACTGAATCAGCAGCCACAGACTGAGCAGATAAGCGCAGCAGATCATAAAAGGCATCTGCAAGAAAGGCAGTGACTGACTATACAAGGCATAACCATATCATCCGAAGTGACTGAAGCCATCGGAGCAGAGCACGTGCAGCAAGACCTCCGCAAACAGGCCTGCAATGCCAAGGTCAATGATGAGAAAGTGTTTACGAGGCCCTCCACCTTGGGATCAATCTGATCATGGAGGGCAGTGCCACCCTCCACAGGAATGGTTATGCATTTAGTAACCGCAGTGACCAGAGCGTCTTACTTTAGGGAAATGCAACCACTTTGTCAAGATCATCCGAAGACTAAATGTAAACACACCCCAAGTGACAAGCGGAGCATAGAGACATGAGGAGAATCCCACTCTAAGGAGACCATATGTTGTAGTTCCAGGGGAAAAGGAAAAAAACTTGAGGTGGTTTCTTGATGCCCACGATGACGGGGTCTGCTTGAGGTTTAGAGGAATCTGAAGGCTGTTGCACTTGAGAGTCCGAGAGGTGCAGAGCCTCTGTAATTTGAGCAATGAGAGCAGGAAGCTCTTCCTTATGGAATAACTGGATATCCTTACCGTCTTTTAAGTTCCTGGTTGTCTTCCAATGGTGAGAGCTCTCCTTCCCGGCCAGACTCAAACGACAGAATGTTCATTTGAAGGACCATCACTGTCTTCCCCTGCAGGGTACCAGTCCCCTTGAGAAGATGAGGTATCCTTGGCCAGATCTAAAGAAGCTCCAACCAAACTTCAGCAGGCATGCTTTCTAGATGGAGGATCAGCAGCAATGTTCCCTCTAACTTTCTGTAGGCTGTGTGCGCATAAAATATCAGCTGTGCAGCTTTTGAAGGAAGGTTCAATTTTTGTGCGCCACATAACGACACTCAGAGTTATATACTTTAAAATTTGACTACACATCAGAATACAGTATGTACACCACATTGATTGCACTAGAAAACATTGTAGAACTTGTGAAAACCGTAAATACATAACTTTTAAATTTTAAGACGTCTGTGTTTTCTATCAGAATCAGAACCGTAATTTTTGTGCGCTCTGTTGTAAAGTATGTGCGCTCGCTCGGTGAGGTGTGTGCGCGCGCACATGCGCACAGCTTAGAGGGAACAGTGATCAGCAGTGGTAAGAGTAGTCGACATCCCCAAGTGCTACATATCCCAGGCCTGATGGAATAGCTGCATAAACTGGAGATCAGAACCATCAGATAAAGTCTACATAGGCTGAATAAAGAGTTGTAGAAGGTGAGCAGGCTGCTCAAGCAACAAAACCAGCAGAAGGGCATCATGAGATCTAGCATCACCCTGAGGTAACCCAGAAGGAGCTAAAGCAAGAGACCTGGAAGGCCTACCGGAACCAGGATCTGCAGAAACAGAAGGACTCTCTTGATCAGAACCACAGGAGAAATACAAACTACCTGTCTTTCCACAGCCCAAGCAGCGCTGTGGGAAAGAAGGCATTTTCACAACAGGATAAAAGAAAACGTGCTAAGAGCTGGAAAGTCAAAAAACAGACTGAAGAAAGAATGGCGACTGTGGCACAAAAATTATGGCAGGAAACAGCAAACAGAGCTGGGAAGCAGTCACCGGCTGACCGCATGAAGAGAAAAAGGAAAAAAGGAAAACTTCAGAAAACGGAGCACATCAAAAATAGAAGGGAGGTGCACGCGGTCAGAAGAACAAGACACCACCGAAAAACAGATTAGGATGCTGCTTTAAAAGAAAACTGCAAAAGAAATAACGCACTCACTGCTGTCTGAGGAAAAAACAGATGAACCCTTGCGTAGAGTAAGGAAGTAGAGATTCTATGGGCCTTGAGCAGAGTGCTCATGGTGGCACTTGAAGTGCTGGGGTGGCGCTTGAGGTGGCCTTTTTGTGCAGCCGAGTGAGCAGTCTCCACAGGATTCAGAAACATCCCTGGTCTGGTAATTCTGCTCACTCTAGACTGGCCATATAGGTTGTGGTACATGAAGCTGATGGATCCTCTGCTCTCCCTTCCACAGGAGAAGGGCTTTCTTGGTCAAGGGCCCCTGGTAAAGGAGGGCCCTGCTCCCTTCCTTACGGCTCGACCCTTGAGAGGCAGAGACTCTCAAGCTATTCAGGTGCAGGTAATACAGCTATTTGATAAACTAAAAAGGAGTAAAATCACTGAACTGGATGGCATATATCCCAGGGTGCTGAAAGAACTACAATATGAAACTACAACCCTACGTTTAGTGATCTGTGGACTAATCATTAAAATCATCTGTAGTACCCAAAGACTGGCAAATAGCCAATGTAATGCCAATTTTTAAAAAGGGTTCCAGGAATGATCTGGGAAACTACAGACCGGTGAGCCTGACGTCAGTACTGGGCAAAATGGCAGAAACCATTATAAAGAACAAAAATTACTGAACATGTAGACAGCCATTGTTTAATGGCAGAAAGCCAACATTGATCTAGTCAAGGTAAGTCTTGTCTCACTAACCTCTTATATTTTTGTTGAAGGTGTGAACAAACAAGTAGATGAAGGCAAGCTGGCCGATATAGTGTATCTGGATTTTTCAGAAGGCTTTTGACCAGGTCCTTCATGAGATCTTGGGGAAATTAAAAAAGTTATGGGATAGGAGGCAGCGTTCCCTTGTGGACAAAAACAGAGCAGGGCTGAAATGGTCAATTTTCTTAATGAAGAACAGCGAATAGTGGAGTACCTCAGGATCTGTGCTGGGCCCATCACTTTTTAACATATTCATAAATGACCTGGGAATGGAGTGAGGTGATCAAATGTGCAGATGACACAAATTATTCAAAGTTGGCAAAACAGAAGAGGATTGTTAAAAATTGCAAGAGGACCTTAAAAAAATTGGGAGACGTGGAGCCCCATTCCAGGGAGGGGGGATGTCTGGGCCGTCTGGATGTCCCTGCTGAAGACAAGGCCGTTAGGACCCAATTCTGGTCTGCGGGAACAAAACGTTCCTGCAGGAGCCAGAATATGGCTCGAGGATGGCCCGGCGTGCCCCTCCACCTGTGGAGACGTTCTCCCCTGTAGGTGTCCCTGGCATCCACAGCTCTGGTCCCCCAAATCCCTGCTGCCCTACCCATGGCTGGCCTCCCGCGGCCTGGATTGTGGTGGTGGCAGCGGTGGGGACTCCCACCATACCCATCCCCGGCACTAGGGGTGGCTCCCTTGCCCCAATCTGGCAAATTGTGCTGCTTATACCTCCTCCTCAGAAGAAAAGGCTGGCAATCTACTTTCGGTGATACATTGCCAAGAAAACCCAGGAGGTAGCTGGGTCGCTATGAGTCAACACTGATGATGTCACAAAACACACCACAAACAAAAACCTCCTCTGGAGATGGTATAAGCAGCACGTCCCAGCAGGCCCGTCAACACATACAGGGCAGTGTCCTGAATCAGTCCTGTAAGTGCTGCTAGGCTGGCCTGCCCCCACTCCACCCTGATCCTGCCCCCCCTCCCGCATTTCCCAGTCAATGCACAGGACGTATAGGGAGAGCTGGTGGGGGAGAGGAATAGGATACCTGTGTTTGAGAAGGACAGCCTGGGTGTCCAAATAGTAGATGGAATTTAATGTGGACATGTGTAAGGTTATGCACTCAAAAAACAACCCAAAACTATGGATACATGATGTAAGGGTTCCACGTTAGGAATCACTACCCAGGAAAAAGGATCTAGGCATCACCTTGAATAATCGTTGAAACCTTCTACCTAGTGCGGAGCCGTGACCAAGAAAGCAAAGAGAATGTTAGGAATCATAAGGAAAGGAATGGAGATAAAAATCAAGACAGAGAGCCATTATAACAATCGCTCCTTGGTGCGACCACACCTTGAATATTTTGTGCAATTCTGGTTGCTTTATCTTAAAAAGGATATAGCTGAATTAGAAAAATGGTACACAGAAGAGCCACCAAAGTGGTAAAGGGTATGGAAGGATATCCCTATGAGGAAAGGCTTAAAAGATTAGGGCTCTTCAACTTGGAAAAAAAGACAGCTGAGGGAAGATATGATAGAGGTATATAAGATAGTGGAGTGGAACGGGCGAGTGTAGATCAGTTGTTTACTCCTTCAAAAAGTAGAAAGACTGAAGCTACATTGTAGGACATTTAAGACTAAATCTGAGAAAAAAGCTTTTCACGCAACATGTAATCAAACTCTGGAATTTGTTACCAGAGGATGTAGTAAAAGCAGTTAATATAGCCAGATTTAAAAAAGGTTTGGACAAGTTTCTTGAGGGAAAGTCCATAAACCATTATTACAGAGGATCAGTGAAACCTACCGCTTACAGACAAGCAGCATAGAATCTGTGTACCTTTTGGGAATCCGACAGGTCCTTGTGACCTGGACTGGCCACTGTGAAACAGAAAACTGGGCTTAATGGACCCTTGGTTTGACCCACTATAGTATCTCTTAATGCTCCTATGTTATGATCCTTTAGGTCCCTTGGAAGGGGAATGGATTGCTTGAAGAGCTGCAAGCATGGAGAACTTGGTGACAAAGTTCTTCTGAAGTCTATGCATGGGTACCCTGGTCCACAGGATCAACTCCAAAGTTGATGTCATGGACCCTAGAAGCTACAGGTAGTATCACACACAAGGAGCAGACTGCTGACAGAACTCTGTCAGTTGGGTTTCTAGCATAAAGCACCCTCTCCATAAGTAACAATTTACTAAGATATTGAAACGTACCGCCAAATACTCCAGTTTCTGCAAGGGATTGAATTGCTCTTGGAATAAACCGATCACCGGCCCCAAATGCTCCAATCACTGAATCAGGGCTGTGTCCTCCAAGGACTTCTCCAGCAAATCCAACAAGATGAGCCAGTCATCCATGTAAGGGTGTACCTGGATCTCCTGCCTGAGCAGGAAGGCCGCTGCCAACACTACCATCACCCTTCTGACAATGCCCTTTGCCATTAAGCCTGAGCCCTAAACTGGAAATGTTGGCTCAGGATGCAAAAGCGGAGGAATTGCTAATGCTGGTTTCCGATGGGAATATGAAGAAAAAAAAAAAAAGAAACCCACAAAAACAAAAAACGCATGCCTCAGCCAGATGCAGGGAGGTGAGGAACTCTCCCTGACACACAGAAGTGATGACTGAAAAAGAAGAGGTCCAAGATGGCCACAATCCGAATGGTCTGCTCATGTGTGTTCTCAGTATGGGGAGAAAGAGGAATGTTAAACAGAGTCAGCGTCCTTAGGCTGATCTGCCTCCCTCCTCTTTAGTTCCATCTATTTTGCCTCATTTGTGCAGTGCGCAGCGACCAGCGGTGGACCGGGAGGCGGCAAGCCCGATTGGGGATCTAGCGGAGCAGTCTGTCTCGCAGTCTCCCTCAGGTAGTGAGCTCACGCCTCCCGAGATGCAGAAGTCCTCCAAACTGGTGTGCCAGAGCATTTTACAGGCTGGACGGAGGTGCAGGGAGCAGCTGTAGGAAGCGCTCTTTTGTCCTTGCTGGGGCCGGCAGCTGCACTGGCGGCAGGATTCACAAGTACTTTGTTGGACCAATGGCTCTATGACACATCTAGGAGAGAAAGTTTGCTTGCAATGGCCGGTGGAAGCCAGTCCCCCTCAGATGAGACTGTGGCGCTCTTAAGGTGATCAGAGCATGCTAGATTTGCCTTTGAATTGTAACGCCGGAGCAATTTAAACTCAAATCCATCTAGATGGCTATCAAGCTTTTGGGGGACGCTTTAATCCCTCAAATTCAAGTTTTGCAGGAGAAACCTCAACGGAATGCTTAATATTGTGCGAGGAACAGTGAGTCTATGAAATCTGTGCAAGTTGTAATAACTGACTTAACTCGTTTAAAGGTGGAAGCGTATTCAGATGCCTTCATTAAGGACTCTATCTTTATGAAGTCCCGTTTGGAACAATTAGATAAACTTAACCAAAGATTGTCAAGATGGGTAAATACATTTTCCAAAGGTTCCAAACATTACTGCAAAAGATAAACATATACATTTACTATGTTACTATATAAGAAATATGTATATGAGGTGTTAAGGGTTCCTGTTGAATCTTCCCCCCCCCCACCATTGGTTAAAGCTTACTCCCTTCCAACAAATCAGAAAGTTTCTGCTGGGGCAGGTACTCCTGGTTTTCAGGAAGGGGAAATGGATGTATTAAATGTGTCTGCAATACGGAATATGTCTGACATTGATGTTGCTGTTCTTGCAACTTGTTTAATAACTTTAGCCTTGATATCTGACCGTGAGTGGCTTCTATGGATGTTCTATAGGAAAAGGAATGTTTCCTTTATGGATTACATGCTCCATATTTTTCCAAATCTAGCTAAAAGAAACAGCGCTGCAGATGGGAATTTTTGATTCTGTGTCTGTGTGCACTGCAGCTAGGAGGGAGCAATTTCCTTAAATATCCTTGCAAATGTCTCATTACGTTCCAGGGGCAATCCTATATTTTTTTTCTTTCCCTCCCAATTAAGTTTCCTTTTTTCATGCCCACGAGTCTCTCGGCGAGGGGAGACCACGTCTCCTACCTGCGTCTTATGTTGGTCATATCCGTTTCAATTTTCTTTTACTAATGATAACATTTGGTTTCCAGGGTGCTTATTTTGTATCTCTTTTCGTGGGCTAGGGGATGGGTTACTCATGTATTGTTTACCTTTTTGTTCTGCATTGTGTGGCATTTTCTTTGATAATTGTTTCCATGGATACCCACTTTTCAAGATCAAATGTTTTTTTTGCTTGTAAATTTGAAAATATTGAAGAAAAAAAAAAAAAAAGAGAAGTGATGACTGAGCAGATGATCTCCATTCGAAAATGAGGAACTCAGTTTCTCAAAGACTGCCTTTAGGTCAAAAATGGGCCTGAAGGCTCCCCGTTCCTTGGGTACCATGAAGTAGATAGGTACAATGGCCTGCAAGGTTGCAGCCGATATTCTATGTCTTCTCCAGAGCAGCTGCAGGAGCCATTGTAATGTGTCATCTGCAATTATCCCTTGCTTGAGTGGGCCACAGGAAAACTCCACAAAAACCAAACAGTCTCCAGTTCTGCAAACTCCAACATGTTTCCCTGACCCAGTACCTCTATCACCCACTGGTCTGATATGATCTTGGTCCATTCCAAGATAAAGTACAGGATTGTGAAAATTTACTAGCTCTGGAAGCAGCCAAGGAGGAGTCCTAAGGTCACTGGTCCTCCAAAAAAGGCTGGCCTTTTCTAAGTCAAGATCCATAGGAGGAATGGGCAAACATGGATCCCTTGATCCCCTTGGGCAGTTCTGGTCTCCTTGAAAAAACTCCAAGCAAGCACCCTTGGGCCCCTCTTCTAGCAATCTCTGAGGATGGGCCTCGCCCAGGTCCTTTAACTTTTCCAGATCCTCACCAAATAGCAACCTACCCCAAAAAGGGGGAGCTTGTTGAAACACAACTTGGAGGCCATGTTGCACAGTCAAATCCGCTATGAAGTCACTACTGCCACCGCCATAGATCTGGAGGTTTCCCTGAACAACTCATACAAGGCGTACCATGAACACAATCCCCAATTCCAGTTGGACCACCTCCGGACTATCTAGCAGTTGCTGAACCCAGAGCAGATGTGCTCTGGCCACAATACTGGTACAAAGGGCTGTCGGGGAACCCAAGGCTTAAGCTATTGTTTGGGAGAGAGAGTCTCCACTCTATTGTGGACCTCCCACAGTGCCACAAGGCCTTCAACTGGAATGGTCATGCGCCCAATGAGCAGATAAAAACAAGACCAGGAGCTTCTCTAGGGATTCTAGCAGCAGGAAGAATCTCAGTAGGTATCTGATGCCCTTCAACATGGGGTTTCTCTTAGCCAGCAGGATGGGATCAGGCTCCTCAAGCCCTAGTACTGACATGACATCCCGAATCAACAGAGATCCTCCCACTGGAAAGGACAGACCATCAAAGAGTCTTTACCCTCCAGAAGTGGCATTTCCCTTCCTCTTCAGGGCCAACGGAATCCTCTTCCACTGACCAGTTTGTCTCAACAGGGCATAAGGCTGGGCTCCCCAAGGAGCAGCCAGGCAAGTAGGTGTGGTGGGAGTGTTTAGCCCCTTAAAGAGCTGTGGCAGCACACCAGAGGGTCCAGATTTACCTGTGGTGGTGGTTAGGGCACTATTTTGATATATTAACCGTGAATTTCTGCCCACCTTGATTAAAGTTAAAAGAAAGGCATGAATAAACAAACATGTTCAAATTTCAGACCCATTATTTGCCTCCTGGTTACATAATGTATTCATGGATATTTACTATGCATTGATATCTCATTTCTTCAAATTTACATCAAACGTTATTTCCAACATAGCAATACATTTCAATTACGTAACATTAAATTTGAAACACTGCAGGAGAGAATATATGTTTGGTGTGTTATTACTCCACTTTATTTTCTTTATATGAATTGAGGTAAATCTGCAGTGAGATAAATAACCAATGTTTTTATATTTCTGAGGCAGAATATTGTTAAAAATAATCAGGTCTGAAACATAGCGTTTTGTTGGAAGAGACACAGTTGATATACTTTTGAAAAAATGAAACACAAGTGCCTGCTAAATATATCCATGAATGCAATATACAACAAGGCAAAACAATTTATAAATTTCACAAATACAACCACTTGCAAAGAAATGTGGCTTGCTGTGAAATACAAAACATGTGTAAAACAGGAAATACAAACAGAAGAAAGAGACAGGTATCCTATCTCTAGCCCACAATGCGGATCCAAAATGAATAAGAAATACAGTGTAATAGCTACTCATAGGAAAGAGACTAAACAGCCAGTACCTCACTATCACGGAGTAGGAACATCACCTAGCTCCAACACAGGAGACCCACGGGCATTTAAGAAGGAAATTAGTTAAGAAGAAAAAAAGAAAAATATAGGAAATACCTTGGAGTGTCACGAGACACTTGCAGGGGTACTTCAGAAAAAACAAAAATAAAACTCCACATAGCTGTAAAACCCGAGGCCGCAGGATCAAAAACTCCCTCCTGCGGTGTTTGTTTCTCTGGCTAGGTTGTGGAAAATCCGGGCCAGGAAGACACTGAAGGGTAAATTTCTCTTTCTAAAAAAAGATCTTGAGTACCATTCCTTGTCTGAAACAAGAGCCAAAGTAACCAAACATGCAGCAGGGATAATCAGTTCTGAATCCAAGGATTCCAGTAATGCAGAGACATTCAGAACGTTGGCAGATTGAGGGCCTGAAATCTCTGCACCTGCTGTGACCTTCGGGCCGCTAGGCAAGTAATAAAATCTTCACCAGAGATGGGCAAGATTCAGGAAGCACCTCCAAAATTTCTGACATATGCTGTTTTGAACATCTTTTTAGCAGATATATTAGGAGACCTTGGAAAAGCAAACAGAAGTTAGACAGTCTACTATAATTGAACTTGAGAAGTTATAACTTCTCCCATTAATAGCAGTCTAAATTGCCTCCAAAGTAAACTGCTCCGATAGTTGAAGCTCAAAAGGAAGAAGCTGAAGCACTCCGCTCCACGACCATTGCTCCAATTATAACCGTGGGGTCCATGAGAGGCAACCAGACGACTCCTCCAGCCATCGCAGGGGTGAAACAGATCTCCGGCATCACATCCGGGAGGCATCCCCAGCAGTGTAGAACTCCAACTTCAGGAGAGCCGGCAAACCCCAAAACTCCCAGACTAGCACCGGCACACACCTGCTTTGAGGGTCTCCACGCTTTAGGGGGTGTGAGGTCACTTCTCGAAGGAGGCTGAGCTACTCTGTTCCAGAGGTTTCGTGGCCGAGCTTGCCGCTCCCAAATTTACTGGCTGCTGCTCCTGGCCAACAACACAGGCATCCAAAGGACCCACGAGGTAAATGAAGGGAAGGTGGCAAGACAGCCTGGGGCAACTTGCCCAGCTTAGCCTTCCTCTTCCCCCCCCCCCCACCCCATCGAGCAAAGATGCCGGAGCAATGAGATCTGCCTCCATCTTGCTGGATCCCGTAAATGCCCAAACGATGTTTTAAAATGCAATCAGGTCAGTGGCTATAAAAATTTTTTTCACATTATATATAACACAGGTACACTATCAAAAAACTGCCTCCAGTTTTGCAACTGATTCCTATAGATTTTGGGGTGCTGAATCCAGGAAAAATAGCCAAAATGTTCCATCACGTCACGTTTTCTTGCAAAATTAGATTTCTTACCCATATAAGGAATGTTCACATAATTTCTTTTTAGCCGACTGCAGTTTATTTTCTTGGCCCAAAATAGAGGTTGTAATGGTTAACTAACTAGAAACACTCCCTCATGATATTTTAGAGTGTTTTGTATTCATTTTATACATTAACAGGACAATTGGGAGGCGGGGGGCTAAATCCAGTACTCGCGCTGGCGCATGTTCTTTCCTGTTCGCCTCGCCTCGTTCGCTCGCTCAAACACGGTGGTTGCGACATGAACGTTCCTGTCAAATTTCAGTTTCTTGCAAGTTCATTATTACCTTTTGTTTGCTCAGTCGTAATCCAGCTTTATTCCGAAGTGGTTCACTACAGTTGTAGTTTGCAGTGCTGTGTATTTGTGATGGCTCACAGAGCCAGAGGTTGCGTCAACTCTCCGGACAGTTTTTGTTTTATTTGTGGGGAATATATCGTGAAAAAGCGGCAGAGGAACATTTCTGCATTTATTAAAAAAGTATATTTCGCCTATTTCGGTTTGAAGTTAGGCGATCAAGACAAACTGTGGGCTCCTCACAAAGTGTGCAAGACATGTGAGGAAGATCTATGCTTATGGATGAAAGGTAAAAAACAAGCATTTCGTTTCGGAATACCTATGATGTGGCGTGAACAAAGAGACCACAGCAGTGACTGCTATTTTTGCTCTTGCATTGTGAAGGGATACAACTTAAAAAATAAGAACGTAATAAGTTACCCCAACCTTCCCTCAGTAATTAGGCCTATGCCTCATAGCAACGAAGTACCTGTGCCTGAACCACCAAAATCTTTGGATCATATTTGTGTGGACGGTTCTGATCATGATGAGACTCATCAGATGGCTTTTCCCGATGAGTCCAGTACTTCCGAGTTTCAAACTGAACCAGATCCGAAACCTGAACTTTTCTCTCAAGCTGAATTGAATGATTTAGTCCGGGATTTAGGACTCCCAAAAGATGCTGCCCAACTGCTAGGTTCTCGGCTTAAACAGAAAAATCTATTGTCACCAGGAACAACTTTTTATTGGTACCGCAACCGCGAGACACAATTTTTGAAGTATTTCAGCAAAGAGGAAGATTTGGTATTTTGCAACGATATATACGGAGTGATGGAAAAGTTTAAACTCAAGTATGATCCTGCTGAATGGCGGCTGTTCATTGATTCGTCAAAAGACAGCATAAAAGGTGTTCTTCTTCATAATGGCAACACATTCGCTTCAGTTCCTATTGCTCACTCTGTTATTCTCCAAGAAAAATACGAGAATTTGGCCCGGATTCTTCAGAAGATTCGTTATGATGAGCATAAGTGGATGATTTGTGGAGACTTTAAAATTCTATCCATGCTATTAGGGCAGCAATCCGGTTTCACCAAATATCCCTGCTTCCTTTGCTTGTGGGATAGCCGGGCCCGCGACCTACACTGGGGGAAAAAAGACTGGCCAATTCGGGAGTATTTGAGACCCGGTGAGAAAAATGTTCTTCATGAGAGCTTGGTACCTCGTGATAAAATTCTATTACCACCTCTCCACATTAAGTTGGGTCTCATTAAGCAATTCATCAAGTCCCTTCCAAAAGATGGTGAGTGCTTTCGGTACCTTTGCTCAAAGTTCCCCCGACTTTCTGAAGCAAAGCTAAAGGAAGAAGTGTTTGTTGGCCCTGATATAAGGAAACTCATTTCAGATGGAGCATTCGCTGAAACGATGTCTGAGAAGGAAAAAGAAGCCTGGGATTCCTTCAAGGATGTTGTTCTCAAATTCTTGGGGAACAGGCGGGATGAGAACTATAAGGATATTGTTGCCAGGATGCTCAATGCCTTCAAAGAACAAGGCTGTAACATGAGCCTGAAAGTCCATTTCTTGCACTCCCATATGAACTACTTTCCCGAAAACTTGGGGGCGTACAGTGAAGAACAAGGTGAAAGGTTTCACCAGGACATCAAGGACGCAGAGAGAAGGTACCAAGGAAGATGGAACACCACTATGATGGCTGATTTCTGCTGGTTGCTGCTGCGGGAAACCCCAGATGAAAAATACGCCAAGCAGCGCACCAAGAGAAGCATTCGGGGGAAGAAGAAACGGGCCCACCAGGAGATTGATTGACCCAAGAATGACTTTAAAATCTAAACTGTGTTGACAAATATCGTGTTTTTACTAAACTTTGAAATAAAAATTTGCTAGTTATTACCACAGTGTCGGATCTCATTTATTAGAATTTTATTTTCACACCATCGGGTGTTTGTCTTCATGTATTGCAATGGTGCGGTTTGCGTTTTTCTATTCTTACATACATACCTGTACAACATTTTTTGCACATTTCTTTGCTTTGCTTTGTGTCTAACCTCGCTCTTATATGCTCAATGTTTGTGCACATGTATGTGGCTGTTTTAAGTGCAGACAATTTTGCTACCATCACAGTGTGTTTTTGTTGACATTACTCTATTCTTATGTGCTGCCTTGTTACAATTTTCTTTATTCTTATTTGAATAACTACTAAACAATTAGTATAAAGAATTCATCCAAGAAACTTTTATCTCGATCGCACTCAATCTGAAACGTTCACCTCAAACTGCTAACCCAATGTAGCAAAAAATCTGTACGTGATGGAGCAAATTGGTTACCAGATTTGGATTCAGCGCACCAAAAAACGTAAAAATCAATCTCAACATTAGAGGCAGTTTAAAAAAAATTTTTTTTAGTGTACCTGTGTAATCCATTAATCAAGGCGGACAGAAAGTTGGTGGTTTATATAATAATATTACTATAAACAAAACTGAGGCATAAAATGTATTGCTTTCAGTTATTTTGATCAGCAAAAGAAAAAAAAATCCCAATAAGCTCTAAGATGACTTTAAAACTCTTGCTGCTTCCTCCGAATTCTGAACTCTGTTGCTTTCCTGAATGGAAAGGCCCAGCTGTATGCCCTTCCTCTTCTTTCAGCTTCTGCAGAAGATCTCACATCACCATTATCTCCATCCGTTCCCCTCTCATCGCCTCCTATTACCTCCCCTTCCCCTGTTCATACTTGCACCTGGACAAGCTTCCAGCCCATTTCTGCCACCGAACTGTACACTACTCTGTTGTCGTCACATAAAGCCACCTGTCCTTCCCACCCTGTGCCTTCTGCTTTGCTCGCTGAGTCATCTCTTACACTTCTCTCTCTGATCCTGTCCATTTTTAATAACAGCCTCTCTTCGGGTACCTTCCCTTCTCTCTGGAAGCAGGCTGTGGTTAGACCTTCTGTAAAACCCCTCTTTAGCTCCCTTCTCCTGTCTCCCTCTATCTGTTTGTTGTCATGTGACTATGTTGCTTTCCTGTCCAAATATTGGTATTTTTTTCAGACTCTTTATTTTTTGGTATTACATTGTATACCGTCCTGCTGCTTGGTTATAGGTGCAGTATATCAAATATAAACAAAAATCTCTCTCTTTCTACTCATCGAAGCTTAGGCCCGGTCTGCAAGAACCTCCACCTGGCACATTTCCCACTTTAGTGTTCCAACAGAGCAAAACTTCCTTGCCACTTTGTTGTGGCAAAATCATGGTAGTAGGCAATGATGTCCCCGAGCTCATTTATCCCTGTTGGGCCTTGTACCCAGTGAGCTTGATCTATACAGCTATCCACCCCCTCACCTTCTTCCTCCAAGATGGCTTTAGAAATCCACTTTACTACTACTACTCCCACTCATTTATATAGCCCTGCAAGCTTACACAGCACTGTACATGAAGACAGTCCCTGCTGAACAGAGCTTACAATCTAAACAAGATAGACAATACAATAAGTGAGAATAGAAGTGCAAATACAGAAGGGTATGGAGAACAAGGGATCAAGATCCAAAAGCAACTTCAAAAGAGGAAAGCTTTTAGCATGGATTTGAAAATGAGCAGAGATGGAGACAAGACAAAACAGATTCTGGTAGTTTGTTCCAGGCATAAGGAGCAGCAAGGTAAAAGGATTGCAGTCTGGAGATGGCAGTGGAAGAAAAGGGCATAGACAGAAGC
This sequence comes from Ichthyophis bannanicus, assembly GCA_033557465.1. Taxonomy (NCBI): domain Eukaryota; kingdom Metazoa; phylum Chordata; class Amphibia; order Gymnophiona; family Ichthyophiidae; genus Ichthyophis; species Ichthyophis bannanicus. The sequence continues at coordinate 285,789,953 of CM066036.1, forward strand.
AAGCCAGTAGAACAACAGCTCACGAGGAGGGGTGTAGGGAAAGGGAAAAGAGGAAAGGTAATGAGGAGCAGCAGAATGAAAGCATTTGTAGGTCAGAAGGAGAAGTAGGACTTGGATACAGAAACGGAAGGGGAGCCAATGAAGTGACTTGAGAAGAGGGGTTATATGGGTAAAGCGGGACTGGCGGAAGATTAAGCACGCAGCTGAGTTCTGAATAGATTGAAAGGAAGAGAGATGACACAGAGGGAGACTAGCAAGGAGGAGGTTGCAGTAGTCTAGATGGGAGGTGACTAAAGAGTGAATAAGTATCTTATATACAAAGGATATAAAGAGACTGGAAATGGTTCAGAGGACAGCAGCTAAAATGATTTAGAACCTGCGCTAGAAGATGTATAAGAAGAGATTTGAAGACCTACAGATTTATTTTATTTATTTATTTAGACAGTTTTTGTATACCGCCTTATCCTTCAATCAAAGCGGTCACAACACAAATTGGGGGATACACTTAACACACAGGGATGAGACACATACACTAATACTTACAGGGAACATTGGCAATGGAGGGTTAAGTGGCTTGCCCAAGACCACAAGGAGCATCTGTGGGACTAGAAACCCCAGTCCTTCCGGCCCAAGGTTGCTGTCCTCTAATGGGATTTGAACCCCCGACCTTCCGGCCTGAAGTACCTTGCCCCAACCACTAGGCTACTCCTCCTCCTGTATATCCCAAAGAGTGTGTGTGTGTGTGGGGGGGGGGGACAGGGGAGAAATGATACCCTTTAAATGTTTAAACGTCTGTATTAATGAACAAACAAAGAAATCTTTTTCAAAAAGGGGAAGCTGTAAAACTAGAGGGCATATGAGGAAACTGCAAAGCGATAAACTTTAAAGCAACATCAGGAAATATTCAAAGGGTGGTGGATGCTTGGAATGCCCTCCCAATGGAGGTGGTGGGGGCAGATACAGTAAGATTTCAAAATGGCATGGGGCAGACACTGTGGATCCCTTTTATAGCAAGAGGACGAAATCAAAGCAAACTTAAATATCTCTTAAACTTCGATAGATGGGGGGGGGGGGGTGACTTGCACAGAGCGGCGGGTACAACCATTCTCATCACCTTACTGGGCAGACAAGATGGACTATACTGGTCTTTATTTGCTGCCATATACTATGTTACGTAGTTGACAGATGCTGGCTTCAAATTGCAGCTGAGCAGATTCCCTTAAGGGACAGTTGCTTTTTGAGAAGGGATGCTCACCAATAGAAACTCTTGGAAGATAAGGCTCTAAGCACAGTCTTATAAGAGGAACTCTTGGCACCTTTAAGCCCGAGATGCCTTCGGACTACTGCGAGTCCTTTTGGGCCTCAGTTACAGTAGAGACAGTCCTTTTGGAGCTTTTGGTGTGCTAGAGTCTCCAAGTTTGGAAGACAAGTTTCTGGAGGAAAGGTCCATAAACCTTTATTAAAGATGACCCAGAAAATTCACTGCTTGCCCCAGGGCAAGCACTGTGGAACCTGTGTGCCTTTTTGGGAACATGCCAGGTACGTGTAGCCTGGATTGGCCACTGTTGGGAACAGGATACTGGGCTTGATGGACCTTGGTCTGACCCAGTAAGGCATTTCTTAGTAGTGTGTTCAGAAAGGAAGGAGTGAATTTTGATAATGTTACAGAGAAAGAAACAACAGATTTTAGCAATCAGTTGGATGTGGGTGGAAGAGAGGGAAGAGTCAAAGATAACACTATTTCTTCAGCCCGCAACCTTGGGGGTTATCTACAGAGAGATAGAGAAAGGAGGAAGGGGAAGGAGGGTTTAGGGGGAAAAGTAAGAAGTTTGGTTTTGGCATGTTCAATTTCAAATGGTGGTGAGACATCCAAGCAGTGATGTCAAATAGGAAGGCAGAGATTTGGGCTTGAGAAATATCAGGTGTACAGAGAGAGATAGATTGAGAGTCATCAGCATAAAAATGACACCGAAAGCCATGGGAGAAGATGAGAACACCAAGGGACTGAGTATATAGAGAGAAAAGGAGAGGGCCCAGAACAGATCCTTGGGGTTCATCAACAGAGAGTGGGATAGCAGTAGAGGAAGAACCACCAGAACAATGAAAGAGCAATGGGAGAGAGAAAAAGAGAACCAGGACAGCACAGAGCCCCTAAAACAAAGTGAGGGCAATGTGTCGAGGAGAAGGTGGTGGTTGATAGTGTCAAAAAGAAGGCAGAAAGGTCAAGAAGAATGAGGACCGAGTAAAGGCCTTTGGATATGGCCAGGAACAAGTTGCTGGAGATTTTGGCAAGAGCTGTTTCAGTAGAATGTAAGGGACGAAAGCTGGATTGTAGTGGATCTAGAAGGGCTTGAGAGAAGCAAAATTAAAGGCAACAGTGGAGAACTGCATGTTCACAAAATTTAGATATGAAGGGAAGATGGGAGAGAGAATGATAACTAGAAGAATAAGTAGGGTCAAGTGCACGTTTGAGGAGAGGTGTGACCACAGCATGCTTGAAGGCTGCTGGGACAGTTGCAGTAGAGAGTGATAGATTGCCATCCCTTCCATCTATCATATTTTCTGAGGAGGAGACTGACAAGGAGATGAGTGGGGAAAGGATCCGAGGAACAGGTAGTGAATTTAGAGGAGGAGAAGGTGAGCAACTTCCTCAGATCTTTAAAAAAAAAAAAAAAAAAAAAAGGATGAAAGGTTAGAGATTGAGGGAAGAGTTGGCACTGAAGAGAGGGAAGCGGAGATGAAGCTGATCTTGTGGGGAACCGAAGTGTAATCTTGGGGACAACTGCAACACAGTGCAGGAATTCAGCATTCTCAAGGATCCACTTGAAATGTACATCGTTCTCGCAGAAATGAATTTCCAAGATCTAACTTGTCCGTGATCTTCTCCTGCAAACTATCCAATATCACAACTTTCTGCTCTAGGGGGACCCATAGCTACAGCCTATTCCTCCATCCTTCCCTCAGCCTCCTCGACCAGACAGCCTAGATCGCAGACGTCCCGGTGTAGTTCTTCCATACTATCCTTGAGCTCATCTCATTTTAGTAATGTCAGCCCTCACCTCCTTCTGGAATGTTGATTCTGCACACTCCTCCACCACCCAATCGTTCACCACTATAAGCTTTTTCTCTGCATCACCACTTGCCAACTCAGTCACTGCACCTAGCACCAGAGCTGCTGCCATTTTCACCGCTGGCTGCCGAGGAGTTGATATGCCCTGATAAGCAAATCCTTTGGAGGTTGCCTTTTTAAGTTGTCATGCCCGGGATAATTTCCTCTCCTCTCAGTTCTGCGAGCGCTTTAAAAGGCTTTATTAGCTACAGTCGACCCCAAGAAGTAGATTGTTTGCGAATTGTTCTCTATTGGCAGCTGCTGTTTTACCAGACTGCCAGTAGCATGACTGCACTTATAGCCACCCTTTGAAATGCTATTGGCAGTCATGAAGCTAACATGTGGTGCTGTCCCATGCAGCAGCAGCTGCTCACATTCTACCCAGTTCCCATCTTGCTGCATGTAAAGCAGTTGGCGTGGGATTACTACCATGCTGGCTATTTTTAGTCCACTATAGTTTTTACTATGGGGTTGCGCCTACCGATAAGCATGTGCTAAAATGCACAAGAACTATTACCACACTTTAGTAAACATGCCCCTATGAGGTTCTATCTGCCTTCTCTCCTTTCTTCGCCTGTTCTGTTCTCCAAACATCTCATCTCTCAATATCATCCTCCTTTCTCTTACCCCTTTCCTTCCTCATCCTCAGCCTCTTCCCTTCCTTTCTCACCTACCCGCCAATCATCATCTTCCCTTCTGAATCTCATCCAGTTATCTTTCTGCTTCTGGTTCTTAACCTCACATCTCCCTTTCTGAATGAATCCAAGTCGGACATATTATCTTTTCAGTCTCTCCCCACCTTTTGTTCCCTTTCTCAATTGTTCCCCCCCCCCCCTTTCACCAAAATGATAACATAGGCTGTCCAACGTGTACCCTGGGCACATGTGAATACACTTACTATGTTTGTAATGGTCCTGCCATTACCTTTGCTTTTTTAAAAGCAGGTACTGCAGACAGAGGTATTTTTAATACTTTATAGGCTCATGCATTAACAGAAAAATAAATTCTGCTCTATGCAGAAAACTGTGGCATGTTACTGGGATGTGTAGAATTTCTCCTATCTGCACACACATTTTAATGCTGCAGTAATTTACATGTCATTGGTTACTGCATCAGGAGTAATGTATTTTTTCAGCAAGGGCATTAGTAAACTGTGCACTGAAGCTTAGCACACAATTCTAATGCACAGCTTATTACTTTGACCCCACAAAGGCCACAATACGAGGTGTACTTGTGTGGGGGTGGGGGGGGGGGGGAGGGGAAGAAGGGGGTTATTAATGAGTGCTACAGTAGTGGCCAAAAAATTAAGGCAGAGTACAAAATATCAGAATTTTATTAGAAAAGTATGTGTGTTATTGTCACTTTCATGGTCAAAAGCTTTAAGAACCAAAAGATATATACTGTAGCTGGCAGCACATGTTCTGGCATGTGCTAAAAGGTGTGCTGGGACACACGTTGCCAGCTAGCATGGGGCCATGGAAGTTAGCACAGGGTGATTCCCAAGTGAACTGTGCAACCCACATTAGGATTGTGAGTGGGCAGGTTGGGGTGGCGAGTGGATGTGGTGTGCTCAGCGCAGTTAGCATCAGCAGTATGTGCCATCACCGCAACTAACAAACCCACGCTACTGCTAGGAGACTTCAACCTCAAGTCCACCAACACCAAAGATGCAGAAGCTTTCCTTCAAGAAATGACCTCACTTCAATTCACCCAAATAATTGATGCCCCAACGCACAGACACGGTTCTTCCCCAGACCTCATCTTCGCAACCAGCTACCTAACATCGAGAGGTCTAATATCAACACCCACCATCACCCCAGTTCCCTGGTCAGACCACTACATAATCAAGATAAAGTTGCGACTACAAAAAGACAAATCTAAACGAACACTCAGACAACTCACCCACACAAAGACGATTCAAGAACTTCGACAAGGACGCTTTCCTACAGGACACGATACAACTGACCACAGAAACAGATGACCTAGAGCAGTGGTTCTGAACCAGTCCTCCTTGAACCCCTAGGCCAGTCGGGTGTTCAGGATAGCCCTAATGAATATGCATGAGATATATATGCATTAGAGATATCCTGCCAACCTGACTGGTTTGTGACCCTCTAGGGCTGGATTTGGAGACCCCTGCCTTACACCTCTGTCATTTAAGATTGTGAGTGGGCAAGGTGCAGATCTCCAAGACATCTAAAAGGTTAGATAGAATTTGTCACATGCCTCTTTGCTTCTCACCACCACCAAAATATTGTCTATTGGACAACTTTTTGGTGGTGAGAATTGAGGAGGCAGTATATATCTTTTGGCTCTCAATTAGTTCACGCATCAATCATAAACATATTTAAGATCAAACAACATACCTCAGCCAACAGCTTGCACACCCTCATACAACCAGACACCTGCACACGCCCAAGAAGAAAAGGAACCTCCAACTGAGTTAACACCCCTAGAGACGTCAGAAAAAACACGCAAAGACACCACAGAAAGAGCACTCTCCCTGGCTGCCCCAACAATCTGGAACTCCCTCCCAGACGAGCTGAGATCGACGACGGACCTCAAAGACTTCCGCAAACAGCTGAAGACAATGCTGTTCATAGAACACTATGGACACGTCACTTGATCTAACTACCAGGAATTCCTAACATACCCCCCTCCGACCCCCTGATAAGAAAATGTATAAACGGCACACGATGAATCTCAATACCCAATGTATAGAATAATGTATTATAGCACATGCTGTACCACAGCGCACAATGTACATAGTTCAACTAATCAAACACACTATAACTTCTTACACACAAATCATGATATAGCTTTCACTGCATGAAATACACGTTCACTACTTTTGATTGTTTGCTGTGATACCGCCTTGATTGTAGGATAAGGCGGCATAGAAATACTGTTAAAATAAATCAGGTTCACACCGTGTGCTAACTGCATTACCTTGCATTCACTTAACTCCACCTACTGGAGGTGGCGTTAAGGGCATCCATGCTAATACAGTCTACTTTGAAGGAAGGGCACCACCTTAACTATTAGGGAAATGCTTTCCATACCTCCGACAGATAACACTGTGGTATTGCACCTGAATGTGCCATAGATGCAACATTTTAATAAGTGCCGAAACTAACATGCTATAGCACCCATTAGTAAAATGATACTAGGGGGGGGGGGGTTTGGTCAATCAACTAACATTTAATAAAAAAAAAAAAAAAAAAAAAAAAAAAAAAGAATATGTTAGTTCACGGACCAAAACAAGGCCAATTCTGATTTGGATACTTTTCTACCATCTAGCTACTATATGATTACTGTCAAAAAAGTTGGATCAGAAGAAATTTTTCTGGTTATCCTCCACTGGGCAAAAATAAGCTAAAATGAGTCAGCCGATTCCCTTAAAATAACAGAACCAAGTCAAGTCTAATAACTTAAAATCTGATTCTCTATCTGGGTAACAGCATGAGCCACACTATATTCATTCCAGGAGACAAACTAGTAGACTTGTCTTTCTCCTGTCACAAACTCTGCCCTAGTGGAATCCTTGTGAAGCATTTCATTGCTGAATCTCACAACTGTGGACCCAGGCACAGGAACAGCATAACAAGCAGAATTGTCTTAGAAAACCAGAAGAAAAATCACTGAGAAACCAAAAATGGCCCAGAAACACCCCCCCCCCCCAATCTTGAATAAAATCTTTACAAAGGAGGACAGCTGTGGTCAACATTTATTGGCACCCTTTGCATTTTAGATTTGTGTACAATATCTTGAGAAATAGTTGAAAATATTCCAACTGTATGTCAGCATAATATTTAAAAGTATGTTTAAAGGTACACAACAACAGATGCCTGTGCAACTTAGACATAGTAATTTCTGAAGAAAAAAAAATACGACCTGGACAGGATTAATGCACCTTCACTAACATTTGGTTGCACAACCCTTAGTAGTGATAACAGTTTCCAAACATTTCTTGTAGCCATCTATAAAATTTCACACATCTGTCTGCTGGTAGTTTCTCCCACTCTTCAACTGTGATTTCTTTCAGCTCATAAATGTTTCCAGGATTCCTTTTACTAATGGCAGATTTCAGCTTTCTAAAGAGCTTGATTGGAGTGAGATCTTGACTCAATGTTCGCCAGTTTAGAACAGTTGGTTTTTTCCTTTTTATCCATTATTTTGTACTTCGGATGTATGTTTTGGGTCATTGTCCTGCTGGATGACCCATGACCTTCAACTCAGACCTAGCTTTCTGACACTAAGTTGCATATTTTGCTCCAGAATACCTTGGTAGTCCTCTGACTTTATGATTCCTTTCAGGGCCGGATTTACCTTGAGTGAGGCCCTATGCCAACAAAAATTGTGGGCCCCCAGCAGGGGCGGCCCAAGGGGGGTGTGGGCCTCATTTGCATAAATATTTGCATAATGTTACCATATACTAACTTTTAGTAAACGTGCCTCTTAATGAGTGTATGGATAAAGAAAGACTAAAAGATTTCTACATTACTATAATCCAGTGCCAACTGCCAGACACATTAGGAACTACTACAAACACTGCCCATTTAGAACCCATAGCAAACCCGCCGTATCCTAACAGCACTACCAGGACTCACAAAGCACCATACTCTACCAATCAAAAGGCAACACTGCAAATATTAAACCAATACATTTCAGAGAACAACAATACATGACCTACTGGGGAAAGAGAACAAGTGGCAATGTCAAATAGGAATTATATAAACAGAACACCTCAGCTCAGTTACACATGCAGAACATAGACCATCACCAAACAAGTAATCATATTTTAGAAACAGGAAGACAATAATTAAACTGGGAATCCCAAAAGCCAAACTTGGAATGTACAACACTGTAGAAATAAAACTATACATTAATTTGCTCTTGTACTAAACAAAGCGCAGACGTTAATGATGCACATTTACCAGAGCTGACATATTCCAATTAATAAATTCAAAATAAAGAGATATTTTTCTACCTTTTGTGCATTTTTTTCAGCTGCAATTGCTCCAGCCACTTTCTTCTGGTTTCTTCATGTCTTCTGCTAACTCTCCATCGTCTGCTGTCCATTTGTCCTTTCTTCTCTCTTCTAGTTTTTTTCCATTCTCTCTCTACATCTGCTTTAACATACTAATCTTTCTCCTTTTGCTCTTTCCTCATTCCTATTTCATCCACTCAAATTTTACCCCTCCATCCTCAATCCCCACTTACTCTCCCAATACCCGGCCAATTGTAGATTTTTTTATCCCTCCCACACAAAATATTTTTCCCTTCTCCATTTTACTCTTCCAGCCCCATCCCATTCTAATCCTCCCCCAACATCAGCTCCCTTCTAGTTCCAGCCTCACCCAGCATCCATTCCCTTCTAGTCCCTGCATCAGCCCATTTCCAGTCCTAGCAACCCCCCAACCCAATACCAGTCCTAACCCCCCATCACCCCATTTTCAGTTTAAGCCCCCCCTATAACCCATTACCAGTCCTAACCCCCCATCAGCCCACTTCCAGTCCTAACCCCATCAACCCATTTCCAGTCAGCCCCCCATAGCCCATTGCCAGTCCTAACCCCCCCCCATCAGCCCATCAGCCCACAGCCCATTACCAGTCCTAACCCCATCAGCCCACCTCCAGTCTTAACCCCCCCCCAGCCAATTTCCAGTCCTAACCCCCCCATAGCCCATTACCAGACAGCCCCCATCAGCCCACAGCCCATTACCAGTCTTAACCCCCCCAAAGCCCATGACCAGTTCTAACCCCCCCAACAGCCCATTATCAGTCCTAACCCCATCAGCCCACCTCCAGTCTTAACCCCCCAGCCCATTTCCAGTCCTAGCCCCCCCATAGCCCATTACCAGACAGCCCCCATCAGCCCACAGCCCATTACCAGTCTAAACCCCCCAAAACCCATTACCAGTTCTAAACCCCCCCCAACAGCCCATTACCAGTCCTAACCCCATCAGCCCACCTCCAGTCTTAACCCCCCCAGCCCATTTCCAGTCCTAGCCCCCCCCCCATAGCCCATTACCAGACAGCCCCCATCAGCCCACAGCCCAATACCAGTCTTAACCCCCCCATAGCCCATTACCAGTTCTAACCCCCCCCCAACAGCCCAAAGCCCATTACCAGTCCTAACCTCATCAGCCCACCTCCAGCCTTAATCCCCCCAACCCATTTCCAGTCCCAGTCCCAGCCCATTTCCAGTCCCAGTCCCAACCCATTTCCAGCCCCAGTCCCAGCCCCCCCAATTACCAGTCCTACCCCCTCCCCCTCCCCCGGCCTAAAGTAAAATTTAATTTAAAAAAAAAACACCTGCTGGCTGCCGCCGCGGGGCCCCCTCTGCTGCCGCGGCAGCATGGACTGACCCGCGGGGGCCCCCTCTGTAAGCTCGGTCCCTCCCTCCGTGCCTCCGTGTCTCCCTCCGTGCAGGCTGTGAGAGACGCGAAGGCAGACTGTCTCCTTCGTGTCTCTGTTAAGCCCGCAGGGGCTGATGGGAAATTTCCCATCAGCCCCTGCGGGCTTAACAGAGACGGGAAGGCAGAAGGAGACAGTCTGCCTTCGCGTCTCTAACAGCCTGCACGGAGGGAGACACGGAGGGAGGGACCGAGCTTACAGAGGGGGCCCCCGCGGGTCAGTCCATGCTGCCGCGGCAGCAGAGGGGGCCCCGCGGCGGCAGCCAGCAGGTTTTTTTTTATTTTATTTAAAAAAAAAAAGCCTAACTAGTTCAATTTTTGTGGGCCCTTTGCAGCTGTGGGCCCTACGCCATGGCGTACATGGCGTATAGCTAAATCCGGCCCTGATTCCTTTAATATACAATTTAAGCATACAATCTGTAATCAGATTGTATGCTTAAATTGTGCTGTTCTCCTCTCTGTAATCAGTCTGTATGCTTAAATTGCACTGTACATCCTTCCTCTCAAGTTACCGCTGCTGATCGCTGGAAGTAGCAGTATACAAATTCATAATAAATAAATAATATGTTCCAGGCCTCAAGTTCCTGAGGCAGCAAAAACAGCCCCACAACATTATAGAACCTCCATCATATTTAACTGTAGGAAGAGTGTTATTTTCCTTATAAGCTTAATTTCTTTGTCTGTAAATGTATTGCTGGTCTGCCTTGCCAAAGAGCTCAAGTTCGGTTTCATCTGTCCACAGAGCATTTTCCTAGGACTGTGGTTTCTCAAGAGGGATTTGGGCAAAAATCAGACATGCCTTTTTATGTCTGTCTTTGAGCAGTGGGGTCCTCCTTAGCCTTCGCCCTTAAAGTCGTTCTTTGTTTAGTGTGCAGCGTATGGTGCGAGTTGAAATCACCACTCCAGGTTGCTCCAGGTTAGCCTTAAGCTCTTTGGATGTTGTACATGGTGTTTTTCAAACAATTCATACTAACCTTTGAAGACTTCTTGGACTAAATTTTCCTCTTCTCATCACATCCTGGGAAGTTCTTGATAGGTCCATCAGCAGAAAATGTCTTAACACTGCAAGCTGTAGACACAAATCTCAAGGTCTTTGGAAATGGTCTTGTACCCCTTTGAAGATTCCTGTTTGGTGATAATGGTTTTTCTGACAGTCTCAAGCAGCTCTCATCTTCACCATTATGAAAACAAAACAGTGAGTGAATGTGGCCATTTTAAACATTACAGCCATCATTCATTGGTTGATTCAGGTCATGCAAGTACTGAAAATTGATCACAGGTGCATCTAATTTTACTACAATGGGAATGTGGTTCTGTTCAACCTGATTTGAATTGTTTATAAGGGTACCAATAATCATGTTCTGACAATTTCCTTTTTTAACTGGTTTGTTTTATTTGATTCTTTTGTGTGTCAAATATGTGTCCATTTCACTAGCCACTTTTTTTTAAAAGGAGATATTGGGCATTAAGGGGTTGGTTGAACTGCAAGGGTGCCAATAATGTTGACCACAACCATATTGGGCTGAAAAACAAAAAAACACACAGTGTCTTGATTTAGAAGCACTATAGAAATGACAAATAATCTTAGTTAAAATAGTGTGTAACCATAACAAACTGCCCCCTAAATTTTGGTATAAGTTGGGCTGCCCTACCACAGCGCCCAGAGAAATATAATGGGCCCCACTGTAGATTATTTTAGGAGTAGCCTAGTGGTTAGAGCAACAGCCTGGTACCCAGATCATCAAGGGTTTGAGTCCCACTAGCATTCCTTGTGACCCCGAGCAAGTCACTTTACCCACCATTGCCTTGGAAGAAGAGCCTTGACAATCTACTTCTGGTGATACTTTGCCAAGAAAACCCAGAGACAGCTGGGTGGTCCAAGAGTCAGTACTTTATTTTAGTTCCAGCAACTGAATTGGTTCAAGCACCGCCCCCTTAATTTATTTAAGCTCAAAAAGGTAAGATTTGTAAAATTAGAAGCCTTAATTATACCTTGTAAAAATATTTCACACCAATAAAACACCCATGGTACAAAAACAGTAAAATGGTGTTTTTTCTATGTTAATATCATAAACAACTATTTCTCTTAATACCCATTCACCCTTCTCCTTGACTGCATTAGATACTCCATTCCCTTTAAGAGCCTCTTTTTTGCCTCTACGCCTCCTCGGCAGCAGAAAACTTATGCCATTTGGAAAGGGAGCTCGGCAATGACACTTGCACCCGTTTTTTGTACTCAAAATTTATAATCCCTAGGTGGCTGGTAAATAAACATCTAAATTTATAATTTGTATAGAAACACAAGGGTAGAAACACTAGGTATAATTAACATGCCTGGAACACTGCTTTTCACAAAGCTATGACATGCAGTACAAGCACATAAATTTATACCATTTTTTGAAACAGAAAGATCAGAAAAAAAAAGACACCACTTAGTTTTTAAATACAAAATGCATAAATGTTGTTGCTTAAAAAATAGAGAGGGTGAAACCCACAGTTAAACACTTTAGAGGAAATTTGGGCCTAACCATATACGTATATAAATAAGTAAGCTTCTCATATTTTCTGATGTTCTTTCATTAAACACCACGCTTGACATTCCCTTCACTTTTGGCCCACTTTTTTTTTTGCAAATACAGTAGATGCTAAAAAGGAGTTAGTTACCTGATCAGGCATTGCGCTTTGTTTTGAGCGAAGCGACTGAAGTTCCGGTAAATACCTAGAGAGCTGTTCCCAACTTCTTTTCTCACCAGCACCTTAAAACCAGACCGCATAGCACAGTTTCGGTTAGCAAGCAATAAAGAATGCCCCAGCCCGAAGAGCTTCTACACAATTCTAGCAAATCTCTTCACGTCTAGCAACATCATAGCTCTCCTGGCTACTGAAAGCGAATTCCCCCTCATCAAGCGGTAGCAAGATGAAACAGGCTCACGTTACCTGCGTCCCGCTGATTCGAATAAGAATACCTGCTTAGAAGAGACTACGTACCACTGTCCAGTACCACTACCCATGTGCGACTGAAAGAGCCGCACAGCATGCTGGGCAATGGGCTTCACATCTGCTTCAGCTGATTCGAGCAACCTGAGCTGCTGGTGGCAGACGAGTTTTACGATTTGTTTAGCTTCTCTTTTGATCTTGATTTAGCCTCGGGGGTTTTTTTGTTGTTCAAAAATACTTTGTTGTGTTTTGAATATATTTGTAATAACAGGTATGCCCTATGGTTCTACTTTTGCCTTCACTATCTTTCAGTTTTTCAAACGGGGCGCCTGCTTTATATATTATTATTTTTTGTAATAACTTGTGTAATTCCACCAGCTGTATTCAGGGCTTTACATTCACACATAGCAGAGTAAAGCCACATATAAGTAGATTTAGACCGCCCCTGCTTCTCCATGTTTACAGTCAAATCACAAAGGCAAAATCTGTGATGGTGGGGCAGGGTCAGCCCAACCATTAGGCAAACTTCTGATGGGTGGCAAAGAGCGTGGCTTTCAAAGCTGAACAATAGATTTTGACAGCTGGTGGGTGTGTGTGTAAAGCTTGAGGTTTGCCTAGGACCACTGTTCCCTCTAAGCTGTGCGTACTTTAGAAGTTGTGATTGTAATTACTAGAAATTTTCCGTTTCATTTAGTAATCGTCTATTTTCATTTAATTTGATTAAAATCAATGTGGTGTACATACTGTATTCTAACATGTACTCAAATTTTAAAGTATATAACTCCGAGTGTCATTGTAGCAGCAAAGCGCAGACAAACCAATGATACCAGGAGTCTATTCAGAAGGTCCAAATCATTTATTTGTGCACAAGTCTCGAACCAGTCAATTTCAAAATGGCTGAGCAAAGTTTTCAAGCATTACAACAACTTTTATAGACTTCTGTTCCATTCTAGGTATAGAAAAACATTTCATTGGTCCCGGTAACCTCCCGTACCTCCCGTACCCCTTCCATTGGTCCCGGTACTGATAAGTTTATCCAATTATGTCCCTCCAGTGGGCATGCCACCTGCATACCCCCCTTCTAGTCCCAATTACAATGGTCAGTTCATCAACTTGTTACTTTCACACTCTCAAGGCCATAGAACCAATTTGTGCATGCAGAGGAGCTAGGCTCTGCAACTCATCTGTCAGCACTCCCAATTATTTCTTTGCAGATGTACTTTTTCTTATCAGTAACTTTTAAACATGTCTTTCTGTATTTTTCCATCTTTCAGTTCTGCAGTTCTGCCTACCTAAGCTAATTCAATACTTCTACTGAGTTCTATCTTACAATAGCAGCATATTGGGGGATGTGCAATCCTATATGCCTCTCCACAGGCCTCATTTACAGGTCAAGCTAGCCATGCTGGCCTGCTTATGTCAGACACCGTGGGTCACAGGCCTGCACCTGCCACATTCCCCCCTTTGATTAATCTCACCCTATTACTTAATAAGGTGTGAGAATTAAATCACCTTTTGAAAAATCACATCATGATTGAAGGATTTCTACTAGGACTGGCTCTATATAGGGCCATTATTTTAGTGGCGGTCTTCCGCTCTACTGTGCTATCAATAGTGTTATGAATAGAACGCATACAACATGGGATTAAACATGGTAATAAAAAAATAACAACAACAAGGATTAGTACTAGAACAATGAAAGTTTTAAATCCTCCCACCCATGAAAAGAGGTTAGCAAACCAGTTAGGAAATTTCAATGAGTGCCAAGTCTGTACTGGCACATAAGCATGTCTTTGCATATCTTTAGCAATCTCTTCTACTACTTGACCTTTATCATCTATTTTCAAACAGCAATTGGTTAAATTCAGCTTACCACATACTCCTCCTTCAGCTGCTAGCAAATAATCAAGTGCTAAGCGGTTCTGATATATAGCAGTGCGCATTTGTGTACTTTGTCTAGCTAAAAGTGTAAGTGCATGACTAGTCTCATTAGTTATTATTTCAACTACTGCTTGTAAGCGAATAATACGATTAATCATATAGACTGGGGTCCGATAGCCCCACATACCATCATCATTCCAAGTGGCAGGCCCATAATACTCAATGATTCTTTCTGGTGGCCAATCATCACCTTGCCACTTCTCCCACTTGCCTATTTGTAAGGCCTCTCTCTTCTGTCTTAGTGCTCTTTTGTGTCGGTGGGTAGTGTATACTGGGTATCCTAATTGTTCTCCATGTTCAGTGTTTAAAAGAAAGAAAGAAGGTCTGATGGTTCCTAAGACACATGCTCCTCCCCAGTGTGGTGGGAGTTGTGCATACGCTCGGTTTCCACAGATCCAATATAGGCCAGGTGGGGCTTGCCAGGCTTGGATTTTGGCAACATTAGTCCATAATCCAGCAAGTTCAGGAAATCTGGCTAATGGGTTAGGAGGTTCAGGGTGTTTGATTCCTGACCACCATGCTGTCTTCTTGGTCGTGGCATTATAGTACTTTTGGCTAAGACAGACCAGCTGTCCTACCTTTTGGGTGAACTGGGGTCCAGTTCTGGCATAGCAAAGACGTCCAACGATTGAGTGTGCTAACACCCATTCACTGGTAGTCTTGTGTAATTCAGTCTGATTGTAAATCATAGAATAATTCAATTCTTGGGCTTCCCAAGGCCACTGATCTCCCATCTGGGTTCCGCCACAGAAATAACAATCTGTGATCTTAAGACTAGACACTACTGCTCCAGCTAATTCTAAAAATAGATTCTGTGAGGGATGAGGGATCTCAAACTTATTCACATGCATGGCTTCATAAAAAGTATTATGAATATGATATTTAGATGACTTGTGGGCTTGGGTATTCAATCTGATATACACAATGGTTCCTGGATCTATTGCCCCTCCAGCAATACGTAAACCAAACTTGTATCCTTGTTTCCATGCATGGGGATTGTGTATACGTAAGTGTAAGGGGTTGCAAGCATCTTTCTGACATTTATCATTTGTGGTTGGCTTAGTTAAAGTAGCCATTCGTTTATCTATTTTCTCATCAGTTACACCAGTATTCCAGGTAGCATAAAAAACACATCCCCAATACGGGCAATAGTAGTCTGCTGCTGATGCAGTACTATAGCCTGATCCCGTTTTACCTGTACACTTCCACCAATTTGTGGCACCTTCTGGACACATATACTTATGATCATTTCGATACGCTTTCTCCCATGTACCACAGGTGGAATGACTATCTCTATTAATGGCATTACATGCATCGAAATTCAAAACAGCAGGTTTAGTAATGTCTTTAAGTGGTGGTGTAGCAGCTAGTATAGGTCCATCTGCATCCTTCCATCTTATTTCCAACGTGTAATAGGATGGATTCTGATGCGGATTATAGCATGCTTTAATTTTGCCATGAGTGCAAACATTCAGTTCAGTGGTGTTATAGATACACCTAGTCACTGTTCCCTTGCAGGTATAGTAAGAATGATAAAGCAAAGTCTGAGTTACTTTCAGTCCAGTTCGTGTAGAAGTAATGCAAGCAGTGCATGGAGGTAAAGCATAAGTCTGTTCAAAACCTCCATAGAAGGCAACCAAAGCAAAGCAAAAGTAAAGATGCATGTTGATTGGAGTTCTTCTGAATCCTCAGCTTGCTGATCTTGATCACGACGGTCTTTTATTCTTCGCCCCGTTTGCTAATGAAGCAATTTAACGGGTGCTGAGTGTTGATTGAAGATCCTCAAGTTGTCCATCACACCTCAACCAACTTAGCAATTCAGTTGGTTTCTGAAGTATGGTTCAATATAGTATCAAAGTAGTGCGCAAAATCGCACGCAGATTGGGTTCGTTGAAACAAAACTGTTGCTGCATGGAAAACAGCAATCCTCTTCGAAAGACTTGGCTACTGCAAAGCACTTGTGATGAAGTGTCTAAGCTGCTGGTTGCCGTCTCAGAGTAACTCGCAAGGGTGCATCAAGATGCTGTTCTGCTGTCCACTGCTCAGGTTCAGGATCAGCGGCGGGCTTGACTCTGCTGTGGTGGATCCAGGCGTCGATCTCGGCTACCTTTACTGCAGTTGGGGTAGACAGGATGACGGTGTACGGTCCCTTCCAATGGGGTTCCAACGGTGTCTTCTTCCAATCTTTGATCCACACCGAGGTACCAGGCTGATAGGGATGCAAGGGTTCCGTCAAGTTGATAGGCAACTGGTCTTGGATCCACGTATGGAGAGTCTGCAGAACAAAACTAAGAGCTAGGAGTTCTTGCCTGGTTATTTCTGAACCAATTTGGGCTAGACTTCCTTTAATTCCCTGCACTATTGGCGGGGGTTTACCATACAAAACTTCAAAAGGGGAAAATCCTGTTGACTTTACAGGAGCTGAGCGTATTCTGAGTAAAGCTATTGGGAGCACTTGGGGCCACTTCAAGTGTGTCTCCTGACAAAGCTTGGACATTTGGGCTTTCAAGGTACGATTCATTCGCTCAACTTTCCCTGAACTCTGGGGTCTGTATGCAGTGTGGAGTTTCCATTGTATCTGCAAGGCTTTTGCTAACTGCTGAGTAACTTGGGAGACAAATGAGGGTCCATTGTCTGACCCTATTACTGCTGGGATTCCAAATCTAGGGACAATCTCTCTCATTAAGACTTTGGTAACTTCTCGGGCTTTCTCAGTTCTGGTTGGGAAGGCTTCTACCCACCCAGAGAAAGTACAGACTAACACTAATAGGTAATGGTATCCATTGGCTCTTGGCATTTCGGTAAAATCAACTTGGAGGTTGTGCATGGGGGTCACACCTCCTGACTGAACCCGGGGTGCTGTTATAAGGCCTTGCTTGGCATTATTCTTGGCACAAGTTTGACATTGTCGTGCTACTGAAGCTGATATGGTTGTCAATAGTGGGATGTAAAAATGTGGTCTGAGTGCTTTTTCCATAGCACTTTTGCCAAAATGGGTGGCTTCATGGAAAGCTTTGACAAACGATGGTCCTAACAGTTCAGGGATTACTACTCGTCCAGGGGGTTGACTGCCCTCTTCTGGTGGCAGCTCAATCCATCCATCTTTCAGTACTCCATCTTCTTTGTTACAGTAGTAATCCAATTCTTTGGTGGTATATCGTGGTGTCCATAAATTCAAAGGTACTGGAAACAATGCTGCTTGCATTGGTATAGCTTGTGGGGCAATCTGTCCTGTCATAGCTGCTTGTCGTGCTGAAGCATCTGCAAATCTATTTCCTCGGGCAACTTCTCCTTTTCCTGCTTGATGTCCTCGACAATGCATGACAGCTACACGTGTTGGGGCCCAAACTGCATCAAGTAACATCAATATCTCGGGACCATATTTGACTGATTTTCCTCCGGACGTGATGAGTCCTCTTTCTTTATAGAGAGCTCCATGGGCATGCAGAGTGGTGAAGGCATATTTGGAATCTGTATATACATTTAGCACAAGTTTTTCTCCTAACAATAATGCTCTGGTGAGTGCTATTAATTCGGCTTTCTGAGCTGATGTGCCTGAGGCTAGAGCTGATGATTCAACCACTTCGTGTTGAGTGACGACTGCATATCCAGCACAGCGTCGTCCATCGAGGATGAGACTGCTCCCATCAACATAATAGATTTGGTCAGGATTGTCTATGGGCACATCTGTCAAGTCGGGTCGACTGGAGAACACAGTTTCCATGACTTCGATACAGTCATGTTCTGGGAGTTCTTCACTGATGGGTATCAAGGTGGCTGGATTCAAGGCATGGCTCACTTCTAGTTGTATCTGTGGGTTTTCACATAACATGCTCTGGTACTTCAACATTCGGGAATTGGTGAGCCAATAATTTGCTTTCTGTTCCATAAGGGCAAGGACTGCATGTGGCACAGTGACTCGTATGTTCTGTCCTAGTGTGAGCTTGTCTGCTTCGCTCACTAGTAGTGCTGTAGCTGCAACGGCTCTCAAGCATGGTGGCCATCCTTTGGCCACGGGGTCCAATTGTTTCGATAGGTATGCTACAGGTCGCTCCCAATTTCCCAATTTCTGAGTCAGCATGCCTAAGGCATTTCCCTGTGCTTCATGTACAAACAAGTGGAAAGGCTTGTGGACATCTGGTAGTCCAAGTGCGGGTGATGACATCAATTCTTCCTTTAACGTCTTGAAGGCTGTATCCTGCTCAAGTCCCCACTCCAGTGGCGACTTTTCTTCTCCTTTTGTGGCTTCATACAGTGGTTTGGCAATTTGGGCAAAGTTGGGTATCCAGATTCGGCAATATCCTGCCGCTCCCAGAAAGGCTCTGACTTGCTTTCTGGTTGTTGGAGTTGGAATTCTACATACTGCTTCTTTTCTTTCTCTGCCTAATCTTCGGCTTCCTTGGGTTATACGAAAACCCAAGTATTTCACTTCTTTTTGACATAGCTGTGCTTTGGCTCTGGAAACTTTGTATCCAGCTTCATCTAGTAGCTGCAAGAGGTCTTTGGTGGCTAGTATACATTCACTCTCTGATATGGCAGCTATCAGCAGATCATCTACGTATTGGAGAAGCACTCTCTTCCCCGGGGCCACTGGATAACTTGAAAGGTCTTGATTTAGTGCAGCACTAAAGATGGTAGGCGAATTCTTGAATCCTTGGGGTAATCTTGTCCAGGTGAGTTGGCCCCCTCTTCCAGAGATGGGGTCCTGCCATTCAAATGCAAACAATATTTGACTTACAGGGGCTAATCTTATGTAAAAGAATGCATCTTTTAAATCCAGTACGGTGAAATGGGTAGCTTCAGCAGGTATCAGTCCTAGAAGAGTGTAAGGATTGGGCACAACTGGATGTATAGTTTCAACTGCATCATTTACTCTTCTTAAGTCTTGTACTGGGCGGTAATCATCCGTCCCAGTTTTCTTTACTGGCAAAAGTGGAGTGTTCCATGGGGATTGACATACTTTTAGTAGGCCATACTCGAGCAATCTCTGTAGGTGGCGATGAATGCCTTCAATTGCGGTTCTTGGGAGTGGGTACTGTTTGACGTGCACTGGTGTAGCACTAGGTTTGAGAGTTACAATTACTGGAGCTATATGCTTGGCTAGGCCTGGAGGACTGCCTTCTGCCCATACTCCAGGTGGGGCATCAATACTTTTCAAAGTTTGTTCAAAATAGGTATCTTGGACCGAATCATCAATGTAGTATCTCCATTCTTCTTCTCGGGGAACTGTCAGCAGCATCATTCCTGCTGGTTTGGCTTGGGGATTTACTGTCATTTGCATTTCTCCTTGTTCAGAGAAAGATATTTGTGCTTGAAGCTTGGCTAACATATCTCGTCCCAGTAGTGGCACTGGACATTCGGGCATGTAAAGGAATTGATGAGTGATTTGCTGTCCTCCTAGACTGCATATTCGATTTTGAAGAAAAGACTTTGTAGCTTTGGCACCAGTTGCTCCTATAATGGTGACTGCTTTTGTAGAAAATGGGGCTATCTTTTTGTCTACTACTGAATGTTGTGCTCCAGTATCAACCATAAAGTCCATAATTTGGTCTCCTATTTGTATTCCGACCATAGGCTCCTGGAGACCTAAAGCAAACTGGGAGCCCGGTCTGTCCTAATCCACGTCATTCTCATCATGGGCTGGTGTGGCCAATGCTTGAATGGCTCCTCCTCTCTCTCGCTGGAATTGTTCTCGATTGGCTCCTCCTCGGCTTCGGGGATAGCCTCGTCTTTCTTCTCGCCACTGATGATCGTTGTCATCATCTTGCTGGGCGTCTGCAAGTTGCGGGCATGTATCTCTCCAATGTCCTTCCTCTCTGCAGTAGGCGCATTGGTTCACGCCTAGTCTCTGGGTCCGGCCTCCGCCTTGACCCCGCCCTCTTCCTCGGCTCTTTCGACTAGGGACACCTCCCCTTTTCTGTTCAACTATGGCCGCAGCCAAAAAATCAGCTTTCTTCTTCATCTTTCTATCACATTCTCTCTGTCTTTCATTATCACGATTCACATACACTTTATGAGCGACTTCCAGTAACTGTGTTGCATTCATGCCCACAAACCCTTCTAATTTTATTTATTTATTTTATTTATTTAAACGGACTTGGTATACCGCTTTATCATGAAATCAAAGCGGTTGGCACAGCAAACAATCAATGAAGGGTGTGGTTGTCATTAGCATGCAGTGCGAGAAATGATACAGTGTGCTGCGTGAGTGCGTGTGGAAGATTTTGATGTGAGCTATATACAGTGTGCGCTTAAGGTACATATTTACAGATACATATTTACATGGATGGCTTTGCTATCTTAGGAGTCATTCTGTGAGGTCCTTGAAGTAGTCTGTGAATAGTTCAGTTTTAAGCAGTTTTCTGAATTCTTTGGTGTTGTTTGTTGCTCTGAGGTGGTCGGGGAGAGAGTTCCACATGGCGGGGGCTGCTAGGGTGAACGCTCGTTTTGATGTGGATTGTTTTGTTCTGGTGAAGTCCTTTGGGGTTCTGATGTTGTTCGATGTTCCCTTTCTTCTTGGTCTTTTGCTGTTGTCAGTTGTTATGAATTGTTGTAGGCTGTCTGCAGATAGGTTGTTCATTATTTTGAAAGTGGTTAGGAGAACTTTGTAGCGGACTCGAGAGCTGATTGGGAGCCAGTGAAGGTGGTATAGTATGGGGGTGATGTGTTCGTGGGTTGAGCTGTCTGTTATGAGTCGTGTGGCTGTGTTTTGTGCTAGTTGAAGTGGTTGGGTTGATTTCTTTGGTAGTCCTAGGTAGATGTGGTTGCAATAGTCTAGTGTGGGTGTGATGATGGCTTGGCATACTGTTCGAAAATGCTCGGGAGCAAGGATGGGTTTGAGTTGTCTGATTGTCCTCATCTTGACGTAGGCGCTTCTGGTGGTCTTCGCAATGTGGGATTGTAGGTTGAGCTCCCTGTCAAGTGTTATTCCCAGGTATTTTATCTCTTGTCTTATTGGTATGATGGCATTGTTCAGGTTGATGGAGGGCGTGGGTGTGAAAGCTTGGTCTCTTGTTATGATCAGAGCTTCGGTTTTGTTATAGTTTATTGCTAGGTTGTTTTTTTGCAGCCAGGTTGACATTTCTTTGAAGCAGTTGGCTATGTTGTTGTAGTCTGGTTTAGTTAGGTTGATTGGTGTGAATATCATTATATCGTCAGCATATATGGTGTATTGAATATTGAAGCTTCTGATGATTGTGCTGATGGGCTGAATGTAAAGGTTGAAAAGCAGGGCGGAGAGGGATGAGCCTTGTGGGCTGTGTGACGTTGATGGGTTGAGAGGTCTTTGATCCACATCTGACCTGGAGCTGTCTGTTCTTCAGGTAGGATGTAAACCATCTCAGGGTGGTGTCATGTAGGCCCGCTTCTTCAAGTCTTGTTAGTAGCGTTGAGTGGCATACGGTGTCGAATGCTGCGGAAATGTCCAGGAATATCATGAGTACGCCCATTCTGGTGTTGTCAATTGTTCTTAACAGGCTGTCGAACAGTTGTGTCAGTAGAGTTTCCACCCCGTGATTGGGTCTGAATCCGTGTTGGTTTGGGTCGAGGGGGTGGTGTATGTCGAGATGTTGTTGTAGTTGTTGCTGGACTACTTTCTCTATGATTTTAGCCAGGAAAGGGATGCTTGAGATGGGTCTGTAGGCTGCGGGGTCTGTTTTCGGTAGGGTGGTTTTCTTTGGGATGGGACGTACCGTTGCTAGTTTTAATGCATTTGGCATTATTCCTTCTGCGAGGGAGCTTTGTAAGATCTTCCGTATTGTTTGGGTCAGTTCTACCTTTGATGCTTTGATCCATGATACTGGGCAGGGGTCGGTGGGGGCGGTGCTGGTGTTGAGGTTGGTGATGATCTTCGCTAGTTGTTCCTTTGATGGGATGTTGAAAGAGCCCCAGCTCTGTTCTATTGAGGAGGTCTCGTTTGTAGTGGTCTTGTTGCTGCTTTTGGGTGGTGCGGTGAATTTGATGGTAAGGTGGTCTGCGTAGGTCTGTGGATCTATTTGTTGGTCATTTCTGTTAAAGGGTTCCTTGGTGAGCTTCTTTACTACCTCGTAGAGTTCACGGGGTTTGTTGGTGGATTGTAGGATGAGGTTTGTGTGGTATTGTTTTTTCTGGTTGTTGATGAGGTTGTTGTAGCTGTTTTGTTTCGCCTGGAATTGCTTTTGTAGGTGGGTTGATTTGTTGCGTCTCCATCGTCGTTCCAGTTGTCTCAGTTCTCTTTTTGCTGTGCGTATTTCATTGGAGTACCATGGTGTGTGGTTGGGTTTTGTGGCTCCTGCCTTGCGTGTTTTGTGTTGGGGAGGTTTGGCAGCTGAAGATATGATGTCATTCCATTCGGAGATTTGCTCTTCGATGTCTGTCGTCTTGGAGATGAGGAGGGGTAGTGTGTCTTTCGTGAATTGGTCCTTGTTGAAGGATTTAAATCTTCTGGTTGGAGGTGGGTTCTCGATTGGTTCCCTTGTGGTTTTTACTTGTAGTTGGATCTGTATTAGATAGTGGTCTGACCAGGGTACTGGAGTGATGTGGGGTCCTGTGATGATGTTTTTATCCTTTAGGTTGTTTGGGGTGAAGATGAGGTCGGGGGAGTGCCCGAGTCTGTGTGTTGGGGCGTTGATCATTTGGGTGAACTGGAGGGAGTCCATGGCGTT
Organism: Ichthyophis bannanicus; assembly: GCA_033557465.1. Taxonomy (NCBI): domain Eukaryota; kingdom Metazoa; phylum Chordata; class Amphibia; order Gymnophiona; family Ichthyophiidae; genus Ichthyophis; species Ichthyophis bannanicus. The sequence continues at coordinate 285,813,001 of CM066036.1, forward strand.
CAGGAAGGCTTCTGCTTCACCTCTGCTGGTAGATCTTAGGTTGAAGTCTCCGAGTACTATGAGTTGTTTGTGAAGGTTGTTGACTGAGCATATTGCCTCTAGGATTGCAGATGTTTCTTCTGAGGGGGAGTTTGGTGCTCTGTAGGAGAGGCATATGGCTAGGTTTGCGTTTTCAATGATGATCGTATTGCAGTGGGTTGTGTTCTTTGTGAGCTTGGTTCTCATCTTTAGGTTGGTCTTTGCGATGATTAGGGCTCCACCTCCTCTTCTATGTGTGCGAGGGCAGTTGAAGGCTGTGTATGTGTCTGGGACTAGTTGGTTGAGTAGCACGTTGTCGGTTGGTGAGAGCCAGGTCTCCGTAATGCATATTATGTCCGGTTGCTGGTCTTTCAGGTGGTCTGCGATGGTGTTTATTTTGTTTCGTATTGACCTTGCATTGATGAGGTCTATGGTGATGCATGTGGTTTGGTTTGAGTGGGTGAGCGTGTGGGTGTAGGTGTTGATCTTGCTCTTGGTCTTTTTGTTGTGTTTTGTAGTTTTGTGTGAGTTGCGGTCCTGTTTGAGCTCCTGGTGGGGTATATATGAAATGGTGGGTTGGGATAGGATCCAGAATGTGTTGGTGGGGTTGCATGGTGTGTTTGTGGGTTGTGGGATGAGCTGTGTTGCCAGGAGTAGCAATGGTAGGTAAAGGGATCCAACCATTTTGAGTTACCTTTTTGTTGCCGTTGAAGTTGATTCTCTTTGCTGTTGGGGTTTCTGCGTTTCAGGCTGGAGTGATTCTTGTTGACGTGGGTTATCTGTGTCTTTTCTGGGTCTGCTTTTTGGAGTAGCCTTTCTTTTATTTGTGCTCGCCTTTGTGCCTCGCCTAAGGGCCACGCCAAAGGGCCCTCTGGCGAGGCCCTCAGGCGCGGGCCCGCCAGGCGCGGGCGTGCCCTGTTGGGACGCCGCTTTTATGGCCCCTGCTGTGCTGCTTGCGGTGCTCCCACTGCCTCGATTGGGCAGGAGCTTCTGAGCGGGAGGGCTTCCCGCTCAGGCGCTCTACCCCGATCGGGGGAGCTTCGGAGCGCTGCGGGCTGGAGAGTGCGGTGGAAAGCGGCTCCCTTTGTGTTGGGACGCCGCTTTTATGGCCCCTGCTGTGCTGCTTGCGGTGCTCCCACTGCCTCGATTGGGCAGGAGCTTCTGAGCGGGAGGGCTTCCCGCTCAGGCGCTCTACCCCGATCGGGGGAGCTTCGGAGCGCTGCGGGCTGGAGAGTGCGGTGGAAAGCGGCTCCCTTTGTGTTGGGACACCGCTTTTATGGCCCCTGCTGTGCTGCTTGCGGTGCTCCCACTGCCTCGATTGGGCAGGAGCTTCTGAGCGGGAGGGCTTCCCGCTCAGGCGCTCTACCCCGATCGGGGGAGCTTCGGAGCGCTGCGGGCTGGAGAGTGCGGTGGAAAGCGGCTCCCTTTGTGTTGGGACGCCGCTTTTATGGCCCCTGCTGTGCTGCTTGCGGTGCTCCCACTGCCTCGATTGGGCAGGAGCTTCTGAGCGGGAGGGCTTCCCGCTCAGGCGCTCTACCCCGATCGGGGGAGCTTCGGAGCGCTGCGGGCTGGAGAGTGCGGTGGAAATTTCTGTAATTTACGTCTAATGTCTGGTTGAGACTGGTTTACAAAAGCAGAATTCACCATACATAAACTTCCTGGTGCCTCGGGATCATAGGGAGTATACATTCTGTATGCTTCAGTTAATCTTTCATAAAAATCGGCTGGGCTCTCATCTATACCTTGGATAACTCCTGCAACTTTGGAAAGGTTCATAGCTTTTTGGCCCCCCCTTTTCAGGCCTTGTAAAAAGCCTTGGCGAAAACGGGCTAGGGCTGTGGATCCTTCATCTGTATTTGGATCCCATTGGGGGTCTTCATTCGGGAATTCTCTCTGAGCTGCTTCCCGACGGTCTATTATATTCTGCCCCTGCCTTGGAGCTACAGGGTTATCTGCCATCCATTCAATAGCTGCTTTTCTAATTCTTGCTCGTTCTTCTGTCGTGAATAGGGTAGTCAGGAGCTGGCGACAATCTGGCCAAGTGGGTTGGTGAGTTTCCATAATAGTAGTTACTAATTCTGTCAGCTCCTGGGGCTTACTAGTATAGGAGGCATAATGCGACCTCCAATTTAACAAATCAGTTGTAGAGAAAGGGATATACACATAAGTTAGGGGTCCCGCTACCACCTCATCATTATCATTCTTTACGGGCACTCCCGGGACTTGCCGTAAGGGAAACATTTTGGCTGCCGTAGGTGTCTTTTGGGATCTAAGGGTTATTGTTGTAATTGTCTTTGAAGGGGTCACTTTCTTTTTCCCAACAGGTTTCACTTTGGGTATATCTTTTACTGGTGTGCTAGTGCTAGCAATCGCTTGTACACTATCCTCCTCGTCTGGGGCATTCTCTTTTTCTCCTTCTTCTACCTCCGCTTCTGGCTCACTTTTTAAGTCCTCCTCTTCTCTTTCAGCTAATTCTTCCTCTCCCTCTCCTCCGGGAGGTGGGTCAGGGGTTGGGTCCCGCTCCGGCCGTCTCTGAGGTTCTGGGGCAGGACGCCGGGCTACTCTTATCGGACCTGGGGTTCGGGGCTGCCTAAGAATTATTTCTGGGGAATCAGGATCTACCAGGATGGGCTTCTTTCTGGATTTCTTATCCTGCTCTTTCATTTTAGGCTGTTCCGTTTTCTGTCTAGAATCTGTTTTCGCTAACATTATTCTGCACTGTTCCTCATAACAGCGCTGCGCCCAAGGGGGCGGATCCTCACAAATACTTAACCAGGAATCTATATAGGGGTACTGATCGGGGTGCGCTATCCGCACTCTACGGTGTGCTGACTGAATAATCTCTACATTGAACGTTCCCTCTCGGGGCCAGATGGGGTCTAGATCGGGCCACTCCCTAGTACACAAAATCTGCAAACGGGCTGCTGTCATTTTAATACCATAATCTCCTGAATATCCCTCTTTAAAATGTGCGATCATACATTCTAATGGAGTGTTTCTAGTAGACCCCGCCCCTCCCATTTCGATGTGTGCGCGCAACAACAGACAGAAGGGAAAAGGAGGGCGGACCGTGGGTAAGGGGTCCTCACGGTCCTGGAAACGTATAAGGAATACAAATAACAAGACAAGACGACAATCGCTTCCCCCTTTTCGCGACCTGAACGCGGTCCGCCCGGTCAGGAAATGCGCTACTCAGGGGTCCACCTTCACTTGGTCCGTGCTGCCAGACCTCTCATTCACACTTCGTTCACACAATCATGCTAGCAACGTATCCCAGAATGCATTCGTTTCTATCTATTCTGACTAGTCTTTTTCCCAATTACAAAAAGGATGGGGGTTTCACCCGGCGAATTCCCATGCGGGGTTACTCGGCCCTTCCTTGAGAGGTGATCATGCTCTCTTACCAATTCCCAATATCTCGAGATTACAAATTCCAAAGTTCCAAGTTCCAATGGCAGTACTGCGCTTTCTATTTCTGTCTAGACCCAAAATCAAAACTATACTCACCGGATCCGGTCCTCAAACTTCCCAAGCAGGCGCATGAGTTGGACCTTGGACTCCCCTCACTCGGGTTCGAGGCGTTGGTTCCAACCGGGCCCGGCACCCGCCGAGGTCCGACCAGCTCCCTCCGATACAAGGGACCGGTGGCGCCAGGGAGCAGCCCTCGTCGGAAGGGCGCGATCCCGGCAGGACCAAGCCTATAGAGGCGGAAAGTCGTGGTATATTGCCCTATATACACTTTGATTCCACAACTTCCCGGCCAACGCACCAAGAATATGTAGCAGCAAAGCGCAGACAAACCAATGATACCAGGAGTCTGTTCAGAAGGTCCAAATCATTTATTTGTGCACAAGTCTCGAACCAGTCAATTTCAAAATGGCTGAGCAAAGTTTTCAAGCATTACAACAACTTTTATAGACTTCTGTTCCATTCTAGGTATAGAAAAACATTTCATTGGTCCCGGTAACCTCCCGTACCTCCCGTACCCCTTCCATTGGTCCCGGTACTGATAAGTTTATCCAATTATGTCCCTCCAGTGGGCATGCCACCTGCATACCCCCCTTCTAGTCCCAATTACAATGGTCAGTTCATCAACTTGTTACTTTCACACTCTCAAGGCCATAGAACCAATTTGTGCATGCAGAGGAGCTAGGCTCTGCAACTCATCTGTCAGCACTCCCAATTATTTCTTTGCAGATGTACTTTTTCTTATCAGTAACTTTTAAACATGTCTTTCTGTATTTTTCCATCTTTCAGTTCTGCAGTTCTGCCTACCTAAGCTAATTCAATACTTCTACTGAGTTCTATCTTACAATAGCAGCATATTGGGGGATGTGCAATCCTATATGCCTCTCCACAGGCCTCATTTACAGGTCAAGCTAGCCATGCTGGCCTGCTTATGTCAGACACCGTGGGTCACAGGCCTGCACCTGCCACATCATTATGTGGCGCACAAAAATGTAACCTTCCTTCAAAAGCTGCACAGCTGATATTTTATGTGCACACAGCCTACAGAAAATTAGAGGGAACATTGCCTAGGACCCAGGTAATCCACTGCTTGTGCTTGCCCCAATACAAGCATTATGGAACATGTGTGTCTTTTGGGGAAACTGCTAGGTACTTGTAATCTGGATTGACTACTGTTTGAGACAGGATACTGGGCTTGATAGACCTTAATCTGACCCAGTATGTCATTTCTTATGTTAGGATAACACCTTGAACCAATTCTGGGGCCAGCCCTGAGTGGAGGCTAGTCTTTGAGTTAAAACAGGGTTAGAGGAGGAAAGGGGATGGTTGGCAGAGCCCAAAGTACTGGTCCAGCACATGCTTTATTGTTCCTGACATGCCCCTCTGGTAGATCAAGGGCATCGTTGCTAATGTTCAGTCCTTTGTCTCTATTGAAGTTTTGTGGGTTTCTGCTATCTCTAACGTGTTTTTGATCCTCCTTGGCCACCAGCATTCTTTTTCCAGGATTATTATTATCATCAAATTTGATTGTTTCCATTGCATGGAGGACTATAGCAGATTTTTCTGTGTTGCAGAGTTTATAATGTCTTTTGTGCTCTTGCAGCCTTTCTTCTATGGTACGGCCAGTTTTGCCTATATATGATTGGCTGCAGCTGCATGGAATTTCATAGACTACAGCAGTTTGGAGCAGGGGATGTAATCCTTCACTTGTGTGAGTGAGGATGCCAGCTTCTGTGGTGCGCTATATGCTTTTTCAATATTATTCCTTTTAAGAAGACATAGAGGAGCACTGGATTGTTATGCAGTAGTTGTTTGGTAGTTACTAATCATGAAACTTCAGTGGAGATAAAGGACTGAACATTAACAAATCATGGGAACTCCTCTTTCAAAGAAGGTTTAGTGCTACAAAGTCTAGTGCTGGAGACAAAAGATTTTTTTTTTCACCTTCCAGAATCTGAGATTCAAATTCCCTCCCTCCAGGATTCCTACTTGCACGTTTCCTGCTCTTTCTCCAATAAACCTTCCTGCCAAACTTCAAAACTTCCGCCTTTCTCCAATGAACTTTCCCTCCAAAACTGCAAAGATCATGATATTAGCAGCGGAAGCCTAAAAGAATACAAGTTCCCTGTCCTCAGTGGGTTTACAATCTGATGAGCTAATGCACTAAAGTGTGCTATGCAGAAAGAAGTTTTGTGCACAAGCTAACTGTGCACAAAGCCTTGAGCAGACAGTAGTACACAGTGTATTTAAATAATTGGCAATGAAGCAATTAGCTATTCAGGGTAAATGCAGAGAAGTGAACAGAAGATCAGAAAGCTGGGCTCCACACTGGGATTTTAACACAGGGTCTGAAGAGGCATAAAGGATGTAATTTCAGTTTCTTCAATGTAAACTGCACTGATGCAGAATAGCGCGGTATATAAGAGAATGTAAATAAAATAAATAAATAATAAAATAATTAGCTCTTTTGTCTGCAGTCAGTGCTGCAGGAGCTGAGGAGGAGGAATTATGGCATAATGTTATGCACATTTGCTGGAATGCTATCTGGCGCATAAACTGCAATATTACTTTGGTTCAGACTAATATTAGTGTTTCTGAACACTGATATTATTTGGTGCAGAATTACACTGCTGTTTATGTACCAGATAGCATTTAGTGTGTGCACACAAGTGCCAACCAGTTTTTTTGTGTGCGCAAAATATAAGTGCTGCTAGCGCAGATCTGCATGCATATGTCTGGCATGCTCTCTTTGTTTAGCACAGACCTTTTATGCATAGCTTATTTGCATGCTGTTTGCTTATAGCAATGGGCAACAAACTAAACCTTTCTATTAAGAAGCTATGGGCTGAGCTTTAGCAGATGGCTCTAATGCAAGGTTTCTGCAGCAGCCTATAAGTTTGTACTTGAGGCAATGGAGGATTAGGTGATTTATCCAAGATCACAAGAAGCAGCAGTGAGATTTGAACCCTGGTTTTCAGCCCATTGCTCTAACCTCTAGGCTACTCCTCTATGGTTAAATCCTCTTCTTCTTCCTTCTACTCTGGCCCACTCCATACTGTAAGTGTATAAGCACAGACACTCCTATCACTACTACTACGTATCATTTATATAGCGCTATAGGGCATACACAGCACTGTACATGTAAGAAACAGTCCCTGCTCCTAGGAACTTAGGGGCATGTTTACTAAAACCCCGCTAATGTGCGGGCCGCGCTAGTGTGCGGGTGCCATATAAGGAGTGGACGTTTCTTTGTGAAAAAGAAAAAACGTGATTTACATATGCGCTAAGGTGCGCGGCGCCCATGTGCGCCCCGCACATTAGTGCATGAGAAATCTGCGCTGGAGGCATAAGTGGCGCGCTGATGTGCAAGCAGAAGAGCAGAGCCACAGCACAATGATTAAGACACTGACCAATGGTGCAGGGATCAGGGGTTCAATCCCCCACAGTGCCCAATGAAGATGGTTTGCTGAGGCATTACTTTAGGAGCCAGTTTAATATTGGGCAGCATAAGGCGGGGCACTGATGGGCATAAGGCAGAGTGCGATTGCTTTAGGAGGCATTTTAATATTGGGAGGCATAAGGCGGTGCGCTGATGCACAAACACAGGACCAGAACCACATCACAATGGTTAAGACACTGACCAATGGTGCAGGCATCAGGGGCTCAATCCCCCACAGTGCCCAATGAAGACAGCTGGCTGAGGCATTACATATTATGGGGATGATTGCTTTAGGAGGCATTTTATTTTTATTTTAATTATCACTACTAGCAAACGCACTCTCAAAGCGTGTTAATATAAGGTGCACCATAAGGCACATTTTAAAGTGCACTGTCCGCCAAGGCACCCTAGAATGTTGCTTATAGGGCGCTTTATAGGGTGCCGTATGAGGTACCGCAAGGTCAGAGTACTGTTTTTGATGGCAGCACTGTGCAGTGTAAGGAATGAAAAGCATACATAAGTGCACTGACATGCAAGTAGAAACAGCAGCAGTGGCGCACAATGGTTAAAACACTGACAGCTGATACAGGGGTCATGAGTTTGCTCCCCAGGGTGCCTAATATGTAAGGATGGCTGAGGCATCAGCTTTGCAATATACATTTTGTTTCCTGCAGCACTTTATTTTTATTTTAGTAATTGCTGCCAGCAAACATGCCCTCATGTGCCGTAATTGAAAATGCCGTATAAGGCACCCTATAAGGCACTCCATAGGGCACATTATAAAGTGCACTGTCCGCCACAGCACCCTAAAATGTCCCCTATAGGGCACCCTATAAGTTGCGTCACAGGATAATGTATAGTGCACCTTATATGGACGGGAACCATAAGGTGCCCTATAGGGCGCCCTATAAAGTGCCCTCAGAGGCACCTTATGGAGCGTAGACCCTTCCAAAAAACATTTCTTTTTTTTGGAGCTTTCCTGGGAGTGTTTTTTATTGTTGCCCATTCATATCACTGTTGCCCAGCTGGATTATAATTTTTTAGAATTTTGTTGTGGTCATTTTCAATTTTTATTTGCTATTTTGTTCTGTGCACATGTATCACACTGCTAACGTTTTGTAGGTTTCCCCGGTTTTTGCTGTACATTGCTGACGGAAATGGTTTCTCTTCCCTTTAAATCGGCTCTAACGTGAGGTTTTCACTTGCGGTATTTTTTAGCTTGATTTTCAGCCACGCTCCTGTGCGGGGAGCCTCTCCCCTCCCACTCTCCACCCATTGACCTCGTCCCTCCGCCCCTCGGGAGCCTTCCTCCGCCCTCGGAATGCCTTCCCACGCCTCTATCGCACTTCAGCGCACCGCGCACTTGTGCGGGCCCGTTAGTGCAGCACGCACATGTGCGGGGCACAAAAACACACTATTAGCGTGTGCTAAGGTACCTTAGCGCACGCTCAAGTGCGCCCCGCACAATTGCGCGGTTTAGTAAACATACCCCTTAGTCTAGTCAAGACAGACAATACAACTGGGGATTAGGATATATCTAGGGGAATGGTAAGGAAACACATAGGAGGTGAACAGGAGACTAGGGGATCAGGATCAAAAACCAGTCTCAAAGAAGTGAGTTTGCAGCCTGGATTTGAACAGGGCAAAAGATGGAGGCTGCCGTACATAAAGCAGCAAGATAGAAAGAGCAAAGTCTGGAATTGGCAGTAGAAGAGAAGGGCACAGATAGAAGGGAACTGCCAGAAGAGCGGAGTTCCCAAGGATAGGTGTAGGGAGAGATAAGAGAGGAAAGATCGGTAGGAGCAGCCGAATGAAAGCACTTATAGGTCAGTAGTAGAAGTTTGAACTGGATGCAGAAATGGATAGGGAGCTGATGAAGTGACTTAAGAGGGGTGACATGAGTACAATGACACTGGCAGAAGATCCATGCAGCTGAGCTTCGAACAGATTGAAGTGGGGTGAGATGATTCAGAAGAAGACCTGCTAAGAGGAGATTGTAATAGTCTACACAGGAGGTGACTAGAGAATGGATAAAGGGTCTTAGTAGTGTGTTCAGAAAGGAAGGAACAAATGTTGTCAGTATTACAGAGAAAGAAATGGCAGGGAGAGGGAGAAGACACATTCTATACAGGGAATACATGTGAGACTTAAAGCGCTGATTTCCCCATGTGTATACATTGCAGCATTATTGGCATCTAAACCCTTCCAAAGCCTTTTGAGATATTAGGGCATGTTTACTAAACCATATTAGCTGCTACCATGGTGCTATGAGGAAATATCACCTGGTGGTAGCAGCTAACACAGTGAAAATGGAAATATTGCAGGCACTTTCTAGCGATTATCTGCATTTTGCACGGTGGATTGGGGGAGTGGGATCGGGGTGGGGAGTAGGTGTGACAATGGTTGGCAGCCATCATGCCTCATCGTGGCGACAGATAATGTCACTCCAAAAGGTGTGATTATCTGCTGGTGATCCATGGAGGCAGGCATTGCAGCTGCTGCTGATTGGCAGCAGCCATCTGCCCTGCAGCCATGTGGCCCCCCATGCCCCAGTTGCTTCCCCTTAAACAATATTGTCAGTGCCATGGTCCTAATCTAAAGCAAAGGACCGCTCTTGTTCTCCTCAATGGTACTCACAAATATGGCTGTGATTTTGCGATGCTACTCCCTAGTGTAAGGCTAGAGGGCAGTACCGGGTGATCGTGGCTATTTTGCAAAGCCCAATGACAGGGGCAGGAGCGGGGAGGACCACTCCTGCCCCCCTTCACCAAACCACCAGGGCTTCAAGGTATAGATTGGTGGCTCCCCTAAGCCAATTGGCTAGCTGGGATGTTTTTAAAGGGGGGGGGGGAGACTTTGGCCACCCGACTAGACAGGGTAGTTTCTCTTGTTGAGAGGTGCACCAGTCCCCCCAGAAAATTCAGGGGGATCGGTACCGAAGTGGGTCCAGCACTTCTTTAGATATTGTCAGTGTCATGGATCTTTAGATCCACAGCACTGACAATATTGTTTAAGGGAAAGGGGACCATCGAGACATGGGGGGAACCATGGTAGTGATCAGGGCACAGAGGTCATGAGAGCTCTGTGCACCTGATTGCTACCTGTCCTCCCCGTTGATTTTACCACGGGGGCCAGCGATACCTGCATCGGCAGGCACCACAGGACTTCCTCTGCTACTTGCCAATGCAGGTATCATGGGCCTCCATAGTACATCCTATTTCCTTGTCGTCCCTCTAGTCTAGTCCTGGACATCTGGGGTATAAGCACCTCCTCCCACAGCCTTGGAGACTGAGCTCGTCACCCTTTTTGGTGACACCAGTATAAGTAGATTAAGCTCAGTCTCCAAGGCAACTGTAGGAGGTGTGAGCCACAGAGGGGCTCACTAGAGGAATCAGTGAGGAGTTCTTTTAGTTAGGTTGTTTTACAAAAAAAAAAAAAGATATAGATAAAGAGTTAAGAGGCGTAACTGCAGCTTTAAATTTATCGGCAAAGGGTTTTTTCTGCTGAGAGACTGCCAGAGTACATGCTGGGTTTTCCCCCTCTCTCCCCCCCTCCCTGCAGGTACTGTTGTCAGGGTGGAGTGCGGGAGCTGCTGTTGGGGCCTCCATCTCCCGAACCCGTGGAGTGGGTGAGGAGACGTTGAGGGAGTGCATGTGCCGGTGTCCGGAGCCGCGGCGACGGCTGTTTGGCTGCCACGGCGGGATTCGCGGTGGCGGAAGCAGAGCCGAAGGGACGCTTGCCTGTAGCCTTTGATAGAGATGAGAAGTGGCGTGGTTCCCAGAGCACGGTGAGTGTCGTGGGGAAAGCAGGCAGTCTGAGGAGGCTTCAGTGTGGGAGAGGTCTAAAAGAAAAGCGCGGCAAATTTCTCGTGGCTCAGAGTGTAATGGCGCACGGGCCTTAAGCCATGCAGCGTTTGCCTGGGAATCTCAGGGGTGGTTTTTTCTGCATGCACGCATGGGCTTGGGCAGGCCACGGTGCGGGGGTGTGCTCTGTGGGGGCACCCAGTTTCTTGGAGTGACGGAGTAGTGTAAAAAAAAAGAGGAGAGAACAGAGGAAGCAGTTTGGTCACAAGGAGCTGGGCAGGTGTTTGCAAACTTGCCAATATGTCTTCCAAGCCCCAGTGTGTAATGTGTGGGGCCAAGAGGGGGTCGCTGTCGGAGATGGAGGTCTGTAAGGGCTGTGCACTGGAGACTGCGGCAAAGGAGATAGAGGTGGACGACGCAGCGCAGGGGGAAGAAGCGTCGGGCTCTCCTGAGCCGCTCTCTCCAGCCGGACCTTCGTCAGTGCCGACTCAAGGGCCATCCACGGCGGCTGAGCTCTCCACGGCCCAGTCGGGCTTGCAGGGAGGGCTGGTGGCCATTTTCTCCCAAGATTTTATGTGTTTACTTCAGCAGGCCCTAGCGGGGAAGCAGTGGGCTGCGGAGGTAGCTGGGGGCCTTAAGCGGCCTGGGGCTTCTCTACTTGGGGCCCGGGAGGGCACCCCATGTAAGAGGTCTAAGGTAGCGGCTGTGGTTTCAAAAGACATCTCGGACGGTCTGGATTTGGATGTGAATCTAGACCTGGAGGAAGGCGAGATTGCAGAGCAGGAGGACCAGGCAAGGGTGGTCAGGGTTTTTCGCCAAGAAGAACTGGCAGCTCTTATTTCTGAGACTCTGAAAGCTCTTAAAATGCTGGTGGCGGAGCATGAAGCGGATTCGGCTTTGGAGGATCCATTGCTTCAGGCGACGTGGAAGTCCCAGAGAGTGTTTCCAGTGCATCGGACTTTTAGGGAGATGATCCAGGAGGAATGGGACACGCTGGAAGCCGGGCTGAAGGGTTCCAGGGTGATGGCACGGCTTTACCCGCTGCAGGAGCAGGACAAGAATCTTTTCAAATCACCTAAAGTGGATGCGGCGGTATCCGCTGTTATCAAGAAGACCACGATTCCGGTGGAGGGCAGTGCTGCCCTTAAGGATGCGCAGGATCGGCGACTAGATACTCTACTTAAACAGGTGTTTGATGTCAATGCTATTTCCTTGCAAGCTTCCATCTGTGGAGCGTGGGTAGCAAGAGGGTGCCTTCGTTGGGCCCAAAGGATTTCGGTGGGCCGGGAAGATGAGACGGTGGAAGAAGCGGCCCGGCTGGAGTCGGGCGGCTTATTTAGTGGATGTACAATATGATCTTATTCGGGGTCTGGCAAAGAGCATGGCATCTGTGATAGCGGCGCATAGGTATCTCTGGTTGCGCAATTGGGCGGTGGACGGCACCTCTAAAGCGAGACTAGGAAAGTTTCCCTTCCGGGGTAAGCTTCTTTTTGGAGAAGATTTGGACAAATTGGTGAAAGACCTCGGAGAGTCTAAAGGGGGAAGGCTGCTGGAGGATAAGCAGAAGCAGAATCGTCCTCTCGCGCCTTCCAGAAGCCAGGGAGTTTAGGAGATTTTGTGTGCCAAAATTTGGTCAGTTTCAAAGAGGACGCTTTCAGTATAGGTCCCAGGGGTTTCGAGGATTTAGGGGAGCGGGGAGAGGTTTTGGAGTCTCCTCGTCCTCGGCCCTCAAAAAGCCGCAATGAAACGAGGGGGGCCCAGGCAGGGTTGGTAACCGTAGGGGGTCGGCTGAGAGAATTTTATCCTGCCTGGGTCCAAATCACGTTGGATCATTGGGTTTTGGAGGTCATAAAAGAGGGGTATGCCCTGGAACTTCAACAACCCATTGCCGACTCCTTCATCCAGTCTCCTTGCAGGACAAGGTCAAAGCAACGAGCGGTGCGGGAGACTTTGCAGGGTGTCTCACTTTCGCATGGAAGCTCTGTGGTCCGTTATAGTGGCGGTGCGACAGGGAGAGTTTCTCACATCTCTAGACCTCTCCGAGGCATATCTGCACATTCCCATTTGGTTGGAGCATCAGCAGTACCTGCGTTTTGCAGTCCCGATGGGACATTTTCAGTTCCAGGTGTTACCGTTCGGCTTGGCGATGGTGCCGCGAGCCTTTACCAAGATAATGGTGGTAGTGGCGGCGGCATTGCACAGAGAGGGGGTGTTGATTCACCCGTATCTAGACGATTGGTTGATTCGAGCAAAGTCGCAGAGCGAGAGCGAGGAAGCTACTCACTGGGTCGTGTGGTTTCTGCAGAGCTTGGGGTGGGTAGTAAACGTCGCAAAGAGTAAGTTGACACCAACCCAAGGCTTAGAGTATCTGGGAGCCCGCTTCGACACGAAGACAGGCAGGGTATTTCTGCCGCGCGCCAGGGCTCAAAGACTGCGCCGACTCATTCGGGAGTTCTTGGGAGAAAAAAGCCCCTTCAGCGTGGCATTACCTGCAGCTTTTGGGTACAATGGTGGCCATGCTCGAGCTAGTGCCTTGGGCCAGGGCGCACATGAGACCGTTGCAGAGAGTGCTGCTCAGGCGGTGGTCCAATCAGTCAGATCAGTTGTCGCGGAAGTTAATTTGCCCCGGCCGGTGAAGCAGTCCCTTCAGTGGTGGCTAGATCCAAGAAATCTAGAGCAGGGTATGCCGTTGGAGTAGCCAGACTGGAAGCCCTTGACAACGGATGCCAATCTTTACGGCTGGGGGGTGCACTTCGAACAGCAATTTGCCCAAGGTCAGTGGACGGAACAGGAAAGACAATGGTCAATCAACAGGTTGGAGCTAAGAGCAGTCACGCTGGCGTTAAGGGCGTTCCAGCATCAGGTGTGGGGCAGTGCAATTCGGGTGCTGTCAGACAACACCACGGCGGTAGCGTATATCAATCGGCAAGGGGGCACCAGCAGTGTAGCTCTGGAGGCAGAGGCGGAAGAGCTACTAGCTTGGGCCGAGTTGCATCTGGAAGCACTAACGGCAGGACATGTAGCCGGAGTGGACAATGTGACCGCAGATTTTCTGAGTCGAGTCGCAGTGGACCCAGGGGAGTGGGTCCTTAATCAGGAGGTATTCGAGATGATAGTGGATCGCTGGGGAATTCCGGTGATGGATCTCATTGCAATGTTCGCTTCGGCGAAGGTAGGAAGGTGTTTCAGCAGAAGACGAGAAAGAATGTCCGAATGTTTGGACGCCCTATTGCAGAGGTGGCTGGAGGAGCAGCTCCTCTACGTGTTCCCCCCATGGGCCTTGATAGGTCGGTTAATTCAGAGAATAGAGAAACACAGGGGTCAGGTGATTCTTGTAGCACCGGATTGGCCGAGGAGACCGTGGTATGCCGACCTGGTGCGGCTCCTAGTGGAGGCACCATGGAAGCTGCCGGTCAGGGAGGATCTGCTGGGGCAAGGGCCCTTGCTAATGCCTCAGGTGGATTGGTTCTCCCTTATGGCTTGCCTATTGAAAGGGCAAGGCTGACGGCCAGGGGTTATTCGTCAGCGGTAATTTCAACTTTGCTGAGGTCCAAGCATAGATCTACGCTTCTTCTTATCACCCTGTCCTCACTTGGTTTCAAAGACTCTGTACTATCTTGGTTCTCCTCCTATCTCTCCCATCGCTCTTTCAGTGTGTGCTTCGGTGGCTCCTCCTCCTCTTCTTCAACCCCACTACCTGTAGGTGTTCCTCAGGGTTCCGTCTTAGGTCCGCTCCTCTTTTCTCTCTATACCCAATCCCTTGGTGCCCTTATCTCTTCCCATGGCTTTCACTATCATCTCTATGCCGACGACTCTCAAATCTATCTTTCTGCACCTGTTATCTCTCCTGAAATCCAGTCTAAGATCTCACTCTGCCTCTCTGACATTGCTACCTGGATGTCACACCGCCGCTTAAAACTGAACATGGCCAAAACTGAACTCCTTATCTTTCCCCCATATGCCTCTCCTCCTCTTTCCCCTTTCTCTCTCTCTGTGGATAACTCTGTAATCCTTCCTGCCTCTTCAGCACGTAACCTTGGTGTTATTTTTGATTCCTCTCTTTCTTTCTCTCCACATATCCAGCTCATTGCTAAAACATGCCGTTTCTTTCTATACAGTATCTGCAAAATTCACCCTTTCCTCTCTGTTGATACCACTAAGATGACTGTCCACTCCTTAATCACCTCCCATCTTGATTATTGTAACCTTCTCCTTGCTGGCCTCCCTGTGAGCCACCTCTTTCCTCTTCAGTCAATTCAACACTCCGCTGCTCGACTTATTTTCCGCAAGTCTCGCTTTTCCCACATCACTCCTCTCCTCATCTCGCTTCATTGGCTTCCCGTCCGTCTCCGTATCCAATTTAAATGTCTCCTCCTAACCTATAAATGTATTCACTTTTCTGCCCCCCAGTACCTTTCGTCTCTTATCTCTCCTTACACCCCCTCTCGGTTACTTCGCTTGTCTAATAGTCTTCGTTTATCTGTGCCCTTTACTCGTACTGCCAATTCCAGACTTCGCTTCTTCCAACTGGCAGCACCCTTTGCTTGGAATAGTCTTCCTATCTCTGTGCGCCAGGCATCCTCCCTGCCCATTTTCAAGTTCAGACTCAAATCCCACCTCTTCACTACTGCTTTTTGTTCCTGTCTTGCCCTATCTTGATCTCTCCATCAACTTTTGTTTACTTTGTCCTGTAAATTTTGTTATTTGTATTTTGTAACTTATTTTGTATTCTGTCTTATTAGATTGTGAGCTCTGATGAGCAGTTACTGTCTCTCTTGTATGTTTGTACAATGCTTCGTATGTCGCCGCACTATATAAGTGTTAAATAATAATAATTCAACTTCCATCGCCTCAGATACTGGGTGGAGTGGATGATGTCAGGGCTGCGGGACAGAGGTAGTTGTGCTGGCTGTCCCGGTTCTTGTGGAACTGTGGGGCTTTAATTAGGGCCGTGAAG
Source organism: Ichthyophis bannanicus (assembly GCA_033557465.1). Taxonomy (NCBI): domain Eukaryota; kingdom Metazoa; phylum Chordata; class Amphibia; order Gymnophiona; family Ichthyophiidae; genus Ichthyophis; species Ichthyophis bannanicus. The sequence continues at coordinate 285,828,686 of CM066036.1, forward strand.
AGGAGTTCTTTTCTTTTGGGAAAGGGAAGGAGAGAGGGAATAAGAAGTGTACCGCGGTTGCAGCTTGTGTGGTTTTAGGGCCATGGTTTGGAGGCTTGGGTGGACTCCAGAGACCTCTTTCTGGCTGTTTCTTGCAGGGAGGAGTTTGGTTGTGGTTGGGGCTTCAGGAGCCTAAATTTAATTTAAAAATAAAATAAAAAAAAATCACCTGGAAAACAAACCAGAAACCTGGAAATAAGTGGGCATTGAACATACTCAGTGTTTGGATGTGTGCACTGGGGTTCTCAACACGAGACTGGTCCTGAGTAGGCAGAGAGAACAGAATTTACATCAGCTTGTCTCAGGAAAGGTGCTAAGCACAAGGTGGGAGCCAGAATGCTGCACTTTAATAGTAGCAGAAAGCTGATATTTTTTAAAATTAGTTGTCAAATTGCTGATGCTCCATTAATCTGACAAGGGTTAGAATTCCTTAATAGTGTTGAACAAAGTTTGCTGTAGATTGCTACTGGAACTTTTTTTTCCTTTATGGAGGAACATTAAAAGTGTGCTGCAGCTTCAGAATTTTTATTGCATGCTTTGCAGTTGGGGCTTGACTGTGGTGAGAGTTAGGAGGGTGAGGCTGGGGGAAAACCAATCTGGAAGAAATTTTGAGCTGCTTTGAGTGAGAGAGAGAAAAAGAAAAGTGAGTGGAGGAAATCTAATGCTTTGTATTTGCTTTTGTAAGGTGTTTGGGTCTGTGTGGAAAATATTACCCCCTCTGACATGGAAAATTTCTTTGGGTTACTTCACAGAAATTCTATGAAATTCTATAAAGGAAACAAAATCCTCTTGTAATTTTGAAAAAGAAAGAAAACCGGTTTTCCTGGAAAACGTGCTTCTATGCTGAATCAGAGATTCTGAGAAACTGATTGTATCTGGAGTTTACTTTGAGTTGAAAATTTTGGTGGAGATTTTGGAGATGCTGTACCTGAACTGGAATGGGAAGGAATACTAACTTTTTGAGTGGGCTTCATAAGCAAGAATTAGGTTACTTGACTGAAAAGTGATTGAAGGGAATATTATGAATTTATGACTTCTGAGTCATTGCTGTTTCTTAACTTGTTAAAAGCCTAACTCAGGGGTAGCCAACTCCAGTCCTGGTGCACCACAATCCAGCCTGGTTTTCAGGACAGCTCTAATGAATATTCATGAGATGTATTTGCATACAATGGGAGGCAGTTAATGCAAATATACCTCATGAATATTCATTAGAGACATCCTGAAAACCAGGCTGGATTGTTGTACACCAGAACTGGAGTTGGTTATCCCCGGCCTATCCGAAGAAACTGTGGAAAGAAATATATAGAAGCCTAACCCTATTGGTAGTGGCTTTATGTATGGTATTGATTGCTATTGCTATTGTCCTGCTTCCTGCTTGGTTAAAACCCTCGCAGCTGTGTGCTTAGGTGGTGTGTATGTCAGGGTTGCAGCCAGGTGTGAAAGGAACTGAAGTGAATGTGAATGAGTGAGGGTGGGGTAAGCTGGGAAAATGTGATTATACTATTATTTGATTAGCTAGCTTCAGTGTAAAAGAAAAGAAACCCTCTAACAAGAAAGGCCAAACCCAATGATTACAGTTAGGGAGTAGTTGCTGCACCAGAGGTGACTAAGCACCAAGACCCAAGCCAAGGACTGGGAGCTACAGATCAGAGGGTCTTGATACAAGACAGAGGTTTCAAGGAAGATAACTAGTGCTGCAATTTGTAAATGCTTGGTGCACCCATAAACCTTAGTTATTTGAGCTCAAATAAGGACAGTAATTTTAAATGAAAAATAAAAAATTGTTCAACAGTAAAGGAAAGGGGTAATTTTATCTGAGATTCCTAGAAAAGAAAAGACAGAACAACCTGTAAGATAAAAGAAAGAAGGCTAGATTTTTCTAAAAAATTCAGAGTTGTTTATATACCTCCCTGTTCTAAAGTGTATTTCTTTTGTAGCTATACCTGAAAAATATGAAAAGGAAGAAATCTTTGTTTTCATTTGATGAAGTAATTCTCTGCTTTGTTACTTATCTGACAAGTTAATTCTCAAGTCTGTGCAGTGTTGGTGTTTCTCCTAGGACAAGCAGGATGTGTCAACCACACCTGGTGACGTCATCCGACGGCGCCATGACGGAAGTGCTCTCTAGCTCAGAAGCTTCTGAGCATGTGGGAGGTCCCACCTCCCCCGGCCCGCCCCTAGCCGGCCAGTTCCTTTTCTTCCGCCTTGCCTCAGGACGGAAAATCCAGCTCTCCTGTAAAAAACCTACTACAAACCTCAACTTCATGCCTAAACCGGGTTCTCCTAGGACAAGCAGGATGTGTCAGCCACACCTGGTGACATCATCCGACGGCGCCATGACGGAAGTGCTCTCTAGCTCAGAAGCTTCTGAGCATGTGGGAGGTCCCTCCTCCCCCGGCCCGCCCCTAGCCGGCCAGTTCCTTTTCTTAAAGTGTCCGCTCTGCAATAGAAAAATGAACCTCTCGGACACTCACCAGCATTGTATCGGATGCCTGGGGACCTCACATCAGGTGAAAAACTGTGCCAACTGTGCCCGGATGTCCCCCAGGGCAAGAAAACACCGGGAACAATCCCTGAAAGAATTGCTCTCCTCCGCGGCGGCAGCGAGCAGATCCCCTGCTAAACGGAACCCGGAGCATCGAAAAAGTAAGGACTCCAGGCCTGCTGAGCGTTCCCGTGCTGAAAAGCTTCATAGAACTGATGAAGGGAGGGCTCCCACTCAACGGGGATCAAGCGCTGCTTCCCCCTCGGATTTACCTGCTTCCGGAGAGGCCTCTACCCTTCGGGTAAGCCCCCCTGCGGTAAGCGGTGCTCTGGCCCATTCTCCTCGGCCACGCGGCCCTCCTGAAGCCTTTGAAAATGGCGCCGCCATCGTGGACCCGCCAGGCTCCTCCTCCAGACACGCCCCCTCTCCATCTATTGGGCGCAGCAGTTCCTGCTCCGGCGGTCAGCGCCGACAGCCTTCCCCTCTGCCCAGCACGTCTGCTCAGGCGGCAGAGGAACTACGGAGCAGAAATCGTGCCGCTGGCGATCGGCGCCGACAGCCCTCCCCCCTGCCCAGCACGTCTGCTCAGGCTGCAGAGGAGCTACGGAGCGGCGCGGCAAATCATGCCGCTGGCGATCAGCGCCGACAGACATCTCCTGTGGCAGTGGAGCTCCTGGACGGCGCGGAGCAACAAAACGCTGCAGATTATGCAAGTCGCGCCGACACTGAAAACCGGCACGGCAGAAGCAGACACCGCTCCAACAGCAACGTGGGGAACCCTGAGCACCGCTCCAGCAGCACACAGCAGGTCGGGGAAAAGAGCAGGAAGAGGGCAGCCAAGCACAGGCATCGATCCTCATCGAGGGATAAAGCTTCCTGCGGGGAGTCCCCCCGGAGCCATAAGAGGAGCAGGAGATCCAGCTCTCATGGCAGCAGAAGACATAGAAGCAGCCAGTCCTCAGACTCCACCTCCTCTGCCATTCTTCAGCTCCTTAACCGCCTTGTTGAACAAACTGCCCCCCATCGGCTGGACCAGGATCTGGCGCTTGTTCCATCGGTGGCACGACCTGTCTCGGAGCAATCACTCCCTAGCCTGTCACCATCCAGGGCATGGACTCCCTCCCCAGTGCGGACTCTCTCCCCAGCACCCTCTACACCGAGGACACCTTCCCCGGTGCAGCTGGACTCCGAGGGGAGCGACGGGGAGGACTTGGGACGAGGTTCTGACGCCTCCAAGAGCCAAGCAGATGCCATGGAGGATCCACAGACACCAGTGCTGGAGGACCTAACATATCCAAAATTTCTCCGAAAGGTGGTGTCCAAGCTGGGGCTGGCCACAGAGGACACGCCAGAGGAGAAGGAACCGGAGGTCATGAAGTACCTCAGCGGCCCAAGACCAGCCATGGCTCTTCCCCTTCACCGCAAGTTGAAGGAGAAACAGTTGACCCTCTGGCAATCCCCAGCATCTGGCCATGCTTGCTCCAGACGCCTGGACACTAAATACATCATCCACATGGCACCTGGATTCGACAAGCCTCAGTTAACCCACCAGTCAATAGTGGTGGCATCAGCACTCAAAAGAGCCAAGTCCACACGTTCCCAAGCCGTGCACCCACCAGGCCGGGACCCCAAGCGTCTGGATGACGTGGGGAGGAAAGTGTTCCAAGGCGCGATGCTCAGCGCCAAGATAGCAGCGCATCAATTTCAACATGTCCTATTCCAGGACGCCCTCCTGGCTGACCTCAAACGCCAGCTGCAGGATCTCCCCAAGGGCTCACGTACATCTGCCGCTACCTCCATGCAGGAAATAGCGGAATGCAGAAGCACCTGATGAGTACAGCTTTTGACGCCTTTGACACGGCTGTACGCACAGCGGGCATGGCCATATCTGCCCGTCGCTGGGCATGGCTCCGTGCGTCAGGACTCTCCGATAGTACCCATGACCGGATCGCGGATACACCCTGCTCGGGTGACTCCCTCTTTGGGGACAAAGTCGCCGACACGGTGCACGGTCTGAAAGAAGACTGCACCACTCTGAAGACTCTGGCTGCGGACGGACTCGAACGCCCCTCCTGGACACGGAAAGGGAGCTATTCCCGCAAGCCCTTTTCCTCGTCAAAGCAATATTATGGCTCCAACCGCCAGTGGCAGACGCCCAGGTTCAAGTAGAACTATCACAAGCCGCCCTTTCAGAGACAACATCAGCGACAACGCAAACAAAAACAAACCAACCCGTCCCACTCCGGTAAAGACACCTCTTCCTTCTGACTATCCGGCCTGGCTGGGCCCTTCACTGGATCCCGGGGACCCCCCCAGTCGGAGGTCGCCTGGCTCATTTCCACTCGGCCTGGTAAGAGATCACCTCGGACAAGTGGGTCCTTCAGATAATACGGACGGGCTACCGCTTGCGCTTCTCCTCCCTTCCACGGCAAAGAAAGCCACCCACCAGCCAGCCTCCACTTCATCAGAAACAACCTCTCTCGGACCTCCTCCAGCAACTTCTCCTGGCACGGACAATAGAGAAGGTGCCTCCGGACGAAATCAACACTGGATTCTACTCCCGGTACTTCCTTATTCCCAAGAAGTCAGGGGGCCTCCGTCCCATCCTGGACCTCCGAAAGCTGAACTACTTCATCAGAAAGGAGAAGTTCAGGATGTATTCGCTCAACTCCATCCTTCCTCTCATCAGAGCGGGCTATTGGATGGCCACGCTGGACTTGCAGGATGCGTACTCCCACATTCCTGTCCACGCTTCTCACAGGAAATTTCTCAGATTCATCGCGCTGGGTTGCCATTACCAGTATCGGGTTCTGCCCTTTGGCCTATCCCCAGCGCCCAGGGTATTCACGAAATGCGTGGCGGTCGCCGCTGCACACCTCCGCAAACAAGGCCTCGCCATCTTTCCCTACCTGGACGACTGGCTCCTGTCGGTGAGCTCTGCCCCCGAACTCCGCAGGGCAGTCCGCCAAACGGCACACTTGCTACTCTGGCTGGGATTCCTGCTCAACAAAGAAAAGTCCTGATTCGAGCCTGTGCAGCGGACGGATTTCATCGGGGCGATAATCGATACCAAGACCTGCAAGGCCTTCCTGCCCGAGCCCCGGATCAGTACCATCGTGCAGCTGGCCAAGAGAGTGTCGGCAGAGAAGCACACCTCGGCCCGCGGGATCATGCGCCTGCTAGGCTACATGGTGGTGACGACATCGGTCCTTCCCCTGGCGAGACTCCATATGCGCACCCTCCAATGGCACCTGCGGAGTCACTGGAAGCAACTATCCCAGCCACTCAATACGCGCATACCGATCTCCGCCAACGTTGTCCGGAGCCTCCGTTGGTGGATGAACACAAACAACCTTTCAGTAGGCAAGCATCTGCAGCCCCTCTCCCATCAACGCATCCTCACCACGGATGCATCCTCAACGGGATGGGGGGCTCATCTACTGTATCTCAGCACCCAAGGAGCCTGGACCAGAGAGGAGCGTGCCCTTCACATCAATGTTCTCGAATTGCGGGCCGTCAAATATGCCCTCCGGACATTCAGGCCACACCTGACGGGGAAAGCAATCTTGGTGCAAACGGACAACCAAGTCACCATGTTCTATATAAACAAACAAGGGGGCACGGGATCCCGTACACTATGCAAGGAAGCTCTCGAGACATGGGCCGAAGCGCTAACCAACAACTGCATTCTGCAGGCGACTTACCTCCCAGGGGACCAGAACGCCCTGGCGGACAGGCTCAGCAGACAGCTTCAACCTCACGAGTGGATGCTTCACATGGAAGTGGCCCGCAACCTCTTCCGGCGCTGGGGAGTGCCCCAGATCGACCTCTTTGCCACCGAAGCGAACACCAGATGCGCCTTGTTCTGCTCCAAGCACCCGTCTCAGCAGAGGGTGGCCTCCGATGCGTTTGCAATCCCGTGGAGGACCTGGGACTTGGCGTACGCATTTCCTCCAACACCTCTCGTGACAGCCACGTTACAGCGCATCATCAAGGAGAAAGCGCATGTGATCTTGATCGTCCCCTACTGGCCCAGACAGATGTGGTTCTCCCTACTGCTGCAGCTCGCCCAAGAGCCTCCAATTCGGCTTCCTCTGAGAACAGACCTGGTAACCCAGAACAGTGGTACCACCTTGCACCCCAACCTCCAGACGCTAGCCTTGACAGCCTGGAGGCTGAAAGGATGACCTCCAACATTTCGAGCCTTGACTGCCTGCCGGCTGAAGAGGCAACCCTCAACGATTCCGGCCTACCCTCAGAGGTACAGCAGATTGTTCTGGCTTCCCGGAGGCCGTCAACCAGAAAAGCCTACAGTCTGAAGTGGAAACGCTTCAGTATATGGTGCAAGGACCAAGGAGTTCATCCAGCCTCTTGCCCGACACCCATTGTCCTGCAATATCTCGCCTTCCTCTTCAGCTCCGGCTTGAAACCACAATCCATCAAAGTGCATCTCGCGGCCATTGCCTCTTTACACGGAAGCCCGGAGTACCCAAGTTCGGGCTCCATAGCCACCCTTCCCATTGTGACGCGTTTCATGAGAGGCCTTCGGAATCTGCAACCTCCGGTACAGAAGCCGGTACCTTCATGGGACCTCAACATCGTCCTGCAACAACTCATGCAGGAGCCGTTCGAACCTTTGACCACAGCGCCCGGAAAATTTCTCTCCTGGAAGACTCTTTTCCTTGTCGCCATCACCTCAGCTCGGAGGGTCAGCGAGCTGCAGGCTCTGGTGGCACACCCGCCTTACACGAAGCTCTACCACAACCGGGCATCCCTGCGGACTCATCCCAAGTTTGTGCCTAAGGTAGCCTCCGCTTTTCACGTCAACCAGACGGTGGAGCTGCCATCATTTTTCCCAGCCCCACACTCTTCTCCTGAAGAGCAACGTCTTCACTCCCTGGATTGCGTACGCGCCCTACGCATCTACCTCGACAGGACGTCCGCAGTTCGACTGGGGACCCAGCTCTTCGTCTCCTTTGACCCGAACAGGCCTGGGAGACCTGTCTCCAAACGCACACTCTCCTGTTGGATCTCAGCCTGCGTTGCCTATTGCCTGCAGAAAGCGGGCGCGATTCCATCGAACAAGGCGAGTGCACATCAGCTCCGCGCTTTAGCCGCTTCTCTGGCCTGCGCGCAGGAGGTGCCGGTGAGTGAAATCTGCAGAGCTGCTACCTGGTCCTCTCAACTGACCTTCCAGAAGCACTACTGCCTGGACATCCACGCGGAGAACGACGGCTCCTTTGGCCGAGCAGTCCTATCCGCCGCTACGACACCCTTAAATGGGGGCCCTAAGGAGCCAGCCCAAGGCTGAGTGGAGGGACCAAAGACCACTCATCCCAGTCACTACCAGGCCCTACGGACTTGTCGTACTGTTGTTTGAAGTGTCACATTGTTGAATTGATTGCACTGTTGTTAGGTCACTTTGTTGAATTGATTGCACAGATGTGGTATCGCATTGTTGAATTGATTGCACACATATGCTACTCCACAGTTGCACCGTGGATATGCACTGACGTTATTGCACAGTCTACCTCCTACTGTTTGCACAAATTAGTCTATGGTTACCTGGCACTTCGCCGGGGTGTTGCACTTTATTGTTGTTACGTTAATTAATAAACACAATTGCTGCTCTACGCATGCCTCCCTCATTCTCCTCAGCGTAAATGCGTAGCTTGGGAGACACCAGGTGTGGCTGACACATCCTGCTTGTCCTAGGAGAAAACAGAGTTACTTACCTGTAACGGAGTTCTCCATGGACAGCAGGATAAGTCAGCCACACATTCCCACCCGCCTCCCCTGCATGAGGGTGGCCTGCGCGCCCGCACCTAGCCGCAAAGGCATAGCTAGTCACTTACTGGCCGGCTAGGGGCGGGCCGGGGGAGGTGGGACCTCCCACATGCTCAGAAGCTTCTGAGCTAGAGAGCACTTCCGTCATGGCGCCGTCGGATGACGTCACCAGGTGTGGCTGACTTATCCTGCTGTCCACGGAGAACTCCGTTACAGGTAAGTAACTCTGTTTTCTGTTTGGGGGGGGGGGGGGATGAATAAGCCTCAGCCTTTCTCCCATGGTAAACAGAATGCTGAGGACTGTTGCAAAATCGCTACCTTCTGGCACAAATGAGGCCAGAGATCAACTAACCTGTGTTAATGTTTAATTACAAAGGCAGGTCTTGAGCCAGGAAACTGCTTACAAAAAGAGACTTAAAGGTCTTGTCCATCTGCAGTGCCATGGCAAAAAGAAGAGCTGTAGACAATTTGGCTGCTGCTTCAAAAATGAACCGATTAAGACCCAGCTATTTCATCAGGATTTTTATTTCTACTCTAAGGAGGTATTTGCATCTAGGGATTAGCAAAAGGATGCTAGGATAAGCTACTGCTGTTATTCAGACCTTCAGAGGGTGCACATGAAATCCAAAGGGTACACAAGTCTGGTCATAGCTTCCCAACAGAGATGATTTTCTGGATAACCAAAATAAGCAAATGAACCTGCAAATATGTCATAAATTATAATTATAGAAATGCTGTGTGCTCTCTCTGTAAACACCCTCCCCATGGCTCGAGCTCAGGACCACTGATGTAAATAAGATATCAACATCTGAACAGCTGGCTCCAGGAAAGAGATTTAAACATGTGAAGAGGGGCCTTAAATAAAGTAGCACACTTCTTATTCCAAAAGAATGTAAGTTATAGGAAGTCAAATACATCAGGAGAAACAAGAAAAGTTGAAAAGTGCATGCTGTAAACATTGCATAAAGGTGTGTTTTCACTGAGTGCGTGCATAATTGCCGTATGTGAGTGAGTAGATGGAGCACATGCAAAAGGATTAATGACCTTTTTATTCTCCCTCCCAGTAGTGAACCCCTTTTCCTGGCCTGCAGATAGATCCTGTGTTACAAAGGGTTTTCATTTTTCCTCTGCTGGAGAGAGATGTGGCCCCACCGGCAAACTGCACCAGTCTTCACTGCAATTGCGGTCTTATCCTCCTCATCCTTCAAACTGGCATTTGCTCAGGTCTGCAGGCCATAGCCTGCTGTCAGCTGTGCTGTATCAGGTTTGGTCTCTTTGTCGACAGGTGGGTCCAGGCTCCCCGCCTACCATGCTGCCTCTGATCTCTTCACTTTTTTGACAAGTGTGCCCAGGCTCCCCGCTTGCTGTGCTGCCTCCTGGTCTCTTCACTTCTGCAGGCAGGCCCTGGGCTCACCCCCTGCAATACTGCCTCCAATATTCTAATTTCTTCAACAGGCGGGACCAGGCTTCCTGTAGGCCTGCTGTGCAGTCTCCAGTTTCTTTACTACTTTGGCAGGTGAGACTTGGGGGTATGTTTACTAAAACCCTGGTAAAGTGCGGGCCGCGCTAGTGTGCGGATGCCATATAAGGAGTGGGTGTTTCTCTCTGAAAAAGAAAAACCGGGATTTAAATATGCGCTAAGGTGCATGGCGCCCATGTGTGCCCCGCACATTAGCGCATGAGAAAGCTGCGCGGGAGGCATAAGTGGCGCGCTGATGGGCAAGCAGAAGAGCAGAGCCACAGCACAATGGTTAAGATGCTGACCAATGGTGCAGGGATCAGGGGTTCAATCCCCCACAGAACCCAACGAAGACAGCTGGCTGAGGCATTACTTTAGGAACCAGATTAATATTGGGCGGCATAAGGCGGCACGCTATTGCTTTAGGATGCATTTTAATATTGAGTGGCATAAGGTGGCGCGCTGATGTGCAAGCAGAAAAGCAGAGCCACAGCACAATGGTTAAGATACTGACCAATGGTGCAGGGATCAGGGGTTCAATCCCCCACAGTGCCCAATGAACAAAGCTGGCTGAGGCATTACATATTATGGGGAAGATTGCTTTAGGAGGCATTTTATTTTTATTTTAATTATCACTACTAGCAACCGCACTCTCAAAGCGTGTTAACATAAGGCGCCCCATAAGGCACATTTTAAAGTGCACTGTCCGCCAAGGCACCCTAGAATGTTGCTTATAGGGCACTTTATAGGGTGCCGTATGAGGTACCGCAAGGTCAGAGTACTGTTTTTGATGGCAGCACTATGCAGTTTAGGGAATGAAAAGCATAAGTAGGTGCGCTGACATGCAAGGAGGAGCAGCAGTGGAGCACAATGGTTAAGGCACTGACTGCTGATACAGGGGTCATGAGTCTGCTCCCCATTGTGCCTAATACCTAAGGCTGGCTGAGGCATCAGCTTTGCAATGTACGTTTTGTTTCCTGCAGCACTTTATTTTTATTTTATTAATTGCTGCCAGCAAACACGCCCTCACGTGCCGTAATTGAAGGTGTCGTATAAGGCACCCTATAAGGCACTCCATAGGGCACATTATAAAGTGCACTGTCCGCCACGGCACCCTAAAATGTCCCCTAAAGGGCACCCTATAAGTTGCGTCACAAGATAATGTATAGTGCACCTTACATGGACGGGAACCATAAGGTGCCCTATACGGCACCCTATAAAGCGCCCTCAGAGGCACCTTATGGGTACAGTACGCTGAGGGTGTTTTTGCTGGCAGCAAAAATGTACATTAAAAAGAGGTAATGCTTTGGGCAGCCCTACCAAATAACCCCACTGTGGATTTGAACCCATGACCTCTGGCTTCACAGGCAGTGAAATAACCATTGGGCTAAAGCTCTATAGCTACTAATAAGCCCCAGGCTGCCTGCAGAGAGCCTGCACGTCACCACACAGACAGTCCGTTGTGGTCACCAGGATAGGGTTAGCACACCATTACCCATGATGCACTGCACATGCAAATCAGCTGTCCACAGATAAACACAAGATGGGGAATGCACCCCCACAGCACCTCGGCCTGGTAGGGGGATGTGACCATGTGCACCCCCACAGCACCTCGGCCTGGTAGGGGGTACTGACCATGTGTTTTACTGGCACAGAGTAGCTACACACCGTCACATTGTGCGGGTACTGTGCTCAACCTGAGGGTCGATGAGGCGCCCAGCACCAGGTCCACAGCACATTCCATGGCTGAATGAGGCCATGCTGGAGGTCCAAAGCAGTGTTAAACTGTGAGGTAGGTAGTTTCTGCAGAAACACCTTGGATATCTCTGTCTGTCTGTCTCAGTCAGGTATGGACACCCCCCAGGTGGGCCATGCACCACCACCCCCAGGGCAGCAAACAGGGTCTCCTATCAACAGATCCACATTCTACCTCCCTGCAATGGTGGCAGTAGAGGGGTCCATCAACCCCAGTTCTGCTGGGGAACAGACACCGAACAGGGCAGTCAATGCAGCTCTGTACACATCCATAACACAATGGCAGACAGACTTTAGGCCTGGATATGCTAAGCTGCACCCCACCACTATCTGATATTCTCCTGCAGCAAGCCTTCAGCCACTGCACCCTGCAAGCCACATACCAGCTGCAAACAGTCTGCTAACTAGTCCATAGTGCATGTTCCCAGTGGAAATGCATGCACCCAGAACTGGGATGTCAGCATAAACAACAAGCAGATAAATCAGTGACTGGACCCCAAAAGGAAACCCATAAATATCACATGAGAGAAATACTATATAGCACTATGGGGGTGCCTAGCCATGCTGTCATCACTGCATAGTCAGGGTGAGAGTGATCTCCCAGCAGGACATACTGAGGTCACCCTGTCTCTGTAGGTGGTGGCCGGGCACTAAAATGTCCCAGTCAGTGCCCTATGCCCTGTGCAGATGCACCCTGGCCAGGCCACCCTGTCTGGGCTATACCCATGGAACCTTGCCCATTGGCAGGCCAATACTGGCAACAGTGCTGGCAGTGTGGGCTGTGGAAGGTGTTTGCAGCCACCACATACTGTATAGACAGACACACACTCCCACACCTATGCCAGCATTGTGCTACTATAGAGGAGTTCAGCAGCCATGCCCACCACACCAGTCCTGGGCACAGTACAGGCATGGATATGGTACGCAATACTGTTGGGGGTCACTCCCCAGGGTGGTAAACACTGTCAGAGACTAGACCTGAAGCACACACCGCTGACATCAGAATGATTGTTATGATGGAGCTCAATCAGCAAACTGTGCTTAACGTAGGATTTTCTATCTGCCAGTACGCATAGCAAACGTTTGAGAGCTGTGTACCGTATACCCAGGTGTAGGGTGGCATTGCTAAGGTATGCAAGTGCTAGTATTGGGAGATGCACGCAGGGCCCAATGTCCTGCCTCTCCAGGAGGCATTGGCCAATGGGGCCTGTGGGTGTGGGTGTGGGTGTGTCTGCCCCTGTTGGCTGCTGCTTTACGGCAGAGGTTCCCAACTCCAGTCCTGGTGTGCCAAACACTGATCGGGTTTTCATGCTGTCCCTCATGAATATGCATGAGCTACATCTGCATACCATGGGGGTGGTGCAGCACAGGCATCTTTATTAGAGGCAGCATGGAACCTGAATGGTGTGTGGCCCTCCAGGACTGCATTTGGGAGACTCTGCTCTAGGTAATGCGCCTGTTTATGGTGTCTGTGCTCGGTGGGGTAAAATATAGGCGTATTAACCATGCGTATGTTCTCAGCAATAAAGGTTTGTCCTTACTATCACAGTTTAGTTGTGGGAAAAATATGTGGACTGGATTGGCAGTAGCCCTAGCTGGGCTTTGAACCTGTGACTTTCTGTTCTTGCACACACTGTCTGTGTGCACTGCACCACTGTGTTGCCACCGAGAGGCTGCATTCCCTGGGGAGTCCATGACTGTACATCCGACAGAGCCTGTCTGTTGCAGTGGATGGTGCCAGCCTGCACATGGCTAGGCCACTGTCTGCTGTGGCTAGCAGCCACTGCCCCCTCCACCACCTGTACCCTTCCGCCAACATGCTGACATGTCCTCATCTTGGAAAAAGCATATGACCTGATTGAGTTGTGGCACTCCAGGACTGCATTTGGGGGACTCGACTGTAGGTAATGCCCATTGTTATGGTGTGTGTGTGGTGTAGGGTAAAATATAGGTGTTTGAACCATGCTTATGTTCTCTGCAATAAAGGAGTATCTTTACTATCTCTGTTTAGTGGTGGGTAAAATATGGGGACTGGGTTGGCAGGAGCCCCAGCTGGGATTTGAACCTGTGATCCTCTGGTCCTACAAGCACTGGCTGTGTCCACTGCATCACACTATGGCCACAGAGATAGTGCAGTCCCTGGAGATAGGAAACCTGGCCGAACGAGTCAGAAACCCTGCTCTGCACAATTTGACTGTGGGCTCATTCACCTTGTATGGAGACAAAAGGGCAAATAAACCTCAAAAAATGACCTCGAAAAAAGGGGAAAAAAACATAACCAAGCTGACCAATAGTGATATCAATGGGCAACATTAAAAAACACTCCCAGGAAAGCTCCAAAAAAAAAAAGATTTTTGGAAGGGTCTACGGAGCGTAGACCCTTCCAAAAATCATTTCTTTTTTTTGGAGCTTTCCTGGGAGTGTATTTTAATGTTACCCATTGATATCACTATTGGCCAGCTGGATTATAATTTTTTTAAATTTTGTTGTGGTCATTTTCAAGTTTTATTTGCTATTTTGTTCTGTGCACATGTATCACACTGCTCACGTTTTGTAGGTTTCCCCGGTTTTGCTGTACATTGCTGACGGAAATGGCTTCTCTTCCCTTTAAATCGGCTCTAACGCGAGGTTTTCACTCGCGGTATTTTTTTCATCGAAATTCAGCCCCGCTCCTGTGCGGGGAGCCTCTCCCCTCCCACTCTCCGCCCATTGACCCCTTCCCTCCGCCTCTCGGGAGCCTTCCTCCGCCCTCGGAATGCCTTTCCACGCCTCTATCACACATCAGCGCGCCGCGCACTTGTGCGGGCCCGTTAGTGCAGCACGCACGTGTGCGGGGCCCAAAAACGCACTATTAGCGTGCGCTAAGGTACCTTAGCGCACGCTCAAGTGCGCCCCGCACAATTGCGCGGTTTAGTAAATATACCCCTTGGGCTCCCTGCCTACCATGCTGTTTCCATTTTCTCTCTTCACCATTGCCACCTGTCACTGGTTGCCTGCTGCATTCTATCTCCGTAGGCATAACTTTGTTTCTACATGCTCAAACAAAGCTATGTGTGTGGACCAATAGATAGATGGATTTGATCTTCAACAGCAGGCATTTTCTCCTGATGCAAAACATGCTTAAAAAAAGGAGGTGACCAAGACATACTTGAAAGGAATATAGGAAACAAAAAGGTAAAAAGATATTTTACTCTGCAACTGATCCAAGCAAGTTTCCTCTTTCACTTTTTCCAACTATCTTCCCCTCTCCTCACTACCACTGCCTTCAAACTTGCTGCTCTTTGGCACCATGTTTATATAGTGTGCCATATAGTGTAAAATTTCAGGAAGTAGGATGACCCAACTCAGTTGAATTTCAGCAATTCGGCCTGCATCAGGGGTCTGAAAACAAATATATACATAAAAAGCAATACATAAGTCAAAGGGAAAAAACAGAAAATTGAAATATAAGCTATAACCAATACATAAATCTGACCAGAATCAAGTATACATATATATATTTATTTATTTATTTATTTAACAGGTTTTTTATACCGCCTTTTCCTTAAATCAAAGCGGTTACAAAGACATACAAAGGCTAAACATAGGCAAGGGAAGTGAAAGAAGGGAAACATAACATAAAAATCAAGTAAAATCACAGACAGAGATTCAAAATATGCTGCTTAAAAAAGATATAATTTACCAGCACAAATTATTATTAGAATTCTAGTAGTGCAGTGACACTGTGGCAGGTGCAGGCCTGTGATCCACGGTGTCTGACATAAGCAGGCAGGCCTAACTAGCTTGACCTGTAAATGAAGCCTGTGGAGAGGCTCATAGGAATTGCACATCCCCCAATATGCTGCTATTGTAGGATAGAACTCTGTAAGAGAACTAAACTAACTTAGGTAAGCAAAACTGAGAGATGGAAAAATACAGAAAAACATGTTTAAAAGTTACTGATAAGAAAAAGTACATCTGCAAGGAATATAATTGGGAGTGCTGACAGATGAGTTGCAGAGCCCTGCTCCCCTGCATGCACAAATTGGCTATATGGCCTTGAGAGTATGAAAGTAACAAGTTGATGAACTGACCATTGTAATTGGGACTAGAAGGGGGGTATGCAGGTGCCATGCCCACTGAAGGAACATAATTGGATAAACTTATCAGTACCGGGACCAATGGAAGGGGTACGGGAGGTACGGGAGAGTACCGGGACCAATGAAATGTTTTTCTATACCTAGAATGGAACAGAAGTCTATAAAAGTTGTTGTAATGCTAGAAAACTTGGCTCAGCCATTTTGAAATTGACTTGCTTGAGACTTGTGCACAAATAAATGATTTGGACCTTCTGAACAGACTCCTGGTATCATTGGTTTGTCTGCGCTTTGCTGCTACATATTCTTGGTGCGTTGGCTGGGAAGTTGTGGAATCAAAGTGTATATAGGGCAATATACCACGACTTTCCGCCTCTATAGGCTTGGTCCTGCCGGGATCGCGCCCTTCCGACGAGGGCTGCTCCCTGGCGCCGCCGGTCCCTTGTATCGGAGGGAGCTGGTCGGACCTCGGCGGGTGCCGGGCCCGGCTGGAGCCAACGCCTCGAACCCGAGTGAGGGGAGTCCGAGGTCCAACTCATGTGCCTGCTTGGGAAGTTTGAGGACCGGATCCGGTGAGTATAGTTTTGATTTGGTGTCTAGACAGAAATAGAAAGAGCAGTACTGCCATTGGAACGTGGAATTTGGAATTTGTAATCTCGAGATATTGGGAATTGGTAAGAGAGCCTGATCACCTCTCAAGGAAGGGCCGAGTAACCCCGCATGGGAATTCGCCGGGTGAAACCCCCATCCTTTTTGTAATTGGGAAAAAGACTAGTCAGCATAGATAGAAACGAATGCATTCTGGGATACGTTGCTAGCATGATTGTGTGAATGAAGTGTGAATGAGAGGTCTGGCAGCACAGACCAAGTGAAGGTGGACCCCTGAGTAGCGCATTTCCTGACCGGGCGACCGCGTTCAGGTCGCGAAAAGGGGGAAGCGATTGTCGTCTTGTCTTGTTATTTGTACTCCCTATACGTTTCCAGGGCCGTGAGGACCCCTTACCCACGGTCCGCCCTCCTTTTCCCTTTTGTCTGTTGTTGCGCGCACACATCGAAATGGGAGGGGCGGGGTCTACTAGAAACACTCCATTAGAATGTATGATCGCACATTTTAAAGAGGGATATTCAGGAGATTATGGTATTAAAATGACAGCAGCCCGTTTGCAGATTTTGTGTACTAGGGAGTGGCCCGATCTAGACCCCATCTGGCCCCGAGAGGGAACGTTTAATGTAGAGATTATTCAGTCAATACACCGTAGAGTGCGGATAGCGCACCCCGATCAGTACCCCTATATAGATTCCTGGTTAAGTATTTGTGAAGATCCGCCCCCCTGGGCGCAGCGCTGTTATGAGGAACAGTGCAGGATAATGTTAGCGAAAACAGATTCTAGACAGAAAACGGAACAGCCTAAAGTGAAAGAGCAGGATAAGAAGTCCAGGAAGAAGCCCATCCTGGTAGATCCTGATTCCCCGGAGATAATTCTCAGACAGCCCCGAACCCCAGGTCCGATAAGAGTAGCCCGGCGTCCTGCCCCAGAACCCCAGAGACGGCGGGAGCGGGACCCAACCCCTGAACCCCCTCCTGGAGGGCAGAGAGAGGAATTAGCGGAAGAAGAGGATGCTATAAAAAGCGAGTCAGAAGTAGAGGGAGAAGAGGAAGAAAAAGAGAATGCCCAAAGCGAGGAAGATAGCGTACAAGTGGTTGTTAGTGCCAGCGAGCCAGCAAAAGATACACCCAAAGTGAAACCTGTTGAGAAAGCGAAAGTAATTCCTGGAAAGATAGTTAAGAAAACAGTCCTTAGATCCCAAAAGACAGCTCCCGCCAAGATGCTACCTTTACGGCAAGTCACGGGAGTGCCCATAAAGAACGATAATGAGGAGGTGGTAGCGGGACCCTTAACTTATGTGTATATCCCTTTCTCTACAACTGATTTGTTAAATTGGAGGTCGCATTATGCCTCCTATACTAGCAAGCCCCAGGAACTTACAGAATTAGTAACTACCATTATGGAAACCCACCAACCCACCTGGCCAGATTGCCGCCAGCTCCTGACCACCCTATTCACGACAGAGGAGCGAGCACGAATTAGAAAAGCAGCTATTCAATGGATGGCAGATAACCCTGTAGCCCCGGGACAGGGACTGAGCAGGATAGACTATCGAGAAGCGGCCCAGAGAGAATTCCCAAATGAAGACCCCCATTGGGATCCAAATACAGATGAAGGATCCACAGCCCTAGCCCGTTTTCGCCAAGGCTTTTTACAAGGCCTGAAAAGGGGGGGCCAAAAAGCTATGAACCTTTCCAAAGTTGCAGGAGTTATCCAAGGTGTAGATGAGAGCCCAGCAGATTTTCATGAAAGATTAACTGAAGCATACAGAATGTATACTCCCTATGATCCCGAGGCACCAGGAAGTTTATGTATGGTGAATTCTGCTTTTGTAAACCAGTCTCAACCAGACATTAGACGTAAATTACAGAAATTAGAAGGGTTTGCGGGCATGAATGCAACGCAGTTACTGGAAGTCGCTCATAAAGTGTATGTGAATCGTGATAATGAAAGACAGAGAGAATGTGATAGAAAGATGAAGAAGAAAGCTGATTTTTTGGCTGCGGCCATAGTTGAACAGAAAAGGGGAGGTGTCCCTAGTCGACGGAGCAGAGGAAGAGGGCGGGGTCAAGGCGGAGGCCGGACCCAGAAGCTAGGCGTGAACCAATGCGCCTACTGTAGAGAAGAAGGACATTGGAGGAATATGTGCCCGCAACTCGAAGACGCCCAGCAAGATGACGACAGCGATCAACAGTGGCGAGAAGAAAGACGAGGCTATCCCCGAAACCGCGGAGGAGCCAATCGAGAACAATTCCAGCGAGAAAGAGGAGGAGGAGCCATTCAAGCATTGGCCACGACGATCCATGATGAAAATGACGTGGATTAGGACAGACCGGGCTCCAAGTTTGCTTTAGGTCTCCAGGAGCCTATGGTCGGAATACAAATAGGAGACCAAGTTATGGACTTTATGGTTGATACTGGAGCACAACATTCAGTAATAGACAAAAAGATAGCCCCATTTTCTACAAAAGCAGTCACCATTATAGGAGCAACTGGTGCCAAAGCTACAAAATCTTTTCTTCAGAATCGTATATGCAGTCTAGGAGGACAGCAAATAACTCATCAATTCCTTTACATGCCCGAATGTCCAGTGCCACTACTGGGACGAGATATGTTAGCCAAGCTTCAAGCACAAATATCTTTCTCTGAACAAGGAGAAATGCAAATGACAGTAAATCCCCAAGCCAAACCAGCAGGAATAATGCTGCTGACAGTTCCCCGAGAAGAAGAATGGAGGTATTACATTGATGACTCTATCCAAGACACTTATTTTGAACAAACTTTAAAGAACATCCATGCACCACCTGGAGTATGGGCAGAAGGCAGTCCCCCAGGCCTAGCCAAGCATATAGCTCCAGTGATTGTAACCCTCAAGCCTAGTGCTACACCAGTGCACGTCAAACAGTACCCTCTCCCAAGAGCTGCAATTGAAGGCATTCATCGCCACCTACAAAGATTGCTCGAGTATGGCCTACTAAAAGTATGTCAATCCCCATGGAACACTCCACTTTTGCCAGTAAAGAAACCTGGGACGGATGATTACCGCCCAGTACAAGATTTAAGGAGAGTAAATGATGCAGTTGAAACTATACATCCAGTTGTGCCCAATCCTTACACTCTTCTAGGACTGATACCTGCTGAAGCTACCCATTTCACTGTACTGGATTTAAAAGATGCATTCTTTTGCATAAGATTAGCCCCTGTAAGTCAAATATTGTTTGCATTTGAATGGCAGGACCCCATCTCTGGAAGAGGGGGCCAACTCACCTGGACAAGATTACCCCAAGGATTCAAGAATTTGCCTACCATCTTTAGTGCTGCACTGAATCAAGACCTTTCAAGCTATCCAGTGGCCCCGGGGAAGAGAGTGCTTCTCCAATACATGGATGATTTGCTGATAGCTGCCATATCAGAAAGTGAATGTATACTAGCCACCAAAGATCTCTTGCAGTTACTAGATGAAGCTGGATACAAAGTTTCCAGAGCCAAAGCACAGCTATGCCAAAAAGAAGTGAAATACTTGGGTTTTCGTATAACCCAAGGAAGCCGAAGATTAGGCAGAGAAAGAAAAGAAGCAGTATGTAGAATTCCAACTCCAACAACCAGAAAGCAAGTCAGAGCCTTTCTGGGAGCGGCAGGATATTGCCGAATCTGGATACCCAACTTTGCTCAAATTGCCAAACCACTGTATGAAGCCACAAAAGGAGAAGAGAAGTCACCACTGGAGTGGGGACTTGAGCAGGATACAGCCTTCCAGAAGTTAAAAGAAGAATTGATGTCATCACCCGCACTCGGACTACCAGATGTCCACAAGCCTTTCCACTTGTTTGTACATGAAGCACAGGGAAATGCCTTAGGCATGTTGACTCAGAAATTGGGAAATTGGGAACGACCTGTAGCATACCTATCGAAACAGTTGAACACTGTGGCCAAAGGATGGCCACCTTGCCTGAGAGCAGTTGCAGCTACAGCACTATTAGTGAGTGAAGCAGACAAGCTCACACTAGGACAAAACATACGAGTCACTGTGCCACATGCAGTCCTTGCCCTTATGGAACAGAAAGCAAATTATTGGCTCACCAATTCCCGAATGTTGAAATACCAGAGCATGTTGTGTGAAAACCCACAGATACAACTAGAAGTGAGTCATGCCTTGAATCCAGGCACCTTGATACCCATCAGTGAAGAACTCCCAGAACATGACTGTATCGAAGTCATGGAAACTGTGTTCTCCAGTCGACCCGACTTGACAGATGTGCCCATAGACAATCCTGACCAAATCTATTATGTTGATGGGAGCAGTCTCATCCTCGATGGACGACGCTGTGCCGGATATGCAGTCGTCACTCAACACGAAGTAGTTGAATCATCAGCTCTAGCCTCAGGCACATCAGCCCAAAAAGCCGAATTGATAGCACTCACCAGAGCGTTATTGTTAGGAGAAAAACTCGTGCTAAATGTATATACAGATTCCAAATATGCCTTCACCACTCTGCATGCCCATGGAGCTCTCTATAAAGAACGAGGGCTCATCACATCTGGAGGAAAATCAGTCAAATATGGTCCCGAGATATTGATGTTACTTGATGCAGTTTGGGCCCCAACACGTGTAGCTGTTATGCATTGTAGAGGACATCAAGCAGGAAAAGGAGAAGTTGCCAGAGGAAATAGATTTGCAGATTCCTCAGCACGACAAGCATCTATGACAGGACAGATTGCCCCACAAGCTATGCCAATGCAAGCAGCATTGTTTCCAGTACCTCTGAATTTATGGACACCACGATATACCACCAAAGAATTGGATTACTACTGTAACAAAGAAGATGGAGTACTGAAAGATGGATGGATTGAGCTGCCACCAGAAGAGGGCAGTCAACCCCCTGGACGAATAGTAATTCCTGAACTGCTAGGACCATCCTTTGTCAAAGCTTTCCACGAAGCCACCCACTATGGGAAAAGTGCTATGGAAAAAGCACTCAGACCACATTTTTACATCCCTCTATTGACAACCATATCAGCTTCAGTAGCACGTCAATGTCTAATCTGTGCCAAAAATAATGCCAAGCAAGGCCTTATAACGGCACCCCGAGTTCAGTCAGGAGGTGTAACCCCCATGCACAACCTCCAAGTTGATTTTACCGAAATGCCAAGAGCCAATGGATACCATTATCTATTAGTATTAGTTTGTACTTTCTCTGGGTGGGTAGAAGCCTTCCCAACCAGAACTGAGAAAGCCCGAGAAGTTACCAAAGTCTTAATGAGAGAGATTGTCCCTAGGTTCGGAATTCCAGCAGTAATAGGGTCAGACAATGGACCCTCATTTGTCTCCCAAGTTACTCAACAGTTAGCAAAAGCTTTGCAGATACAATGGAAACTCCACACTGCATATAGACCCCAGAGTTCAGGGAAAGTTGAGCGAATGAATCGTACCCTAAAAGCCCAAATGTCCAAGCTTTGTCAGGAGACACACTTGAAGTGGCCCCAAGTGCTCCCAATAGCTTTACTCAGAATACGCTCAGCTCCTGTAAAGTCAACAGGATTTTCCCCTTTTGAAGTTTTGTATGGTAAACCCCCACCAATAGTGCAGGGAATTAAAGGAAGTTTAGCCCAAATTGGTTCAGAAGTAACCAGACAAGAACTCCTAGCTCTTAGTTTTGTTCTGCAGACTCTCCATGCGTGGATCCAAGACCAGTTGCCTATCAACTTGACGGAACCCTTGCATCCCTATCAGCCTGGTACCTCGGTGTGGATCAAAGATTGGAAGAAGACACCGTTGGAACCCCATTGGAAGGGACCATACACCGTCATCCTGTCTACCCCAACTGCAGTAAAGGTAGCCGAGATCGACGCCTGGATCCACCACAGCAGAGTCAAGGCCGCCGCTGATCCTGAACCTGAGCAGTGGACAGCAGAACACCATCTTGATGCACCCTTGCGAGTTACTCTGAGACGGCAACCAGCAGCTTAGACACTTCATCACAAGTGCTTTGCAGTAGCCAAGTCTTTCGAAGAGGATTGCTGTTTTCCATGCAGCAACAGTTTTGTTTCAACGAACCCAATTTGTGTGTGATTTGACACACTACTTTGACACTACATTGACTAGCCAGACTTCACAAGCCAATTGAAATTGCTAATAAGTTGGTTAATGTGTACTGGACAACCTGAGGATCTTCAATCAACATTCAGCACCCGTTAAATTGCTTCATTAGCAAACGGGACGACGAATAAAAGACCGACGTGATCAAGATCAGCAAGCTGAGGATTCAGAAGAACTCCAATCAACATCAACATGCATCTTTACTTTTGCTTTGCTTTGGTTGCCTTCTTTGGAGGTTTTGAACAGACTTATGCTTTACCTCCATGCACAGCTTGCATTACTTCTACTCGAACTGGACTGAAAGTAACTCAGACTTTGATTTATCACTCGTACTATACCTGCAAGGGAAAAGTGACTCGGTGTATTTATAACACCACTGAACTAAATATTTGCACTTATGGCAAAATTAGAGCATGCTATAATCCGCATCAGAATCCATCCTATTACACGTTGGAAATAAGATGGAAGGATGCAGATGGACCTATACTAGCTGCTACGCCACCACTTAAGGACATTACTAAACCTGCTGTTTTGAATTTTGATGCATGCAATGCCATTAACAGAGATAGTTATTCCACCTGTGGTACTTGGGAGAAAGCGTATCGAAATGACCATAAGTACATGTGTCCAGAGGGTGCCACAGGATGGAGGAAGTGTACAGGTAAAAAGGAACCAGGCTATAGTACAGCACCAGCAGCAGATTACTATTGCCCGTATTGGGGATGTGTTTTTTATGCTACCTGGAATAATGGTATAGTTGATGAGAAGATAGATAAACGAATGGCTACCTTAACCAAGCCAACCACAAATGATAAATGTCAGAAAGATGCTTGTAACCCCTTACACTTACGCATACACAATCCCTATGCATGGAAACAAGGATACAAGTTTGGTTTGCGTATTGCTGGAGGGGCAGTAGATCCAGGAACCATTGTGTATATTAGATTGAATACCCAAGCTCACAAGTCATCCAAATATCATATCCATGATACCTTCTATGAAGCCATGCATGTAAATAAGTTTGAGATCCCTCATCCCTCACAGAATTTATTTTTAGAATTAGCCGGAGCAGTAGTATCTAGTCTTAAGATCTCAGATTGCTATTTCTGTGGCGGAACCCAAATGGGAGACCAGTGGCCATGGGAAGCCCAAGAATTGAATTATTCTTTGATTTACAATCAGACTGAATTACACAAGACTACTAGTGAATGGGTGTTAGCGCACTCAATCGTTGGACGTCTTTGCTATGCCAGAACTGGACCCCAGTTCACCCAAAAGGTAGGACAGCTGGTCTGTCTTAGCCAGAAGTACTATAATGCCACGACCAAAAAGACAGCATGGTGGTCAGGAATCAGACACCCTGAACCTCCTAACCCATTAGCTAGATTTCCTGAACTTGCAGATTTATGGACTAACCTTGCCAAAGTCCATGCCTGGCAAGCCCCACCTGGCCTATATTGGATCTGTGGAAACCGAGCGTATGCCCAACTCCCGCCACAATGGGGAGGAGCGTGTGTCTTAGGAACCATCAGACCTTCCTTCTTTCTTTTAAACACTGAACATGGAGAACAATTAGGATACCCTGTATACACTACCCACCGACACAAAAGAGCACTAAGACAGAAAAGAGAAGCCTTACAGATAGGCAAGTGGGAAAAGTGGCAAGGTGATGATTGGCCACCAGAAAGAATTATTGAGTATTATGGGCCTGCCACTTGGAATGATGATGGTATGTATGGTTATCACACTCCAATCAACTGCAAACAGAGCCTTCAGTCTGAGTGCCCCAAGCCTCTGGAACTCCCTACCACCACACATCAGAGCTATCCCCAACTTGAGCCAGTTCAGGAAGGCCTTAAAACACTTCCTCTTCATTAAATACCTCACAGCCTCCCCCGAACCCCAGCCACCATTTATGAGCAACACACAATAACTCCATCTCACATATATACAGTTACCTTGTTCAATGTTCCACACATGTAGATAGTTTCCCCTGTTATCCAAGTTTACTGCTCCTGTTCATTGTAATGACCTGACTCTTGTTTATTGTCGGATACTGTTTGTTCTATGTAAACCGCGCTGATCGCAAATAGTGCGGTATATAAGAAATGTAAATAAATAAATAAATAAATCTATATGATTAATCGTATTATTCGCTTACAAGCAGTAGTTGAAATAATAACCAATGAAACTAGTCATGCTCTTACACTCTTAGCTAGACAAAGTACTCAAATGCGCACTGCTATATATCAGAACCGCTTAGCACTTGATTATTTGTTAGCAGCTGAAGGAGGAGTATATGGTAAATTGAATTTAACTAATTGCTGTTTAAAATAGATGATAAGGGTCAAGTAGTTGACGAAATTGCTAAAGATATGCAAAGACATGCTTATGTGCCAGTACAGACTTGGCACTCATTGAAATTCCCTAACTGGTTTGCTAACCTTTTCTCCTGGCTGGGAGGATTTAAGACTTTCATTGTCTTAGTACTAATTCTTGTTGTTGTTATCTTCTTATTACCATGTTTAATCCCATGTTGTATGCGTTCCATTCATAATGCTATTGACAGCACAGTAGAGCGGAAGACCGCAACTAAAATAATGGCTTTGTATAAAGCCAGCCCTAGTCGTAATCCTTCAATCATGATGTGATTCTTCTAAAGGTGATTTAATTCTCACACCTTATTAAGTAATAGGGTGAGATTAATCAAAGGGGGGAATGTGGCAGGTGCAGGCCTGTGATCCACGGTGTCTGACATAAGCAGGCAGGCCTAACTAGCTTGACCTGTAAATGAAGCCTGTGGAGAGGCTCATAGGAATTGCACATCCCCCAATATGCTGCTATTGTAGGATAGAACTCTGTAAGAGAACTAAACTAACTTAGGTAAGCAAAACTGAGAGATGGAAAAATACAGAAAAACATGTTTAAAAGTTACTGATAAGAAAAAGTACATCTGCAAGGAATATAATTGGGAGTGCTGACAGATGAGTTGCAGAGCCCTGCTCCCCTGCATGCACAAATTGGCTATATGGCCTTGAGAGTATGAAAGTAACAAGTTGATGAACTGACCATTGTAATTGGGACTCGAAGGGGGGTATGCAGGTGCCATGCCCACTGAAGGAACATAATTGGATAAACTTATCAGTACCGGGACCAATGGAAGGGGTACGGGAGGTACGGGAGAGTACCGGGACCAATGAAATGTTTTTCAATACCTAGAATGGAACAGAAGTCTATAAAAGTTGTTGTAATGCTAGAAAACTTGGCTCAGCCATTTTGAAATTGACTTGCTTGAGACTTGTGCACAAATAAATGATTTGGACCTTCTGAACAGACTCCTGGTATCATTGGTTTGTCTGCGCTTTGCTGCTACAACACAATTGCCCATGGGATGTACCTAAAAATAAATACAAAAAGATTGATAGAATCAGAAAAACACAATCACAAGGTTGCTGATTCTGGTCAGATGTATGCATTGGTTATAGTTTATATTTCACTTCTCTGGTTTTTCCTTTGACTTATGTATTGCTTTTTATGTATATATTTGTTTTCAGATCCCTGATGCAGGCCAAATTGCTGAAACTCAGCTGAGTCGGGTCATCTTACTTCCTAGAATTCTACATGTTCAATAAAATATTTATTTGAACTTCATTGGGCATTGTGTCTACTTCCATTTCTGTTTACCTTGGTTCTCACCAGGTTTATATAGCCCTGGATGATACCTCCCTTTCCCCATAAATTTGTTTTAGGAAATAAACTCTGAAGTATCTAAACAGTATTTCTTGAAGCTACTGGGTTGAGCCCAACAACAGCTGTGTAGCAGGTACACAGCTATCACCTTCATGTGATGGATTTAACAAGAATGCCACTACAACTACTGCTGGAGCAAAGGAACCAGAACCATGTATGTAGCAGACAGTCCAGCTGCAACCAAAACTCTCCAGACAAGTAAAATTTGAAAGCTGCGTCACTAAAGGAGAAAACCCACTAGACAAAACCTTCCCACAGTTACATTTGACTAATGTTGGTGCTTTCCGAGGTAAAGTTTTATTTAGGGCCCGATTCTGTCCTGCACATAGATCCTCTCTGTTCGCCTGGTCTGAACTGGACGCACAGAGGAGATCGCGATTCTGATCGTGCCCCGCGGGATCAGAATCATGAACAGTCCTACCATTGCCTCAAGTTGAAGAGCTACGATGCCGGTCGCTAAATAAAAGCGTTTATTCCCTGCAGCCCGACCACCGATCTGGCCTCCTAAGGCCAGGGTCAGGCTGCGGGGAATAAACCCTGGCCCCTCCTGCCCCATCTGTGCCCCAGGCTGATCAAAAAATCACATACAGAGAAGTTATTCTACCTCGGAGGTGGAATAACCTCCCCGGACATTTCGCTGGCCCTGGACGTACAGGGCCGACGTTAGAATCAGTTCTGTATGTCCAGGGCCAGTGATCGCTCACTTCTTGCCCAGATTCTGCCACCAGGTCGCCCATTCCCTGCTCCCGTCGGCTGGGAAGTTAGTCTTGGGCAGGAGCCGGCACGAATAGCGGGATGGATGTCCCATCGGGCCGTCCATCCCCGCTATTCTTAGCACAGAATAACCCCCTTAGGCTCTAATTTAATTTCTGCCATTACTTCCCTGTAGCAGGTGTTCTTCATGGATAAATGGATGACTTCTGATGCTGTTCCTGCAAGATGCCTGCTTTCTAACCCAAAGGTCATTGGTTTGAGGAAAGCCTCTGAAGTGGGTTTTTAGCACCATGTAGGCTGGGCTTGTAGTGCTATACAAGATAACTATTTGTAGATGGAGCCAATGTTGGGAACAAGCTCAGAATTAACTGTAAGCTTTTAAGAAGCCCCACCATGCCTGCGCAGCATTTCCCACTCGTCACTGTCATGTGGGGACCTCCCTCAGTCTCCCCCCCCCCCCCAAGAGCAGGAAGGTTGCCTTAACCACTGCACTAACTACCCTTTTAAAAAGTTAGATATTTTTCACTTCATTTTGTTACAGTCATATTTGACCTCTCTTAACTATCTCCTAGGTGTCTTAGATAGTTTGGACATTTCATTACTTTGTCCGTGTTCCCCAAGTTAGACCATGTTTTGGACCTAGAGGCACCCCAACTGCGGATATATATTTTCGTCAAGTCATTTGATTCACTGCGGTTGCAAAATTTTGGCAAAATAGCCCAAAAGAAAGCACCCAGCAGATTCAAAAATGCAGGAGGTTAGGCAAGATTATATCCAGTGTGGGATATTCATAATTGGTTCTTGTAGTGCCTTGGGCCTAATCAAGATATCTCTCAATGTCATCAACTCCCTAACTGCCTCATCCCAAAAATGGCCTTCTGTAACTATCCCACCAGGGCTGGTGCTACCATCAGGTGAACTAGGTGGTTGCCTAGAGCGCTGGCACTCCAGGGGTACCCATTGCCACTGCTGTTGCTGCTGTCCTTTTCAGGACCTGCAATGGTGGCAAACAGGCCTGTGGCACTTATCTTTAAATGTCAGCATTGTGTGATTGGGTGCTTCCACTCCCTAGGACTGCCTGATGTTGACTTTGTGTTTGCAGACAGGAAGTCGGCATCGGGTGGACTGAGGGAGTGGAAGCAAACATCCTTGTGGCACTGACATGTAAAGTAAGCACCATAGGACCGTTTGCCGCCATTGCCACCACTGCGGATCCTAGAGAGGGACGGTGGTAATAGCAGCCACAAGGTGGGAAGTGCACGGAATGAGGTTCACCTAATGTACCTCCTCTGCTTGTGCCAGCCCTGGCCCCACCAACCACCAAACTTCCCCACCTCAAAACTACATCTGCACAACTGCCCTATCACCTCACAAAGTGCCCCACCCCCCAAAAACACTACCTGCAACTTCCCCACAACCTCACAAACTGCCCCACTTCCAAAATTGGCCCTCTGCAACTTCCAAACTACCAAAATACTCCAAAAACTGCCTTTGCCCTCAAAACTACTCCACCTGCAGCAGCTCCACTACCACAAAACCTCCCTACAACTGTTTCAGACAACCTCAAACTGCCCTATTCCCTAAAACTACCCCAACTGCCCCACTCCCAAAACTACCAACCCAGAACTGCTCCACCTCCCATTTTACCTCCTCATGAGTACCCCAGCCCTAAAATACCTCTTGTAACTTCTCCACCAACTCATATGGTCCTCACCCAAAACTACTCTTCCACAATTTGTCCCCACTCCAAAACTACACTTTCACAATTGTCCCACCAGCCAAATTGGTCCATTTCCCAAAACTCTTCCCTGCAATTGCTCCACTCCCAAATCTACTCCTATACATCTGTCCCACCACTCATAGGCAGCAGAATCGGGTGGGCCACAGGAGCTATGGCTTTGCCAATATTTTGCCCAGCACATTAGCAGCAACTAGAGAGCTTGGGAGTGGGGTTAAAGATTGATTGATTCGGCCCCTCCAACCATAAAGGTGTTCTGCTGTCCTTGCGACCACCCCTCAAAATGCCATCTCTAACTTTCCCACCATTCCACCAATGCTCCACTTCCCAAAACTACCCCACATAATACCCAACCATACCAGACTGCCCCATTCCCAGTACCACCCACCCGCAACTGCCCCACCACCTCAAAAGTAGCCTACCTCCAAAAACTACCCTCCAACTGCTCAACCCCCAAAATACTCCATGCAGCTATCTCACAAACTATCCCAACCCCTAAAATTACACTTCTGCAATTGCCCCCACAGCCAATAATATAATCCACAACTGTGCCATATTGAGCTCAATCGCCAAAACTACTCTTCCATAATAATCCCATCAACTCCAAACTGCTCCCACCTCCTAAATCTAACCCCTACAGCTCTCACCACCACCTCCAAACTGCTCCATCTCTCACCAATGCACTCCTGCAACTGCAACATCATCCGCAAAATTTCCCCCACTCTCAAACTGAATTTAGCTATGACTGAGATCTTAACTGTATTACAGCTATTACATTGAATGACTCTGATACAGTTACTAATGAAACAACATCTCAGGGTGTTATTGTGCAGCAAACTATTTTGATCCAGTGGATTTTAGAAATGTTGTTGCTTATTTTGTATTTCACTCCCGCCTTTCAAGGTACTATAGGTATTTCCCTGTCACTGGAGGGCTTAAAATCTAACTTTGTACCAGAGGCAATGGAGGGTTAAGCGACTTGCCCAGGCCACGAGGAATAGCAGTGGGATTTGAACCATGGTCTTTCTGATTGTAGGTTGCTGCCCTTACCACTAGGTTATTCACTCTTAGATTACTGTAATACCATATTATTTGCTTTACCTGTTGTTACTTTACAACCATAACTATTCCCCCTAGATGTATCCCATGCCTACAGCTTCTGTGTTGTCTGTCTTGACTAGATTGTAAGCTCTGATGAGCAGGGACCCTTGTTTACATGTGTCTCTGCAGCGCTGTGTATGTTTTGTAGCACTATACAAATGTCCAGAAGTAGTGGTACTAAGGGGTATGCAGCGCTGTGTATGTTTTGTAGCACTATACAAATGTCCAGTAGTAGTGGTACTAAGGGGTATGTTTACTAAAGTCCGTTGCTGTGCGGGTCCCCGTTAGTGTGCTGGTGCCATATAAGGAGTGGGCGGGCCAGGCAGAAAAAAGCAAAAAAACCGGACCGTACGTGTGTGCGTCGCGCTAATGTGCGGGGCCCACATTAGCGCGTGGGAAGGCTAAGTGGGGCGCTGCTGCAAAATCAAACAACAGAGCCGTAGTACAACGGTGAAAACACCAACCAATGGTGCAGGGGCCAGGGGTTCAAACCCCCATTGCACTCAACAAAACAGACCAGCTGAGGCACCAACATTTATGGGCAAAAGTGGTTAGGAGGCATATTAATTTTGGGCGGCAGAAGGCGGGGCACTGTTATTTTTATTACGGCATGAGGCGGCGCACTGTTTAGTGTGGGCGGCAGATGGCGGAGCATTGGTAAATTTGGGCGGCAGAAGGCGGTGCGCTGATAAATGTGGGCAACAGAAGGCGGCGAGCCGGTGGGCAGAAGGCAGCGCGCTGATGTGTGAGGGGGCAGTCCAATAGTGGGAGGGAGAAGTGGCGCGCTGATGTGCAAATAACAGGAATGGAGCCATAGCACAATGGTTACGACACTGACCAACTGTGCAGGGATCATTGGTTCAATTCCCCACAGTGCCCATTGAAGACAGCTAGCTGAGGCATTATTTTAGGGGCATTTCCATGTTGTGCGGCATAAGGCGGCGCGCTGTTAATTTAGTGCGCCACAAGATGGCGCGCTGATGGCTACAAGGCTGCGCGCGGATGCACAAACACAGGAACAGAGCCACAGCACAATGGTTAGGACACTGACCAATGGTGCAGGGGCCAGGGGTTCAACCTCTCACAGTGCCCAGTGAACAAGGCTGGCTGGGGCAGTATGTATCATGGTGAGGAGTGCTGTAGGAGGCCTTCCATTTATATTTTATTTCCCACCACTAGTAAACCCGCTCTCACAGTGTGTTAACATACGGATGCCTGTAAGGCACATGTTACAGTGCACTGTCCGCCAAGGCACCCTAGAATGTCCCCTATAGGGCACCATGTATGTTGCGACACAGGATAATGTATAGTGCACCCTATATGGATGGCAACCATAAGGTGGCCTATAGGGTGCCCTATAAAGCACCCTCAGAGGCACCTAATGGGTATAGTAAGTTGTGTGTGGTTTTGCCGGCATTGACATATGTACAGTAAATAAAAATAAAGCTGTGGACAGCCCTCTCAAAGGGCCCCACTGTGGGTTTGAACCCATGACCTCTGGCTGTACAGGGAGTGATGTAACCATTGGGCTACAGCTCTATAATGACAGCAAGCTCCTGGCTGGCTGCAGAGAGCCTGCACGTCACCCCACAGAGAGTCTGCTGTTGTAGACAGGATAGGGTTAGGCCACCCGTACCCATGATGCACTGCACATGCAAATCAGCTGTCCACAGATGCACACAAGATGGGGAATGCACCCCAACAGCTACTCGGCCTGGTAGGGGGAATTGTCCATGTGCACCCACACAGCACCTCGGCCTGGTAGGGGGTCCTGAGCGGGTGGACTACCAGCAAAGAGTAGCTACACACCGTCACATTGTGCGGGTACTGTGCTCACCCTGAGGGTGTGATGTGGCGGCCAGGACCAGGTCCACAACACCAGCCATGGCTGGATGAGGCCATGACAGAGCTCCAAAACAGTACTAACCTGTGAGATAGGAAGGTGCTGCAGAAACATGTTGGATATCTCTGTCTGTCTCAGTTAGTGGAAACCCCCATGGACCCCCGCACCAATGGCAGCAAAGTGGACCATCAAACCCCAGTCCTGCTGGGGAACAGACACCCTACAGGGCAGTCCAAGCAGCTCCACACACATCCATAACACAATATCAGACAGACTTTAGGCCTGGATATCCAAAGATGCACCTCAGCACTATCTGATATTCACCTGCAGCAAGCCATCAGCCACTGCACCCTGCAAGGCACTCCATCAAGACACATACCAGCTGTGAACAGTCTGCTGTTTAGCTCTGATGGAAATGCATGCACCCAAAACTGGGGTAGCAGCACACACAAGCAGAGAGTTCTGTGAGAAGGCCCCAACAGGAAACCCATATATATCACAAGAGAGAAACACAATACAGCAATATGGGGGTGCCTAGCCATGCTGTCATCACTGCACACTCAGGGTGAGAGTGCTCCCCCAGCAGCACATACAGAGGTCACCCTGTCTGTGTAGGTGGTGGCCTGGCACTACAATGTCACAGCCAGTGCCCTATGCCCGGTGCAGATGCATCCTGGCCAGCCCACCATGTCTGACCTATACCCATGGTACCTTGCTGCTCATTATGCACATTGGCAGGCCAATACTGGCAGTAGTGCTGGCAGTGTGGGTTGGGGAAGGTGTTTGCAGCCAACACACACTGTATAGACAGACACACACTCCCACACCTATGCCAGCATTGTGCTACTATTGAGGGGGTGATTAGCCTTGGCCACCACACCAGTCCTGGGCACGGCACAGGCATGGATATGGTACGCAGTACTGCTGGGGGTCACTCCCCAGGGTGGTGAACACCGTCAGAGGCCAGGCCTGGAGAACGCACCGCAGACACCAAACAGATTGTTCGGATGGGGTCAACTAGCAGTATGTGCGTAACGTAGGGATATCTATCAGCCTGTACTCTTAGCAAATGTTTCAGAGCTGTGTACCTCAGGTGTAGGGTGACATTGCTAAGGTATGCAGGTGCTGGTATTGGGAGATGCACGCAGGGTCCATTGTTCTGCCTCTACAGGAGACATTGGCCAATGGGGCCTGTGGGTGTGGGTGTGTCTGCCCCTGTTGGCTGCTGCTTTACAGCAGCGCTTCCCCACTCCAGCCCAGTTTTGCATCACACTGTTCGGGTCTTCCTGCTGTCCCTCATGAATATGCATGAGCTAC
Source organism: Ichthyophis bannanicus (assembly GCA_033557465.1). Taxonomy (NCBI): domain Eukaryota; kingdom Metazoa; phylum Chordata; class Amphibia; order Gymnophiona; family Ichthyophiidae; genus Ichthyophis; species Ichthyophis bannanicus. The sequence continues at coordinate 285,861,455 of CM066036.1, forward strand.
ATCTACATGCCGTGGGGGTGGTGCATAGATATACAGCACAGGCATTTGTATGAATGGCAGCATGGAACCTGACTGGTGTGTGGCCCACCAGGACTGCATTTGGGGGATTCTGCTGTAGGTTCTGCCCCTGTTCATGGTGTCTGTGCTCAGTGGGGTAAAAGATAGACGTATTACCATTACATATGTCCTCGTCAGGAAAGGTGTGTCCTTACTGTCACTGTTTATTTGTGGGGAAAATATGTGGGCAGGATTGCTGGTAGCCCCAGCTGGTCTTTGAACCTGTGACCTTCTGTTCTTGCATGCACTGTCTGTGTGCACTGCACCACTGTGTAGCCACAGTTTCCCTGAATTCCCTGGATAGTCCATGACTGTGGATCCAGCAGGGCCTGTCTGTTGCTGTGGACTGTGCCAGCCTGCACATGGCTAGGCCTCTGTCTTCTGTTGCTAGCAGCCACTGCCCCCTGCACCACATGTACTCGTCCGCCAACATGCTGGCATGAGCTTCTCCCATAAAAAGCAGGTGACCTGATTGGAATGTGGCAGTACGGGACTGCATTTGGGGTACTTGGCTGTGGGTAATGCCCATTGTTGTGGTGTGTGTGCGTTGTTGGGTAAAATATGGGTGTTTTCCCCATGCTTATGTCCCCTGCAATACAGGGGTGTCTGCGCTATCTGTGTTTAGTGGTGGGTAAAATATAGGGACTGGGCTGGCAAGGGCCCCAGCTGGGCTTTGAACCTCTGACCCTAGAGGTACTGACTCTGTCTGCTGCACCACACTATGGCCACATAGACAGTGCAGACCCTGGAGGTAGTAAGCCTGGCAGGATGGAGTCACAAACCCTGCTCTACGCAAATTTACTGTAGGCATATGCACCCTGTCTGGTGACAAACGTGCACATAAACCCCAGAAATGACCATGGGAAATGGGGGACAAAATATCACCACGCTGGGCAACAGTGATATTAATGGGCAACCATAGCAAACACTCCCAGGAAAGCTCCACAAGAGGAAATGTTTTTTGGAAGAGTCTCCGCTCCGTAAACCCTTCCAAAATTCATTTCTTTTTTCTGGAGCTTTGCTGGGTGTGTTTTCTGTATTTGCCCATCACTATAACTGTTCCCCAGCTGAATTACTATTTTTAATAGTTCTGTTGTGGTCATTTTCTATTTTTATTTGCACTTTTGTGCTGTGCACATGTATCACACTGCTCACGTTTTGCTGGTTTCCCCGGTTTTCCTGTACATTGCTGACGGAAATGGTTTCTCTTCCCTTTAAATGCTTTCCCTCGCGGTAGTTTTTACATGCAAATTTGGGCCCGATACTGTGCGGGGAGCCTCTCCCCTCCCACTCTCCACCCATTGACCCCGTCCCTCCGCCCCTCCGGAGCCTTCCTCCGCCCTCCTTTAGCCGTTCCACGCCTCTATCGGACATTTGCGGGCCCGCACTTGTACGGGGCCCGTTAGTGTGCCGCGCACCTTTGCGGGGGTGACACGCACGTGTGCGGGGCGTTTAAACGCGTTTATTAGCGTTTCAGTGCCGCGTTTCCGTGCGCTCTTTTGCGGCGCGCACATTTCCGGTTTTTAGTAAACATCCCCCTAAGAGTCCAAACAGTTGCAGTTAAGATTGCTGACAAGGGCAAAATTACATAAGTTTATTACGCTTTCCTTGCAGGCTCTTCATTTTTTACCACTTAACGTTTCGGGTTTTATTTAGGCTTTTGACATTAATTTTTAGGTTCTCCATTTAGGGATAGATGTACCTTTTTGAAATGTCCTTGGGAAATTTATGCCCAAAGCGTGCATTATGTATGATCCCACGGTAATGTGCTTCTCCTAGGACAAGCAGGATGAGTCAGCCACACTTGGTGACGTCATCCGACGGCGCCGAGACAGAAGTACTCTCCATAGCTCAGAAGGGCTTTCGCCCTTCCGAGCATGAGCCAACTGGCCCCACCCCCCAGCCCGCCCCTAGCTAGCCAGTTTCAGTTCTTCCGCCTTGCCAGCAAGACGGACCTTTCTACTCTCCTACTGAAATGAAACCAACAAATCTTGAACTTATTCTTATTCTATAGAGAAAGAAGAGGAATTTTTCCCTTTTACTTACTTGAAATGTTTCTAATATGGTTCGCTCTCTCGTGCTTCCTTTCAGATCCAATATCACTTGGATAGCTGCCTGGAACCACGGGGCCTCCTGGCCATGTGCGATCACAGCCCGCGGTTGCTGTTGCTTGAAAGGAACGCCTGAACTCCGGCGCAAGTTAAGGCAGTCACCACTTGTTCCAGCTGGGATCATGCTGCAGATGTCCAATCCTGCGGCCGTCTTATGGATTGCAGATTTTGAATCATCTTGTTTCAGTGACTGGTCCTCTTGCCTGGCACAAACTTCCATTAGTTATAACTTTTACAGGATTGTTTGGATTTTAGAAAAAAAAATAAAGCTTTTTTAGTTTAGAAAGGCTTTCTGTGAGAGTATTGGTAAACAGTTTTATGTTCTGAGTCTGTGAGTTTTCTCACCTTCTGCAGAGCTGTTTGAATATTAGATGACAGAATTTTTATCTCTGAAAAGTCATTTTATTGTGATTATATGGACATAAGATATGCCATATTTGGTCAGACCAAAGTCCATCAAGCCCAGTATCCTGTTTCCAAACAATGGCCAATCCAGGTCACAGGTATCTGACAGGTTCCCATAAGGTACACAGCTTTTATGCTGCTTGTTCCAGAGATAAGCAATGGATTTCCTCTGTCTTCTTTAATAATAGTTGATGGACTTTTTTTTTTCCAGGAACTCCTCCAAACTTCTTTTAAACCCACCTACACTAACAGCTTTTACTATATCCTCTGGTAACTAATTCCAGGGTTTGATTACGCATTAACTGCCTGATTCTGACCCACACGTACATCCCCTTTGTACGTCTGGTCTGAGCCGAACATACAAAGGGGAGCGCGATTCTGATCCCGCGGGACACGTCTAGCCCTGTGGGATCAGAATCGCAATCAGGCCTATATGTGCAGGCCGGGACTGTGATTCAGTCCCAGCCTGAACATACAGGCACTTCCCAGATAGCTTAGTCAGGTTTTTAAATGGAGCCGTGGCACCATGGCATCCGGTTGCCATGGAACCATGGCTCCATTTAAAAGCTGCGATGCCAGCTGCCAGAAACTAAAGTTTATTCCCTGCAGCCCGACTCCCAATCTGGCCTCCTAAGGCCAGGGTCAAGCTGCGGAGAAAAAACCCTGGCCCCCTCGGCCCCTTCTGTGTCCCGGGCCGTGAAAAAAAGTACGTCCAGCGAAGTTATTCCACCTCGGAGGTGAAATAACTTCCCCGGCCATTTCGCTGGCCCTTAACGTACAGGGCTGACATTAGAATTGGCCAGGTAATCCAGGACCGGCGACCGCCCACTCTCCACCCCCGGGCCGTCTCTTCCCTGCCCCTGATTAACTTCTCCGCACAACCGGCGGGGAAGTTAGTTGGGGGCTGCTGCCTGCACAAATAGCGGGGATGGACATCCCGTTGGGATGTCCATCCCCGCTATTCGTGGTTCAGAATGACCCCAAGTGAAAAAGTATTTTCTCAGATTAGTCTTAAATGTCCTATGTTGTAGCTTCATTGCGTGTCCCTTAGCCTTTCTACCTTTTGAAGGAGTAAACAGCTGATCAACATTTGCCCATTCACTCCATCCATTATTTTATTGACCTCTATCATATCTCTCCTCAGCAGTCTGTTTTCCAAGTTGAACAGCCCAAAGTGCTTCAGTGCTAAGTGATAGCTTGCTATCTGTGACTTCTGTTTATTTCTTTATGATTAGGGCTCGTGTTTTTGTAAATTACAGAGGTCAAAATGGATCCACAGTATAGAGGCTTCATAAATAAATTTGTCCCACCATCCACCAAAACTACCTTCCTGCAACTACCTCACCACTCCCAAGCAGCCCCTATCACCCAAAACTATCCAGGTTACTGCCCCATCCCCCAAAAAGCTGAGGATAAAGTATAGTTACTCACCTGTAGTAGGTGTTCTCCATGGATAGCGGGAATAAGTCCTCGCACATTGGTGACATCACTGACAGAGCCCCGCATAGGAATGCTCCCCAGCTTCTTTTGGAAGCTTTTGGGAGGCTCCACTGTGCCTGCAACTGTCTTCCCACCTGCCATGGTGCCACCTTCTCCAGTATGATATCAAAGCTGTATTAGATATCATGAAGAGTTAAGATGGCGTCTGTCAGGGCTTAGCGAGGTGGTTGAGGTTTATGGGTCAGAAGGGAAAGGGGTTGGTGGTGCCTTCCTCAACCCCTGGAACCTCTACGCTGATTACTGCTGGTCCTCTTGACTCCTTTTTGCTAATTGCTCCTCAATACTCGGCCTTAATCTTGGGGGAGGTAATCTGGCTGCTGAGACACCGGAGCAGGAGGGCTCGGCATCTGCTTCGGAAAGTCTTTTTTTCTCCCTTGATCTACGCCCGTCCTTGAAGGTAGTGTGTCTACATCAGCCTATTGTGAGTGGCCTTCAGCTGGAGGAACTCTCTGGTCGTGGGTCCTTGTTAGAGCTGGGAAGGCCAGGTGTGGTAGTGGCAGGCTCTTTGGAGACCTTTGGCCCGGATCAGCTTTGGCACACTTCTTCTTCAATGGATCCAGGTGGTGGAACTGCAGCTGGGATGGCTGCGACTGTGGGTGCTGTATCAGCGTCAGCAGGATTGGAAGATATCCTTGGTCGAGATCTTGGAACCACTTCTTTTTCTTTGAAACGTCCTGTAAATTTCACACTTGAGTCCATTTGGCAAGCAATTATCTCATTGGGAGCAGCTATGGATTTCCCCTTTTGGCGCTAAAGATACAGTCTAATAAAGCTGCGGTGGAACTGGTCTCATCAAAGGTAACTTGTTGCAAAATGATGTATTGGAGATACAATCTAGGGTTGTGCTGTTGGAGGAAGAGTCTACACTTTTTTGTTAAAAACTTTAATTCTTTGAATGTTAAGATCGAACAGTTGAAGAACTTATCCCATGCCAATAATTTGAGGATTATCAATTTTCCAAGATTATTGACGATAACACCAAGGGATATGTTTAAAACATATTTAATTAAGACTCTTGCAGTTTCACCTAATATGATTCCTCCTGCTGTGAAAATGTTTTATCTACCGGCTGGGAAAAAATCTGTTTCCTCTGTAACCATTGCAGATCAACCTTTTGAGGCTCTAAATGTTATGGCCTTATTGGAGTCCTCTACAGAGGAAACTCCGATTTCATCTACTTTAATGGTTACTTTTGCTTTGTTATCAGATAAAGAGTGGCTCTTAAAGTTATGCTTTAGGAGGCGATATTTACCTTTTAAGGGGTTGATGGTGTGGATGTACCCTGGCTTGTCTAGGAATACCCAGAAGCGACATAGGGAAATTTTGCTACTTCGCCCATGTGTTCTCCAGTTGGGGGAGCTCTTTTTTTCTCAAACATCCTTCTAATTGTTTGGTTAAATACCATTCTGTTTCTTATATTTTTTTGAGCCCTCCCAACTGGTTGATTTCATAAACACTCATCACCTTGAGGCGTCCATTGATTCTCCACCTGTTGAGTTGTAGGTTTATGTAGAGACTGGTTAGTGTCCTGACTCTCTTTTTTTTTCTTTTCTTTACAGTTTATGAATTAATATGTTAATTTTTTTAGCTTCTCTTATTTGTGGGCTAGGATGAGCTAACAGTGTTATTTGCTTTGTGAATACTTTCTTTAATTGTTTACTTCTGTTTTGCTCTGTTTTCTGTACAAGAGGGTTTTTGTTACTTCTTGGTTTATTGTAAAAATTGCATAAATAAAAATAAAAAAAGCTGTCTACGGAGAACATCTGCTACAGGCAAGTAAATATGCTTTCTCCGTGGACAAGCAGGAAGAACGTCCTCACGTATGGGACTCCAAGCTACAGGTTACCAAAAACAGTGGAGGCTGAGAAGCCTAACAGAGGTAATAAACAAGAACTGGAGAAACAACTATGTACAACAATGGTAGTCCCTGGGGGGCAGGGGCAGTTCTATCATTAGGCCAACTGAGACGATGGCCTCAGGCGGCATTTTCTAGGGGGTGGCACTGATTTGCCGCTCCCTAGAAACTGCCTATGATAGAACTGCTGTCCACCGCCAATCTTCCATCTGGAGTCGGCGCTACCCGGTAAGCCTGGTAAGCACAGCTTGAGGGCGCCGGCAGAGGTGGGGGGAGGTTGAGGTTATCGCTTCCGCCACCACTGCTGATTCCAAAAAGAAAGCAGCCGTGGAAACATTTCTCTGTTTCTGTGGCTCTGCTTTTAAACTGCTGGGTTGTGGAGTTTCTAAAACTCCGAGACCCAGCAGTTTAAAAGCAGAGTCACGGGAACAGAGAAATGTTCCCGTGGCTGCTTTCTTTTTTTTTTTTTAAAGATGAATCAGTGAGGGGGGGAGGAGGGAAAGGAGCTGGAAGGGAGCAGAAATGGGGGGGGGGAGCTGGAAGGGAGCAGACATGGGAGGGAGCAGACATGGGGGGGAGCAGGGAGGGAGCAGACATGGGGGGGAGCTGGAAGGGAGCAGACGGGGGGGGGGGGAGCTGGACGGGAGCAGACATGGGAGGGAGCAGACGGGGTGGCCTAGAAGGGAGCAGACATGGGGGGGTGCTGGAAGGGAGCAGACATGGGGAGAGCTGGAACGAAGCAGACAGGGGGGCCTGTAAGGGAGCAGTCATGGGGGGAGCTAGAAGGGAGTAGACAGAGGGGCTTGGAAGGGAGTAGATATGGGGGGGGGGAGCTAGAACGAAGTGGACAGGGGGACCTGGAAGGGAGCAGACATGGGGGGAGCTGGAAGGCAGCAGATATGGGGGGAGGGGAGCTGGAAGGGAGCTGACACCTGAGGATGGCACTGGAAGGTGGATGGACAGGGGAGAGGGTGACTGGAAGGGAACTGACATGGGAGGGGGCACTGGGACTGGAAGTTCGCTGATACCTGGGATGGTATTTTAACTAGAAGGGACTGGACGATGGGGAAGGAGGGGGACAGGAAGAGAATAGATACCAGTGGCGGTACTGGGAAGGCAAGGGAGTTGATACTGGGAGGGGAAGCTGTAAAGAGGGCTGATACTAGGGAGAGTTACTGGGACTGAAAAAAGGCTGATGGAAGAAAATGAAGAAAGTAAAAGGAGAGACAAGAAATGGCAGATGGACTATAGACCATAGAAAAAGAGCTAAGAGAAGACAGAGGAAACCTCAGATCGGGACCAGCATGATCAAAAATCATTAGACAACAAAGGTAGAAAAAATAATTTTATTTTCAATTTAGTGATTGGACTTTGTGCTATCTATATTACACACAGTATGGGGAACTGCATCTCTTATTTGGTGTGGCACCGCATGCGGAGTCTAGCTTCTTGGGGTTTCATTAAAATTTTTATCTACATATTTTTATTTTTGCTTTAGGTTGTGGTCACTTATTCTGTACTTGGTGAGGGTCTGTGTTCTGAGTGTGTGACCAAGGCCAGGTATTCTGTTAACATGGAGTTTGTATGTTGGGATCTGTACTGTAGTAATTTGACTTGTTCAGCTTTTCAAATAGGTGCATGGATGTTTTGGGGCCCATTGCAGTGTTTATAGTGCTGATTTTTTCTTGGTAGGCCCCTTATTGTATGAGTTTTGGAAGTGTATGCTGGTATGGTATGGTAGATTTGGCCTTGCAGATCTTAGTGACTTTAGTAGGGTTTTATATTAGTTCCCAATATGCCTGGTATTGGAGAATGTTTGTTGTTTGTTGTTGGTGAGATGACTAGAATCAGATTTTTTTTTTTAATATATTGAGTTCTGTGGGTGAATGTCCTACCTCCTGCTCTGCACCCATTGTTGAGGAGGGGGTTCTGTGAATGCAAAATGTATGTTCAAAAAGAAAAAGCAAGCACCATAACACAGTTTATAACAACAAAATACAAATGAATTATAATTTGGAGTTATAAACTGCTGTGGTTCTCGCTCTTTCTTTTAGTTCCTTGGTGTGTGAACATCTTGCATTTGCTCCACATTATCTAATTGACTTTTTGATTTGGTTCAGTCCTTGACTGGAGTTTTGAGAAAGATCCCCAGATGTAGAGAGGTAGATATGGGAGTCAACAGTGTAAAGATGGTACTGAAAGCCATGGGAAGAGATGAGTGCACCAAGGGACTGGGTATAGAGAAAGAAAAGGAGAGGACCCAAGACAGAGCCTTGGGGGTACACTGACTGAGAGCGGAACAGCAATAGAGGAGGATCCATCAGAACAAACACTGAAAGAGCGAATGGAAATATAAGAAGAGAACCAGGATAGCACAGAGCCCTTAAAACCAAGTGAGGGCAAGGTATCAAGGAGAAGGTTGTGGTCAACAGTGTCAAAAGCAGCAGAAAGGTCAAGAAGGATGAGGATCGAGTAAAGGCCCTGGGATTTTGCCAGGAACAGGTCACTGGAGCGTTTGGCAAGAGCCATTTCTGTAGAATGTAAAGGACGAAAGCCAGATTGTAGAGGATCCAGAAGAGCCTGAGCAGAAAGTCAAGGCAACGGCAGTGAACTGCATGATCAAGTAGTTTAGAAACGAAAGGGAGGAGGGAGATGGGTCGATAGTGAGAAGGACAGGTAGGGTCTAGTGAGGCTTTCTTGAGGAAAGGAGTGACCACAGCATGCTTAAAGGCTGTAGGGAAAGTTGCAATGGAGAATGATAGGTTGAGAATATAAGAGATGGAAGAGACTATGGTGGAGGAGATGGAGCTAAGGAGATGGGTGGGAATAGGATCAGAGGAGCAGATAGAGAGTTTGGATGAGGAAAGAAAGTGAGTGGTGTTCTCCTCAGAGAACATAGAAAAGAAAGGGTAGCAGAGGTGGAGGGGGGGGGGCGAAGTTGAGAGTGAGGAGGGGAAGTAGCTGACTTTGTGGGGAATTGGAGTGTGATCTTGTGGATTTTGTCATGGAAGTAGTCAGCGAAGTCTTGGGTAGAAAGGGAGGGAGGGGTCGGATGCAGAGGCACCTTGAAGAGAGCTGAAAGTTGTAAAGAGACAGCAAGAGAGAGACAAGAGAGTTAGTCAGAAGGACATAATAGTCTTTGGCAAGTACTATGACTAACTGGAAAAAGACAAGCTTAAATTTGTGCAGGAACAAAAATAGCGGGTATTGGAAGACAGTCAGGGTCGAGGTACAGTATGCCTCACAGGATGTGGCATGGGCGGAGCAAGAGCATTCAGAACAGAGGAGAGTGCAGTGTTATAGGAAACTACTGCCTCATGAACAGATTCAGATGACATAGTGGAGGAAAGAGGTGATGAGACAGTGGAAGAGGGAGCCAACGAGTCAATAGCATGAAGATTTCTAAAGAGGTTGGAGGAGATAGGGCAAAGTTGAGGCAGTGAGTGATGAAGAGTGAAGCTCTTAGCAGGTGATGATCTAATAAGGGAAGAGGTAAAGTACAGAAGTTTGAGGGTAAGCAATTAGAGAAGAATACAAGATCAAGGCAGTGGCCTTGCTGGTGAGTAGAGGCAGTAGAGCAAAGCTGGAGGTTGAATGATGAGGTAAGAGAAAGGAGCTTTAAAGCATAAGGGTCAGAGGGGTTATCAACATGAATGTTAAAAATCCCTGAGTAAGGGAGGGGGAAGATGAATCCAGAAAGAAGGAAAGCCATGAGTCAAAGTCTGAGAGAAAGGTAGAGATGGACTTGTCAGGGGATTGATAAATAACAGCTAATCAGAGAGGTAGTGAAGTAAAAAGCCAGATGGAATAGACTTCAAAGGAAGGAAAGGAGTGAGACTGAGGCAGAAGGAGGGTTAAAAGTGACAGGAAGGAGAGTGTAGAAGCCTCATACCACCACCACAGCCAGTGGGACAAGGCGTGTGGGAGAACTGATAGCTGCCATGACGGAGAGCAGCGACTGAGGCTGAGTTCTCAGGGAGGAGCCAGGTCTCGGTTAGAGCAAGGAGATGGAGATGGAGAGCATTAGAGATAAAGAGATCATGAGTAAAGGCGAATATATTTGAGATGGAGTGTGCATTCCACAAGGCACATGAGAAACGGAGAAAGGACGGGGACAAGAGAGGGATATGAATAATATTTGAGCTGTAGCGTGAGGATCTGTTCTGGGAGTGTGACAAAAGTCTAGGGTTGGGGTTGATATCTCCAGAAGAGAGAAGGAGTAGAAGAGTGCGGGACAGAGAGGAGACAACACGGCGGAAACGAGGGTGGGGTTGTTTCAGAGTGAGAAGAGATGGCTGAATGAGAGGGAGAAAGTGGTGAAGCTAAAGAGCTGATGATATGGTAGATGACAAGATCGTGGGGGAAGTAAGTATGGTAAAAGGGAGATAAGTGGGAGGGGCTTGAAAGTGACGGTAGGAGGGGACACAATTAGGGAGTATGAGCATATCAACTACAATAGTCCCCTTTTTTTCCTTTAGAGATCTTCTGTGTTTGTCCCATGCTTTTTTGAATTCAGATACTGTCCTTGTCTCTACTACCATCATCTACCACACTTTCTGTAAAGAAATATTTCCGTGTATTGCTCCTGAGTCTATCTCCTTTCACCCTCATGTCCCCTCGTAGAAGAGCTTGCTTTCAATTGAAAGAGACTCTCCTCTTGTGCATTTATGTCACTGAGGTATTTAAACGTCTGTCATTTCCTCTATCCCGCCTTTCCTCTAACATATACATATGCTTTATTTTTTTTTTTTTATTTGGAATTTCAAATATGCTTACAAACAAGCAAAAGAAACATCAGCAATAAAACAAAATAGATAATGACCATAATACAAAGTTAACACTCAAAGCCCACATCTTTGAAGGAAAGAATATCCTAAACCAGGGAGCAGAAAAAAAAAGCCTAGAAGTTTTCACCACTCCAAAACAGCTCATACTAAAAAAACCAAAAAACAATCCTTATCTTTACAGATCAAGACTAAATAGAAGAATAAACCCTATCTCCCAGAGACAGATGGGTCCTAAGAGGGCACTTTATCTGAGAGAAAGTTCTCTAGCTGTAAAGGATCTATGAAAACGTATTGAATCCCCTGAAATGTGACCAGGCATTTGCAGGGAAATGTTAAAAAGAAACTGGCACCAAGGGTCAAAACCCTTGCTTTAAAAGGAAGAAAAGACTTCCGACGCAGTTGTGTTGGTCTGGCTACATCAGGGAAAATCAAAACTCTGGCCCCACAAAACAGATAATTTTTCTTTGAAATATTTAAAAATAGTAGATTTATCCACAGCAGATGAGAGAGAGAGACCAAAAGTGTGGCCCGAGTAGGGATAATATCATTAGATGCTTCAAGAAATTCAGAAAAATTAAGATTCCAAACCCTCCCCCCACCTCACTGACAACATCAGGTGGACTCTCACCTTGCCTACAAATAGGTGCATAATAACAATTAGTAAGCACAACTTGCCCAGAATTCGCAATACCAAGTTAGTGACTCTCTCTTCTGAGGGGAACTGAGGCATCCAGCAGCCGATCAGACTTGATGTCCAGAGAGGTATGCTATCTGCCAGGTGCCAAAACCCAAGCTGTTATGGAGAGTTTGCCGGGACTTATCAAGCCCACTGACTATTACCCAATGTTGCTAATCCATGTTGGCACAAATGATACTGCCAGGTATCCGTCTGAGCATATCAAAAGTGACATCATGACTCTGGGACAGAGGGTGAAGCAGATAGGGGTGCAGGTGGTATTCTCTTCAATCCTCCCTGTTGAGGGTAAAGGCCAAGGCAGAGAAGCTCGCATCCTGGAGATGAATGCATGGCTGCGTGGATGGTGTCATGAAGAGCATTTTGGTTTCCTGGACCATGGGATGTTGTTCCAAAGATTGCAGAGCAGAGATGGTGTCCATCTGTCCAAGAAAGGTCGACATGTCTTCAGTAGCAGACTGGCTAAACTACTGAAGTTGGCTTTAACCTAGATTCACTGGGGATGGATGAAGAAAGCCCCCAGGTAAGTGAAAACTCCCAGGTAAGTGAAACATTAAATACCTTTATGGAAATGGGTAAAAGGGGCAACATATGGAAAGTGGTGTGTATAAATGCCTGTAGCATGGGAAATAAGATCACAGATGTTGAATCTGTAATGGGAGAGGCTGATTTGGATTTAGTAGAAGTTACAGAAACATGGTTTACAGAAAACTATGAGTGGGATGTAAATATACCAGGTTATTCTTTATTCAGAAAGGACAGGGTAGGAAGAAGGGGAGGAGGAGTGGCACTATATGTAAAAAATAATATTAAAGCTTTGGAACTACAAAATTTAAAAGGGAGAGGAGGCATTGTGGGTTAAACTAGAAAGAGGGAAAGAGAAATCTATTTGCATTGGCGTGATATACAGACCTCCCTCACAGGAGGAAGAGGTGGACAGAGAGTTATTTGAAGACATACACAGCATTGCTAGGAAAGGGGAAGTGCTACTGATAAGGGATTTCAATACGCCCGTTGTTGATTGGCACATTCCTGTTGCAGTATCATGTAGAAGTAAGGAGATCCTAGATTCTCTACAGGGAGAACTATTCAGGCCACTGGTAACAAAACACACATGTGAAGGGGCTATACTGGATTTGGTGATTAGCAATGCTGAAAGTGTTTCTGATGTTTATAGTGGAAGATCATTTTGCATCCAGTGATTATCAGATGGTGTGGTTCAGTATTAGGACTAGGGCTGTTAAAATCCATTCAAAGCAAGGGTCATAGATTTTAGGAAAACTAACTTTGACAGGATGGGCCAATACCTCAGAGAGTCGTTAACGGGATGGCAACAGCTGAGGGATGTAGATAAACAGTGGGCAAAACTGAAAGGGGATATTTTAAGGGCATCCAAACTTTTTGTTAAAAAGGTACATAAAGGAAAAGGAGACCGCTATGATTTTCGAAAGAAGTAACTGAAAAGGTGAAGAAAGAGGGAGGCCTTCATGAAATTCAAGAGATCACAGAGAGAGGAAGACAGGCATCTATATTTGGAAAAATTTATAGAAGCAAGCAAAGGAGTCAGGAAAGCAAAGATTCAAAAAGAGGAGTAAATAGCCAATAGCCAATGCAATAAAATGGGGGGGATAAGATATTTTTCAGATATGTTAATGAGAAGAGGAAGGGCAAAAGTGGTATTGTCAGACTCAAGGGTGAAGGGGAGGAATATGTAGAAGCTGATGAGGATAAAGTGGAATTGCTTAACAAATATTTCTGTTCTGTGTTCGCAGATGAAGAACCAGGAGCAGGACCTCGGAAAACACCCACAAACAGGAACAGAAGCGAGGGGCATCTTGAACAATTTTCAGAAGACTGTGTTCGTGAGAAACTAGCTAAACCTAAAGTAAACAAAGCGATGGGACGGGATGGGATACACCCTAGAATACTGAGGGAACTTGGGGACATTCTAGCAGCGCCACTGACTGATCTTTTCAATGCCTTGTTGGAGTTGGGAGTGGTTCCAAAGGACTGGAGAGAGGCTCATGTGATGCCTTTACACAGAAGCGGAAGTAAGGATGTGGTTGAAAACTACAGGCCGATTAGTTTAACTTCGGTGGTGAGTAAATTATTGGAAGCACTGCTGAAAGAGAAAATAGTGAGGTTTCTGGAGTCCAGCAGATTACAGGATCTGAGGCAGCATGGATTCACCAGAGGCAGGTCTTGTCAGACAAATCTGATTGATTGATTTCTTTGACTGGGTGACCAGTGAGTTGGACCGAGGGAGAGCCCTAGATGTAGTGTATTTGGATTTCAGTAAAGCCTTTGACACTGTTCCGCACAGGTGACTTATAAACAAACTGAGCACCCTATGGATGGACCCTAAAGTTACTGCTTGGGTTAGAAATTAGTTGAGTGGGAGGCAACAAAGGGTACAGGTAAATGGAGCTCACTCTGTGGAGAAGGAGGTTACCAGTGGTGTGCCCCAGGGATCTTTCCTTGGTCCGATTCTTTTAACATCTTTGTTAGTGATATAGCGGAAGGGCTGTTGTGTAAGGTTTGGCTCTTTGCTGATGATACCAAAATCTGCAATAGAGTAGACACCCAGGAAGGTGTAGATAACATGAGGAAGGATCTAGTTAAGCTTGAAGAATGGTCTAGAATTTGGCAGTTGAGATTTAATGTTAAAAATTGCAAGGTCATGCATTTGGGCTGCAGCAATCCAAGGGAGCAATATAGTATAGAGGGTGAAGTACTTTTGTCCACTAAAGAAGAGTGGGACCTAGGCGTGATTGTGTCTGATAATCTTAAAGTAGCTAAACAGGTAGAAAAGGTGACAGCAAAAGCTAGAAGGATGCTTGGATGCATAGGGAGAGGAATGGCCAGCAGAAGAAAGGAGGCAATAGTGCCTCTGTATAAGTCTTTGGTGCAACCTCATTTGGAGTATTGTGTGCAATTTTGGAGACCGCACCTTCAAAATGATATAAACAGGCTGGAGTCAGTACAGAGGGTGGCTACTAAAATCATATGAGGACAGACAAAGATCTTAATATGTATACTTTAGAGGAAAGGCGGGATAGAGGTGATATGATTGAGATGTTTAAATACCACCATGGCATAAATGCACAGGAGGAGATCCTCCTTCAATTGAAAGCAAGTTCTGCTATGAAGGGACATGAGATGAGGGTGAAAGGGGATAGATTCAGGAGTGATATGCGGAAATATTTTTTACGGAAAGAGTGGTGGATCTGTGGAATGGTCTCCCAGTGGAGGTGGTAGAGTTGAGGACAGTATCTGAATTCAAAGAAGCATGGGACAAACACAGAGGATCTCTAAAGGAAAAAAGGGGACTGTTGTAGTGGTTGATGTGGAAGGACAGACTAGATAGGCCATGTGGTCTTTTTCTGTTGTCATGTTTCTATTTTCTGAGATACTGGCACAGGAGCTCAACTGGGGAGAGATAATGAGTCTTTGGAAAATTTAAAAAGCACAGGCTACACGAACGAGCACTTTTCTCCAGTAACTCCAATTGCTGATGAACAATAGTAGAATCTTTAATATACGATGTAGACATATTCTGCAAAGTTGCAACCTGCACAGATAATTTATCTACCTGAGGTTAAACTTTCTCCAGATGTGCCGAGTGCGTAGATAACGCACTCACCGCATCCTGAGAAAAAGCAATAATCTGTTCCCTAGTGCCCCTTAACAAATCATTGTTTTGTGTGACTACTTTCCAAA
Organism: Ichthyophis bannanicus; assembly: GCA_033557465.1. Classification (NCBI taxonomy): domain Eukaryota; kingdom Metazoa; phylum Chordata; class Amphibia; order Gymnophiona; family Ichthyophiidae; genus Ichthyophis; species Ichthyophis bannanicus. Next base: position 285,876,584 of record CM066036.1, read on the forward strand.
TATCAGCTAAAGTAACACTCTCAATAGAGGCAGTGCTTAAACCCTCCAGCTGGGGAAGTCAATAGGTTTTCCTTTCCCTCTGCTTGTTTTTCCTAAACTTATCTCCTCACCTGAGGCCGATCTGCCCTCCCAGGTCCCTGTCAGGGAGTTCAGGGAGGCCCCAACTCTAGGCACCAGGCTGGGATGGTAGAGATCGAGACACAGAGCTTAAAGAAGCTCCAGAGAGTAATGTGGAGTCAGGACCCTCCATAGAGGGGGATTATGTCTTGGTGGTAATAAGAAGCTTATCCAATGTGCACTCAATTTTCCCCAAACCATCTTCTTTCAGACCATTCCCTTTGTTCTTTCATTTACCCTTGGGCATACCTTATTTCAAAGTAACAAACCAACAATAGTACCCTTGTCCATGCACAGAGTCCTCCAAACAACATTGTTCACCAGAGTTCATCTCAATTAGACTGAAGTTGCACTGAAGGGCACCAAAGGGACATGCCCTTTTGATTATGTGCTCCTTCGGTACACGTACCCACAGACCTGCGGCCATAGGGGATGTCTACTGTTCTTATCTAGTCCCTGAGGGCACTCCCAGATGATGTCAGGAAAGGGGTGGTCTCACCTCCGGCGTGTTCCTCCACAGCACCACTGCACTGGGACCTTTCAGCATCATACCCTTCGGGAATCCTCTGCTCACTGGTAGATCACAGCCTTTCTTCACCTCATATGCTTTATAACAAAGACTGTTTGGAGTATTGTGTACAATTCTGGAGATCGCACCTTCAAGAGAATATAAACAGGTTGGAGTTGGTGCAGAGGATGGCTACTAAATGGTTAGTGGTCTTCGTTATAAAGCATATGAGGACAGACTTAAGGATCTCAATATGTATACTTTAGAGCAAAGGCAGGATAGAGGTGATATGATTGAGATGTTTAAATACCTCTGTGGCATAAATGCACAGGAGGAGAGCCTCTTTCAACTGAAAGCAAGCTCTGCTATGAGGGGAAATAGAATGAGGGTGAAAGGGGAAAGACTCAGGAGTACTATGTGGAAATATTTCTTTATGGAAAGAGTGGTAGATGCGTGGAATAGTCTCCCAGTGGAGATGGTAGAGATGAGGACAGTATCTGAATTCAAAAAAGCATGGGACAAACACAGAGGTTCTCTAAAGGAAAAAAAGGGGACTGTTGTAGTGGTTAATATGGAAGGGCTGACTAGATAGACCACAGATTCTATTTTGGAGGGGGAAGGCGGGAAGCATTTCCAAAAGTGGCAGCAAAAAGCCATCACTTTTGGAAATGCTGCTGCTGCCTGCCTTCTGCTCCTGAGATGGAATTGGCGGCAGCTGGTGGGGGGGGGGGGGGGGAGGCAGCGGTGGTGGCAGCTGGGGGGGGGGGGCAGGGTGGAAGCTGGGGGAGGGCAGGGGTGGCAGTAGCTGGGGTGTGGCATCAGCTGGGTGGGGGCGGTGAGGCTGGGGTTTCTGCCTAGAATGGCAGAAATCCTTGGGCCGGCCCTGGTCCTCTGGAAGCACTTCTGACACCAAAAAAGCTTTGAAATGGTCAGTCAGTGGAGCTGCTAGAACATCCCCAAGTTCTTTCAATATTTTCAGATGTATCTCATCTGGTCCCATCACTTTGTCTACTTTTAGTTTAGCTAGTTCCTAAAGAGTGTATAATGTTAACCCTCCCATACCCTTAAAAGGTTTTTGGGGTTTTTTTTGCAGGGGGATGCCTAAAAATTGCAGTGTGAAGCCATAGATCCTTAGAGCATGACACACTTCCGGGTTTTAGGAAATTATTTTTAATCTGAATGGGAATATTATGTACACCATGTTACTAACAATTTGACATTTCTTTATTTTTTTAACAGGGTTGGCAGTTTTCAGTGAACGGGAAAGCGAGGTTACTTACCTGTAACAAGGGTCCTCCGTGGACAGTAGGATAAGTCAGCCACGCATAGAGGACATCATCCAATGACACCATGGACAGAATTGCTCTCCAACAGCTCATAAGAATCTAGAAGACTCTTCTGAGCTTGAGCCACCTCAATGCCCAGCCCATTCCCTCTGTTCTCTAGCTGTAGACAGGTTCATCCTAGAGGGGAGATGGGTGAGTTTGTGTGGCCGACTTATCCTGCTGTCCATGAAGAACTCCCATTACAGGTAAGTAACCTTGCTTTTTCCATGGTCAAGCAGGATGCATCAGCCACACATCGGTGATTCCCTAGCTGACGGCTATGAAGGGATGCTTCTCATAGGCTGCAGCCTATGAGGTATGGAGTGGTAGGATGAAGCTTTCCAGCTAGATCAGTTAACCAAAGGAGATATCCATGTGGCACAGCGATGTCAACCTATACCTTGCAGAAAAAGACAGCCCATCTTATTGAATATGATTGCCCCAATGAGAGATGTAAGTGGCAGTGTGCTTAGCACATCAGTAGCAGCCGACTACAGGGATTGGGCACCAAAGGTAGAGTTGACTGATGCATTTAAAGAAGCTTTAGCAAGGGCGCATTCTCCTTTTCTTCTTTTTCCTTTTTTTAATGTTTAACATTCCCATGACCTCCACAAACGTTTCAAATAATACCCTAGTGAAAAGGGGGTGCATATTTCTTATGGTGTTCGGTCTCCATGGGGTAGGCAGCACTGCCTCTTTGCAGTCTAGCGCATGGAGCTTCTCTGAATGGAGGGAACAGGTTTAGTCGGTCCAAGCTCTTCCTGTACACAGTAGGCAGTGGATGAATACATTGCACTAGGTGGAGAGGACTGCCTCTCAGGACTAGAAGCAACTTGTGCTGTGTAAACTGGAAATAAGGAAGGTTACTTGGGGGAGGTGTGTGGTGGTTCATTTCCATTCCAGGTTGGAATGCCCTTGAGCACAGAAATCCACCAGCAACAAGGGAACCATGTTGCAGCTGGGAAATTACATGGTCCTCCTTGGACTAAGGGGCATGTTTACTAAAACCCCGATAATGTGCGGGCCGCGCTAGTGTGCGGGTGCCATATAAGGAGTGGGCGTTTCTTGCTGAAAAAGAAAATCCCACTTCCTCTTTGGTCAAATTACTGAACGTCTAAATCACAACTTACACAAAAAAATGCGTTCACGTATAACTGGATGCTTAATTTATCTTCAAAAAATTATTATAACAAAGAATATATCTACTAATTTGAACTATTGAGGTCTCAGACTTATTATAGCTCTGCCATAAGGACTAAACGTCCGTTATCGTGGCAGCGAGCCCTTTTGCATCAACGACCTCGTGAGTGTGAGCAGATGAACAAGCACAGCCCTACAGACCCAAATAAATTATTTAAAAGTCCAAAACTCGTGTTCTTATCTGTGCTAAAAAACAGCCCACTCTCATGGATTTGAGTGTTGATCCCGACGCCTCCCTTTGGTACCAGTATAGCGTTTCACAACGCCAACTTTCATCAGGGGATCTGTCCACTACTCCGATCCAACTCTACCGTTCCTAATAAACCACACATAAAAAGAATAATCAACCCTCTATTAAAAACATCCTAAAATGAAAACTTACAAACCACCCTAAAACCTATGTTCCAATTACTAAAAAGAACTAAACCCACCTTTTAAAACTCCATAGCTGCCCACGTTTCACCAAGAGAATCTCCAAGTCAATGAAATGGTAACACGAAACGCCGCCCATGCGGACTAACAAACGCGGCTCCTATCATATAGGAGCCACTCCTACTCATACAGCCAATCAACTACCTCCATATCACCTTCGGCTATTCCTACTCGTTAAATGTGTTTCAGGCAAAACTCCACACAGCTGCCAACCTCACATTTAACTCCCGTGTCACGAAAAACCCAGGAATCCCCTGTACTAACACCATACTCACTACAAACAAGCTCTAAAAAACAATTCCTAAAGAATAACACCAATACCCATTACTACAGCAAATCTCAAGGGGTCTCTCACTCAGAACCTATCCATGGATACGTCCCATCCCCCATTCAATCCATTATCGGAGACATCGAGCCCATTCCACCTGAGCATTCAGCCCCTTAGGAGATACAGTGTCACACGTATAGATCCACCATTGTTCCCGTCGAATGAGAACCTGATCCTCTAGTGCTCTAAAATCATCTTGTAACACCTGATCTACACATAAAACACGAAGCTGTTCAAACTGATGTCGCTGCTCCACACAGTGTTGAACTATAGGAGCCTCCATTACTGCATGTTTTAAGCGGCTCTTATGTTCACGAATTCGAATCCGGAACGCCCGCTTGGTCTTCCCTATATACGCTAGACCACAAGGGCACAAAATAACGTACACCACATTATGGGAACCGCAGGTCGTAGAAAATCTTAACGTCCTACGGAAGCCATTGTATTCAAAAACCGAGGCCTCCATAGTCAACATACAAATATCACATTCTCCACAGCAGCGATGACCTGCTTCTGAGGGTACAACCGTATCCATCTCAATTGGTCGCAAAACCGCGGGACTTAAAAACTCCTTCAGATTACGATCTCGAGTCCAAACACATCTTACTGTCTTCCCGACAGTAAGATGTGTTTGGACTCGAGATCGTAATCTGAAGGAGTTTTTAAGTCCCGCGGTTTTGCGACCAATTGAGATGGATACGGTTGTACCCTCAGAAGCAGGTCATCGCTGCTGTGGAGAATGTGATATTTGTATGTTGACTATGGAGGCCTCGGTTTTTGAATACAATGGCTTCCGTAGGACGTTAAGATTTTCTACGACCTGCGGTTCCCATAATGTGGTGTACGTTATTTTGTGCCCTTGTGGTCTAGCGTATATAGGGAAGACCAAGCGGGCGTTCCGGATTCGAATTCGTGAACATAAGAGCCGCTTAAAACATGCAGTAATGGAGGCTCCTATAGTTCAACACTGTGTGGAGCAGCGACATCAGTTTGAACAGCTTCGTGTTTTATGTGTAGATCAGGTGTTACAAGATGATTTTAGAGCACTAGAGGATCAGGTTCTCATTCGACGGGAACAATGGTGGATCTATACGTGTGACACTGTATCTCCTAAGGGGCTGAATGCTCAGGTGGAATGGGCTCGATGTCTCCGATAATGGATTGAATGGGGGATGGGACGTATCCATGGATAGGTTCTGAGTGAGAGACCCCTTGAGATTTGCTGTAGTAATGGGTATTGGTGTTATTCTTTAGGAATTGTTTTTTAGAGCTTGTTTGTAGTGAGTATGGTGTTAGTACAGGGGGATTCCTGGGTTTTTGTGAGACGGAGTTAAATGTGAGGTTGGCAGCTGTGTGGAGTTTTGCCTGAAACACATTTAACGAGTAGGAATAGCCGAAGGTGATATGGAGGTAGGTAGTTGATTGGCTGTATGAGTAGGAGTGGCTCCTATATGATAGGAGCCGCGTTTGTTAGTCCGCATGCGCGGCGTTTCGTGTTACCATTTCATTGACTTGGAGATTCTCTTGGTGAAACGTGGGCAGCTATGGAGTTTTAAAAGGTGGGTTTAGTTCTTTTTAGTAATTGGAACATAGGTTTTAGGGTGGTTTGTAAGTTTTCATTTTAGGATGTTTTTAATAGAGGGTTGATTATTCTTTTTATGTGTGGTTTATTAGGAACGGTAGAGTTGGATCGGAGTAGTGGACAGATCCCCTGATGAAAGTTGGCGTTGTGAAACGCTATACTGGTACCAAAGGGAGGCGTCGGGATCAACACTCAAATCCATGAGAGTGGGCTGTTTTTTAGCACAGATAAGAACACGAGTTTTGGACTTTTAAATAATTTATTTGGGTCTGTAGGGCTGTGCTTGTTCATCTGCTCACACTCACGAGGTCGTTGATGCAAAAGGGCTCGCTGCCACGATAACGGACGTTTAGTCCTTATGGCAGAGCTATAATAAGTCTGAGACCTCAATAGTTCAAATTAGTAGATATATTCTTTGTTATAATAATTTTTTGAAGATAAATTAAGCATCCAGTTATACGTGAACGCATTTTTTTGTGTAAGTTGTGAAAAAGAAAATCCAGAATTTACATATGCGCTAAGGTGCGCGGCGCCCATGTGCGCCCCACACATTAGCGCATGTGATAGCTGCGCGGGAGGCATAAGTGGCGCGCTGATGTGCAAGCAGAAAAGCAGAGCCACAGCACAATGGTTAAGGCACTTACCCATGATGCAGGGGTCAGGGGTTCAATCCCCCACAGTGCTCAATGAAAACAGCTGGCTGAGGCATTATTTTAGGAGGCATATAAATAATGGGCGGCATAAGGCGGCGCGCTGATGGGCATAAGGTGGCGTGCTAATGTTTTCGGAGGCTATTTAATATTGGGTGGCATAAGCAGCGTGCTGATGTGTAAGCAGAAAAGCAGAGCCACAGCACAATGGTTAAGACACTGACCAATGGTGCAGGGATCAGGGGTTCAATCCCCCACAGTGCTCAATGAAGATGGCTGGCTGAGGCATTACTTTAGGAGCCAGTCTAATATTGGGTGGCATTAGGCAGCGAGCTATTGATTTAGGAGGCTTTTTAATATTGGCCAGTATAAGGCGGCGCGCTGATGTGCAAGCACAGGAACAGAACCACAGCACAATGGTTAAGACACTGACCAATGGTGCAGGGATCAAGGGTTCAATTCTCCACAGTGTCCAATGAGCAAGGCTGGCTGAAGCACTATGGGGAAGATTGCTTTAGGAGTCATTTTATGTTTTTTTTATTTATCACTACTAGCAAACGCACTCTCAAAGTGTGTTAACACAAGGCGCCCTATAAGGCATATTTTAAAGTGCACTGTCCGCCAAGGCACCCTAGACTGTTGCTTATAGGGTGCTTTAGAGGGTGCCGTATGAGGTACCGCAAGGTCAGAGTACTGTTTTTGATGGCAGCACTGTGCAGAATAAGGAATGAAAAGCATAAGTAGGTGCGCTGACATGCAAGGAGGAGCAGCAGTGGAGCACAATGGTTAAGGCACTGACTGCTGATACAGGGGTCATGAGTTTGCACCCCAGGGTGCCTAATGCATAAGGCTGGCTGTGGCATCAGCTTTGCAATGTACATATTTTTTCCTGCAGCACTTTATTTTTATTTTATTAATTGCTGCCAGCAAACACACCCTCACGTGCCGTAATTGAAGGTGCCGTATAAGGCACCCTATAAGGCACTCCATAGGGCACATTATAAAGTGCACTGTCCGCCACGGCACCCTAAAATGTCCCCTATAGGGCACACTATAAGTTGCGTCAAAGGATAATGTATAGTGCACCGTATATGGACGGGAACCATAAGGTGCCCTATAGGGCGCCCTATAAAGCGCTCTCAGAGGCACCTTATGGGTACAGTACGCTGTGGGTGTTTTTGCTGGCATCAAAATATGTACATCAAAAAAGATAATGCTTTGGGCAACCCTATCAAATAACCCCACTGTGGGTTTGAACCCATGACCTCTGGCTTCACAGGCAGTGAAGCAACCATTGGGCTACAGCTGCTAGCAAGCCCCTGGTTGGCTGCAGAGAGCCTGCATGTCACCACACTGACAGTCTGCTGTGGTCACCAGGATAGGGTTAGCCCACCCGTACCCATGATGCACTGCACATGCAAATCAGCTGTCCACAGATGAACACAAGATGGGGAATGCACCCCCACAGCACCTCGGCCTGGTAGGGGGAAGTGACCATGTGCACCCACACAGCACCTCTGCCTGGTAGGGGGTACTGACCGTGTGTTTTACTGGCACAGAGTAGCTACAGACCGTCACATTGTGCAGGTAATGTGCTCACCCTGAGGGTACGATGAGGCGCCCAGGACCAGGTCCACAACACCTTCCATGGCTGAAAGAAATCATGCTGGAGGTCCAAGGCAGTGTTAATGTGTGAGATATATAATTTCTGCAGAAACACCTTGGATATGTCTGTCTCAGTCAGGCGTAGCCCCCATGGACCCCTAGGTGGGCCATGTACCACCCCCCCCCCCCCCTCCAGGGCTGAGGGTGGCAAACAGGGTCTCCTATCAATAGATCCTCATTTTACCTCCCTGCAAAGGTGGCAGTGGAGGGGAACATCAATGCAGGGAGGTAAAATGCAGGGCAGTCAATGAAGCTCTATACACATCCATAACACAATAGCAGACAGACATTAGGCCTGGATATGCTAAGCTGCACCCCACCACTATTTGATATTTTCCTGCAGCAAGCCATCAGCCACTGCACCCTGCAAACCACTCCATCAAGACACATACCAGCTGCAAACAGTCTGCTAGTTAGTCCATAGTGCATGTTCCCAGTGGAGATCCATACACAGCAAGCAGATAAATCAGTGACTGGGCCCCAAAAGGAAACCCATATATATCACATGAGAAAAATACCATAGAGCACTATGGGGGTGCCTAGCCATGCTGTGGTCACTGCACAGTCAGGGTGAGAGTGATCTCTCAGCAGGACATACTGAGGTCACCCTGTCTGTGTAGGTGGTGGCCGGGCACTAAAATGTCCCAGTTAGTGCCCTATGCCCTGTGCAGATGCACCCTGGCCAGGCCACCCTGTCCAGCCTATACCCATGGTGCCTTGCTCCTCATTATGCACATTGGCAGCCCAATACTGGCAACAGTGCTGGCAGTGTGGGCTGTGGAAGGTGTTTGCAGCCACCACACACTGGATAGACAGACAGCCACCCCCACACCTATGCCAGCATTGTGCTACTATAGAGGGGCTCAGCAGCCATACCCACCACACCAGTCCTGGGCACAGTACAGGCATGGATATGGTACGCAATACTGATGGGGGTCACTCCCCAGGGTGGTAAACACTGTCAGAGACCAGACCTGCAGCACACACCGCAGACATCAGAATGATTGTTATGGTGGAGCTCAGTGAGCAAAATGTGCTTAACGTAGGAATTGATATCTGCCAGTAGTCATAGGAAACGTTTGATAGCTGTGTACCATATACCCAGGTGTAGGGTGGCATTGCTAAGGTATGCAACTGCTAGTATTGGGAGATACAGGCAGGGCCCAATGTCCTGCCTCTCCAGGAGGCATTGGCCAATGGGGCCTGTGGGTGTGGGTGTGGGTGTGTCTGCCCCTGTTGGCTGCTGCTTTACGGCAGAGGTTCCCAACTCCAGTCCTGGTGTGCCAAACACTTTTCGGGTTTTCATGCTGTCCCTCATGAATATGCATGAGCTACATCTGCATACCATGGGGGTGGTGCATAGATATGCAGCACAGGTATCTTTATTAGAGGCAGCATGGAACCTGAATGGTGTTTGGCCCTCCAGGACTGCATTTGGGAGACTCTGCTCTAGGTAATGTGCCTGTTTATGGTGTATGTGCTCGGTGGGGTAAAATATTGGCTTATTAACCATGCGTATGTTCTCAGCAATAAAGGTTTGTCCTTACTATCACGGTTTAGTAGTGGGAAAAATATGTAGACTGGATTGGCAGTAGCCCCAGCTGGGATTTAAACCTGTGTCCTTCTGTTTATGCACACACTGTCTGTGTGCACTGCACCACTGTGTTGCTACAGATAGGCTGCATTCCCTGGGGAGTCCTTGACTGTACATCCGACAGAGACTGTCTGTTGCAGTGGACGTGCCAGCCTGCACAGGGCTAGCCCACTGTCTGCTGTGGCTAGCAGCCACTGCCCCCTCCACCACCTGTACCCTTCCGCCAACATGCTGACATGTCCTCATCTTGGAAAACACATATGACCTGATTGAGTTGTGGCACTCCAGGACTGCATTTGGGGGACTCGGCTGTAGGTAATGCCCATTGTTATGGTGTGTGTGCGGTGTAGGGTAAAATATAGGTGTTTGAAACATGCTTATGTTCTCTGCAAGAAATGAGTGTCCTTACTATCTCTGTTTGGTGGTGGGTAAAATATGGGGACTGGGTTGTCAGGAGCCCCAGCTGGGATTTGAACCTGTGATGCCTCTGATTCTACAGGCACTGGCTGTGTCTGCTGCACCACACTGTGGCCACAGAGATAGTGCACTCCCTGGAGATAGGAAACCTGACCGAAAGGCTCAGAAACCCTGCTCTGCACAATTTTACTGTGGACTCATTCACCTTGTATGGAGACAAAAGGGCAAATAAACCTCAAAAATGACCTCGAAAAAAGGGGAAAAAACACATAACAAAGCTGGGCAACAGTGATATCAATGGGCAACATTAAAAACACTCCCAGGAAAGCTCCAAAAAAGCGAAATGATTTTTGGAAGGGTCTACGGAGCGTAGACCCTTCAAAAAATCATTTCTTTTTTTTGGAGCTTTCCTGGGAGTGTTTTTTATTGTTGGCCATTCATCAATGTTGCCCAGCTGGATTATTATTTATTTGAATTTTGTTGTGGTCATTTTCACTTCTTATTTGCTATTTTGTTCTGTGCACATGTATCACACTGCTCACGTTTGTAGGTTTCCCCGGTTTTGCTGTACATTGCTGACGGAAATGGTTTCTCTTCCCTTTAAATCGGCTCTAACGCGAGGTTTTCACTCGCGGTATTTTTTTGACCGAAATTCAGCCCCGCTCCTGTGCGGGGAGCCTCTCCCCTCCCACTCTCCACCCATTGACCCCGTCCCCCCGCCCCTCGGGAGCCTTCCTCCACCCTCGGAATGCCTTTCCATGCCTCTATTGCACTTCAGCGTGCCGCGCACTTGTGCGGGCCCGTTAGTGCAGCACGCACGTGTGCGGGGCCCAAAAACGCACTATTAGTGTGCGCTAAGGTACCTTAGTGCACGCTCAAGTGCGCCCCGCACAATTGCGCTGTTTAGTAAACATACCCCTAAGTGTATATAACTTGAAGTACCAGTAGGATTTTGCATTGGTCCATTTGGCAGGGGATGAGAGCGAAGGGAAATTGCAGCTTCAGAGTCCATGTGCCAGTGAAGGCCATATTTGTTATGAGTTTTCTGGCTTGTGCACCAGTAATGCATGCTGGGTTATTAATATTATTTGTTTATATGTTTGAAGGAGGTCTTCACCGTCATTCAGTAATCAAGGGGGAAAAGCTTGCTTATTCGGGTAAAAAGGGGCAGAAAAGTTGTAGGTTCTCTTGACAAGCTGGACAGTTATCCCTCCTTGAGAGTAGGAACTAGGTTGGAATGGATATACATCCTTAAGCAATTAGAGAGCGACAGCAGATAGATTGCCTTGTTCTTGCAAGGTCTTTCAGGTATGCAGAACATAAGGAGAAGCCTCTATACATGGAATGAGAGAGGTCTGCAAGGTTCATATCAGTCAGAAGGGGTCCTCCGACATTTAATATACTGGCTGATAGGTGTTCAAGTCCGGTAAGGCCCATCTGGTCTTGGCGGTAAGGTGGTTGGTAGGGGCGTATTAGCCCTCCTGTGCATGTACCCAGTCCCTGTGACTTTATTTAGGGTTATGCCCGCCATTTCACATGGGCTACTGCTCACAAGCTGTTTAGGACTGCTCCAGCCTCTCTAGGAGGGCTATCTCTGTCTAACCTCCTGTTCGGGGTTATTGTTTTTATTTATTTATGTTTAGTTCAAGGTGTGCTACTTTCAGGTACAGTAGCCATTTCCCTAGGGACAGGGGAGTGGGGGAGTTAGGGAATGCCTGGGATGGTCAGAAAGAAGGAGATAGGTGCCAGCTCGGCATGGGTTCCTGTAGCAAGTCTCCACGGGCGAAAATGTAGGGACTAGTGGCCTGATTAGTCTTCAGAGAATAGCTGCTACAGACCTAAGCAGAAACTGTGCTCACAGGCACCAGGGCATGAGTCTTACTACACCTTGAGAAATGTTAATCTTATGTACTCCAACAGGAGGTACTCTTTGGCACGCCCAAAAGTATGCATGGTGCAAGACAGCCTGTACTTGTACAATAGGTATGCACAGGAACAGAGTTTAGCATAGTCACTAAAATTTCCCTCAGATTCAACATGGAAGGGCATGTTTAGTAAAGGGTAGTGTGTGGTTTCCGTGCGGGACTCCAGCACTAAACACCCTGTCTTGCAATGCATGGAGCAGCAACTGGGTGGGACAGGGGCATTTCCACCATGGCACAACCAGTGTGGACATTTGTAGCCCACACTACCTGCGCTCAGCACAGGTCCCATAGGTGCACTAATACCACCTCGGGTGGGTGGCAGTAATTGCTCCTATGGCCATTTTACAACAGTAAAGCACAGTAAATGCAGGGGGATGATTGTACCCACACCCCTGCAGTCAGTGCGCAGCTCCACGCTAGTAACACTGCCCACATAGTATGGAAGGGCAAACTGGATAGGCCATATAGTCTTTATCTGCCGTCATGTTTCTGTCTTTTCATTACCGGCATGGGGTTTAGTAAATATACTCTTAAGTGTCTCTCCCAACAAACCACACCTGGCTCTTCTGAATGAGATCCAGCAGAATCAATGCTAATCTATCCACAAGGACCTTTAGCCAAAACTTTAGTTCAAAAGACAAATTGGCCTATAGGAGGAAGTGAACAGAGGATCCTTAACCAGGCTTGGGTAGTACTGTAATTAAAGCTTTATTAGTATCATAAGGAAATTGCCCCCTCTCACCCCTGGCAATCATCTGCATAAGGTGGCAACTAAATGACACCACCAGCCGGTCTCTCAGTGATGAATCTTTAAAATAGATTTGCTGCTGTTGTTGCTCTGTGACTGAATACAAGTGAGTGAGCAGGCTTGGGGAGGGGGGAATGGAGCACCTTTCTCCCTCCCACCCCTAGGGTTGCCAACTTTTTCACAGAGAAAAACCTGACACCTGTGGCTCGCCATGCTCCACCCATTCTCCGCCCCCAGTCCCACCCCACCCACAAAAATTACTGAGGATTCACTCACACACCCCCCCTCTTAGTGCTGGTTCACTCACACCCCCTCCCCTAAGTGCTGGTTCGTTCACTCGCCCCCCCTCCCTGCTGGGTTCACCCACTCACCCCCCTCCCCTCCCTGCTGGTTCACTCACCCACCCCCCTGTCACTCACTCACCCCCTCCTGCTGGGTCACTCACTCACCCCCCCTCCCCTCCCCTGCTGGTTTACTCACACCACCCTCCCCCCACTGCTGGTTAACTCAAACCATCCCCCCTCCCTGCTGGTTCACTCACCCACACCCCTGTCACTCACTCACCCCCTCCTGCTGGGTCACTCACTCACCCCCCCCCCTGCTGGGTCCCTCACCCCAACCTCCCTCCCCTGCTGGTTCACTCACACCACCCCCCCTCCTGCCCAAGCCGCTGCTTCTGCTTTGTACAGAGCAGCGGCTGCAATACACTTACTTTGAAAAGTAGACAACCTGTGAGGAGCTCGCCAGTTATCGCAGTGCCCGAGGAAGTGATGTCATTGGGGGCAGGCTCCTCACAGGTTGTCTTTCCTTTTCAAATTAACTTTATTGCAGCTAAAGTTAATTTGAAAAGGAAAGACAACCTGTGAGGAGCTTGTCCCCTATGACATCACTTCCTCGGGCGCTGCGATGACCGGAGGGCTCCTCACACAGTTTGTCTTTACTTTTCAAAGTAAGTGTATTGCAGCCGCTGCTCTGTACAAAGCAGAACCAGCAGCTGCACTGCCATGGGGAATCGCGTTCACGCTGCGTACTTCGGGAGTCAGGAGAAAAGCCGGTTTTTTGCTCTGGCCGCTCCCGATCTTGCGGCCAGAGCAAAAAAACGGCTTTTCAACGGTCGGTTTTACATCTGTGCCGGCAGCAGGCCTGGCCATGGAAAAACCAGCCAGGCCAGCTGGCAACCCTACCCACCCCCCAAATGGCAGAGGACAATTGCAGTGGGGAGGGGGAGTACAGCCCCCCCCCCCACGCTGGCCCTGACAAATAGTGAGTTTTGTTTTTGTCTCTTTCATGTTCTGAATGATTCTGCAAATTAACTTCCGGGATTCCAGCTGTGATTCTTTTTACTGAACCTTCTTCTTCAGCTGCCAGCTTGGTGACACACACACACACAAACTCACTCCTTCCCTCCTCCACCCTCCAAATCCTCTGCAGGAGAACACACTCTACCTTATTCTAAAATCTCTGGGCTGAAGAGCAGCTAACTCTAAGCACAGTCAGTCCTCTTGCACAGAGTATTTTTCATTTTTTCCCAGAAATTGGCATTTTTTCCAATCACACTCTAGGGATGGCTGAGGGTTTTTATTGCTACCCCCCCCCCCCCCGCCCAGAATATTCCAGGCAGTAATATCCCTGTTCTGCAGTCCTAGCCCCATCCAGCAGGAGCTGCTCAAGATCTGCAGTGAATAGAGCACCCCCCCCCTCACCCCCATCCTGGCCCAAATGAAGACCCTCTACAGCCCTAGCCCCTGAGGAGGGAAGCAGCTCCTGGCCCCAGGAAGAATCAAACAGGAAGACTGGTGGCTTTGAGGATGACAATGTGAGGAGGGAGATAGTGCAGACCAGGACCAGAACCTGGGAATTATCCTTGTTATGGACCTCTCTGTACATGGTAAATCTGAAGCAGTAAAAACAATTACCTGGCAAATTATCTCCTGTATTTTTCTTTTTTAAACTAACCTAACCCAACCCAACCCAACCCAAATGTATTATTTTGCAATACAAGTAAAACCAGATCTGGATTGGATTTCTGGTATCAGAGAGGGGGACAGGAATCTCCCAGTTCATATATGTGTGAATTGGTGTTTTAACACAAGGGTGTGGGCATTGCTGTTTTAATACAGCCTTTTTCCTTCAAAGCTCTCCTCAGCTAAAGGCTCCCACCCACATTTGCTCATTCACACTGAAGGGAAACCATCCAACCACTCTGCTCACAAAATACTGACGTCAGCATGTCTTTCAAATTGAAATGCAGTGGAGGTGAGGCTGGTATGCACAGCCCAAGTAGCTTGCCGTGATCGTATAGTGGTTAGTACTCTGCGTTGTGGCCGCAGCAACCTCGGTTCGAATCCGAGTCACGGCATTGCAATCAAGCAATGGCACGGCAGTTGGGCAAGCTTTTTTTTTTAACCTCTTGTGTGATATTGCTTTTATATTCATCATTTATCTTTTACTGTTTTTCCGAGTGAATAAAGCTTTATAAATATTTTAAAAATGCATTGCCCATATTGTCTTAGATTAGATAATTGGCTCCTCTAGAAGGAATCTTTTTTATTTTTAAAAATGACAAACCATCTTTATTTCAGCTTTTACTTAAGGATACAGTTGAATCCAAGTTTCAATTTTTAATATATTTTTTTTAGATTTTAATTATACATGCCAAGAAAAATACATCTTGTTCTGGAAACCGTAACCAATGGCACAAACATTACTAAATAGGCAGGGCCAGCAGAAGGGTATCTGATGTCCCAGGCAAACCAGCCATGTGCCCCCTCCCCCACAGTCCAGCATCTTCCTTTTCTTTACCTACTTCCACTCCCCCTCATGTCCAGCATCTCCCCTTTCCTACCCCTCCTTAGTCCAGCATCTTCCCTTCCTCTATCCCCCTCCAGTTGTCCAGCATTTCCCCTTTTATCTACCCCGCCCCCCCCCCCAGGTAACTACTTTCCCTATCTCCTCAGGAATCCGGCATCCCTCCTTTCCTTCTAGTGTCCAGCACCACCATCTCTTCTCCCTTTCCCTATCCCCCTACTAGGGCCGGTGCTATCATTAGACGAACTAGGTGGCCGCCTAGAGTGATGTACCCAGTGCTGCCGCTACCACCCCTCTGCAGTGGTGGCAATGGTATGGAAACCGAGACACAGTGCTTACTTAAATGCTGTAGCACTAACTACGGTTTCCATGCCATTGCCAGTGCTGCAGGCCCCCTGAGAGTGGTTTCAATGGGGGGGGGGGCTGCGGCAGGATGGTGTGCCCGTCTAGAGCATCTCTGATCCTTGCACTGGTTCCGCTCTCTCCCTTTATCCAACATCTCCTCTTCTTTCCCCCCTCCCAAGCTTTTAGCATTTCTTCTGTTTTCAACACTGTCCGCCTCTTTCCTTCCCCCTGCCCTCATTGTCCCCCTCCCCCCCACACCTTTCAGCACCTTTGTGCGTTCATGTCCTGCTGCATCTCGTCCCCTCCAAAACAAACTTCGGATTGGAGGGGCAAACGTTCATGTGCTCAAAGGCCTGCCACCATGTTGACACCAGATTTCAAGTGCTGCTATCCAACCATTCCAGCACTATGCTGCTGCCCTCCTGAATTCTGCCACTATAGGCGAGTGCCTAGTCTGCCTAGCGGTAGGGTTGGCCCTGCGAATAGGAAAAAGAAGAAATCATCTATGATATACAGGCCACAAATAAGAAAACAGATTTCAAAGAAACAAGCAAAACTGAAGACCAGTCATTCTTCACCCAAAGACAAGATTCCTATGTTGTGTTAAATCTCACGGTAAAAGGGTACTGCTGAAGAAGCCATGGCATTCATAAAAAACATATCTCACACCTACATATTTTATCACAGTTACACAGAAAGTTCAGCCCGAACCATAGGCGTCGGAATGGGGTGGGCCACACGGGAACTGGCACCACCAAACCTTTGCCTGGTAGGTGCCAGCCGCAAACTGCATTTAGGCTGCAAGTGTGGTCTTCCCCTCCTGTTCTGCCTGTGGGAATCCAGTCTCTCGTGGGCAGAAGAGAAGCGAGCAGCCACGATCGCAGCAAAGATTCCTGTCTGCCCACCAGAGATCAGATCCCCAGGGGCAGAAAAGGAGGGGAAGGCCGTGGGGGCTAGGGGTAGAGCTTGGGCCCCCCCTACTCATATGGCCGTTCCGTCACCCCTGGCCAGAACTATGTTCCAAGCAGGGCTGGTCCCAGAATTGGTTCAAGCACTGAACACCTTGTTTTGTTTCCTGCTCCCCAGAAACTGCCATCCAAGGCGACCGCCTAGTTTGCCTAATGGTTGGGTTGGTCTTGGCTCCTAGTTATAATTTCTTATAATGAGGCATAAGTTCCTCCTTTATTTTTGTTAATTCAGAGACATCAAGAAAGACTCATTTTAGAATTAAGAAACAACTCATCCCTCTATCACAAAGGTAACCTAAGAACTCCATCCCTGTTGAGATTTGAGTTCAAAATCCATAAATTATTTTCTGTTCATTAATTTCATGCACAATCAACAAAATACCTTTGAGCCCAATAATTAAAACGATTAATTCCAGAGTTTGATTACACATTGAGTGAAAAAATATTTTCTTTTATTAGTCTTAAATAGTTTACCCTGTAGCTTCATTGCATGTCCCCTAGTCTTTCTATATTCTGATAACGTAAACAATCGATCTACGTTTACCCATTCCACTCCGTTCATTAATTTATAAGCCTTCCCCTTTTTACATGGAATTTCAAGCCATAGAGATTCTACAGCAAATTTTTTTCCTGCAAAACTTTAATCCTTTCTGATGCAATGCCCTCTCTGACATAGACCACAACCCCTCCACTAATTTGATCAGCTCTATCATTACGATATAGTTTGTACCCAGGTATCACAGTGTACCACTGGTTGTCCTCCTTCTGGAATTTCTGGAAGCCTGGTTTTCCACTACAAACTCGATAAACAGACATATCAACATAACCTGATCTACCAATCCCTGCAGACCAAAGAGCTGAGGCATTACCAGTGCCTGGGAATGGCAATCACACCCCGGCAACCCACAGGGAAACCAACTAATCAATTCCTGTGGACCAAAGAGCTAAGTCATCACCAACAAGGCTCAGAAACAGCAACTACAACTCAGCAACCCTCAGAGAAACCAACCAAGAAATCCCTGCGAACCAAAGTGCACCACCAAACCAATATAAGTACAAACGCAAGCATTCAAGCACATTACCATATAGAACCCTGCACTGATGATGTCCCCTTGAATGCTGACAAAACGTCTGCAATCAAACTATCAAGCTCTGAGAACAATCCAACATCATGGCAGTAAAGGCTGGCCTAACCTTTGCCGTGGAAAGCTAACCGGGCAATAGCTGAATATTGCCACTGTCTGATTAGCTTTCTAGCTATCGGGCTAACCCAAACATTCAATGTCAGTGGCCGGATATGGCCCCGGTATTGAATATCCGATCTAGGGTTCAGCGGGTAGTTGCTGTAATCGCGCTAACCGCTGCTGCTGAATAACGAGCCCTTTGTTTTTATATCTCTCCAACCTCTTATTATTTGGCAACCATTAGTTAATGATAAACTCTGCGTAGAACACTTTGGAATTTGTGCTTTAAGTCCTGGTAACTTCTGAGTACCAGAGGACACAATGAGAAGGGAAAGGCGGTTGTTGTAAATGAAAATTCACAACCTAGGCCAAGTGTTCCCTGGTATACCCTTGCTGAGTGGTCATGGGGTTGTGACAATTTCCACCAGCTCCTGAGTTGGTATAAATGTATGTGTCCATATTTTAGCTGTGATTTTGGCTGTTTCTGTGATGCTATTTAAAAAAAAAAAATCCTAGGCATCTATGGGGTATGTTTACTAAACTGCGCTAATGTGCGCGGCGCACATTAGCGTGCGCTAAGGTACCTAGCGCATGCTAATGTCGCGTTATGGGGCACTAATGTGCCCCGCACAGGTGCGCGGCGCACTAAAGTGCACCCTCATGTGCGCAGCGCGCTAATGTGCGATAAAGGCGGGGAAAGGCTCCCGGAGGGCAGAGGAAGGCTCCCCAGGGGCGGAGAGAAGGGGTCAATGGGTGGAGAGTGGGAGGGGAGAGGCTCCCCGCACACTAGCGGGGCTGAAATTCAAGGCAAAAAATACCGCGAGTGAAAACCTCGCGGTAGAGCCGATTTAAAGGGAAGAGAAACCATTTCTGTCAGCAATGTACAGCAAAACCAGGGAAACCTACAAAACAGTGATAAGTGTGATACATGTGCATGGTACAAAAGTGCACATAAACATTGAAAATGACCCCAACAAAATAAAAAAAAATTATAATCAAGCTGGGCAATAGTGATAGTAATGGGAAACATCAAAAAACACTCCCAAGAAAGCCGCAAAAAATAAATATGAATTTTGGAAGGGCCTACGCTCCGTCCCCATACAAGGTGAATGATCCCACAGTGAAATAGCACTGATCAGGGTTTCCCTCTCCATTGGACAGGTTACCTATGGCATGCACATGTTCTACAACAGCACACAGGAGAGCAGCGCTCCTGCAGGGATCAGACAGTACACAGGGAGCAGAAGCAGTGGACGACCCAGTTGCTTAGTGTTAATTCCAAATAGCTTTATTGAAGATCCCCGACGCGTTTCGGCTTACGCCTTTCTCAAGGGGAGAGTTGCTTACAAAAATAATAATAATAATAAATATTCCATTAAAAACATGTATAAACAACATTGTAAAAAGGCAACCGGGACACATTAATATAAAGCGAAAAATACTTTGTAAATTATTCTAACATTAAAAAACAACTCATAATAGCAGGAACTGGCATAGTAAAACAATAAATATACATGCATATTATTGCAATAAACTGAAAATAATATTTGTAAAAATTATAATAAAAAAATGTATTAAAGTACATAATTAGAATTAAAAAATAATAATAAAGAATAATATATAATTAAAAAAATGATAAATTGTGAACAATGAGAATTGGGAAAACCATGATCAAACAGAAGAACAGAGCCACAGCACAATGGTTAAAGCACTGACCAATGGTGTGGGGATCAGGGGTTCAAACCCCCACAATGCTCAATGGCTTGCTGAGGTGTTAGTTTATGAGGCAGAGAAATACTGGGCCGAATATAGCAGCCCACTGAATTTTTTTGGCGGCACATCAATACTGGACGGCATAAGGCGGCACGCTGATGTTTTTATGCGGCATATTAATACTGGGCGGCATAAAGCGGCGCGCTGATGTTTCTGGCGGCATATTACTACTGGGCGGCATAAGGCGGCGCGCAGGTTTCGGGGGCAATCGCATACTGGAAGGTATAAGTGGGGCGCTGATGTGCAAACAGAAGCACAGAGCCACAGCGCAATGGTTAAGGCACTTACCAGTGGTGCAGAGATCAGGGGTTTGATCCCCCACTGTGCTCAATGAACAGGGCTTGGTGAGGTGATATTTTAGGAGGCATACAAATAATGGGCGGCATAAGGCGGAGTGCAGATGGGCATTAGGCTATTGCTTAAGGAGGCTATTTAATAAGAGGAGGCATAAGGTGGTGCGCTGCCTTGCAAACACAGGAATAGAACCACAGCACAATGGTTATGACACTGACCAATGGTGCAGGGAGCAAGGGTTCAATTCCTCACAGTGCCTAATGAACAGGCCTAGCTGAAGCATTATGTATTAAGGGGAAGGTTGCTTAAGGAGTCAATTTACGTTTATTTTAATTTACAGTACTAGCAAACGCACCCTTAAAGCGTGTGAACATAATGCGCCCCATAAGGCACATTGTAAAGTGCACTGTCTGCCACGGCACCCTAGAATGTTGCTCACAGGGTGCTGTAGAGGGTGTCGTATGAGGTACCGCAAGGTCAGAGTACTGTTTTCGATGGCAGCACTGTGCAGTTTAAGGAATGAAAAGCATAGGTAGGTGCGTTGACATGCAAGGGAGAGCAGCAGTGGAGCACAATGGTTAAGGCACTGACTGCTGATACAGAGGTCATGGGTTTGCTCCCCATGGTGCCTAATATGGAAGGCTGGCTGTGGCAGCAGGTTTGCAATGTACATATTTTGTCCTGCAGCACCGTATGTTTATTTTATTAATTTCTGCCAGCAAACACGCCCTCACGTGCCGTAATTGAAGGTGCTGTATAAGGCACCCTATACGGCACTCTATAGGGCACATTATAAAGTGCACTATCCGCCATGGCACCCTAATATGTCCCCCATAGGGAACCCTATAAATTGTGTCACAGGATAATGTATAGTGCACCTTAGATGGATGGAAACCATAGGGTGCCCGATAGGGCGCCATATAAAGCGGCACCCTATGGGTACAGTACGCTGAGGGTTTGTTTGCTGGCAACAAAATATGTACATTAAAGACAAATAATGCTTTGGACAACCCTAACGTGGGTTTGAACCCATGGCCTCTGGCTTCACAGGCAGGGACGTAACCATTAGGCTACAGCTGCTAGCAAGCCCCTGGCTGGCTGCAGAAAGCCTGCATGTCACCACACAGACAGTCTGCTGTGGTCACCAGGATAGGGTTAGCCCACCCGTACCCATGATGCACTGCACATGCAAATCAGCTGTCCACAGATGGACACAAGATGGGGAATGCACCCCCACAGCACCTCGGCCTAGTTGGGGGAAGTGACCGGGTGCACCCCCACAGCACCTCGGCCTGGTAGGGGGGTACTGACCGGGTGTTTTACTGGCACAGAGTAGCTACACACCGTCACATCGTGCGGGTACTGTACTCACCCTGAGTGTGCAATGAGGCGCCCAGGACCAGGTCCACAACACCTTCCATGGCTGATGGAGGCACAGAGCAGTGTTAATGTGTAAGATAGTTAGTGTCTGCACAAACACCATGGATATCTCTGTCTGCCTCAGTCGGGTGCAGCCCCCATGGGGGCCCCCCCAGCCAAGGGTGGCAAACATGGTCCCCCATCAATAGATCCACACTCTACCTCCCTGCAAAGGTGGCAGTAGAGGGCAACATCAATTCCAGTCCTACTGAGGACCACCCCCCCCCCCAGGGCAGCTCCATACACAGCCATACCACAATAGCAGACATAAATAAGACCAGGATAAGGTAAGCTATTCCCCTGCAGCAAGCCAACAGCCACTGCACCCTACAAGCCACTCCAGCAAGACACATACCAGCTACAGTCTGCTAGTTAGTCTATAGTGCATGTTCCCAGTGGAGATGCATGCACCCAGAACTGGGCTGTCAGCATACACAGCAAGCAGATGAATCAGTGACTGGACCCCAAACAGAAACCCATATCTATCACATGAGAGAAATACTATATAGCACTATGGTGGTGCCTAGCCATGCTGTGGTCACTGCACAGTCAAGGTGAGAGTGATCTCTCAGCAGGACATACTGAGGTCACCCTGTCTGTGTCGGTGGTGGCCGAGCACTACAATGTCCCAGTCAGTGCCCTATGCCCTGTGCAGATGCACCCTGGCCAGGCCACCCTGTCCGGCCTATACCCATGGTACCTTGCTCCTCATTATGCACATTGCCAGCCCAATACTGGCAACATTGCTGGCAGTGTGGGCTGTAGAAGGTGTTTGCAGCCACCACACACTGGATGGACAGACAGCCACCCCCACACCTATGCCAGCATTGTGCTACTATAGAGGGGTTCAGCAGCCATACCCACCACACCAGTCCTGGACACAGTACATGCATGGATATGGTACGCATTACTGTTGGGGGTCACATCCCAGGGTGGTAAACACTGTCAGAGACCAGACCTGCAGCACACACCGCAGACATCTGTTTGAGTGTTATGGTGGAGCTGAATGAGCAAACTGTGCTTTACGTAGCACTGGAGATCTGCCAGTTATAATGGGAAACGCTTGATAGCTGTGTACCGTATACCCAGGTGTAGGGTGGCAGTGCTGAGGTATGCAACTGTTAGTATTGGGAGATACAGGCAGGGCCCAATGTCCTGCCTCTCCAGGAGGCATTGGCCAATGGGACCTGTGGGGGGGTGTCTGGCCCTGTTGGCTGCTGCTTTACGGCAGAGTTCCCCAAATCCAGTCCTGGTGTTCCACACACTGTTCTGGTTTTCATGCTATCCCTCATAAATATGCATGAGCTACATCTGCATACCATGGGGGTGGTGCATAGCTATGCAGCACAGGCATCTTTGTTAGAGGCAGCATGGAACCTGAATGGTGTGGGGCCCTCCAGGACTGCATTTGGGAGACTCTGCTCCAGGTAATGCGCCTGTTTATGGTGTCTGTGAGTGCTGTGGTAAAATATAGGCGTATTAATCATGCATATGTTCCTAGCTATACAGTTTTGTCCTTACTATCACGGTTTAGTTGTAGGAAAAATATGTGGACTGGATTGGCAGTAGCCCCAGCTGGGCTTTGAACCTGTGGCCCTCTGGTCCTACAGGTACTGGCTGTGTCCGCTGCACCACACTGTGGCCACAGGAACAGTGCAGTCTCTGGAGATGTGATACCTGGCTGCACGAGTCAGACACCCTGCTCTTCACAATTGTACTGTGGGCTCGTTGACCTTGTATGGGGACAAAGGTGCAAATAAACTTCACAAATGCCCTCCAAAAAAGGGGAAGAAAACCATAACCAAGCTGCGCAACAGTGATATCAATGGGCAACCTGGAAAACACTCCCAGGAAAGCTCCATTAAAATGCAGTGCTTTTGAATGAGTCTACGGAGCGTAGACCCTTCCAAAAATCATTTATTTTTTTTGGAGCTTTCCTGGGAGTGTTTTGTATGGTTGCCCATTAATATCACTGTTGCCCAGCTGGATTATAATTTTCTTAGAATTTGTTGTGGTCATTTTCATATCATATTTGCTATTTTGTTCTGTGCACATGTATCACACTGCTCACGTTTTTTAGGTTTCCCCGATTTTGCTGTACATTGCTGACGGAAATGGTTTCTCTTCCCTTTAAATGCGCTCTAACGCGGGTGTTTCATTGGCGGTATTTTTTCCTTGTAAATTCGGGCACGCTCCTGTGGGGGAGTCTCTCCCCTCCCACATTCCACCCATTGACCCCGTCTCTCCGCCCCTCGGGGGCCTTCCTCCGCCCTCATTTCACCTTTCCACGCCTCTATCGCACATGAGCGCCCCGCAAACGTGCGCGTTTTCGGCGCACGCGTGCGGGGCCCGTTAATGTGACACGTACGCGTACGGGGCACTTAAGAGCACTTAAATGCATCATTTTAGGGTGCTCAAGTGCGCCCCGCACAAGTGCGCCGTTTAGTAAACATACCCCATAGAGTAGATGAGTTTGTATTATTTAAACCCAGTGTAACGGCATTGCTTCTTCATTGACCTGATTCAAAGAGGAAAACTCGAAAGCTTGTCAACGGTACATTTAGTCCAAACACAGTAAGTTGATGCTTATTTCCAAATATCCCAGTGGACAAACACAGCAACTACAATTCTCTCTTAAAAGCACAAACTGAACATTTTTTTGGCCGTGCACACCTCATTTTTTTGTTACCTGCAGGCTGATTTTCCAAAGGTCTAGACAATGAATTTTTGAATTTAAAAACGTGCTGGCTCTGAGCATCTAAAGTCATGCGCCTTAAATCACAGGGGAT
The DNA here is from genome assembly GCA_033557465.1 of Ichthyophis bannanicus. Classification (NCBI taxonomy): domain Eukaryota; kingdom Metazoa; phylum Chordata; class Amphibia; order Gymnophiona; family Ichthyophiidae; genus Ichthyophis; species Ichthyophis bannanicus. Next base: position 285,900,655 of record CM066036.1, read on the forward strand.
AAATATTCAGCAGCAGTGGTGACCATCATTTTAAATGTCAATGCTAGCATTTAAATAGGCATGTATATTCAGCACCACTGTGGGGGCTCTTTTATACAAAGCCACCTAGATTTACATGCAAACAATGCTCCTAAATCTTTTAGTCATATATGCGCATAAATGGGCATTTACGCATGTATATGAGGTTTCTAGTCTGAAAGTCTGCATGTCAGGCTACTTTGCAATTTTCACTATGGGCATATTTTCCACCTATGTTATAAAGTAAAGTGCACGTATTTTATAAAAGAGAGTTGTGAGTAGTAAGATACGCGTGCCCTATCTAGGCGTGATCACTTGCACAAACTCTAGACTTGGGGGTCTGTTTACTAAACAGTGAAAGTGTCGATTGTGTGAAATTGGTGCCGTGGCCCCATTGAATAGAACTGGGCCGTGGCTCCGATTCTGCACAATCGCCGCTATCGCTGTTTAGTAAACAGACCCCTTGGTGATTTGTAGAAAATGCACATAACCTATAATGTTTTATAACTTTGCATGTAAATTTAGGCTCTATCCTTACTCCACCCTGTACTAGCCCATTCAAAAAATACATACCATCGCCCTGATGTGTACGTGCGGAATGGCACCTGCTTGAACTACTTACTGTACATGCATAAGTGCCCCTCCCCACATATAAGTCATTGAAAATAGGTGACAGCCACTTTGATAGCATGCAATTTTATGCAGATGGTTGTAAAATTCTCTCTCAGATATATATATAGATTATGGGCCCGATTTCCGAAGGCCTTTACATGGGTAACTTCCCTAGTTACCCATGTAAAGGCCTTATCTGGGATTTTCGAAGGGCACCTACATAGTTAGTGCCCTTCGAAAATCCTGGATATATCCCTAATGCACCCCGATGCTAGCCGTATAGCACAGGGCATGCTGGGGACTTTCTGGGGAGGGGCGGAGCAGAGGTGGACCTTGGTGCGACCCGTGTAGCACCGATTTTCGATGCTGCATGGTTAGCGCTCTGCGCCTTAAAGATAGATGTGGGAAAACCTCGCCTATCTTGAAGGTGCTGGGGCTAACCGTGTAGCATCGAAAATTGGTGCTACATGGGTAACTCCTGCAGCTTCCTGTCTGTGCAGCAACACCCGGACTTTGATGCCTGGGCCGCCAATGACCCCGGCATGGAAAATCCAGATTAGGCGGGAGGTGGGCGGGCTATGCGCCGAGGCAGTACATAGCACCACCCAGCTCAAATTCGGGCCCTAGATATATAGAGCGAGAGAGAGTCAGCAGGGTTGAGTATGTATTATATGGACAGTTTGCCACCTCTATATGTTTAGCAGGCCTAGATTTATAATTTGTGTGGGTAGTAGGCCCTCAGTCCACCCCAAATCCAGTTAGTATCTGTCTTGACAGATTTTCATCCCGCTACTATCCATTAAGGGCCTTAAATCCACATAAAAAGTTATATGTTCACCAGCACAGGTAAATGTATAACTTTTTTGAATATTAGCCCCATAGATCCTAAATTGAGAAACCTTAAAAGGTAGTGCCGGGGGCAGGACCAGAGCAGTGGAATGAAGGTGCACACACAATACTGACTGCTAGTACTGGGTGACTAACTTTAGGCACCTTTTGTTTAAGGCACCTGGAGGATAATTTTAACAAGTCCCATATAGTTAACATGCATTTTTCTAGGCATATGTCACGCCTGCTTTATAAAATAAAGTACGCCCCTACTCTGCTTAATAAAATAGGAGCATACTGTGAGTGTTCAAAAATGCTCATGTATATGCCTAGACTTCTCAAGATTGTGTATAATTGATATATTATCATTTATGTGCATACTTGTGAGTTGTGCTTATGACCTACCCAAACTCCACCCATGTGCAAGCCCAGTGTGAAAGTGAACACCATTGATCTAATGCATGTACTTATACAAGAATGACCAGCTAAAATATACATGTAAAGGCTTGTTTTAAGTGCACGAATCATTAAAAAGCTCTACTTTACATGTGTAGATGTTGCATAACTTTCCATGGGCTCCTTATAAAGTTACCCCCTTAAAGTTAAAGCCTATTTTCAGAAAAACTTTTTAGGTGCCTGTATTTTCTGACAGCACTAATTAAAATAAAAACATAGACGCCTAACTTTAGCACTTAGTTTAGGAGCCTCTGTGGAGTTGCTCACTCCTTTTTGAATATTGGCCTCTTTGCTACTGTGTTTCATTATTTATAGAGCAATCAACTTTTAAATTCAATTTGAAGGACCATTTTGGAACAGGAGTGGTCCCTGGGGGATACGGAGGGATGAGGGGCCATGTTCAAAGGCTCATTGCAGGGCTTCAGTTGCATAAGTCAGTACAGGCTCAGAAGTGGGGCCTTGTGTGAAAAACACAGTCACTTACTGCTCTATGGTTTGGAAAAAATTTCTGTGAGAATACAGGACATGTTTTTTAATAACTCCTTGGGGTATGTTTACTAAACCATCTTAATGTGCGCTCTGACACATTAGCGCGCAATAAGGTGCCTTATCGCGCGATAATGGTGCTTTACCGTGCGATAAGGTACCTTATCGCGTGCTAACGCACTCAGCGGTGCAAACGAGCGCTGAAGGCGGAGTAAAGGCTCCCTGAGGGCGGAGGAAGGCTCCCCAGGGGCGGAGAGAAGGGGTCAATGGGTGGAGAGTGGGAGGGAAGAGGCTCCCTGCACACTAACGCTCTGGATTTCGGGGCTGAAAACTAAGGCCAGTGAAACCCTGGTGTTAGAGTAGATTTAAAGGGAAGAGAAACCATTTCCGTCAGCAATGTACAGCAAAGCCAGGGAAACCTACAAAAGGTGATAAGTGTGCGCCTCCCATCCCTCTTAAATTTGTCCATGCTCTTCCCCTCCTCCCCCTCTTCCCCTTCCTCTCCTTATTCCCCTTTTGCCCTTCTTGCGTTCTTATTGTTCTCTCTTTGTTTTTTTTTTACTGTCTCTCTTCCTGTCCTGTTATTATTGGCGTTCCTTTCCTCCTTCCTTTCCAGCAGCTGTCGTTTTTTTATGATTGTACACTGCCCTGATGCCTTGGCCTGGGCGGTCTATCAAATGTTTTAATAAAGATAAAGATAAAGACATGTGCACAGAACAAAAGGGCAGATAAACACTTTGAAATACCTGAACAAACTGGAAAAAAAACATAACCTAGCTGGGCAATAGTGATATCAATGGGAAACATCAAAAAACACTACCGAGAAAGCTCCAAAAAAAAGATATCAATTTTGGAAGGGGCTATGCTCTGTCCCCATACAAGGTGAATGATCCCACAGTGAAATAACACTGATCAGGGCTTTCCCTTGTTACTGGACAGGTTTCCTATGGCATGCACATGTCCCGCAACAGCAGGGTGGGCATGTCGGAACAGGCAACTGGACAGATGCTGGAAAACGGGACACAGCGGGCTGCAGGCGGCACATGCTGTGGTGCAGCTGGGCCACGGTGTGGACTAGGGTGATGCCTAGGTGGCCCATATGAATGCTGAAACAGTAGAGCAGCCAGACAGCAACTGATGAAGGCCCAACACGGGGACGAGTGTGTTTCCCACAGTGTCACAGGGGATAGTACCCAGCAGGTACCCCCAAGAGTACAGAACATTTGCAGGCGGTGCTGGGGGGAAGCATGGACATCTATGCAGGCACCCCTACCCCAGAACCCGCACCATAGGCAGCCGCCTACCCGCACACTGGATGGCCCGAGACTGTGCACCACCAGCAGAAGGGCATGTCAGCATGGTGACAGAGGGGTACTGGTGGTGGAGGGGGCAGTGGCTGCTGCCCACAGCAGACCATGGCCCAGCCCTGTTTAGGTGGGTGCCGTGCACTGCAACAGACAGGCTCTGTCTGACAAACAGTCATGGTATCTCCAGGGAATGCACTGTCTCTATGACATCATGGTGGTGCAGGGCACACAGCCAGTGTGTTTGGGAGCAGAAGGTCACAGGTTCAAGTCCCAGCTGTGGTTCCTGCCAACCCAGTCCCCATATTTTACCCACTACTAAAATGCGGCAATACAGACAGAACCTTTAGTGCAGATAACGTAAACATGCCCAAAACGCCTACATTTTACCCTACAGAGCACAGACACCATAAACATGCGCATTACCTAGAGCAGAGTCTCCCAAAAGCAGTCCTGGAGGGCCAAACACCATTCAGGTCCCATGCTGTCTCCAATAACTATGGCTGTGCTGCATTTCTATGCACAGCCCCCATGGTATGCAGATGTATCTCATGCATATTCATTAGGGACAGCATGAAAACCCGAACAGGGTTTGGCCCACCAGGACCAGAGTTGGGAACCTCTGCCCTAGAGCAGCGGCCAACAGGGGCAGACTCACCCACACCCACAGGCTCCATCATCCAAAGCCACCTGGAGAGGCAGGATTTTGGGCCCTGTGTGCATCTCCCAATACTAGCACTTGCATACCTTAGCAATGCCACCCTAAACCTGGGAATATGGTACACATCTATCAAAAGGTTGCTATGATTACTGGCAGATAGCAATTCCTAAGTTAAGCACAATTTGCTGATTGAGCTGCATCATAGCAACCTTTCTGATGTCTGTGGAGCAGGGGTTCTCAACCCTGTCCTCGGGACCCCACTAGCCAGTCGGGTTTTCAGGCTATCCACAATGAATATGAATGAGATATATATGCATTAGAAATAGCCTGCCAAACTGACTGGTTTGTGGCCCTCCAGTGCTGGATTTGGGGACCCCTGCCGTACACCTCTGTCAAGTACGATTGTGAGTGGGCAAGGTACAGATGTCCTCGACATCAAAAGGGTAGATAGAATGTGTCACATCCCTCCTAGTTTCTCACCACCACCAAAAAGTTGTCTAATAGACAATATTTTGGTGGTGGTGAGAGGCGAGGAGGTATGTGACATATTCCATCTAATCTTTTTGATGTCTTGGACATCTGTACCTTGCCCACTCACAATCTTAAATGACAGAGGTGTAAGGCCGGGGTCCCCAAATCCAGCATTGGAGGGCCACAAGCCAGTCAGTTTGGCAGGCTATTTCTAATGCATATATATCTCATTCATATTCATTGTGGATAGCCTGAAAACCCGACTGGCTAGTGGGGTCCTGAGGACAGGGTTGAGAATCACTGCGTGGAGTGTGCTACAGGTCTTGTGTCTGACAGTGTTTACCACCCTGGGGAGTGACTCCTACAGTATTGCGTACCATAGCCATGCCTGCACTGTGCCCAGGACTGGTGCGGTGGCCAGGGCTGCCAAACACGTCTGTCTATTCCAGGGGTCTCCAACTCCAGTCCTGGAGGGCCGCAAACCAGTCAGGTTTTCAGGGTATCCCTAATGAATATGCATGAGATATATATGCATTAGAAATAGCCTGCCAAACTGATTGGTTTGTGGCCCTCCAGTGCTGGATTTGGGGACCCCTGCCGTACACCTCTGTCATGTATGATTGTGAGTGGGCAAGGTACAGATGTCCTCGACATCAAAAGGGTAGATAGAATGTGTCACATCCCTCCTCGTTTCTCACCACCACCAAAAAGTTGTCTAATAGACAATATTTTGGTGGTGGTGAGAAGCAAGGAGGTATGTGACACATTCTATCTACTCTTTTGATGTCGAGGACATCTGTACCTTGCCCACTCACAATCTTAAATGACAGAGATGTAAGGTGGGGGTGCCCAAATCCAGCACTGGAGGGCCACAAACCAGTCAGTTTGGCAGGCTATTTCTAATGCATATATATCTCATGCATATTCATTAGGGATACCCTGAAAACCTGACTGGTTTGCGGCCCTCCAGGACTGGAGTTGGAGACCCCTGGTCTATTCAGTGTGTGGTGCCTGCCAACACCCTCCTCAGCCCACACTGCTAGCACTGTTGCCAGTATTGGCCTGTCAATGTGCATAATGAGGAGCAAGGTACTGTGGGTATAGCCCGGACAGGGCGGCCTGGGCAGGATGCACCTGCACAGGGCATAGGGCACTGGCTAGGACATTGTAGTACCCGGCCACCACCTGCACAGACAGGGTGGCTACAGCATGTCCTGCTGGGAGGTCACTCTCACCCTGACTGAGCAGTGACCATGGCATGGCTAGGTTCCCCCATAGTGCTCTGCATTATTTCTCTCAAGTGACATATATGGCTTTTTCTTTTGGGGGCCCAATCACTGACTTATGTGCTTGGTGGGTGTGCTTACATCCCAGTTTTGGGTGCACACATTTCCTCCAGGAACATGCACTGTGGACTAGCTAGCAGACTGTCTGAAGTTAGTATGTGTATGGCTGGAACACCTTGCAGGGTGCAGCAGCTGAAGACTCACTATGCTTGCTGCTGGAGAATGTCAGACAGTGGTGGGGGGCAGCTGAGCATTTCCAGGTCTTCTGTCTGCTATTGCCTTATGGAATGCTAAAGATCTGCACTGACTGCCCTGTAGCGCATCTGTTTCCCAGCAGGACTGGGGTTGTTGGTTCCCCTCTACTGCCACCATGGCAGGGCTATAGAATGTGGATCTGTTGGGGGGAGATCCTGTCCCCCACCCTCATCCCCAGCGAGCAAGTTCGGTGGTACTACATAATCCACCTATAGGTCCAAACACCACAAACCCCCCCCCCCACTCACCCCACCCCTCCCCCCACCCCCACCCCACCTACCCCACCCCCCTTCCCCACCTCACCCCCACCACCCAACCCCACCCCACCCCCTCCACCCCACCCCACCCCCCACTCCCTCCATAAGGTACCCCAGAGGGCACATTTTAAAGTGCACTGTCCACCAAGGCACCCTAGAATGTTGCTTGTAGGGCGCTTTATAGGGTGCCGTATGAGGCACAGCAAGGTCACAGCACTGTTTTTGATGGCAGCACTGTGCAGTGTAACGCATGAAAATCTTAAGTAGGTGCACTGACCTGCAAGGAGGAGCAGCAGTGTAGCACAATGGTTAAGACACTGACCAATGATGCAGGAGTCATGGGTTCAATTCCCCCTGTACCTAAAGAAGAAGGCTGGCTGAGATATCACCTGTTATAGGTAATATTGCTTTAGGAGGCATTTTATTTTTATTTTAATTAGTGCTGCCAGCAAACACACCCTCAAAGTATTCTAACATAAGGTGCTGCATAAGGCGCCTCATAAGGTACCCCAGAGGGCACATTATAAAGTGCACTGTCCGCCACGGCACCCTATAATGTCCCCTATAGGGCACCCTATAAGTTGCTCCACAGGATAACGTATAGTGCACCTTATATGGACGGTAACCATAAGGTGCCCTAAAGGGCGCCCTATAAAGCGCCCTCTGAGGCACCTTATGGGTACAGTACACTGAGGGTGTTTTTTGCTGGCAGCAATAATGTACATTAAAAAGAGATAATGCTTCAGGCAGCCCTATCAAACAACCTCACTGTGGGTTTGAACCCATGACCGCTGACTCCACAGGTAGTGAAGTAACCAGTGAGCTACAGCTTTATGGCTGCCTGCAAGCCCCTGGCTGGCTGCAGAGGGACTGCATGTCACCACACAGGCTGTGGGCATGTCTGCTGTCGTCACCAGGATAGGGCTAGCCCACCCGTACCCATGATGCACTGCACATGCAAATCAGCTGTCTACAGATGAACACAAGATGGGGTATGCACCCCCACAGCACCTCGGCCTGGTAGGGGGAACTGACCATGTGTGTTACTGGCACAGAGTAGCTACACACCATCACATTGTGTGGGTACTGTGCTCACCCTGAGTGTGTGGTGGGGCGCCCAGCACCAGGTCCACAGCACCTTCCATAGCAGAAATAGGCCATGCTGCCGGTCCCCAGCAGTGCCAATGTGTGAGATAGGTAGTTTCTGAAGGCATACCTTGGATATATCTGTGTGTTTCAGTCAGGTGTAACCCTTATGGATTCCTAGGAGAATTATGTACCACCACCACTCTCCTTCTCCAGGGCTGAGGGTGGCAAACAGGTTCTCCCATCAACAGATCCACATTCTGCTTCCCTGCAATGGTGGCAGTAGAGGGGACTATCAACACTGGTCCTGCTGGAGAACAGACACCTACAGGGCAGTCAATGCAGCTCTGTACACACCCATAACACAATAGCAGACAGACATTAGGCCAGGATATGCTAAGCTGCATCCCCACCACTTATCTGATATTCTCCTGCAGCAAGTCTTCAGCCGCTGCACCCATCAAGTCACTCCATCAAGACACATACCAGCTGCAAACAGTCTGCTAGCTAGTCCGTAGTGCATGTTCCTGGTGGAAATGCATGCACCCAGAATCGGTAGTTTCTGCAGACACACCTTGGATATATCTGTATGTCTCAGTCAGGTGTAGCCCCTATGGACCCCTAGGAGGATTATGTACCACCACCCTCCTCCTCCAGGGCTGAGGGTGGTAAACAGGGTCCCCAATCAACAGATTCACATTCTACCTCCCTGCAATGGTGGCAGTAGAGGGGACCATCAACCCCAGTCCTGCTGGGGAACAGACACCTAGAGGGCAGCTCTGTACACATCCATAACACAATAGCAGACAAACATTAGGCCTGGATATGCTAAGCTGCACACCACCACTATCTGATATTCTCCTGCAGCAAGCCTTCAGCCGCTGCACCCATCAAGTCGCTCCATCAAGACACATACCAGCTGCAAACAGTCTGATAGCTAGTCCGTAGTGCATGTTCCTGGTGGAAATGCATGCACCCAGAACCGGGATGTCAGCATACACAACAAGCAGATAAGTCAATGACTGGGCCACAAAAGAAAACCCATAAATATCACATGAGTGATCACTGCACAGTCAGGGTGAGAGTGATCTCCCAGCAGGACATGTGGTGGCCGGGCACTACAATGTCCCAGCCATTGCCCTATGCCCTGTGCAGATGCATCCTGGCCAGGCCACCCTGTCTGGGCTATACCCATGGTACCTTGCTCCTCATTATGCACATTGGCAGGCCAATACTGGCAACAGTGCTGGCAGTGTGGGCTGTGGAGGGTGTTTGCAGCCACCACACACTGGATAGACAGACACACACTCCCACACCTATGCCAGCATTGTGCTACTATAGAGGAGTTTAGCAGCCCTGGCCACCACACCAGTCCTGGGCACAGTACAGGCATGGATATGGTACGCAGTACTGTTGGGGGTCACTCCCCAGGGTGGTAAACACTGTCAGAGACCAGACCTGAAGCACACACCACAGACATCAGAAAGATTGTTATGATGGAGCTCAATCAGCAAACTGTGCTTAACGTAGGAATTGCTATCTGCCAGTGATCATAGCAAACGTTTGATAGCTGTGTACCGTATACCCAGGTGTAGGGTGGCATTGCTAAGGTATGCAAGTGCTAGTATTGGGAGATGCACGCAGGGCCCAATGTCCTGCCTCTCCAGGAGGCATTGGCTAATGGGGCCTGTGGGTGTTGGTGTGTCTGTCCCTGTTGGCTGCTGCTTTACGGCAGAGGTTCCCAACTTCAGTCCTGGTGTGCCAAACACTGTTCGGGTTTTCATGCTGTCCCTCATGAATATGCATGAGATACATCTGCATACCATGGGGGTGGTGCATAGATATGCAGCACAGGCATCTTTATTAGAGGCAGCATGGAACCTGAATGGCGTTTGGCCCTCCAGGACTGCATTTGGGAGACTTAGCTCTAGGTAATGCGCTTGTTTATGGTGTCTGTGCTCGGTGGGGTAAAATATAGGCGTATTAACCATGCGTATGTTCTCTGCAATAAAGATTTGTCCTTACTATCACGGTTAAGTTGTGTGAAAAATATTTGTACTGGATGGGCAGTAACCCCAGCTAGGCTTTGAACCTGTGACCTTCCGTTCTTGCACACACTGTCTGTGTGCACTGCACCACCGTGTTGCCACAGATTTGCTGCATTCCCTGGGGAGTCCATGACTGTACATCCGACAGGGCCTGTTTGTTGCAGTGCACGGCACCCACCGGGACAGGGCTAGGCCATGGTCTGCTGTGGCCACCAGCTGCTGCCACCTCCACCACCAGTACTGCTCCATCCTTAGATTGGAGACAGCATAAACCCTGAAGGATTTGTGGCCCTCCAGGACTGCATTTGGGGGAATCTGCTCTAGGTAATGTGCATGTTTCTGGTGTCTGAGCTTTGTAGGGTAAAATAGAGGTGTTTGAGCCATGCTTATGTTCTCTGCAATAAAGGTTCGTCTTTACTATCATGATTTAGTTGTGGGTAAAATATGGGGACTGGATTGGCAGGAGCCCCAGCTGGGGCTTGAATCTGTGACTTTCTGTCTCCAAACACACTGGTTGTGTGCTCTGCACCACCGTGTTGCCACAGAGGCAGTGCATTCCTTGATGATACCATGACTGTTTGTCCAGCAGGGCCTGTCTTTTGCAGTGCATTGCACCCACCTACACAGGGCTAGGCCATGGTCTGCTCTTGGCAGCTGCCACTGCCCCCCTCCACCTCCAGTACCCCTGTGCCACCATGCTGACATGCCCTTCTGCTGGTGGTGCTGGTGGTACGCAGTCTCAGACAATCCTGTGTGCGGGTAGGCGGCTGCCTATGGTGTGGGTTCTGGGGTAGGGGTGCCTGCATATCTGTCCGCACGTCCCCCAATCACCGCCTGCCAATGTTCTGTGCCCTTGGGGGTACCTGCTGGGTACTATCCCCTGTGACACTGTGCTAAACACTCTCGTGCCCATGTTGGGCCCTCATCAGTTGCTGTCTGGCTGCTGTTCAGTTTCAGCATTCCTAAGTGCCATCTAGGCATCTGCCTAGTCCGCACTGTGCCCCAGCTGCACCACAACATGTGCCGCCTGCAGCCCTCTGTATCCCCTTTCCCAGCATCTGTCCTGTTGCCCATTCCGACCTGCCCGCCCTGCTGTTGTGGAAATGTGCATGCCATAGGAAACCTGTCCAATGGAGAGGGAAACCCTGATCAGTGCTATTTCACTGTGGGATCATTCACCTTGTATGGGGACGGAGCGTAGACCCTTCTAAAATTCATGTTTATTTTTTGGGGTTTTCTTGGGAGTGTTTTTTGATGTTTCCCATTACTATCACTATTGCCCAGCTTGATTATAATTTTATTTTATTTTGTTGGGGTCATTTTCAATGTTTATTTGCACTTTTGTTCCGTGCACATGTATCACACTTATCACTGTTTTGTAGGTTTCCCTGGTTTTGCTGTACATTGCTGACAGAAATGGTTTCTCTTCCCTTTAAATCGGCTCTACCGCGAGGTTTTCACTCGCGGTATTTTTTGCCTTGAATTTCAGCCCCGCTCGTGTGCGGGGAGCCTCTCCCCTCCCACTCTCCACCCATTGACCCCTTCTCTCCGCCCCTGGGGAGCCTTCCTCCGCCCTCCGGGAGCCTTTCCACGCCTTTATTGCACATTAGCGTGCCGCGCACATGAGCGTGCACTTTAGTGCGCCACGCACCTGTGCGGGGCACATTTGTGCCCCGTAACGCGACATTAGCGTGCGCTAAGGTACCGTAGCGCATGCGAATGTGCGCCGCGCACATTAGCGCAGTTTAGTAAACATACCCCTAAGACTGCTTAGTAAACATACCCCCTTGTTTTCCAGTTCTCGCTCTACCTTCCTTATTTTTTCCCTTTTGTGTTGCTTCTTCTTGTGTTTTACTTCTTTCAACTAGCCTTTGATTTTGTAGCTGGATTTTTAAAAAATAATGTAAGTATAACTTAGTGGTTTGATATTTACAGTTTGGGAAGCCTAATAACCATACTGAAAAATAATCTACAGAGCAAAAGTAGGACATGCAAGCTGGGCAAATGGAATTATACATTTATTTATCAATTTCAGCTTGCAGACCATTTTTTTTCAGTTAATATGCTCAGAGTTGATTATTCTGCATTTTGTAAAAAGTACATTTTGGCCTTACTGTCCTTCATTGCTATGCTTGAAGGACCAGCAGAGGGAGGCAGAACATCATAAACTTGCTACTATTACCATTTTTACTACTATATCACTAGTTCTATTTATTTATTTGTGAGTTGTTTATACCGCATTAGCAATACAATTAAAACAGCAGAATAACATAAGATATGCCATACTGGGTCAGATCAAGGTCCATCAAGCCCAGTATCCTGTTTTCAACAGTGGCCAATCCAGGTCACAAGTACCTGGGAGATACCCAAAGTCCACAGCTTCCACAATGCTCGTCCTGGGGTAAGTAGTGGACTTCCCAGGTTCTCTATAATAATGGTTTATGGACCTTTCCTCCAGGAACTTGTCCAAACCTTTTTTAAACTCAGCTATACTAACAGTTTTAACTATATCCTTTGGTAATGAATTCCAGAGTTTGATTATGCATTGAGTGAAAAAATATTTTTTTGTTATTAGTCTTAAATGGGTTACATTGTAGCTTCATTGTGTGTCCTCTAGCCTTTCTACTTTTTTGATGGCGTAAACAACCGATCTACATTAACCCATTCCACTCAATTCATTAATTTATAGACTTTATCATATTTCCCCTCAGCCTTCTCTTTTCCAAGTTGAAGAGCCCTAACCTTTTAAGCCTTTCCTCAGGGGTTGTTCTTTCTTAGGTGCATAACTTTGCACTTGTCCACATTAAATTTCATCTGCCATTTGAACGTCCAGTCTTCCAATATATCAAGGTCTTCTTGCAACTTTTCACAATCCTCTTGGGTTTTAACAACTTTGAATAATTTTGTGTTATCTGCAGATTTGATCACCTCACTCGTTATTCACATTTCTAGGTCATTTATGAATATGTTAAAAAGCAGCGGGCCCAGTACAGATCCCTGGGGTACTCTACTATTTACTTTTCTCCAGTGAGAAAAATGCCATTTAGCCCTACTCTCTGTCTTGTATCTTTTAAACAATTTCTGATGCACAATACTAAACTGCCTGCAATCCCATGACTTTTTAATTTCTCCAACAGTCTCTCATAAGGGACCTTGTCAAAGACCTTCTGAAAATTCAGATACACTATATCAACTGGCTCACCTTTGTCTACCTATTTATTCAGACCTTCAAAAAATATAACAGATTAGTAAGACAAGACTTTCCTTGGCTTAAATCCATGTTAGCTTTCTCCTATTAAACAATGACTATATACATGATGAGTAATTTTATTCGTTATAATGGTTTCTACCATTTTGCCCGGTACTGATGTCAGACTCACTGGTCTGTAGTTTCATGGATCACCCCTGGAACCTTTTTTAAATATTGGTGTTACATTGGCCATTCACCACTCTTCAGATATTACAGTTGATTTTAATGATAGTTCACAAATTACTAATAGTAGATCTTCAATCTCATATTTCAGTTCTTTCAATACCCTTGGATGTATACCATCCGGTCCAGGTAAATTGGTACTCTTCAGTTTATCAAATAGTTTTAATTCCTGGTTTATCAATATTTCTTTCAATTCTTCTAATATATCGCTTTTATATACCATTTCAGGCATAGGTAAATTCCCTACATTTTCTTTAGTAAAGACCAAAGCAAAGAATTCATTCAGTCTCTCCGCTATGGCCTTGTCTTCACTTAGAGCACGTTTAATCCTCTGTCATTCAATGGTCCAAATGACTGTCTCACAGGTTTTTTGCTATGAATGTACTTGAAAAAGTTTTTATTATGCATTTTTGCTCCCACGGCAAGCTTTTTTTTCAGTCTTTCTTTGCCTGCCTTATCAATGCCTTGTATCTAACTTGGCAATGCTTATGTTGTGTCCCGTTTTCATCATTTGACTCTCTTTCCATTTCCTGAAAGATGCTTTTTTGGCCGCAACAGCCTCTCTGACCTTGCCTTTAAACCATGCTGGCAGTTTTTTGGCCTTTCTTCCACTTTTCTTAAAGCATGGAATACATCAGTTCTGGGCTTCCAAGATAGTATTTTTAAACAAAGCCCACACTTTATGCAAATCTTTAGCCTTTGCAGCTCCTCCTTTTAGTCTTTTGTTAACTATTTTCCTCATTTTATCATAGTCTCTCTTTTGAAAGTTAAATTGGAGTACTGTGGATTTCCTTGCCATTCTTCTTTCATTTATTAAATCAAATATGGCCATGCTATGATCACTATTGCCAAGTGGCCCCAATACCCTTATCTCTTGCACCAGATCCTGTATGCCACTAAGGACAAGGTCCAAAATAGCTTCCCCTCTTGTCAGATCATGAACCAGTTTCTCCAAGAAGCAGTCATTTATTTCATCTAGAAACTTTGGGGTATGTTTACTAAACCTTCTTAACGTGCGTGCTGTGCAATTAGCGCGCACTAAGGTAGCTTAGCGCGTGCTAATGACGCTTTACGGGGCAAAAATGCGCTTTAGTGCGCGCTCACGCGCGCAGCGGCACAAACGAGCGCTGAAGGCGTGGAAAGGCTCCCGGAGGGCAGAGGAAGGCTCCCGAGGGGCGGAGAGAAGGGATCAATGGGTGGAGAGTGGGAGGGAAGAGGCTCCCCGCTCACTAACGATGTGAAATTCGAGGCCAAAAATAACGCAAGTGAAAACCTCGCGTTGGAGCCGATTTAAAGGGAAGAGAAACCATTTCTGTCAGCAATGTACAGCAAAACCAGGGAAACCTACAAAAAGGTGATAAGTGTGATACATGTGCACAGAACAAAAGTACAAATAAACATTGAAAAGGACCCCAACAAAATAAAAAAAATCATAAGCAAGCTGGGCAATAGTGATAGTAATGGGAAACATCAAAAAACACTCCCAAGAAAGTCCCAAAAAATAAATATGAATTTTGGAAGGGTCTACGCTCCGTCCCCATACAAGGTGAATGATCCCACAGTGAAATAGCACTGATCAGGGTTTCCCTCTCCATTGGACAGGTTACCTATGGCATGCACATGTTCTACAACAGCAGGGCGGGCATGTCGGAATGGGCAACTGGACAGATGCTGGGAAAGGGGATACAGAGGGCTGCAGGCGGCACATGCTGTGGTGCAGCTGGGGCACAGTGTGGACTAGGCAGATGCCTAGATGGCACTTAGGAATGCTGAAACTGAACAGCAGCCAGACAGCAACTGATGAGGGCCCAACATGGGCACGAAAGTGTTTATCACAGTGTCACAGGGGATAGTACCCAACAGGTACCCCCAAGCGCACAGAACATTGGCAGGCGGTGTTGGGGGAAAGCATGGACGCATATGCAGGCACCCCTACCCCAGAACACGCACCATAGGCAGCCGCCTACCTACACACTGGATGGCTTGAGACTGCACACCACCAGCACCACCAGCAGAAGGGCATGTCAGCATAGTGGCAGAGGGGTACTGGTGGTGGAGGGGGCAGTGGCAGCTGCCCAGAGCCGACCATGGCCTAGCCCTGTGTAGGTGGGTGCCATGCACTGCAACAGACAGGCTCTGTCTGACAAACAACCATGGTATCTCCAGGGACTGCACTGTCTCTGTGAGCACAGTGTGGTGTGGTGAACACAGCCAGTGTATTCAGGAGCAGAAGGTGACAAGTTCAAGTCCCAGCTGGGGCTACTGCTAATCCAGTCCCCATATTTTACCCGCTACTAAACCGTGATAGTAAGGACAAACCTTTATTGCAGAGAACATACGCATGGTTCAAATGCCTATATTTTACCCCACCGAGCACAGACACCAGAAACATGCGTATTACCTAGAGCAGAGTCCCCCAAATGCAGTCCTGGAGGGCCACAAATCATTCAGGTTTTATGCTGTCTCCAATATAAGGCCATGTCAGCATGGTGGCGGAAGGGTACTGGTGGTGGAGGGAGCAGTGGCAGTGGGTGCCATGCACTGCAACAGACAGGCCCTGCCGGACAAACAGTCATGGTATCACCAGGGAATGCACTGTCTCTGTGGCAACACGGTGGTGCAGTGCACACAACGAGTGTGTTTGGAAGTAGAAAGTCACAGGTTCAAGTCCCAGCTATGGTGCCTGCCAACCCTGTCCCCATATTTTACCCACTACTACAACATGCTAATACAGACAGAACGTTTATTGCAGATGACGTAAACATGCCCAAAACACCTACATTTTACCCTACAGAGCAAAGACACCATAAACAGGCACATTACCTAGAGCAGAGTCTCCCAAATGCAGTCCTGGAGGGCCAAACACCGTTCACGTTCCATGCTGCCTCTAATAAAGATGCCTGTGCTGCATATCTATGAACCACACCCATGGTATGCAGATGTATCTCATGCATATTCATGAGGGACAGCATGAAAACCCGAACAGTGTTTGGCACACCAGGACTGGAGTTGGGAACCTCTGCCGTAAAGCAGCAGCCAACAGGGGCAGACACACCCACACCCACACCCACAGGCTCCATTAGCCAATGCCTCCTGGAGAGGCAGGACATTGGGCCCTACGTGCATCTCCCAATACTAGCACTTGCATACCTTAGCAATGCCACCCTACACCTGGGAATACGGTACACAGCTATCAAACGTTTGCTATGATTACTGGCAGATAGCAATTCCTACGTTAAGCACAGTTTGCTGATTGAGCTCCATCATAGCAACCTTTCTGATGTCTGTGGAGTGTGCTTCAGGTCTGGTCTCTGACAGTGTTTACCACCCTGGGGAGTGACCCCCAACAGTATTGCGTACCATATCCATGCCTGCACTGTGCCCAGGACTGGTGTGGTGGCCAGGGCTGCTAAACTCCTCTATAGTAGCACAATGCTGGCATAGGTGTGGGAGTATGTGCCTGTCTATCCAGTGTGTGGTGGCTGCAAACACCCTCCACAGCCCACACTGCCAGCACTGTTGCCAGTATGGGCCTGCCAATGTGCATAATGAGGAGCAAGGTACCATGGGTATAGCCCGGACAGGGTGGCCTGGCCAGGATGCATCTGCACAGGGCATAGGGCACTGGCTGGGACATTGTACTGCCCGGCCACCACCTGCACAGACAGGGTGGCCACAGCATGTCCTGCTGGGAGATCACTCTCACCCTGACTGTGCAGTGACCACAGCATGGCTAGGCACCCTCATAGTGCTGTATAGTATTTTTCTCATGTGGTGTTTATGGGTTTTCTTTTGGGGCCCAGTCACTGACTTATCTGCTTGGTGTGTATGCTGACATCCCAGTTCTGGGTGCACGCATTTCCACCAGGAACATGCACTATTGACTAGCTAGCAGACTGTCTGCAGCTGGTATGTGTCTTGATGGAGCGCCGTGCAGCGGCTGAAGGCTTGCTGCAGGAGAATATCGGATAGTGGTGGGGTGCAGCTTAGCACATCCAGGCCTAATGTCTGTCTGCTATTGTGTTATGGATGTGTACAGAGCTGCATTGACTGCCCTGTAGGTGTCTGTTCCCTGAACCAAGTAAGAAACGTGGGATGCAATGGAAAGACGTGAAGCAAAAACCTTTATATCTTTATTCAACTCCAGCCACCGGCCCGACACTGGCCGTGTTTCGCAAAAGCCTTCCTTAGGGGCTAATGATGGCTAAAATACATAAAATATATAAATATAAAAACAAACATTTAAAATGAAAATAATAAACAATGAGTTGTCCCATTGGGAGCATGAATGAACAGGGCACATATCACTAAAAACGCCAATGTGAACATCAAACACAAAAGTATAAAAAACAGTAAGTCAATAAACAGAGCTGAGAAACCACATAACAAGGATAAACTACCTTAAAAGAACTGATCAATAAACTTAGAAATATCGATAAAAACATAAAAATTATTAAAAAAATTATGTATAAATAGGTTGCTTAATATAAATTATTTAAATAATAAATAATAAGATAAACTCGTATTATAAATCAAGCACAACTCATAAATATAAATATATAAATAAATTATA
Source organism: Ichthyophis bannanicus (assembly GCA_033557465.1). Taxonomy (NCBI): domain Eukaryota; kingdom Metazoa; phylum Chordata; class Amphibia; order Gymnophiona; family Ichthyophiidae; genus Ichthyophis; species Ichthyophis bannanicus. The sequence goes on from CM066036.1 coordinate 285,918,429, forward strand.
ATGGTCATTGTGAACAAGCAACAAGCATATCACAAATAAAAAATGATTAAAACAATAAACAAACATGTATAAAAGTATATATAAAAACAAATATACATTGTAATAATTTTGTGTCTTCAAGGTTGTGACAGTTGATTAAACCACAATGTATATAAAGGTTACTCAATATAAATAACCATAAAAACTTATTAAAATAATAAATAAATAAGATAAAATCATATTATAAATTAAGCAAAACCTATGAATATAAATACATAAATGAATTAAATCTGCATATCACAAATAAAAAAATGATCAGACCAATGAACATACATATATAAAATTGTATATAAATAAATATTAAACAATTGTGTCTTCAAGGATGTGACAGTTAATTGAACCACAAAACATACCTGTATGTCGTGTGAATATACTATTGTAAACTGCTCTTTCTCTGAAAACACAGGAGAGCCTAAAGTATCAAAATATAAACGGCATCAATAAACGTATGAGATCAAAAAATGAGATCAAGAAGGGATGAGGACGAGATCTCAGAAAAATAAAAAAACATATGATATAAATGATAAATATAGGAAGTTAAAAACTTAATTTACCTGTGCAACGATTTATATCTAAGGGCAATATGTTCTTAAAGTGCCAAAGTGCTAATCCTACAAAGAGAACGTTAGAATTAATGATATGAATATCATCACAATAAATATTCTTTAAAAAAAGGTGTTAGCCATTATTTTTGAGGCTAAATCAAAAGACAAAAAGATGGGGTTGATGGTCCCCTCTACTGCTACCATTGCAGGGAGGTAGAATGTGGAACTGTTGGTGGGAGACCCTGTTTACCACTCTCAGCCCTGGAGGAGAAGGGTGGTGGTACATAATCCTCCTTGGAGTCCATAGGGGCTATACCTGACTGAGACATACAGATCTATCCAAAGTATGTCTTCAGAAACTACCTATCTCACACATTAGCACTGCTGGGTACCTGCAGCATGGCTTATCTCTGCTGTGGACCTGGTGCTGGGCGCCCCAGCTCACCCTCAGGGTGAGTGCGGTACCTGCACAATGTGACGGTGTGTAGCTTCTCTGTGCCAGTACCACACACGGTCAGTTCCCCCTACCAGGCCGAGGTGCTGTGGGGGTGCATACCCCATCTTGTGATCATCTGTAGACTGCTGATTTGCATGTGCAGTGCTTCATGGGTATGGGTGGGTTAACCCTATCCTGGTGACCACAGCAGACTGTTTGTGTGGTGACTTGCAGTCCTTCTGCAGCCAGCCAGGGGCTTGCTAATAGCTATAGTGCTGTAGCCCACTGGTTACTTCACTGCCAGTGGTACCTGAGATCATGGGTTCAAACCCACAGTGGGGTTATTTGATAGGGCTGTCCAAAGCATTATCTATTTTTAATGTACATTAGTGCTGCCAGTAAAAACACTCTCAGCGTACTGTACCCATAAGGCACCTTATGGTTACCGTCCATATAAGGTGCACTATACAGTATCCTATGGAGTGACTGATAGGGTGCCCTATAGGGGACATTATAGGGTGCCGTGGTGGATAGTGCACTTTATAATGTGCCCTATGGAGTGCCTTATAGGGTGCCTTATGCGGCACCTTAGGTTACGGCACATGAGGGTGTGTTTGCTGGCAGCAATTAATAAAATACAAATAAAGTGCCACAGGAAACAATACTTACATGTCAAAGCTGATGCCTCAGCCAGCCTGATGCATTAGGCACACTGGGGATTGAACTCATAACCCCTGTATCATCAGTCAGTGCCTTAACCATTGTGCTACACTACTGCTCCTCTTTGCATGTCAGCGCACCTACTTAAGATTTTCATGCGTTTAAATGCACAGTGCTGCCATCAAACACAGTGCTATGACCTTGCTGTGCCTCATAGGGCACCTTATATGGCGCCCTATAGGCCACCCTTTCAGCAACATTGTAGGGTGCCGTGGCGGACAGTGCATTTTAAAATGTGCCCTCTGGGGTACCTTATGGGGTGCCTTATGCAGCACCTTATGTTACAGTGCTTTGGAAGTGCGTTTGCTGGCAGCAGTACTTAAAATAAAATTAAAAAGCCTCATAATGCAATATTACACATAAATGGTAGTGCCTCAGCCAGCCTTATTCATTGGGCACAGTGGGGGAATGAACCCATGTCCCATGCACCATCTGTCAGTGTCTTTACCATTGTACCGCAGCCCTGTTCCTCTGTTTGTATATCAGCGCGCCTGCTTATGCTTGCTGCGCGCGCTAATCCCGTTTTGCTATTTTTGACCGGACCGCCCACTCCTTATATGGCATCCTGCAGTCTAACGTGGCGCGCACATTAAGAAACTTTAGTAAACATACCCCTTTATCTCACTAGTATGTCCTGCTGTGACACTGACCCAGTCGATACCCAGGTAATTGAAATCACCCATTATTACTGTGTTGTAACTTTTGTTAGCTTCCCTGATTTCTTTCAACATTTCATTATCCATCTGTTCATTCTGGCCAGGCGGTTGGTAGTACACCCCCACTGCTATCCCCTTCCCCTTTTTACATGGAATTTGTATCCATAAAGATTCTACAGCGTATTTTGTTTCCTGCAACATTTAATCCTATGTGACTCAATGCCCTCTCTAATATAGAGCACAATCCCTCCACCAATTTGATCTACTCTATCATTGTGATATAGTTTGTACCCAGGTATCACAGTGCCCCATTGGTTGTCCTCCTTCCACCAGGTCTCTGAGATACCAATCATATCTAACCTCTCATTTAGAGCTATATAGTCTAACTCTCCCATCTTATTTTTTAGGCTTCTAGCATTTGCATACAGGCATTTTAGAGGTTGTATTTCAATCAAATTAATCTGGTTAGAATCTTTCTGCTCTGTACTTAAGGGCATCTGGGTAACTTTAATCTTTATTGGAATCTCTCTGTTTGGATGTCCTAACTTCCCTGTTTTGTTAGCATCCTTCAAGGATACATTCTTCCAAACTATGCAGTCTTGGGCGAGTAGATTTTCCCTATTATCTAGTTTAAAAGCTGCTCTATCTCCTTTTCAAATGTTATTGCCAGCAGCCTGACTCCATCCCAGTTAAGGTGGAGCCCATCCCTTCTGAAGAGCCCCTCCCTTCCCCAGAAAGTTCTAACAAATCCAAAACCCTCTTCTTTGCACCATCGTCTAATCTACGTATTGAGACTCTGGAGCTCCGCCTTCCTTTTGGGCCCTGCGTGTGGCATGGGAAGCATTCAGAGAATGCTACCCAGGAAGTTCTGGATTTCAGCTTCCTACCTAAAAGCCTAAATTTGGTCTCCAGAACCTCTCTCCCACATTTTCCTATGTCATTGGTACCAACATGTACCAAGACAGCAGACTCCTCCCCAATGCTATCTAAAACCTTGTCTATGTGGTACGTGAGGTCCGCTACCTTTGCACCAGGCAGGCATGTTACAGGCAATCCTTATGTCCACCAGCCACCCAGCTATCTACATGCCTAATGATTGAATCACCCACTATAATGGCCATCCTAACCTTTCCCTCATGGGCAGATGGCCCTAGAGAAACCTCCTCTGTGCAAGAGGATGTTACATCTCTTGGTGGACAGGTCCTAGCTATAGGATCACTTCTTGCCTCACCAAGGTGATGCTCTCCTTTCACGAGACTTCTCTCCTCCAAGGCAGCTGAGAGGCTGCCAGACTGGAGGTGGGGCTTCAATACTACGTCCCTGTAGGTCTCGTCTATGTACCTCTCTGACTTCCTTATGTCTTCCAAGTCTGCTACTCTAGCCTCTAGAGATCGCACTCGTTCCCTGAGGGCAAAGAGCTCCTTGCACATAGTGCACACGTAAGACCTCTTATTAACTGGGAGAAAATCGTACATATGATACTCAATACAAAAGAATGGAAAACCCTCATCTTGCTGCTGGACCGCTGACTGCATCTTAGTTTTAAAGTTTTGTTTAGTTATTAAAGTTTTTAGTTGCTAGGAATACTTGTACTAATACAATTATACCAAATATGTTTAAGGGACTTTGTCCACTTCAAGATTAATTACATTCGGGGCCTTAACTCATCTATCCCTGGTGAGGATAATCAGCTGAACCTAGAAGGGAATGTGAATGCTTTCAGAAGGATCTTATGGTTGCTTTTCAGCAGGATAGCAACAACCACCAGTAGTTCATGCAACCACCAGTTCTGAACGACCTCAATACACTCATGATAATCCTGGTCATTTTTGCTGTGTGTTTTTTGTAAATCCACTCATACAGGACCTACTTAGCAGGATACTTTGATGGGGAGAAAGTTTACAACTAAATGGCATACCACCTGCAGCCCTTCTTTTATGGTTTACATTTTGATATGTCCATGTGGCCTTAAATATATAGGTCATATCATCAGACCTGTTAGGAGAAGACTTATTGAACATAAGTCTTGTATCACGACAAAACCCCTTACTGCACCCTTAGTACCACATTGTCTACAATTACAACATACTTTTGAGGACTTTACATGGAGAGTCATTGATCACGTCCCGCCTGATCCTCGGGGTGGTGATCGTGAACTTCAGTTACAGACTTTGGAACAGCGCTGGATTTTCAAACTTAACACCGTGTTCCCTTTGGGCCTTAATATATAAAACTGATTGGTGGAGCATGCTAAGAATGAACTCTTTTGTGGCAGTCTCCGCCTTCTTATGGAAATGGGTAAAAGGGGCAACATATGGAAAGCGGTATGTATAAATGCCTGTAGCATGGGAAATAAGATCCCAGATGTTGAAGCTTTAATGGGAGTTGCTGACTTGGATTTAGTGGCGATTACAGAAACATGGTTCACAGAAAACCATGACTGGGATGTAACTATACCAGGCTATACTTTATTCAGAAAGGACAGGGTAGGAAGAAGGGGAGGAGGAGTGGCACTATATATATATATTTTTTAATTTTAGCTGTATTTATATCCTGCTTTTCACTGGGTCAAAGCGGTCAATTGGGAGATACATTTAACACGAGGGGATATGACACACATACGCTAATACTTACAGGGAACATGGGCAATGGAGGGTTAAGTGGCTTGCCCAAGACCACAAGGAGTGCCTATAGGACTAGAAATCCCAGTCCCTCCAGCCTGAGATTGCTGTCCCCAGGTGGGACTTGAACCCCCGGCCCTCCGGCCCAAAGTACCTTGTCCTAACTACTAGGCCACTCCTCCCTATATGTATAAAATAATATTAAAGCTTTGGAATTACAGAGTTTAAAAGGGGGAGAGAGGAGGCACTGTGGGTTAAACTAGAAAGATGGAAAGAGAAATCTATTTGCATTGGCATGATATACAGACCTCCCTCACAAGAGGAAGAGGTGGATGGAGAGTTAATTGCTAGGAATGGAGAAGTGCTACTGATAGGGGATTTCAATATGCCAGATGTTGATTGGCACATTCCTGCTGCAGTATCATCTAGAAGTAAGGAGATTCTGGATTCTCTACAGGGAGAACTATTCAGGAAATTGGTAACAGACCCCACATGTGAAAGGGCCATACTGGACCTGGTGCTTACCAATGGTGAAAGTGTTTCTGATGTTATAGTGGGAGATCATTTTGCATCCAGTGATCAGATGGTGTGGTTCAGTATTAGGACTAGGGCTGATAGAATCCATTCAAAAGCGAGAGTCTTAGGGGTATGTTTACTAAACTGCGCAATTGTGCGGGGCGCACCTGAGCATGCGCTAAGGTACCTTAGCGCACGCTAATAGTGCGTTTTTGTGCCGCGCACACGTGCGCGCTACACTAACGGGCCCGCATAAGTGCGTGGCGCGCTGATGTGCGATAGAGGCGTGGAAAGGCATTCTGAGGACTCTTATCGTTGCACTGAAACTCTTTTCCTGATCCCAAGGAAAAGAGTTTCAGTGCAACGATAGAGTCCAGCCCAATTTTTTCAAGTAAAGAGTGGAAGTGAACGTTAAAGTTTGTTATTGTTGAGATGAAGGACTGGCTCACTCGTTGTGAATTTTCACAAGGTCATTAATGTGCTAAGGTGCTTTTTCTTCCAGGACGCGAGTCGGGAAGTAGCACCGGTTAAGTCTGAGACCTTGTTTCATAACTGAGCAATGTTTTTTAGATTGACTGAAGTATAAGTTTAAGTTACAAGTTCCTCCACATGCTTTTTCGAGTTAATAGTGAACGACTTTTTTCTACAGTCACCAATATAAGGCCATGTCAGCATGGTGGCGGAGGGGTACCGTTGGTGGAGGGGGCAGTGGCTGCTGCCCACAGCAGACGGTGGCCTAGCCCCCTTCACATGGGTGCAGTGCACTCCAACAGACAGGCGCTGTCTGACAAACAGCCATGGACCCCCCAGGGAATGCACTGTTTTTGTGCTAAGACGGTGGTGCAGTGGACACAGCCAGTGCCTTTAGGACCAGGAAATCACAGATTCAAATCCCAGCTGGGGCTCCTGCCAACCCAGTCCCCTTATTTTACCCATGAAGAAAACATGGTAGTAAAGACTGAACCATTATTGCAGAGAACATACGCATGGTTAATACGCCTATATTTTACCCCACCGAGCACAGACACCATAAACAGGCACATTACCTAGAGCAGAGTCTCCCAAATGCAGTCCTGGAGGGCCAAACACCATTCAGGTTCCATGCTGCCTCTAATAAAGATGTCTGTGCTGCATATCTATGCACCACCCCCATGGTATGCAGATGTATCTCATGCATATTCATGAGGGACAGCATGAAAACCCAAACAGTGTTTGGCACACCAGGACTGGAGTTGGGAACCTCTGCCGTAAAGCAGCAGCCAACAGGGGCAGACACACCCACACCCACAGGCCCCATTGGCTAATGCCTCCTGGAGAGGCAGGACATTGGGCTCTGCGTGCATCTCCCAATACTAGCACTTGCATACCTTAGCAATGACACCCTACACCTGGGTATACGGTACACACGTATCAAATGTTTCCTATGATTACTGGCAGATAGCAAGTCCTACGTTAAGCACAGTTTGCTCATTGAGCTCCATCATAACAATCTTTCTGATGTCTGCGGTGTGTGCTTCAGGTCTGGTCTCTGACAGTGTTTACCACCCTGGGGAGTGACTCCCAACAGTATTGTGCACCATATCCATGCCTGTACTGTGCCCAGGACTGGTGTGGTGGGCAGGGATGCTGAACTCCTCTTTAGTAGCACAATGCTGGCATAGGTGTCGGAGTGTGTGTCTGTCTATAGAATGTGGATGTGTTGATGGGAGACCCTGTTTACCACCCTCAGCCCTGGAGAAGGAGGTACATAATCCTCCTGGGGGGTCCATAGGGGTTACACCTGACTGAGAGAGACAGACAGCTATATCCAAGGTGTTTCTGCAGAAACTACCTATCTCACACATTAACACTGCTTTGGACCTGCATCATGGTCTACTTCTGCCATGGAAGGTGCTGTGGACCTGGTGCTGGGCGCCTCACCGCACCATCAGGGTGAGCACAGTACCCGCACAATGTGACGGTGTGTAGCTACTCTGTGCCAGTAAAACACACGGTCTGTACCCCCCACCAGGCCGAGGTGTTGTGGGGGTGCATACCCCATCTTGTGTTCATCTGTGGACAGCTGATTTGCATGTGAGTGCATCATGGGTACGGGTGTGCTAACCCTATCCTGGTGACCACAACAGACTGTCTGTGTGGTGACATGCAGGCTCTCTGCAGCCAGCCTGGGGCTTGCTAGCAGCTGTAGAGCTGTAGCCCCATGGTTACTTCACTGCCTGTGAAGCCAGAGGTCATGGATTCAAACCCACAGTGGAGTTATTTGATAGGGATGTCCAAAGCATTATCTCTTTTTTAATGTACATTTTTGCTGCCAGCAAAAACACCCTCAACGTACTGTACCCATAAGGTGCCTCTGAGGGTGCTTTATAGGGCGCCCTATAGGGCACCTTATGGTTCCCGTCCATGTAAGGTGCACTATACATTATCCTGTGGAGCAACTTATAGGGTGCCCTTTAGGGGACATTTTAGGGTGCCGTGGCGGACAGTGCACTTTATAATGTGCCCTATGGAGTGCCTTATAGGGTGCCTTATACGGCACCTTCAATTACGGCACGTGAGGGCGTGTTTGCTGGCAGCAATTAATAAAATAAAAATAAAGTGCTGCAGGAAACAAAACATACATTGCAAAGCTGATGCCTTAGCCAGCCTTACGTATTAGCCACAATATGAAAAAATTCACTCAAAAAATCTCTCAGATAACCATAATTAAATTACAAACCTCTTGCCACTGGTCTCAGATAAACGGTTTTTTTGACACGTTAATAGGGGTATGTTTGCTTGCCCACTTTTGTGTCCGTTCACATCAATGACCTGTCGTGCAAGTGGTTTTTTTAATTATGTAAATGTTGCCTTTAAACTTTCAATTTTTATAAACTTTTTCAACAGCTTTATATAAAAAGATAGCCAGTCTACTTATCTTAAACTTCATAGAGTGGCAACCGTTGATACGTCCTCCTGATATTGCTCATGGATACTAACAAAGGAAAATACCCCAACGCCAACGCCTCAGTCTTGTAAGCGCTTCAGAGCGTTTCTCCAGATGGGTTTCTCAAGGGGAGATTAAACTTGTTTTGTATCATAAACCAGACGGTATTCACTTGTGTTCAAAATACAGGAACCAGGTACTAAAACAATAACGGCAATAATATGGTTAGAATAAACTGTGCACAATGTTGTTCTCAAAAATACACAACACTTCTCAAACAATCTACCTCTTCAGGCTTCGCCGGATTTTTCAGACATTTCGATCAGCAGTTAACAGCACTGGTGATCCTGTAGGATTGGGAAAGCCAACGCATGCGCTCCGGATCGGGGTTTAAATATCCTTCAAAACCCTCTTTTAATTGGAGCAGCTTAAACACATGCTTGCCAATCTACACAGATATTCAGACCCTCAGGCTGTACTGTATGAAGTTGGTGAATCCACCAACTTCATACAGTACAGCCTGAGGGTCTGAATATCTGTGTAGATTGGCAAGCATGTGTTTAAGCTGCTCCAATTAAAAGAGGGTTTTGAAGGATATTTAAACCCCGATCCGGAGCGCATGCGTTGGCTTTCCCAATCCTACAGGATCACCAGTGCTGTTAACTGCTGATCGAAATGTCTGAAAAATCCGGCGAAGCCTGAAGAGGTAGATTGTTTGAGAAGTGTTGTGTATTTTTGAGAACAACATTGTGCACAGTTTATTCTAACCATATTATTGCCGTTATTGTTTTAGTACCTGGTTCCTGTATTTTGAACACAAGTGAATACCGTCTGGTTTATGATACAAAACAAGTTTAATCTCCCCTTGAGAAACCCATCTGGAGAAACGCTCTGAAGCGCTTACAAGACTGAGGCGTTGGCGTTGGGGTATTTTCCTTTGTTAGTATTCATGAGCAATATCAGGAGGACGTATCAACGGTTGCCACTCTACGAAGTTTAAGATAAGTAGACTGGCTATCTTTTTATATAAAGCTGTTGAAAAAGTTTATAAAAATTGAAAGTTTAAAGGCAACATTTACATAATTAAAAAAACCACTTGCACGACAGGTCATTGATGTGAATGGACACAAAAGTGGGCAAGCAAACATACCCCTATTAACGTGTCAAAAAAACCGTTTATCTGAGACCAGTGGCAAGAGGTTTGTAATTTAATTATGGTTATCTGAGAGATTTTTTGAGTGAATTTTTTCATATTGTGGCTATTTGGCATTCACTCGGATAAGGCCTTAAACTGAGTTGTTTAATACATAGCCTTACGTATTAGGCACACTGGGGAGCAAACTCATGAGCCCTGTATCAGCAGTCAGTGCCTTAACCATTGTGCTCCACTGCTGCTCCTCCTTGCATGTCAGCGCACCTACTTATGCTTTTCATTCCTTAAACTGCACAGTGCTGCCATCAAAAACAGTACTCTGACCTTGCGGTACCTCATACGGCACCCTATAAAGCGCCCTATAAGCAACATTCTAGGGTGCCTTGGCGGACAGTGCACTTTAAAATGTGCCTTATGGGGTGCCTTATGTTAACATGCTTTGAGAGTGCGTTTGCTAGTAGTGATAATTAAAATAAAAATAAAATGCCTCCTAAAGCAATCTTCCCCATAATATGTAATGCTTCAGCCAGCCTTGTTCATTGGGCACTGTGGGGGATTGAACCCCTGATCCCTGCACCATTAGTCAGTGTCTTAACCATTGTGCTGTGGTTCTGTTCCTGTATTTGCACATCAGCGCTCCGCCTTATGCCGCCCAATATTAAAATGCCTCCTAAAGCAATAGCACTCCGCCTTATGCTGCCCAATATTAAACTGGCTCCTAAAGTAATGCCTCAGCCAGTTGTTTTCATTGGGCACTGTGGGGGATTGAACCCCTGATCCCTGCACCATTGGTCAGTGTCTTAACCATTGTGCTGTGGCTCTGCTCTTCTGCTTGCACATCAGCACGCCACTTATGCCTCCCGCGCAGCTTTCTCATGTGCTAATGTGCAGGGCGCACATGGGCACCGCGCACCTTAGCGCATATTTAAATCCCAGTTTTTCTTTTTCAGAAAGAAAGCGTAGTTACTCACCTGTAACAGGTGTTCTCCAGGAGCAGCAGGAATCAGTCCTCACTTATGGGTGACGTCGGCGCCGACGGAGCCCTCGCGGAGCAATTTTCCCCAGCTTTCAAAGAAAGCCTTTGGGAATTGCAGCGCGCATGCGCGGTCGTCTTCCCGCCCGAAGGTGCCATCTTAGCCAGTCAGATGACATAGCTAAAAAAGACAGCATAAAAATTTGCAAAAAGAACATAAGCAGACGATTGCAACTCCAAGGGGAGGAGGGAGGGTAGTGAGCAATGTTCCCTCTAATTTTCTGTAGGCTGTGTGCGCATAAAATATCAGCTGTGCAGCTTTTGAAGGAAGGTTAAATTTTTGTGTGCCACATAACAACACTTGGAGTTATATACTTTAAAATTTGACTACACGTCAGAATACAGTATGTACACCACATTGATTGCACTAGAAAATATTGTAGAACTTGTGAAAACTATAAATACACAACAACTTTTCAATTTTAAGAATGTCTGTGTTGTTTTCTATCAGAATCAGAACCGTAATTTTTGTGCGCTCTGTTGTTAAGTATGTGCGCTCACTCAGCGAGGTGTGTGCGCGCGCACACGCGCACAGCTTAGAGGGAACAGTGGTAGTGAGGACTGATTCCTGCTGCTCCTGGAGAACACCTGTTACAGGTGAGTAACTACGCTTTCTCCAGGACCAAGCAGGAAGTCAGTCCTCACTTATGGGACTCCCAAGCTCAAGGCTACCGGAGACCCTAAGCACAAAAATGAGCTCCCTCTAGCTCAGCAGCACAGAAGGATAGAATCTTCGCTGAATTATCACCCACCGGTAGCCCACATCCGGGATGGAGGGTAGGAGTTGCTCAGACCTCAAAGAGATTACGGAGGACTGCCTGTCCGAAAGCACTGTCCCTACGGGACTCCCTCTCGAGACAGTAATGGACCGCAAAAGTCTGGCTCGAAGACCAAGTAGCGGCCCGGCAGATGTCTGCCAGCGGAACAGAGCGGAGGTAAGCCACTGACGTGGCCTTTGCCCGAACGCAATGAGCCGTGACTCGACTTTCCAAGGCGAGTCCGGCTGCCCCATAAGCCCAAGAGATACAGTCCGCAACCCAGATGGACAGAGTACGCTTGGAGACCGGGAGTCCCAATTTATTGGGGTCAAAAGACACAAAAAGCTGAGCAGCTTTACGGTGCTCCCGCGTACGGTCAAGGTAGAAGTTCAGTGCCCTTCTACAGTCCAGGGTATGGAGGACCGTCTCAGCTCGGCTGGAGTGTGGTCTGGGAAAGAAGGTTGGAAGTACCACCTCCTGATTCATGTGAAAAGGGGAGACCACTTTAGGCAGAAACTTTGGGTGAGTCCGTAGGACTACCCTATTCTTGTAGAATCGAGTGTAGGGGGGATCAGACACGAGGGCCTGCAATTCACTTACGCGCCTAGCGGAAGTGAGGGCTATCAAGAACAGTGTTTTCCAAGACAGAAAACGGAGAGAACATGTAGCCATAGGTTCAAAAGGCGGACAGGTGATCCGCTGCAAAACCACATTCAGGTCCCAGTCCGGCGCTGGCGGGCGCAGAGGTGGTTTAAGTAGAAGGAGACCTCGGAGAAACCTCGCTACGAGAGGGTCGTTGGAGAGAGGTCTGCCGTCCACCGGCACATGATGTGCTGAAAGAGCACTGAGGTGAACTTTGACGGAGTTGGACTTAAGTCCCAGATTAGAGAGGTGTAGCAAGTACTGTAAGATCACCGACACCGGGCAGGAGAAGGGATCCTGAGACTGTTGGGAACACCAGATTGCAAAGCGACGCCATTTAAGGGCGTAGCATTTGCGGGTAGAAGGCCGTCGCGAAGCCAAGACGACCTCCTCCACCTCCGCCGGCAAGAGAAGAGGAGCAAGGACTACCCTCTCAGCAGCCAGGCCATGAGGTTGAGAGACCTGAGGTTGGGGTGCAGTAGGGACCCCTGATCCTGAGTGAGGAGATCCGGTTGTACCCCCAGAGGGATGGGATCCTCCACCGCCAGTTGCAGCAGGAGCGGAAACCATGGCTGCCTGGGCCAGCGAGGGGCCACCAGGATCATGAAGGCTTTGTCTCGGAGAACCTTGAAAAGAGTCCGAGAGACTAACGGGATGGGAGGGAAAGCGTACAGAAGGCTCCCCGACCATGAGATCAGAAAGGCGTCCGCCGCAACCCGAAGGGGTGTGGCTGACGAGAGCAGAAGCGAGGAAGCTGCCGGTTGTGAGGACTGGCAAAGAGATCCACCGTGGGGAGGCCCCACCTGAGGAAGAGCTTCTGAACGATCAAGGGATCCAGACGCCACTCGTGCGGCTGGAGGACCCTGCTGAGTTTGTCCGCCAGGCAATTTTCTTGGCCCGGGAGATAAACTGCCCTGAGGAGAATGCCGTGACTGACGGCCCAAGAGCAGAGCTTCTGTGCCTCCCGGCAGAGGAGGAAGGAGCCCGTGCCCCCCTGCTTGTTCACGTAGAACATGGCAACTTGATTGTCCGTCTGGACAAGGACGGACTGTTGGGAGGTCAGGTGGGAGAAGGCCCTGAGAGCTAGGCGGATCGCCCTGAGCTCCAGGAAGTTGATCTGCTGAGCAGACTCCCACTTGGTCCAGAGGCCCTGAGTACGTGCCTCTTGGCAATGTGCTCCCCAGCCCAGGAGGGATGCATCGGTGGTCAGCACCCGGGTCGGCTGAGGTGACTGGAAAGGCATTCCCAATATCAGGTTCGGCTGCCGGAGCCACCACCGGATAGACGAGACCAGCGGCTCGGAGACGCGCACAAGGTCTGCTAGGCCGCCCGTGGCTTGTCGCCACTGCCGGCGGAGACACCATTGAGCAGACCGCATATTCAGGCGGGCATTGGGGGTCACATGGACGGTGGAAGCCATATGGCCGAGCAGTCTCAGGAAGCGCCTGGCGGAGACCAGGGGCTGGCTGCGAAAGCGGTCGGCTAGGTCCATGAGCCGCTGAGCCCTGTCGAGCGGTAGGTACGCCCGCGCCTGAGGAGTGTGCAGCCTTGCGCCGATGAACTCGAGATCCTGTGAGGGGAGCAAAGTGGACTTTGCGAAGTTTATGACAAAGCCCAAGTGCTGCAGCAGAGTCACCGTGCGGCACGTGGCGTTGGTGACCTCCTGAGCGGACGCTGCTCTGATGAGCCAGTCGTCGAGGTACGGAAAGACATAGAGGCCGTGAAGCCGGAGATGGGCCGCCACGACCACGAGACATTTTGTGAAGACTCGCGGTGCGGAGGACAGGCCAAAGGGCAGTACTCTGTACTGGTAATGATTTCCTGCCACCACAAACCTTAGGTATTGGCGGTGGCTTGGGTGGATGAGGATGTGCGTGTAGGCATCCTTTAGATCCAAGGAGCATAGCCAATCTCCCTGCTGGAGGTAGGGCAGAAGGATTCCAAGGGTAAGCATTTTGAACTTCTCCCGCACAAGGAACTTGTTGAGGTTGCGCAAGTCCAGGATGGGTCTGAGGCCTCCTGTTCTCTTTGGTATCAGAAAATACCTTGAATAGAAGCCTTGACCTCTCAGGTGGTGTGGCACCGGTTCCACCGCCTGTTCCTGCAGAAGACCTGCTAACTCCTGAAGGAGCAACTCCCTGTGCAGAGGGGGGCGCGGAGGCTCTCCCGGAAAATAGGAGGGAGGGACCTGATGGAAGTGGAGAAGGTAGCCCTCTCGCACGACCTGAAGCACCCAGGCATCTGCGGTGATGCTGGACCACCTGTGGGCGAAGTGAACCAGCCGGCCTCCGGTGCTGGGGGGAACCAGCGGGGGGGGAGAGGCTATGCTGAGCGAGTCAAAAACCCCCACCCTGCTGAGCAGGGGCTGGTGGTGCAGGCTTGGGGGCTTGCTGCCTACGGGACCCGTTACCCCGTCCCTTGGCCTGCTGGCCCTGTTGGGGAGCTGCAGGGGCCTGATAATGGGGGTATTGTTTGTAGGCAGCTGCCTTCCTCGGGTAAAAGGACTTTTTTCCCGAGCCCTTCTTTTTCTGGGAAGGGGCGGAGGTCTTCCTAGAAAGCCTGGTCCTGGTGAGAGTCTCAGTCTCAATTTGTGCAGCCTTTTCCGCCATGGGCTTGCCAAAGAGGTTTTCGCCTCGGCAGGGGACATCGACCAACTTGTCCTGTACCCAGGGCTCAAGGTCGGACGACTGAAGCCAAGCCTGTCGGCGGGCACCGATGCCGGCTGCGGCTACTCGAGCCGAGGCTTCAAAGCCATCATAGGCTGCTCGGGACATGAACTTTGAGCATTCCCGAATACCCGTGGACAAGGCTAGGAACCTCCGCAAGGGCTCCTCGGAGAGACCAGCGGAGAATCCGGCTAGCTCTTTAGCCAGATCCCTGAGATACATGCCCATGTATAGCTGGTAAGTCTGGACACGACAGGCGAGCATAGAGCCCTGGAAGCACTTCTTGCCAAGGCCATCCAGGTTACGGGCCTCCCTTCCAGGAGGCACCGAGGAGTGCATCTTCTGGCTCTTAAGACGATGCATGGCCGATTCCACTACCATGGAATGGTGTGGCAGCTGTGCCTTTTGAAAGCCAGGGCTCTTGCGGACTCGATAGATAGAATCGACCCGCTTGCTCAGGACCGGCGAGGAGGCCGGACTCTCCCACATGCGGAAGAGTAGTCGTTCCAGCATAGGAGGAACCGGCACAGTAAAGTGTTCCCTCGCGGGAGAGTCATACTGGAGGGCGTCGAGCTCTTCGGCTCGAGGCTCCTCCTCAGGATCCGCAGGGAAGGCCAAAGCCTTGGCCATATCCCTAACGAAGTCCGAGAACCGGGCATCCTCCGGGGGGGACTGCTTCCGAGGCTCGGACTCCGGAGAGTCCGATGGGACACACCGAGTCCGGAAAGAATCAGGTGACTCTTCCTCCTCAGACTCCCAGACCGACTCCGACGAGGACTCGGTGGGGTCGGCCCGGGCAGGGTGTGGCGCCAGCCGCCCCGACGCCGAGGGAGTCGGCGTCGGCGACCTCGGTCCCGAACGGGAGGCCGAGGGCGACCTCGACCGAGGATCGACTCGAGTTCTCATCGACTCGAGGATCGGCTCGGTCTCCGGGGTCGACTTGGACGTCGACGTCCCGGCGGTCGGGGCAGCGACGCCAGCGAAGCCAGCGAGCAGTGCCCGCTGCTGGTCCATGAAGGCAGACAGTCTGCTCTCCAAGGCCGTCAACCTGAGTCCGAGCTCAGGTGACCCAGCAGCCCCCGACTCGGGCCCCGACGGCGTCGGGCCCGACGTCGGCTGTCGCGGAGGCGAGTCCAGAAGGACTACAGGACTTACCCGGGCAGGCATCTCCGACTCCAGGCGAGGTCGCTTCGGGAGGTGTTCCTTCTCCAAGGACCCGGGGCGGCTGTCGGGGCTATGCGACCTGGCCCTCGCGGAGCCAGGAGCGTCCACCGACGCCGCCCTCGCAGGTTTTTCCTTCCGACGATGGTCCCCGGGGGAGAACCCCGGTCGGAGGAGCTCCGGCGACGGTCCGAGCTGGAGCCTTTCGACACGGAGGCCTCCGACGAGGTCCGGGTACGGCTGGGGTCAGCGAAGATTCTCTCGCGCTGATGCCGCCGACTTCTCAACGCCTTCGAGGACAGTTTGCTGCAGGGCCCACAGATCAGTTCCTCATGATCCGGGCCCAGGCAGCGGAGGCAAAAGTCGTGTGTGTCGGTTAGTGACATATTTCGGTCACACCGACCACACCGCTTAAAGCCACTGGCAGCCATCGGGGGAAAAAGGGCCCCTGCGAGGTCAAAGGACCGGGCTGCCAGGGAAAACGAAAACGAAAGCTGACTAAGTCAGAAAAACCGAAAAAACAGAAGAGGACTCGAGACCGGCGTCGCGAGTCCGGGCGGGAAAACGATCGGCGTCGAACCGAAAGAAAAAAGTATAAAATGAAGAGGAAAATCAACTTTTTCGCGGGGACAAGACGGGGACGTCTGTAGGGCTCCGCGGAAAAAAGAAGACTGGCTAAGATGGCACCTTCGGGCGGGAAGACGACCGCGCATGCGCGCTGCAATTCCCAAAGGCTTTCTTTGAAAGCTGGGGAAAATTGCTCCGCGAGGGCTCCGTCGGCGCCGACGTCACCCATAAGTGAGGACTGACTTCCTGCTTGGTCCTGGAGAAACGCCCACTCCTTATATGGCACTCGCACACTAGCGCGGCCCGCACATTACCGGGGTGTTAGTAAACATACCCCTTAGTATTCATAGGAAGAAGTTGATAATTATATAAGCAACTGGATAATGGAGAATCACTTTTTGCTATGCCAGTATCAGAAGGACACGGTGAGAACTTATGTGACCTACTATGTTGGGTAAATATTTGGCTCATCTATCACATTTCCAAAGTATTCTGTAAATAGGGAAATCTTGATTTGTTTTTGGAAGGTGGTAAGGTCATTTATACTTCTTAACCTGTCAGGGAGGGAGTTCCAGAGAATTCGGGAATAGAACATAAAGGCTTGGTTGCTTGCTAATTGGCTGTTTTTTTCTGAACTCTGTAGGGATTGCAAGGGTGTTCTGTGTGCATCCTCTCCCCTGTCTGTTGTTCAGAAGTGTATGTATTAGAGAAATTAGGTAGGATGGGGCAAATTATGTAGCAACTTGAAAGTGATCATTAGGGATTTGTATTTGATTCTGCTTGGGTTAGGGAGCCGGTGTAGCTGATGTAATATGGGTTTGATATGTTCTGATTTAGGTACTTTTTGAATTATCTGTGTGGCGGTATGTTGCGCCATCTGCTTGTTTCTATAGTCCCTGTAATCTGCTGTTGCAATAGTCAAAGAGAAGACAAACCATTGCATGAAGCATAGATTGGAAGTCGTGAGCTGATAATAATGGTCTTAGGTGTTGAATCATTCTTAGCTTTTGGATATTGTTCTAATTGTTAAATTGATATGTGTAGATAGGTTCAGGTGTTGATCTAGGCTAACTCCTAGGTATTTCACTTCTTTTTTTATTTCTAGCTGTGCTTTTTTGACTTTTATTGTGGAAGGTGGAAT
This sequence comes from Ichthyophis bannanicus, assembly GCA_033557465.1. Classification (NCBI taxonomy): domain Eukaryota; kingdom Metazoa; phylum Chordata; class Amphibia; order Gymnophiona; family Ichthyophiidae; genus Ichthyophis; species Ichthyophis bannanicus. The sequence goes on from CM066036.1 coordinate 285,936,009, forward strand.
GAAGTCTATGTCCTTTGTAACAAATAAAACTTCAGTCTTCTTGAAGTTAATCCTGAAGTTGTGGGAGGAGAGCCATTGTGATGCCTCACTGAAGCACTCTGTAATGTATTGGAGGTCAGGATTTGATGTATTGCATGACAGATAAAACATTAAATCATCTGCATAGATATGGTAGTTTACCTTGTATTCTCGGAATATCTTACAGATCAGCTGAAGGTATATGTTAAACAATAATGCTGATAGGGCTGAGCCTTGTGGTATTCCTTGAGTATAAGATTTTGATGTTGTTTGACCAATTTTTATTTGTTGAGTGTGGTCTGATAGATAAGATTTTACCCACAATAGTGCAGCCCCATTGATTCCAATCTGTTGAAGCTTTGCAAGTAGGATATTGTGATTAATGGAATTGAACGCGGAAGTGCTGAGATTATTAATATGAAGGCTTGCTTGACACTTTCTAATCCTCTTATGAGTCTGTCAAATAGCGATATGAGCAGCATTTCCACTACATGGTATGGTCTAAAGCCATGTTGGTGTATGTCCAGTGGCGCATGTAGAGCTATATGGTTTTGGACAATCTTTTCAATTATTCTTGCTATAAATGGAAAGCTCCAGATTAGATTAAGAATTAAGGCATGTTTTGTCTAGTGAAGCGTGTTTTAGGATAGGCCAGATGGTTGCTCTTTTTAGGGCTTTAGGCATGTTACCATGAGACAGGGATAGGTTGACTAATTTAAGTATGGTGGGCGCCATTTCCTGCTGTGTTTTTTTTTACCCAGCTTACCAGGCATGGGTCCAGTGGAGATGTTGTCGTATTGATGGAGATAATGATTTAATGCAGGTGGTCTGTAATGACTTGTGTGAAAGACTGCCATATAGTAGTGTCATTGCTGCCAATGGAAATGTCTAGCGGTCAGGCAGTGGTTGGCATTTTTAGCTTGTTCATATAATGGTTAGCTAGCACCTGCGGGTCAAGGGTGATGTTGCGTCCTTCTGTGTTGGGAGCTTTAACTAATGATTTTACAATTTTAAAAAGCTCTCTTAGGCGGTTGAGGGATTTCATAAGTATCTTTGTATGAAAATCTCACTTGTGGTTATTTTGGCCCTGTGGGGGGAGTATATGCAGAACCTGTCTTCCAAAGCCTGCAATGAACTCCTGACTGCATAGTCTTTATGACGTTAGGGTTGGGGCTTGGTTTGGATGAGAATGTATGTGTTGGGGCTGAGGTGGGAGGAGCATACTCTGCATCTCTTGTTAGGGGGATATGGGGAGCAAGGAAAGGGTAGGGGTAGGATATGGGGAGAAGGTGGCGCTAGGGAGCCATCAGCACATTCTTTTACTTGCAGGGAGAGTGGCGCACACATACCTACAAAGCAAAGTTTAATATCTCAAAGTATAATGTGCAATTATGCATCTTTTGACAGGATTGTTGTGGGAGGGGTTGTATTTCTTTTTTTTTTAAATTGTATCTTTATTAAGATTACCGTTATTTCAGCATCACATACATGTTGATAAGAAATATATCTGAAGCGTATCTAAGAAAAAAGAAGTCAAACTATCCACTTATTAAAAGAAAAAAGAAAAATGATGTACTCAGAAACTAAAGCCCTCAATATAGGAGGGAGGTGCGAAAATGAAAAGGGGGGGGGGGAGGATAAAAGCATGAAAGAACATCCAAGTGGACCATTGCCAACTAACATTTACAGCCAATGCTAAAATACATTTAATCCAAACCTGAGTCATGTTCCATTAGAGTCCAAGCATTCCCTCATTTTAACAGACTTCTTCAGTTGCTCTAGATCAGAGAAAATAAAAGTATTCTCATTCACATGAGCAATACACTTAGCAGGAAATTTAATAAAGAAGGATCCTCCAAACACTGTATCATGTTGCCTTAAAAAACAAACCTTCATCCGAGTAACTTGGAAAAATCTGGGTCCACTCTAACTTTATCACTATAGACAAGGGAGTCCTTATGACAGAAAAAATCTAAGAGCCCAGTTTCAATCGGGCTTCCGTCCCCTCTACGATAGACCTCCTGTTTATATAGAGATGGGAGCAGGGAGGCACCAGAAATGAGGTTCACCTTGGGAGTCTCATATCCTTCCACTGGCCCTGCTCTCCATCCATTCCTTCTTCAGTAAGTCCAACTCTCTTAAAAGTAGGGACATACTCGAGATTAGTAATAGGTGGAAAGACTTCAACTGGATAGCACAAAGCTTTAAAAATATACTTCGACATGTTGCTAAGCAAAACATGCTTGATTTTGGAAAATTAATAAAACTTAAGTTTTTCTTTTGAACAAAATTTTCCAACAGTTCAATTTTATTTCTTAAAACAACATTATCCTTGACCAAAGTGCCAGTAAGTGACGCAAGGGATTCATCTTGTAACCATAGACCATGTTTTCTGTAATATTGTATCTTGAGATGTTAGCTTAATTGCTATTTCTTCCTAAAACGTGCATAGCTTTTGTACGGAACTAATTAGAACTCCAAGCAAGAAAAAAAATCCTGGAACAGGTACAGAAGGGTGAGTTACCTCATGTAATGCTCTCTGTTCAATGAGGGTTCCTCCACTCATGCTGTCCTTGATATTACCAGACCATGTCGGCACTGATCTTCTCTGTGTACTAGGCACTTCTTTCCCTTGCATGCCCAACACATCTGTAGATGCATTCTCAACCCTTTTTAAAGCATAAACTGCCAGGGTAGTTTCTACTTATGCAGCTTCAATGCTGCTGACTATGTCCACCTTCTGCCCTGGATGTGAAACTCCGTTAGCTGTATTTTGCGGCATTTACAGGGCGGTGGGGGAACTCTGTTCCCTAAGCTCAGCGAGGGGAGCAAGAATGCAGAAGAGGCCTGAAGGACTGAATGGAAAGGGTTGTTTTTTTGCAGATGACATTACAATTTACAACAGAGTGGACTCCCCTGAGGGAGTGAATAATATGAGGAAAGATCTACAAAGCTGGCAGAATGGCCTAATGCTTGGCAGTTAAGATTTAATGTGAAGAAGTGCAGTGTCATGCACTTGGGAAGCAGAAATCCAAGGAAATTGTACATGATAGGGAGAGAGAGGTTGGTGTGCATGGACCAGGAGAAGGACCTCAGAGTGATTGTTTCTAAGAATCTCAAGATGGCGATACAGAGTGACAAGATGGTGGCAAAAGCCAGAAGGATGCTGGGTTGCATACAGAGAGGAATTACCAGCAGAAAGGAAGAGGTACTAATGCCACTGTACAAGTCAGTGGTGAGGCCTCACTTGGAATATTGTATTCAATTTTGGAGACCATATCTCGCAAAGGATATAAAAAGATTAGAAATAGTTCAGAGGAAGGTGACCTAAATGATTTGGTGCCTACGTCAGAAGACGTATGAGAAGAGACTTGAAGACCTAAATATATACATTGGAGGAGAGGAGGGACTGGGGAGATATGATTCAGATGTTTACATACTTAAAGAGTATTAATGAAGAAAAAACCTCTCCCAAAGACAGGGAAGCTGTAAAGCTAGTGGGCATAGCATGAAGTTACAAAAGGGTAAACTGAAAAGCAACATCAGGAAATACTTTTTCACTGAAAGGGTGGTGGGTGCTTGGAATGGCCTCCCGATGGAAGTGGTGGGAGCAAATACAGTGACAGAAGTCAAAATGGCATGGGACAGACACAGTGGATCCCTTTATAGCAATAGGATAAAATCAAAATAATCATAGCTATCTCTTATATCTCAACAAATAGGGGTGACCTACACGAAGCAGTGGGTACACCCCTAAACAAAGGCATGGGGAGGGGTGACCTGCACGGAATGGCAGGTGCACCTACTCTTGCCTCCTTGCTGGGCAGAATAGATGGACCATACTGGTCTTTATCTGCCGTCATATACTATGTTATTATGACCTACCTCAGACTCAGTGATGTCTTAAGAGCCTCCTCCCAGGCCATGCGCCAAACGTGTTTCAGGATTGGACCTACTCCTGATCTAACGTTTCTATTTCTCTTTCTCCTCAATGACAATCCTGCCTCGTTCAGTTATGCTCTCACAAACTGGGGCGCATGCATTGGCTATCATCCTTAGGCTCCTGGAGGGGTGGTATTTTGATAACAATGACCAGTGTATTAATTATCAAAATCTTGGGGGGGGGGGGGTAAAGGTTTGTGGGCACCTAATACTGTTGCACCAGGCCGGAGGGCAACATAGGCACCTGTTGTTGTTAAGTGCCGTTGAGTTGGTGCCAACTCATGGGGACCTTCTGGATAGTTCTCCTAAACCGTGTTTGGTCTTTACTCAGGCGGTTAATTGTTGATAGAGTGGCATCCATAGTGCTGTTACTGAATCGATCCATTCATTGCTGGCCTTTCTCTCTTGTGTTGACTTTTAAACTTGAAAAGCATGATGTCTTTCTCTAATGATCTCTCTCTTTGCATGATATGTCCAAAGTATGAAAGTTGAATTCTTGTCATCTGAGATTCTAAAGAAAGCTTAGGTTTGATGTCCTCTAGTACTGTTTTTTCTTTGGGCAGTCCAGCACCATAATTCGAAGGCATCTATATTCTTCCTGTCTATATTTTCACTGACCAACTTTCATATCCATATGACGTTATTGAAAATACCATGGCTTGGACAAGTTGAATCTTTGCGTGGAAAGATATATCTCTGCTCTTGAGAATCTTGTCTAGTCCTTCATAGCTATTCTGTCAAGAACAATGCTATCATCAAATTTCTTGACTGCTTGTCATTTCTTTATTGATGAAGGATGAAGATGTCCACTATTTCTATTTCTTGAACTTATTTTGCTAGTTAACAGGATCTTTGTCTTCTTTACATTAAGGTGCAGGCCCATTTTAAGACTAATGTTCATTGATCTTGAGAAGCAAATGTTTCAGAGCATCTTCACTTTCAGCTAGTATTGCGGTACCATCAGCATAGTGAAGGTTGTTGATGAGTCTTCCACCAAGCTTCCCACCTCGGTTGTTTTCATATAGTCCTGCTTCTCTGATGATTTATTCTGAATATAAATTAAACAGGTAGGGGGAAAGTATGCAGCCTTGTCATACATCTTTGCTGATTTTAAACCATTCTCTTTCTCCTTGTTCCGTTCAAACTGTTGCTTCTTGATCAATGTAAAGGTTGTGTAAGTGAACTATCAGATGTTCTGGTATACCCTGTTTCTTAACGTGGCCCAGAGTTTCTCATGATTTACACAGTCAAAGGCCTTGCTGTTGTCAATTAAACACATATAGATGTCCTTTTGGTATTCTTTTGTCTTTTCAAGGCTCCATCTCACATTTGCAATGATGTCTCTTGCTCCTTGCTCTTTCCTGAACCCTGCTTGCACTAAAGGCAATTTTTGTTCTAGGTATGGCTGTAGTCTCCACTGAATAAGCTTGAATAGAATCTTGCTGGCATGCAGGATCAGAAGAACTGTGCATTAATTTCCACAGTCAGTCAGATCACCTTTCTTCAGTATTGGTATGAACACAACATAGGCACCTATGTGCCTTTATAAGAGAAGTTCCTACAATAGTCCTGTAGTAGTGTGGATGCCCTAGGCAAACCTTTAGCCTTACACCGATCCTCCTAGATTTTGATAATTAGACTCAAAAATCAAGATCATCCCAGCATCACCTGTCCCACAACAATTTTGTAAAAATGCATAATTGAACATCATACTTTTAAGAAACTTTGCTTTGTATGTATGTGTGTGCCCACATGATCTATTATTTTGCTTGAGCTGCCACTTCTCTTTGACGCCCCTTAGAAGCTGCCACCCTAGGTGCTTGCCTAGTCTTGTCAAATGGTTGCGTTGGCGAGCTTTCTAGGCCTGTGGTAAGGCTTGTAAAGAAATAAAGCCAGCCAAGCTCAAGTGAAAAAAAAAAGAAAAATATTTATTTACAACAAGCAAAAGGTATCTGGCTTACTTTTCAGATTCCAACAAGGTTCTTTACACGTATATACTCTTAGCGTATTCCTGGGGCCTTCCTCCCACCTGTCTGGGCCTCCTTTTCTCATTCTAGGCCTGGTGCTTTAAATCTTTACAAGCCCTAGCCATCTCCCCAGTTCTGCTTCTCATAAGGTGGGCCAGGCTCTTATCTTTTAAGGAGGATGAGGAATATCTGCTCTAAAACCCTTTACAAATCCAAAATAACATTTACAAATGTTCTCACAAAAATTCACACCTGCTCTGAAGCAGGTTTAAATATGTACATGTACTCTGTGTAAGAAATTTTATATGGAGACACCTACCTTTCTTTACAAAATGCTAGTGTAAATGGTCAAAAATGCTCATAAATTTAAGGCACAAACACTAATGCCAGCCCTAGACTTGGTGTAAATGACCATGCCTGGATTTCTTAAAAGAGTGCATGAACAGGGGGCGGGACAAGATGGAGGAAACACATTAGCTGCTGTCAGTTCGTGTTTTGCTTTCCTCTTCATTTCTATAATTACCTCTGTTTAGATGCCTAGAAAGCAGTAGGCCAAGCATTGGGAGCTTCCCAAATGCTCGACGATGGCGTCTGCGGGGCCAATCGATTCTTTTCTGCGGCCCATTGGTGCTGTTTCATGTCCGGAGCGGAGTTCGTTGGGGGCTATGGAGGCGGAAGGAGGCCTCATATGCCCCTCTGAACTGCAGGTCACTCTTAGCCCAGACGCCCGATGCCCGCCAGAGCAACCTACAGCGCCAGATGTGGGAGCAGCAGAGGCCGAGTCTCAGAGTAAGGAGAGACTTGTTGCCGTCGCGTCGACGTTGGTGGGGACCTCAGCGGAGACGTTTGTTCCCTCTGCTGAGCCTGGCGTGGAGATAGTTCCAGCTGCTATTGGGGAGCACACATCGGCTGAGGACACAGTGGTTAGACTGGGTACCTGTTTAAAGGTACCGGCTCAATCTGTTCTTCTTCACCCTGATATTGTGACACTGGACTCTTTATGGGAAGGTCTTAGGGCACTGGAAACTTCCTTTACCTCCCAGTTCACTGCTTTGTATGAGGTTTTTCCTTCTTTGGCTCAATCAGTTGCTCAGCAGAAGCAGGAGTTGGCTGATATTTCTTCTAAGGTGGCCCAGTTGGAAGTTAAAATTGAGGACGCTGCTACTATTCCAGGTACTGTCATCAAAGATTTATCTGTAATCCATGGAAAAATAGAGATGTTAGCGAATTCAGCTCGTAAGAGGAATCTGCGCTTGTTGAATTTCCCCCGTGTTCCTGTTACCTCGCTGAAGGATTTATTTAACACCTATGCTACTTCTATTTTGAAGATCCTGGTGGAATCGGTTCCCCCTTTGGCTAGGGTCTTTTATTTGCCATCAGCCAAGCGCAAGCCCCATGGTGTTTCCTCACCTGTACATCTTCCTCCAATGGATTCACTTGATCTGACTGGGTTTTTGGAAACCACTGATCCTGGATATGTTCCTAGAGCAACCCTGCTTCTGACTGTTGCCTTTGATTTGGATTGTGACATTCTTTTGAAATTATATTTCAAAGCTAGAAATGAGTCATTTATGGGGGGCGTAGTTAGGATGTTTCCTGATGTCTCTAAAGCCACCCAGAAACGCCGAGAGCAGTTTCTATTGCTTCACCCCCAGGTTTTACAGCTTGGTTGGCTTTTTTTTCTTAGGTATCCGTGTCGATGTTTAGTTAAATATCAGGGTGTCAGTTATACTTTTTTTGACCCCTTGCATCTAACCCAGTTCATAGTCAGTAGGAGTGCTCTTCCATCTTAACTTTGATTCAGGAATTATTATAATACACCATTATGTGTCTTATTTCTTATAATGTTTTCTTTGGATTTGTGTCTTGCTTGCCCCCTATGTTTGTGGGCTAGTGAATGTTATTCCTTATTAATTAAATGGGATAAGGATGGATTTCTTTTGTATATTCTTTACTGTAACAAGTGTGTATCTTGTGAGTTATTTTGAAATTGCATAAATAAAAATATTTATAAAAAAGAGTGCATGCATTATAGTATTTTATAATTTACACGTGTAACTTTCTACCTCACCCACACTCCACTCAAACTCCTCTCCATGCACACCCATAGTAAAAGTATGTGCAATTCAGGACTGTACCAAGTTAGAATTGCACCCTGTGCGACTTGTGAACCTGACCCTCCACCTCCTCAACCACAAATAGGAACTTAATTACTGGGCTTCTGGGAGGCCCAGTGATGACATCAGCACTCTTTCCGTATTTGCACCCTATGCGGCTGCACCGCTTGCACAGCCCTTGGTATGGTCCTGGTGCTGTCGCATTTACGCACTTATTTACAGAATGGGGTGCAGTGTGAACATGCTCGTTTACATGCTTTAAGTGGCCACTGATGCACATACATGACTAAAATACCTCCATTTGCGTGTGTTGTTGCCACCTACCTCGAGGTGGCTCCTTATAACATTACCCTCTGTGTACACAATTATTTTATAATGTATACATATACATCACAACTGTACTCCAGTTCCAACCAAACTATACCCCCAGGAATGCCTGTGCACAGATCACATTATACGTATATGTGCTTTTGTCAGCACACTTACTTTTTTTTAGATAACTTTTTATTTGGGTAACCATCAGATTCATCACTCCAGAAGAAAAATACAGTCCGTTAGATAGTGAAGAGTAGCATAGTTAAGAGAAATTTCCAATAACATCTTGATAAGTTACCTGTACATGTTTCATCTTATAAACTCCACAAGGAAGCTCTCTTTGGCACAATGCAAATACGATGGTGTGTGTTAGTAGTATATTGGAGAGACTGAGATCATATTCCACATACCGTGACTGAGGAATGAAGTTCATGATTGTCATGGTATGTGCAAAACTAATCCATTTGGAGAAATGGCCCCTGAAGAGTACTCAAGAAACCAACTTTCTCCATGCTACAACAACATATGATAAAGCAACTGACAGGCATAACTGACAACCATTTGCATGTGTCCAATAGTGCACCCAGACCCTTTCATATACATATTTCTTATTTTTCAAAGCATATGTCAACCTTTCCAATTTAACCACATCAGCGACTCACTGCACCATCAAAGGTAGTGTCTTCCGAAACTGAGCTACACTGGGGTAGACAGCTGATGTATCAACTTAATGAACCTCCCTGTATCCATTGCAAATGGATATGTGGTAAGCTCATCTCCAAATTCCCTTCCTATTAGTACTGGTCAAGCTCAACTGCAGATCTTCATTCCATTTTGTTATGAGAGATTCTGACATGGTACGTGCCCCCTTCCAAAGTAATAATGCAAGATAAAACACTTTGATAAGCTGGACGGATATCTCCCCATTATAAATTAATTATTCCATGTCCGTAAGCTCCCAAAAGGAGCCTCTATCTCCACCTCTCCTACTCAGAACTTCAGGAAGATACAAATACCTATTCAAACTGCTTCTCAAAGTATCAAATTTGTCCACTAAGTTTGTGAACGACTGAAACTCTGCTTCTTCCACCAGTTGCCAGAGGACAATTCTATCACCTCCAACTGGTCATCATTTTAGGATCCTTGGCATTGGCGTTATTCATAAGATTGTTCACATATACATGAGTGAGTATTCCATCCTCCTTTACTACTTTTTTCTAGTGGGTATATATGTCCTCCTGATCCCCACATTTCACTTGTGTTATTTTATGTATTGCCCAAGATTGGGTTGGTCTCCCTCTTAACTATATCGGTGAGATGGTATTGTACAGGTTTAGTTATGAAACACAATGGATATCATTTTATTATGAATCTTAGGGGTATGTTTACTAAACTGCGTTAGTGTGATTCGCGTTAGGAGCCACGGTAGAGACAGAAATCCCAAATAAGGACATGGGCGGTACATCGTTACCGAGAACGCGCATTACAAGGTGCCATAAATGAACGAGCGCTACAGGGCATGTTACCGCGCATTAATCTTAAGAAGGCGCACAGGCATACCAGCACAGCAACAGAGCTGTAGCACAATGGTTACAACACTGACTGATGGTACAGGGGTCATGGGTTTGATTCCCCAGTGGGCCTAATGTATAAGGCTGGCTGAAGGCAGCAACCTTTAAGTTTAAGTAGTGATTGTTGAGGCATTTGATGTGTATTTTAATTAGTGCTGCTAGCAAACACACCCTCACGGTAGCATAACCTAAGGTGCCGCATAGGGCACATTATAAAGTGTACTGTCCGCCAAGGCACCCTATAGGACGCCTTATAAGGCTGTGAACAAAGCCCTGGCTGGCTGCAGAAGAACTGCATGTCACCACACAAACTGTCTGCTGTGGTTACCAGGATAGGGTTAACCCGCCCATACCCATGATGCACTGCACATGCAAATCAGCAGTCGAGAGATGGGCACAAGATTGGGTATTCCCCCCCACAGCACCTCGGCCTGGTAGGGGGAACAGACTGTGTGTGGCACTACCACAGAGTAGCCACAGACAGTCACATTGTGCGGGTACTGTGCCCACCCTGAGGTTGAGGTGGGGCGCCCAGCACCAGGTCCACAGCACCTTTCATGGTTGAAATATACCATGCTGCAAGTCCCCAGCAGTGTGTGATAGGTAGTTCCGTTAGACACGCCTAGGCTACATCTGTGTCCTGCTGTATGTCTCAGTCATGTCTAGTCCATATGGGCAATGATGCACCCAGAATAGTGCATATCCTGTGTTGGTGCCATGGTTACCTGCTGTAGGTAGGTGGGGTGGGGTGGTGTATGGACCCATAGGCAGATCATGTACCACCATACAACCCACCCTCTGGGGCTCAGGGTGGGAAACAGGATCACCCATCAACAGATACACAGTCTACCCCTTTGCAATGGTAGCAATAGAGGGGACCATCAAACCCAGTCCTGCTGGGGAACAGACAGAGCAGTACACATCCATAACACAATAGCAGACAGACGGCAAGCCTGGAACTGCTCAGCTTCCCCCCACCATTATCTGACATTCTCCAGCAGAAAGCCTCCAGCCGCTGCACCCTGCAAGGTGTTCCAGCAAGACACATACTAGCTGCAGACAGTCTGCCAGCTAGTCCATAGTGCATGGTCCTGGAGGAAATGCATGGACCCAGAACAGGGATGTCAGCATACACACACCAAGCAGATAAGTCAGTGATTGGGCCCCAAAAGAAAACTCATAAATATCACATGAGAGAAATGCTATATAGCACTATGGGGGGACCTAGCCATGCCATGGTCATTGCTCAGTCAGGGTGAGAGTGACCTCCCAGCAGGACATGCTATGGCCACCCTGTCCGTGCAGGTGGTACCGGGCACTACAATGTCCGAGCCATTGCCCTATGCCCTGTGCAGATGCGGCTAGGCCAGGCCACCCTATCCAGGCTATTCCCACAGAACCTTGCTCCTCATTATGCACATTGGCAGACCAATACTGGCAACAGTGCTAGCAGTGTGGGCTGTGGAGGGTGTTGGCAGCCACCACACACTGAATAGACAGACACACACTCCCCACACCTTTGCCAGCATTGTGCAACTATAGAGGTGTTGGGTAGCCCAGGCCACCACACCAGTCCTGGGCACAGTGCAGGCATGGCTATGGTATGCAATACTGTAGGAGTCACTCCCCAGGTTGGTAAGCACTGTCAGACACAAGACCTGTAGCACACTCCACAGACATCAGAAAGGTTGCTATGATGCAGCTCCCCCAGAAAATTGTACTTAATCTAGGAATTGCTATCTGCCAGTAATCATAGTAACCTTTTGATAGATGTGTACCATATTCCCAGGTTTAGGGTGGCATTACTAAGGTATGCAAGTGCTAGTATTGGGAGATGCACGCAGAGCCCAAAGTCCTGCCTCTCCAGGAGGCTTTGGATAATGGAGCCTGTGGGTGTGGGTGTGTCTGCCCCTGTTGGCTGCTGCTTTACGGCAGAGGTTCCCAACTCCAGTCCTGCGGTGCCAAACACTGTTCGGGTTTTCATGCTGTCCCTCATGAATATGCAAGAGATACATCTGCATACCATGGGGGTGGTGCATAGAAATGCAGCACAGGCATTTTTATCAGAGGCAGCATGGAACCGGAATGGTGTTTGGCCCTCCAGGACTGCATTTGGGAGGCTCTGCTCTAGGTAATATGCATGTTTATGGTGTCCGTGCTCTGTAGGGTAAAATGTAGGTGTCTTGGGCATGTTTACATCATCTGCAATAAAGGTGCTGTCTGTATTAGCACGTTATATTAGTGGGTAAAATATGGGGACTGGGTTGGCAGGAACCACAGCTGGGACTTGAACCTGTGACCCTCTGCTTCTGAATACACCGGTTTTGTGCACTGCACCACCTTGTTGTCACAGAGTCAATACATTCCTTGGTGATACCAGGACTGTTCATCAGACAGGGCCCGTCTGTTGCAGTACACGGCACCCACCTACACAGGGCTAGGCCACGGTCTGCTCTGGGGAGCTGCCACTGCCCCCTCCACCACCAGTATCCCTCAGCCACCATGCTGACATGCCCTTCTGCTGGTGGTGCGCAGTCTCAGGCCATCCAGTGTGCAGGTAGGCGGCTGCCTATGGTGCGGGTTCTGGGGTAGGGGTGCCTGCATAGATGTCTACGCTCCCCCCAGCCCCGCCTGCCAATGTTCCGTGCCCTTGGGGGTAGCTGTTGGGTACTATCCCCTGTGACACTGTGGGAAACACACTCGTGCCCATGTTGGGCCTTCAGCAGTTGCTGTCTGGCTGCTCTGCTGTTTCAGCATTCATATGGGCCACCTAGGCATCACCCTAGTCTGTACTGTGGCCCAGCTCCACCACAGCATGTGCCGCCTGCGGCCCTCTGTATCCCCTTCTCTGGCATCTGTCCAGTTGCCGTTCCGACATGCCCGCCCTGATGTTGCGGGACATGTGCATGCCATAGGAACCCTGTCCGATGGTGGGGAAAACCCTGAGCAGCGCTATTTCACTGAGGGCTCATTCACCTTGTATGGGGACGGAGTATAGACCCTTCCATGATTTATATCTGTTCTATGGAGCTTACCGGGGGGGGGGAGGGGTTGATGTTTCTCATTGATACCACTATTGGCCAGCTTGGTTATGGTTTTTTCCAGTTTGTTGGGGTCATTTTCAGTGTTTATGTGCCCTTTTGTTCTGTGCACATGTATCACACTTATCACTTTTGTTTGGTTTCCCTGCCTGGGCTGTACATTGCTGACACTGAAATGGTTTCTCTCTCCTGTAATGTGCATTTAACGGCAGGTTTTCAATCGCGTTTGGATTCAGCTCTTCAGATCAGCGCGTTAGTGTGAAGGGAGCCTCTCCCTGCCCACTCTCCGCCCACTGACCCTTTCTGTCCCCCCTCTCTCCACCTTCTGCGGTGTTTTACCGCGCCGCGGAGCGTTACGATCGTTAGCGCATCATAACGCGCGTTATGTAACATTAACGATCGTTAGCGCATCATAACGCGCGTTATGATGCGCTAACGATCATTAACGTTACATAACGTGCGTTATGTACCGTTACCGCAGTTTAGTAAACATACCCCTATGTCTGTTTTATCTGACATATGACCCCTGTATGGCTTCTTTTATACTATTTATTTGTATTATTATCCATTCCTGTTGGGATATTTATTCTTTTAATTATTTATTTATGTCACATTATTTATTATCTTCGTATTCAGCCATTTGTAGCACTTTTGAGGTTTGATTTGTTTTAAGGATACGTTTTTTTATTGGATCTTAGCACATATTTAATTTTTTTTATGTTGGTTTAACTTTATTCTATTATTGTTATTATCATTGTTGATTCTTATATTTTATTTTTTTTAATGAGGCATAAGCCCCTGAGGAAGATGCTTGCTGAAATGTGTCAGGGTAGTTCTCCAATAAAGATTTAATCCCTACTGCCATAGATTTCACTTCTTTGCATGCTGTGTATATCTGTGAGAATGACTACTCTTTCTTTGGTCTCCAGACACATTTATAAGATGGTCCCACTCATTGGAGCTTACAGTCTAGTCACGACAGACAACACAACAGCTGAGGGCAAAGATATATTAGGGGAATGATAAGGAAACACAGACTAAGTGGACCAAGATCTAAGGGCGGCCTCAAAGAGGTGAGTTTTCAGCCTGGATTTGAAAACAGACAGAAATGAAGCCTGACATACTGACTCAAGTGACTGCTTCAGGTCACCAGAAGCAGGTCGATTTCTGTGAGAGACTTCCTTCCTGTTATACAGTGACAAACGAGTCAGAAATCCAAGAGTGATTAACCTATTCCCTGTGACCTAGATTTAGTGATCACTCTAACTGCCATATACAACTGATTTTAAATTGTGACAGAAACGTATGACTTGCAATTTGAAGCAAACTGTTAGGGAACAGCCACTTGCTGAGTGAACACAGAGCAGGGAAAGGCAAAGAATCTTCACCGAAAGCAGCAGGAGCAGCTACATTTCAAAATATCAACTTACCTGCTTATTGGCTCAAAGTGGCATTTTAGAAAGGACATCCAGGTGCAATCTCGGACGCCAAAGGCAAAGCATCCAATAAAAAGTCAGGGATGTTTACGTTTCGGCCTGATTTTAGTAACTGGAGCAGCTGCACAGGTGGCCACCCAGACATCCCTGCTACAAGCACTTGGGGTGGGGATGTCTATCCTATCCTGAATGCATGCCCATGTAAGCTATTTTGCTTCAGGGATGTACATCAGCGTGCTGAACCAAAAAGAAGTGTCTCCCTGCTGTTTTCTTTATGGAAAGTATGGGGGATATCAGATTCTATGCCTTCCAGGTGTCTGGATGGGAGAATGAGTACTTTTTTGGTGCCTATTCATGCCCTGAAGCAGGAATACACAGCAAACAAAACAGCGAAGAGTCTGTGGCAGTAGGAATAAAAATCTTTATTATAGTTGTACAATAAGGATTTATTCCTACTGCCACAGGCTCTTTGCTGTTTTGTTTGCTGTGTATTCCTGTGGTAGTGACTGCTTTTTTTTTGGACTCCTGAAGCAGGAATAGACATGGACAGTCCTGCTAGTGGATGGGACGTGCTAGACATTTCTGAAATGGGGCGTGCATGTCTAACTTGCCTGGAATGCTCCAGTCACGCTTCCGCCATGCCCTTTCGTGACATGGATGTCCTTATGAAGGGACATCTATAGAGCTGGTTTCTAAAATGGCTCTCTTTGGCTGTCTCTATGCCTTTTCAGAAGTTCAAAACACAAATAGGGCTTCCAAAGTTATCCCCTTATCACTGGCCGTTATAAATGCACAATGAGTGTGTTCCTTGAAATTCCTGTGAAATATAGCCTTTAAATTTATCAAGTCAAATATCACTATGGTTATATGGAATTGTCAGATTGGTATTGGTCTATACATACGTGAGAAGATGATCTGGCTATCGCCATGTTACTGCTAGTAACAGCGGGATGGACAGTAGGGGTCCCCTCTTACATCCCTTGTCCTTTCTCCCTCCCTTCTAGCATAATGTTCTCTCACCAGCCTGCAAGTGGCTTATTTCCTGGAAGAGCCCTGTCTGGATGAAGCTGTGACCTCCAACCTGCAGGTGTCAGTTCTTTATCTTTATCTTTATTAGGAGACTTAATATACCGCTCAATGCGACAGCGTCTGAGCGGTTTACAAGGTACATAAAAGCTGCTTGGAAAAAGGAAAGGAACGCCAATTATATTGTAGGACAGACAAGAGGAGGTTAGAGAACTAGAGGGAAAGTCAAGTGTTTATTCTACTTGACTGAGAGGCCACCTTAGTCTGCTCTATGTATTTTGCTTCCTCTCAGAAGCCATTTTCTTCCTGCCTGGATCTTCATATAAACCCAGCCATGACTGGATTTCTTTGTAGGTTCTGCCTTGTGCTTTGGCTGCCTGCTGCATGCCAAATCCTGACTGCTTTTGTTGGACGCTCTTTGATTCTGCACCAGTCCCTGCCGGGCATCTACCCTGCTCCTTCCTTTTACTTCCTTACTGAGTGCCCTGCGTCAACCTGGTTATTGGTACATTCTTCGGGTTCTGTTTTCGAGCAGCAAAAACTTGGGGGCCGCCAGCACTGGAAGGCTGCACCCAAAGGAAATGTGGCCACAGAAGGGGGGGAAACCCCATGCTATTTTTTCCATACTTGGGGTGCCAAATAGTGTGGCACTTGTTTTTCAATCTTTCCTACACCTAGGTGGGGGCAGTATTAGTAGGGGGGGATGTTATATGGGGTGGTAACAGGGAATTGGTGGGAGATACATTTCAAGACAAGGTTTATGTGTGAATGTAGTCGGTTGCAGGTGATTGACTGAAGCTCAGAAAGTTATGGGGGTGGAGGGAAGGAGTATGGGCACCAGGGGGAGATAAGGTTAAGCCTCTTTCGGCTCTCCCTAGGAACTGCTGCACTCATCTATACCTTTATGTAATAATAAAATTACCAGGTTTGTTTGTTGTAGTGGGTTACCTGAGTCAATTTTGCATTTTGTAAAGGAAAAACAATATTGAGATGTGAACCCTGCCCAAGCCAACCAGGGGTTGGCAAACATGTCACATGTCCTCTGGAATATGTCAGCATGACAAGAGGCCATGGCTGTAATATGGTGGGCCCTCGTGATGATGTTGTGTTTTATAGCTACCATTATTAAGAACAGGTAGGAGGGGCTCTATTTCGCTAGTAACATAGTGCGGTACCTCTCAACTCAGTCTTCAGGGCATACCTAGGCCCATCGGGTTTTCAGGATTCCCACAATGAATATGCATGAGATACATTTGCATGCACTGCCTTCATTGTATGCAAATCTATTTCATGCATATTCATCGTGGGAATCTTGAAAACCTGATTGGACCTAGGTGTGCTCTGGAGGACCGAGTTGAGAAACACTGACCATAGCGAATAGTTCCAGTCATCTACTCAGGGGCAGCGGGGGAGTTTCAGAGTTTATGTTTTACTGGCTCAGGTAATTATTTGGGGGCTTACCCAATCTTGTTACTTAAAAAGTTGCAGTTTACTTGTTACCCAGAAGGATTATGCACGTTGTATTTAATTTCTGGTGGAATAGTAGAGAGAGGATTTTCCCAGGCCCATCTCCTCTTTTTAGCAAAGTTGCGAGAAGCGAATGAAGATTTTTCAAATGTAGCTTACAAATGGGTCTGAAGAGGTTATTCCATGGTCTGGGACTGCTGTTTCAAACAGCAACTGGGCATTTACTCTACTAAAACATCTTTAACTTATAGTGAAATAGTCCTTGTAGCACAGCTTCTGCTTTTTAGCAAAAGCAATACAACTGTAGTGTAACACTCAAACAAACATGAAAGCATGCGGTAACCTATCACTACAAATTCAGCTCTTGTCCTCTTTCTCACTCTGACAGAATTACAATATGCAAAGAACTGATTAAAACATGAAGGTGGATAACAGAGGAAGGGGGGGGGGGGGGGACACTGTGATCGTCCATGTGCTTCAATTTCAAAGGAGTTGCTAAAAATCAGGAGATTAATCCTGTAGTCTCCTGAGCACTGCAATTGGTGGCTTGAAAATGAGGTGATCATAACTAACCAAACACAGCATCTTGTGAACTTTGACGACATGAAGGAACATTTCCCTCCTTGAGTGCAAAAGGTGTGTTTAGACTGGTACAGGCATGTCTACTGTTGAGGAAAAAGATATATAACTATATACGCGGAACCAAGGTTGATGCCATCAATAAAACTTTGATTACTCCTTATGTACACTTTAAAGGATCTTGCAAACTGCACCACGGAAGCTTAAACAGAAATAAATTAATATGCACTCTCAACTGAAAGGCGTTCCTCAGTATAAAAAAATCCTAATCTCAGTAATTCTTAGGCGTACACTGTTCCAATGAAAAAGCAGTGCAAGCTGAAAATACAAGCAGAGATGTAGGGGTGGAAAGTGCTGCTAGGAAATGCACCCTGTCAGGACACGCATGTCAGCCTTTCACGTAACCTGAGCTTTCAGAAACCAGCTATTAATGGGTTATGAAATGAGCTGCATGTATGGGCCAAGCTGAGTTTTCTTTCCCAAAGTGGAATGCTGAAATTAAGATGCATAAAGCTATCACATTGCACTGAGAGCTCTATGAAGGCCCCATGCTAGTTCAGTCTTTTAAAAAAAAATCTGTGTGTAACTCCCAGGGATAGCTAAAGCATGTCTACTTTGCCAAAACGCACTTGATCAAGAAGCAATGTACGTCTGAGTGCCTTCTATATTGCTGCTATGACGTTCGGGTCAAATATGCTGCTTTCTGAGTTAAGTGGTTCTATTATGTAGCCTAGCTTGACCAACTACCTGATTTTTGACCACACAAATGTCCACTTATGAGCTGTAACCTGACACTTTGCGGCTTGATCTAGCGTGCCTTGCTCATGATCGAGCCAATCAGGTGCCTAGATTTTGCTTTAGGTGTCTGGCACAGCAGCGGAGGTATACATGCAGGAGCTGCAAAGATTGCTGTCATCTCCTGCTTGCAAGCTGCTCTACTGCCTCGTGCCAGTCTGCCTGTCACCATGTCCCCTGAGGTGCAGTGGCAGGGGAAGCAGTCGACAGTCTCACTTTTCATGCAGTTCTCTGCTCAGCTTCCTCCCAAGAGCTCCAACAGCAACTTGACATGAATCAATAAGAGTCCCGGACTGGCTGCTGCCAACTAGGACTTGCACATTGTCTGCCTTCCTGTACATAAGAACATACTGTAAAATTAGCTGTACTGGGTCAGACCAAAGGTCCATCAAGTCCAGTATCTCTTTCCAAGAGTGGCCAGTCCAGATCACAAGTAGCTGGCAGGATCCAAAAAGGTGGATGGATTTGATGCTACTTATCCCAGGGGTAAACAGTGAATTTCCCTAAGTCCACCTTAATAATGGTTTATGGGCCTTTCCTCCAGAAACCTGTCCAAACTTTTTTTAAACCCAGCTCCATTAACGGCTTTTACTACATCCTCCATCAATGAATTCCAGAGATTAATGATGTGTTGAGTGAACAAATTACACAGGTACACTAAAACATTTCTTTTTTAAACTGCCTCTAATGTTTCGATTGATTTTTACGTTTTTTGGTGCGCTGAATCCAAATCTGGTAACCAATTTGCTCCATCACGTACAGATTTTTTGCTACATTGGGTTAGCAGTTTGAGGTGAACGTTTCAGATTGAGTGCGATCGAGATAAAAGTTTCTTGGATGAATTCTTTATACTAAGGGGTATGTTTACTAAAAGCCGCACAATTGCGTGCCGCACAATAGCGCACGGAAACGCGGCACTCAAACGCTCAGAAACGCTCTTAAACGCCCCGCAAAAGTGTGCATGGGCCCCGCACAATTGCGCGCCGCACCAACGCACCCCGCACAAGTACTCGGCCCGCAAATGTCCGATAGAGGCGTGGAAAGGCATTCTGAGGGCGGAGGAAGGCTCCCGAGGGGCGGAGAGACGGGGTCAATGGGCGGGGAAGGGGAGTGGAGAGGCTCCCCGCACATGATCGGGGCCGAATTCACAGGTTAAAAATAGCGCGAGTGAAACACTCACGGTAGAGGGCATTTAAAGGGAAGAGAAACCATTTCGCGTCAGCAATGTACAGGGAAACAGGTGAAACCTGCAAAACGTGAGCAGTGTGATACATGTGCACAGAACAAAAGTGCAAATAAAGATAGAAAAAGACCCAAACAAAAATATTAAAAATAGGAAGGCAGCTGGGGAACCCCGATAATAATGGGCAAACATAAGAAACACACCCAGGAAAGCTCCAAAAAAATGAAATGAAGGTTGGAAGGGGCTACGGAGGGGAGACCCTTCCAAAAACCATTTCCTTTTTTCTGAGCCTTCCTGGGAGTGTTTGCTATGGTTGCCCATTAATATCACTGTTGCCCAGCTTGGTTATATTTATCCCCAGTTGTTCGTGGTCGGTTGAGGGGTGTATTTGCACTTATGTCACCAGACAAGGTGACGGAGCCCACAGTACAAATGTGCAGAGCAGGGTTTTTGACTCTGTTGGTCAGGTTTCCCACCCCCAGGGACTGCACTATCACTGTGGCCACAATGTGGTGCAGCAGACAGAGGCAGTACCTCGAGGATCACAGGTTCAAATCCAAGCTGGGGCTCCTGCCAACCCAGTCCCCATATTTTACCCACCACTAAACAGAGATAGTACAGACACTCCTTTATTGCAGAGAACATAAGCATGGTTCACACACCCATTTTGTACCCAACACCGCACACACACCATAACAATGGGCATTACCGACAGCCGAGTCCCCCAAATGCAGTCCTGGAGTGCCACAACTCAATCAGGTCATATGCTTTTCCAAGATACGGACATGCCAGCATGTTGGCGGTAGGGTACAGGTGGTGGAGGGGGCAGTGGCTGCTAGCCACAGAAGACAGTGGCCGAGCCATGTGCAGGCTGGCACGTCCACTGCAACATAGGCCCTGTCGGATGTACAGTCATGGACTTCCCAGGGAATTCAGCACATCTGTGGCAACACAGTGGTGCAGTGCACACAGACAGTGTGTGCAGGAACAAAAGGCCACAGGTTCAAAGCCCAGCTGGGGCTACTACCAATCCTGTCCACATATTTTCCCCACAACTAAACCATGTTAGTAAGGGCAATCCTTTATTGCTGGGGACATACGCATTGGTCATACGCCTATCTTTTACACCACCAAGCACAGACACCATGACCAGGGGCATTACCTAGAGCAGAGTCTCACAAATGCAGTCCTGGAGGACCACACACCATTCAGGTTCCATGCTGCCACACATACAAATAACTGTGCTGTATATCTATGCACCACCCCCATGGCATGTAGATGTAGCTCATGCATATTCATGAGGGACAGCAGGAAACCCCAACCAGTGTATTGCAAACCTGGACTGGATTTGGGAACCTCTGCCGTACAGCAGCAGCCAACAGGGGCAGACACACCCACACCCACAGGCCCCATTGGCCAATGCCTCCTGGAGAGGCAGGACATTGGGCCCTGCGTGCAGCACCCAATACCAGCACTTACATACCTTAGCAATGTCACCCTACACCTGGGTATATGGTACAGAGCTCTCAAACGTTTGCTATGAGTACTGGCAGATAGATATCCCTACGTTACGCACAGTCTGCTCTTTGAGCTCCATCATAACAATCTATCTGATGTCTGCGGTGTGTGCGTCAGGTCTGGCCCCTGACAGTGTTTACCACCCTGGGGAGTGACCCCCAACCGTACTGCATACCATACCCATGCCTGTACTGTGCCCAGGACTGGTGTGGTGGGCAAGGATTCTGAACCCCTCTATAGTAGCACAATGCTGGCATACGTGTGGGAGTGTGTGTCTGTCTAAACAGTGTGTGTTGGCTGCAAACACTGTCCACAGCCCACACTGCCAGCACTGTTGCCAGTTTTGGCCTGATGATGTGCATAATGAGCAGCAAGGTACCATGGGTATAGCTCAGACAGGGTGGGCTGGCCAGGATGCATCTGCACAGGGCATAGGGCACTGGCAGGGACATTGTAGTGGCCGTCCACCACCTCCACAGACAGGGTGACCTCTGTATGTGCTGCTGGGCTTTCACTCCACCCTGACTGTGCAGTGACGGCAGCATGGCTAGGCACCCCCATAGTGCTTCATAGTATTTCCCTCATGTGATATATATGGGTCACCTGTTGGGGCCTAGTCACTGATGTATCTGCTTATTTATTTATTTATTTAACACTTATTTATATACTGCATCTTCCAGTGATCAGTTGTGGTGTACAATTAACAACAATTAACAATGCAGAGCTTGTTTTACATAGAACAATTATAACTTGTACAACAAAGGGTTTAAAAGACTAAGCAGAATAATTCAGTAAATCAACTAACACAGTTTGTGTTACAATTTAAACAGAAGTACTTGTGCTTGTGTGGGTTGCCATCCCAGTTGTGGGTGCATGCATTTCCAGCGGGACTAACCAGCAGACTGTTCACAGCTGGTATGTGCCCTGCTGGAGTGCTGTGCAGTGGCTGATGGCTTGATACAGGGGAATATCAGATGGTGGTGGGGTGCATCTTAGCATATCCAGGCCTACTGTCTGTCTGATATTGTGGTCTGGGTGTGTGTGGGGCTGCTTGGACTGCCCTGTAGGGTGTCTGTTCCCCAACAGGACTGGGGTTGATGGTCCACTCTTCTGCCAACATTGCAGGGGGGGATCTGTTGATGGGAGACCCTGTTTGCTGCCCTTGGGGGGGTGGGTGGTGGTGCATGGCCCACCTGGGGGTCTGTGGGGGTTCCCCTGACTGAGACAGACAGAGATATCCAAGGTGTTCCTGCAGAAACTACCTATCTGACAAATTATGACTGTTTTGGTGCTCTGCCATGGCCTCTCTCAGCCATGGAGGGTGCTGTGGACCTGGTCCAGGGCGCCTCATCGCACACTCAGGGTGAGCACAGTTCCCGCACAATGTGACTGTGTGTAGCTACTCTGTGCCAGTTAAACACCCGGTCAGTACCTCCTACCTGGCCAAGGTGCTGTGTGGGTGCACATGGACATGTCCCCCTACCAGGCCGGGGAGCTGTTGGGGTGCATTCCCCATCTTGTGTTCATCTGTGGACAGCTGATTTGCATGTGCAGTGCATCATGGGTATGGGTGGCCTAACCCTATCCTGGTTACCACAGCAGACTGTCTGTGTGGTGACATGCAGGCTCTCTGCAGCCAGCCAGGGGCTTGCTGGCAGCTATATAGCTATAGCCCAATGGTTACTTCACTGCCTGTGGAGCCAGAGGTAATGGGTTCAAGCCCACAGTGGGGTTATTTGATAGGGTTGTCCAAAGCTTTTTTTAGATTTAATGTACATATGTTGCTGCCATCAAACACACCCTCAGTGTACTGTACCCATAAGGTGCCTCTGAGGGTGCTTTATAGGGCGCCCTATAGGGCACCTTATGGTTGCTGTCCATATAAGGTGCACTATACATTATCCTGTGATGCAACATATATGGTGCCCTATAGGGGACATTCTAGGGTGCCTTGGCGAACAGTGAACTTTAACATGTGCCTTATGGGCCGCCTTATGTTAACACGCTTTGTGAGTGCGTTTGCTAGTAGTGATAACTGAAATAAAAATAAATTGCCCCCTACAGCACTCATCCCCATAATATGCACTGCCTCAGTGAGCCTTCTTCATTGGGCACTGTGGGGGATTGAACCCCTGATCCCTGCACCATTGGTCAGTGTCTTAATCATTGTGCTGTGGCTCTGGTCCTGTGCTTGGGCATCAGTGCACTGCCTTATGCCGCCCAAACTTAACAGTGCACCGCCTTATGCCGCCCAAGATTAACAGTGCACCTCCTTATGCAGCCCACAATTAATATGCCTCCTAAAGCACCTTTACCCATTAAAATTAATGCCTCAGCCAGCCCTTTTTGTTGCACACAATGGGGAATTGAACCCATGGCAGCTGCACCAGCTGTCAGTGTCTTAACCATTGTACTATGACTCTGTTCCTTTGTGTGTGCATATCAGGGCGCCACTTAGCCTTCCCACACACTATTTTGCACGGCGCACAATAGCGCGCCGCGCAAATGTGCGATCGCTTACTCCCGTTTTTTTTCTTTTTTCTGCCTGACCCGCCCACTCCTTATATGGCACAGGCACACTAACGGGGCCCCGCACAATTTCGGAGTTTAGTAAACATACCCCTAATTGTTTAGTAGTTATTCAAATAAGAATAAATAAAATTGTAACAAGGCAGCACATAAGAATAGAGTAATGTCAACAAAACACACTGTGATGGTAGCAAAATTGTCTGCACTTAAAACAGCCACATACATGTGCACAAACATTGAGCATATAAGAGCGAGGTTAGACACAAAGCAAAGCAAAGAAATGTGCAAACAATGTTGTACAGGTATGTATGTAAGAATAGAAAACGCAAACCGCACCATTGCAATACATGAAGACAAACACCCGATGGTGTGAAAATAAAATTCTAATAAATGAGATCCGACACTGTGGTAATAACTAGCAAATTTTTATTTCAAAGTTTAGTAAAAACACGATATTTGTCAACACAGTTTAGATTTTAAAGTCATTCTTGGGTCAATCAATCTCCTGGTGGGCCCGTTTCTTCTTCCCCCGAATGCTTCTCTTGGTGCGCTGCTTGGCGTATTTTTCATCTGGGGTTTCCCGCAGCAGCAACCAGCAGAAATCAGCCATCATAGTGGTGTTCCATCTTCCTTGGTACCTTCTCTCTGCGTCCTTGATGTCCTGGTGAAACCTTTCACCTTGTTCTTCACTGTACGCCCCCAAGTTTTCGGGAAAGTAGTTCACATGGGAGTGCAAGAAATGGACTTTCAGGCTCATGTTACAGCCTTGTTCTTTGAAGGCATTGAGCATCCTGGCAACAATATCCTGATAGTTCTCATCCCGCCTGTTCCCCAAGAATTTGAGAACAACATCCTTGAAGGAATCCCAGGCTTCTTTTTCCTTCTCAGACATCGTTTCAGCGAATGCTCCATCTGAAATGAGTTTCCTTATATCAGGGCCAACAAACACTCCTTCCTTTAGCTTTGCTTCAGAAAGTTGGGGGAACTTTGAGCAAAGGTACCGAAAGCACTCACCATCTTTTGGAAGGGACTTGATGAATTGCTTAATGAGACCCAACTTAATGTGGAGAGGTGGTAATAGAATTTTATCACGAGGTACCAAGCTCTCATGAAGAACATTTTTCTCACCGGGTCTCAAATACTCCCGAATTGGCCAGTCTTTTTTCCCCCAGTGTAGGTCGCGGGCCCAGCTATCCCACAAGCAAAGGAAGCAGGGATATTTGGTGAAACCGGATTGCTGCTCTAATAGCATGGATAGAATTTTAAAGTCTCCACAAATCATCCACTTATGCTCATCATAACGAATCTTCTGAAGAATCAGGGCCAAATTCTCGTATTTTTCTTGGAGAATAACAGAGTGAGCAATAGGAACTGAAGCGAATGTGTTGCCATTATGAAGAAGAACACCTTTTATGCTGTCTTTTGACGAATCAATGAACAGCCGCCATTCAGCAGGATCATACTTGAGTTTAAACTTTTCCATCACTCCGTATATATCGTTGCAAAATACCAAATCTTCTTCTTTGCTGAAATACTTCAAAAATTGTGTCTCGCGGTTGCAGTACCAATAAAAAGTTG
This sequence comes from Ichthyophis bannanicus, assembly GCA_033557465.1. Classification (NCBI taxonomy): domain Eukaryota; kingdom Metazoa; phylum Chordata; class Amphibia; order Gymnophiona; family Ichthyophiidae; genus Ichthyophis; species Ichthyophis bannanicus. Next base: position 285,961,091 of record CM066036.1, read on the forward strand.
TTCCTGGTGACAATAGATTTTTCTGTTTAAGCCGAGAACCTAGCAGTTGGGCAGCATCTTTTGGAAGTCCTAAATCCCGGACTAAATCATTCAATTCAGCTTGAGAGAAAAGTTCAGGTTTCGGATCTGGTTCAGTTTCAAACTCGGAAGTACTGGACTCATCGGGAAAAGCCATCTGATGAGTCTCATCATGATCAGAACCGTCCACACAAATATGATCCAAAGATTTTGGTGGTTCAGGCACAGGTACTTCGTTGCTATGAGGCATAGGCCTAATTGCTGAGGGAAGGTTGGGGTAACTTATTACGTTCTTATTTTTTAAGTTGTATCCCTTCACAATGCAAGAGCAAAAATAGCAGTCACTGCTGTGGTCTCTTTGTTCACGCCACATCATAGGTATTCCGAAACGAAATGCTTGTTTTTTACCTTTCATCCATAAGCGTAGATCTTCCTCACATGTCTTGCACACTTTGTGAGGAGCCCACGGTTTGTCTTGATCGCCTAACTTCAAACCGAAATAGGCAAAATATACTTTTTTAATAAATGCAGAAATGTTCCTCTGCCACTTTTTCACGGTATATTCCCCACAAATAAAACAAAAACTGTCCGGAGAGTTGACGCAACCTCTGGCTCTGTGAGCCATCACAAATACACAGCACTGCAAACTACAACTGTAGTGAACCACTTCGAAATAAAGCTGGATTACGACTGAGCAAACAAAAGGTAATAATGAACTTGCAAGAAACTGAAATTTGACAGGAACGTTCATGTCGCAACCACCGTGTTTGAGCGAGCGAACGAGGCAAGGCGAACAGGAAAGAACATGCGCCAGCGCGAGTACTGGATTTAGCCCCCCGCCTCCCAATTGTCCTGTTAATGTATATAATGAATACAAAACACTCTAAAATATCATGAGGGAGTGTTTCTAGTTAGTTAACCATTACAACCTCTATTTTGGGCCAAGAAAATAAACTGCAGTCGGCTAAAAAGAAATTATGTGAACATTCCTTATATGGGTAAGAAATCTAATTTTGCAAGAAAACGTGACGTGATGGAACATTTTGGCTATTTTTCCTGGATTCAGCACCCCAAAATCTATAGGAATCAGTTGCAAAACTGGAGGCAGTTTTTTGGTAGTGTATCTGTGTTATTTTCTCCGATTTGTCTTAAAAGTACTACTTTGTAGCTTAATTGTGTGCCCCCTAGTCTTTGTACTTTTTGAAAGAATAATCATCTGATTAGCGCTTATTTGTTCCACTCCACTGGTTATTTTATAGACCTCTATCATACCTCCCCTCAGCCATCTCTTTGCCAAGTAAAGAGCCCTAAGCTTTCAAGCCTTTCCTTGTACGGGAATCCCCATTTTGGTCACCCTCCTTTGTACCATCTCTAATTCCAAAGTATCTGAAGATGCAGTGATGTGGCCTCCCCTTGGATAGAGACATTATGATATTCTCTGTTTTATTCACCATTCCTTTCCTTAATTCCTAGCATTATATCTGTTTCTTGGCTGCTAGGGCACACTGAGCTGAGCAGAGGATTTGAACATATTATCCATGACAACGCTTTAGATCCATTTCCTGAGTGGTGACTCCTAATGTGGAACATTGCATTGTGTAGCTATAGTCTGGGTTGTTCTTCCCTATATGCATCACTTTGCATTGATCTACATTACATTTTATCTGTCATTTGGATGCCCAGTCTCCCAGTATCTCCAGGTCCTCTTGCAATTTCTCACAATCTCTTGTGATTTAACAACTTTGAATAAATTTTGTGTCATCTGCGAATTTGATCACCTCACTTGTTGTTCCCATTTCTAGGTCATTTATAAATGTGTTAAAAAGCAGTCGGCCCAGTACAGATCCCTGGATACTTCACTATTCATCTTTCTCCATTGAGAAAAATGGCCATTTAGCCCTACTCTCTTGTTTTCTTTTAATCAATTTCCAATAGGATATTGCCTCCTATCCCACGACTTTTTAATTTCCCAAAGAGTCTCTCATAAGGGACTTTGTCAAACATCACTAATAGTACTATGGGGCATGTTTACTAAAAACCGCTATTTTGCGCGGCGCAAAATAGCGCACTAAAAGCAGCACTTAAGTGCTCTTAAGCGCCCCGCAAACGTGCGTCGAACCCCCGCACACGTGCGTGTCACACTAACGAGCCCCGCACAAGTACGGGCCCGTAAATGTCCGATAGAGGCGTGGAAAGGCCTACGGAGGGCGGAGGAAGGCCCCGGAGGGGCGGAGAGACGGGGTTAATGGGCGGGGAAGGGGAGGGGAGAGGCCCCTCGCACAGTTGCGGGGCCGAATTTCCATTGCAAAAATAGCACGAGTGAACCACTCGCGGTAGAGGGGATTTAAAGGGAAGAGAAACCATTTCCGTCAGCAATGTACAGCACAACCGGGGAAACCTGCAAAACGTGAGCAGTGTGATACATGTGCACAGCACAAAAGTGCAATTAAAAATAGAAAATGACCACCACAAAAATATTAAAAATAGTAATTCAGTTGGGGAACAGTTATAGTGATGGGCAAAACTAGAAAACACACCCAGGAAAGCTCCAAAAAAATGATTTATGGAAAGGTGTACGGAGCGGAGACTCGTCCAAAAAACATTTCCCTTTTTCTGGAGCTGTCCTGGGAGTGTTTTCCATGTTTGCCCATTAATATCACTGTAGCCCAGCTTGGTTATATGTTATCCCCCTTTTCCCGTGGTCATCTGTGGGCTTTACGTGCACGTTTGTCACCAGACAGGGTGAAGGAGCCCACAGTAGAAATGCACACAGCAGGCTTTGCGACTCCATCCTGCCATGTTACTATCTCCAGGGACTGCACTGTCCCTGTGGCCACAGTGTGGTGCAGCGGACAAAGCCAGTACCTGTAGAACCAGAGGGTCAGTGGTTCAAATCCCAGCTGGGGCACCTTCCAGCCCTGGCCAAATATTTTACCCACCACTGAACAACGATAGCACACACAACCCTGTCTTGCAGGGAACATAGGCATGGGGAGATCACCCATATTTTACCCAACACCACACACACACCACAACAATGGGCAATACCTACAGCCAAGTCGCCCAAATGCAGTCCCGTACTGACACATTGCAATCAGGTCATCTGCTTTCTCTGAGAGAAGCTCATGCCAGCATGTTGGCGGACGAGTACATGTGGTGCAGGGGGCAGTGGCCGCTAGCCACGGAAGACAGAGGCCTAGCCATGTGCAGGCTGGCACAGTCCACAGCAACAGACAGGCCCTGCCGGATCCACAGTCATGGACTATCCAGGGAATTCAGCCAATCTGTGGCTACACGGTGGTGCAGTGCAGACAGACAGTGCATGCAAGAACAGAAGGTCACAGGTTCAAAGACCAGCTGGGGCTGCCACCAATCCTGCCCACATATTTTCCCCACAAATAAACAGTGACAGTAAGGACACACCTTTCGTGACGAGGACATATGCAATGTTAATACATCTATCTTTTACCCCACTGAGCACAGACACCATGAACAGGGGCAGAACCTACAGCAGAATCCCCCAAATGCAGTCCTGGTGGAGCACACACCAGTCAGGTTCCATGCTGCCACTCATACAAATGCCTGTGCTGTATATCTATGCACCACCCCCACGGCATGTAGATGTAGCTCATGCATATTCATGAGGGACAGCAGGAAGACCCGAACAGTGTGATGCAAAACTGGACCGGATTTGGGAAGCGCTGCCGTAAAGCAGCAGCCAACAGGGGCAGACACACCCACACCCACACCCACAGGCCCCATTGGCCAATGTCTCCTGTAGAGGCAGAACATTGGACCCTGCGTGCATCTCCCAATACTAGCACCTGCATACCTTAGCAATGTCACCCTACACCTGAGGTTCACAGCTCTGAAACGTTTGCTAAGAGTACAGGCTGATAGATATCCCTACGTTACGCACATACTACTAGTTGACCCCATCCGAACAATCTGTTTGGTGTCTGCGGTGCGTGCTCCAGGCCTGGCCTCTGACGGTGTTCACCACCCTGGGGAGTGACCCCCAGCAGTACTGCGTACCATATCCATGCCTGTGCCGTGCCCATGACCGGTGTGGTGGGCAAGGCTAATCACCCCCTCAATAGTAGCACAATGCTGGAATAGGTGTGGGAGTGTGTGTCTGTCTATACCAGGGGTGGGCAAACCTGGTCCTGGAGGGCCGCAGACAGGTCAGGTTTTCAGGATATCTCTAATGAATATGCATGAGATATATATGCATTAGAGATATCCTGCCAACCTGACTGGTTTGTGGCCCTCCAGGGCTGGATCTGGAGACCCCTGCCTTACACCTCTGTCATTTAAGATTGTGAGTGGACAAGGTGCAGATGTCCAAGACATCAAAAAGGTTAGATAGAATTTGTCACAGTCCTCCTCACTTCTCACCACCACCAAATAATTGTCTATTAGACAACTTTTTGGTGGTGGTGAGAATCGAGGAGGACTGTGACACATTCTATATACCCTTTCGATGTCTAGGACATCTGTACCTTGCCTACTCACGATCTTAAATGACAGAGGTGTAAGGCAGGGGTCTCCAAATCCAGCCCTGGAGGGCCACAAACCAGTCAGGTTGGCAGGATATCTCTAATGCATATATATCTCATGCATGTTCATTAGGGATATCCCGAAAACCTGACTGGTCTGCGGCCCTCCAGGACCGGAGATGCCCACCCCTGGTCTATACAGTGTGTGTTGGCTGCAAACACCTTCCCCAACCCACACTGCCAGCACTACTGCCAGTATTGGCCTGCCAATGTGCATAATGAGCAGCAAGGTACCATGGGTATAGGTCAGACATGATGGGCTGGCCAGGATGCATCTGCACAGGGCATAGGGCACTGGCTGTGACATTGTAGTGCCCGGCCACCACCTACACAGACAGGGTGACCTCTGTATGTGCTGCTGGGGGAGCACTCTCACCCTGAGTGTGCAGTGATGACAGCATGGCTAGGCACACCCATAGTGCTGTATTGTGTTTCTCTCTTGTGATATATATGGGTTTCCTGTTGGGGCCTCCTCACAGAACTCTCTGCTTGTGTGTGCTATCACCTCAGTTTTGGGTGCATGCATTTCCATCAGGGCTAACCAGCAGACTGTTCACAGCTGGTATGTGTCTTGATGGAGTGCCTTGCAGGGTGCAGTGGCTGATGGCTTGCTGCAGGAGAATATCAGAATAGTGCTGGGGTGCATCTTTGGATATCCAGGCCTAAAGTCTGTCTGATATTGTGTCATGGATGTGTGTGTGGAGCTGCTTGGATTGCCTGTCCACTCTACTGCCATTGGTGGGGTGGGGGTGTGTGTAGGATGGGGATCTGTTTGTGGGAGGCCCTGTTTGCTGCCCTTGGGGGTGGGTGGGTGTGGTGGTACCTTGACCACCTAGGGGTTTCCACTAATTGAGACAGACAGAGATATCCAAGATGTTTCTACAGCACCTTCCTATCTCACAGGTTAGTACTGTTTTGGAGCTCTGTCATGGCCTCATTCAGCCATGGCTGGTGTTGTGGACCTGGTCCTGGGCGCCACATCACACCCTCAGGGTGAGAACAGTACCCGCACAATGTGACGGTGTGTAGCTACTCTTTGCTGGTAGTCCACCCGCTCAGGACCCCCTACCAGGCCGAGGTGCTGTGTGGGTGCACACGGACAATTCCCCCTACCAGGCCGGGTAGCTGTTGGGGTGCATTCCCCATCTTGTGTGTATCTGTGGACAGCTGATTTGCATGTGCAGTGCATCATGGGTACGGGTGGCCTAACCCTATCTTGTTTACAACAGCAGACTGTCTGTGAGGTGACGTGTAGGCTCTCTGCAGCCATCCAGGGGCTTGCTGACAGCTATAGGGCTGTAGCCCAATGGTTACGTCACTACCTTTGCAGCCAGAGGTCATGGGTTCAAGCCCACTGTGGGGTTCTGTGATAGGGTTGTACAGAGCATTATCTTTGTTTACTGTACATATTTTTATGACAGCAAACACACCCTTGGCATACTGTACCCATAAGGTGCCTCTGAGGGTGCTCTTTAGGGCGCCCTATAGGCCACCTTATGGGTGCCATCCATATTGGGTGCACTATACATTGTCCTGTGTCGCAACATACATGGTGCCCTATAGGGGACATTCTAGGGTGCCTTGGCGGACAGTGCACTGTAACATGTGCCTTACGGGCATCCGTATGTTAACACACTGTGAGAGCGGGTTTACTAGTAGTGGGAAATAAAATAAACCTTGAAGGCCTCCTACAGCACTCCTCACCATAATATATACTGCCCCAGCCAGCCTTGTTCACTGGGCACTGTGAAGGGTTGAACCTCTGACACCTGCACCATTGGTCAGTGTCTTCACCATTGTGCTGTGGCTCTGTTCCTGTGTTTGAGCAGCAGCGCGCAGCCTTGTAGCCATCGGCGCACCGTCTTGTGGCGCACAAAAGTAACAGCGCGCCGCCTTCTGCCGCGTAACATTAACAGCGTGCCGCCTTATGCCGCCCAACATGGGCATGCCTCCTAAAATAATGCCTCAGCCAGCTGTCTTCAATGGGCACTGTGGGGAATTGAACCCATGATGCTTGCACGAGTGGTCAGTGTCTTAACCATTGTGCTATGGCTCCATTCCTGTTGTTTGCACATCAGCGCGCCACTTATCCCTCCCACTATTGGGTTGCCCCCTCACACATCAGCGCGCCGCCTTCTGTTGCCCGATTTTATCAGTGCGCCGCCCTCTGCCGCCCAACCTTAACAGCGCGCCGCCATCTGCCGCCCACAATGAACAGTGCGCCGCCTCAAGCCGTATAAAAAAAGAGTGCGCCGCCTTCTGCCGCCCATAAGCAGTATGCCTCCTACACCACTTTTGCCCATAAAAGTTGATGCCTCAGCTGGTCTTTTTCGTTGAGCGCAATAGGGGTTTGAACCCTGGCCCCTGCACCATAGGTCAGTGTCTTCACCGTTGTACTACAGTTCTGTTGTTTGGTTACGCAGCAGCGCCCCACTTAGCCTTTCCACGCGATAATGTGGGCCCCGCACATTAGCGCGACGCACACACGTACGGTCCGGTTTTTTCCTTTTTTCTGCCTGGCCCGCCCACTCCTTATATGGCACCAGCACACTAACGGGAACCCGCACAGCAACGGTGTTTAGTAAACATGCCCCTATGTCTGCCAAGTACTGGCTACAATTAGTATCTCCACACTGCTTTTCATGCCTTGGCTCAGTTGGATGTCACAGCAGTCTGTTATTTGCTAGTATTGCCAATTTGTCATTGCCTCATCCAATCACTGTCAGCAACCTGACCTTGAACTCTGTCCACAATGACCCTGCCATATATCACACATAGGAACATGTTTACTATAGTGCACTACGGCTTAGTGCATGCAAAGTGCACCACGGTAAAATTTATCATGCACCGAAAATGAGGCCATGCATGGGCTGGTACAAATCCTGCACTAGCTAAATGGGGATATGCCAGGCAAACCTCCATTTTATAGCGCAGGGCAAGAGCTAGCCCACTCTTATTTTTGAGCAGAATGCATAGTAGGCACCCGCATTTTTGTGAACACACTCTTTAAAGTTTCCCACCACAGTCTTTGCTGGCACAATGGTCTCCTGGTTGCTGCAATTTGCAATACTTAAGACAGAAATCTTTATTAAAAGAATAAACTCATTGCACTGACAGGACCAACAGTAATATTTTTGTAATGGTTTTGTATTTTCCCTTCATTAATACCCTCACTGCACCGAATGGAAATATGCTGCGTTTAAATGTATTCCTACATTATTGTATGCATTACATTAAATTTGGGTGGAAGTGCTCTCATGTCACTTTAGGGATTTGTTGAAATTTGTTCTTTTGTTTATTTCATTTCAAATGAAAACAAAATGAAAATAAAAGAAGCAAAGTAAATGTAAAATTCTGTTGGGGGGGCATGCTTACTAAAGTGTGCTAACGTTCACCACAAGCTGAGTTTTTAGCATGGGACACTAATGCAGCCAGTGTGGTAAAAATCCCATACTAACTGTTTAGCGTGCAATGGGGCGGGGGACTGGGCAGTTTAGGGGTGGAGAGTGGGCGTTGCCTGCACATTGCAGTTAACATGGGTATGACTGACATGGGGTGACTGGCATGCACTAATTGCTACTACTGCAATTAGCATGGGTGTGCTTTATGGAACCTCAAAGGGAGGCATTAAATACACCCGCGTTAACTGCGATTGCAGGTTTAGCATGGTAAGGAGCTTCCCAATATGGTAACTGTATGGTAACCCCAACAGTGAATGCAGACCCATTTGCCTTGCCATGCTAATTTTTTGTCTGTTGGTGCATGCTAAGGTACGGAACCTTAGCGAACTTTAGTAAACATGCCCCTAAATGAATAGTTCCGTCCTACTAGTTTTAAATTTGTTTCTTTTGTTATTTTTCAGTTTGTGTTAGGTTTATTTTGTAAATTGTAAACCAAATAAAAAGCATAATAAATGGAGATAAAAGAAAATGGAAAAAAAAGAAAATAAAAGAAGAAAATTAAAGCAGCCATCATAAGATAAGCCTGGGGGTGGTGTGGAGTTGGTAGAAGAACCCAGGGTGACTTCAGTTTTTAAATAAAATAAAAACTAATAAATTTAGTTCTTTTGACTTTTATTTTATATTCAAAATGAATGAAATTTTCTATTTGCTTTCAAACAAAAGCACATCCTTATCATATAGAGGCCTATTTGCTAAGCTGCATTATCTGTTAATGTGGCAATTAACATGTGCTAACACTAATATTTTATTCAACATTTTCTCTGACTCCTTCTCAGGGCTACAACTAAACCTGGAAAATCAGAGATAATGCCAGTAAGTGAGGAACTCAAGATATTTTTGGGGTGGCGGGGGAGGGGGGTGATCAATTTTCTCTTAAAGCAGACCATTGGCTCTTTTAAAGATCTTGTTATCATAACACTTATAAATCCAAGATGGAGGTGTAGCACTTCTTTTTTCAGATGCTCTATCGATCTCTAGCTGTGGAGATACTTTACTTGCTTATCCTGAAGCTCTCCTTTTCCATATTAATTTGCCGTCCTTAATATACCATACCATATCACATCTTCCTGGGGACTTTTCTATGCAACTGTGTCTGAGATCTTCATGTGTTTTTCAAACCTCATCATTCTCGGAGACTTTAACATCCATACAGATGACCCGCCCCAAGCCAAAGTATCCTTCTTTTTGGACTACTTAAAGAACCTAGATTTTACACAACACATTGACCTTCTAAACTGTACAGAAAGCCACACACTGGACTTGGTTTTCTCATCAGAACATAAGAACATAAGAACATAAGATATGCCATACTGGGTCAGACCAAGGTCCATCAAGCCCAGTATCCTGTTTCCAACAGTGGCCAATCTAGGTCATACGTACCTAGCAGTTTCCCCAAGGGACACAGGTTCCACAATGCTTGTACTGGTTCAAGCATTGATATCCTGGGTCCCTTCTTAATAATGGTTTATGGACCTTTCCTCCAGGAACTTGTCCAAACCTTTTTTAAACCCAGCTACACTAACAGCCTTTACTACATCCTCCGGCAACAAATTCCAGAGTTTGATTACACGTTGAGTGAAAAAATATTTTCTTTTATTAGTCTTAAATAGTTTACCCTGTAGCTTCATTGCATGTCCCCTAGTCTTTCCATATTCTGATAAGGTAAACAATCGATCTACGTTTACCCGTTCCACTCCGTTCATTAATTTATAGACTTCTATCATATCTCCCCTCAGCCGTCTCTTCTCCAGGCTAAAGAGCCCCAACCTTTTTAGCCTTTCTTCATAGGAGTAGCCTTCCATCCCCTTTACCATTTTGGTGGCTCTTCTCTGAACCTTTTCTAAAATCGCTATATCCTTTTTAAGATACGGCGACCAGAATTGCACACAATATTCAAGGTGCGGTCTCACCATGGAACGATATAGAGGCATTATAATATCTTTTGTTTTATTTTCCATTCCTTTCCTTATCATACCTAGCATTCTATTTGCTCTCTTGGCCGCCGCTGCACACTGGGCCGAGGGTTTTAACAAGGTATCCACAATGACGCCTAAATCTTTTTCCTGGGTGGTGGTTCCTAATGTGGAACCTTGCATCGTGTAACCATAGTTTGGGTTGTTCTTCCCCAGGTGCATAACCTTGCACTTCTCCACATTAAATTTCATCTGCCATTTTGATGCCCAGTCTTCCAATTTATCAAGATCCTCTTGCAATTTTCCACAATCCTCCTGGGTTTTAACAACTTTAAATAGTTTTGTGTCATCTGCAAATTTGATAACCTCACTTGTTATTCCACTTTCCAGGTCATTTATGAATATGTCAAAAAGCAGCGGAGCCAGCACAGATCCCTGGGGTACACCACTATTCACCTTTCTCCATTGGGAAAATTGGCCATTTAGCCCTACCCTCTGCTTTCTATCTTTTAACCAGTTCCTGATCCACAGTAGTACACTGCCTCCTATCCCATGACTCTTTAGTTTTGCCAAAAGTCTCTCATGAGGGACCTTGTCAAAGGCTTTCTGAAAGTCCAGATACACAATATCAACCGACTCACCTTTGTCCACCTGTTTATTCACTCCTTCAAAAAAACATAACAGATTAGTAAGACAAGATCTTCCTTGTCTAAAGCCATGTTGGCTGTCTCCCATTAGGTCGTGACTATCTACATGCTGAGTAATTTTATTCTTTATGATGGTTTCTACCATTTTTGCCGGTACTGATGTCAGGCTCACTGGTCTGTAGTTTCCCGGATCACCCCTCGAACCCTTTTTAAAAATTGGTGTTACATTGGCGATCCTCCAATCCTCAGGTATTAGAGATGATTTTAATGATAGTTCACAGATTACTGATAGCAGGTCTGCAATCTCAAATTTCAGTTCTTTCAACACCCTTGGATGTATACCATCCGGCCCAGGTGATTTGCTACTCTTCAGTTTATCTAATAGTTGTAAGACATCTTCCCGATGTATTGATATTTCCTTCAATTCTTCCACACCTTTAAATACCACTTCAGTCATGGGTAACATCCCTACATCTTCCTCAGTAAAGACCGAAGCAAAGAATTCATTCAATCTCTCCGCTATCGCCTTGTCGCCTCTTAGTGCTCCTTTAACCCCTTTATCATCTAATGTACCAACTGACTCTCTCACAGGTTTTTTGCTACGAATGTACTTGAAAAGGTCTTTATTTCGCGTTTTTGCTTCCGCAGCAAGCTTCTTCTCAAATTCTCAGAGGCTGTATCTGGGCTATTGCTAATATTGGTACAGTGCAACTACTGTGGACTGACATTTCTTGGTAAAAATCAGCCTACAGGCTCCATTACGAAAGTGCTTATCTTCTTGCTCCACCAGAATGTCACGTTCTCGGCCTGATATTTCGACCGAATCATTGCCCTCACTTATCCACATTTTTCCTTCACATTTTGATAATCTTACACTGGAAGAGCAAGTGGATCTCTGGAACGACAATCTAGGAATTTCCTGTACACTATTGCTCCACTAAAACATGTTCACATTCCCTAGAAATCCTATAATCCATGGTCTCATTCTAGGTTATGATTACTTAAAAGGCAAATGCATAAAGCTGAGAGACGCTGGAGGAAATCTAAGACCACAGAGGCTCTAGCAGCCTATCAGAACTTCCAATATACTTACAACAAACATATTAAAATAGCAAAGAAAAATTATGTGACCTCGCTGATTGACAGGAGCCCTAATGCCTCCAAGGGCCAATTTGGAATCTTGGCTTCATTCACAGGGCAGAAGTCGAACTTCTCCTGAGGCTCTCTCATCAGAAATACTGCCTAACTTCTTTGTCTCCATGGTGTTGATTATTTTGGATTCTTTCCCTCCTGTCCCTTCTTTTGACATCCAGTCTGTCCTAGCCACCTCTGATTCAGACTTGTCCCTCTCTGACCTTTTCCAGCATCTGTTCCTCATTTAATTCAATTTCCTCTGCTGTCCTGGGAAAGATCCTATCTTCCACTAAATTGACCGCCTTTCCTTTAATCCGATTCCCTCATCCAGGTTAAAGGTTCCCACTCTGAATGTTCTAGAGATCTGTTGTACCATTGTAAACAGTTTATGGTTTATTAGGTTTTGATATACCGCCATTGGCCAGGCAGACAGAGTGGTTTACAGTAAAATAAACTAACACATTTACAAATCGCAAGAAAAGGAAAAAGAACTCCAACAATTGACAGAACAGCAAAGGACAGGACAGAGGTAGAGCATTAGGGGATAAGAGGCACTGCATCTCTTAGGGGCTGCAGCTCAGCTAGAAGGGTTAATACCATATGCTTGTGTAAAACGGTGAGTCTTAAGAAGGCACTTGAATGTATAAAAGGACAGTTCCAACCTTAGTTGGAACCATTGGAAGTTCCAACCTTAGTTGGAAGGGTAAAGAACTCTAGAGGGCAGGTGCTAAGTAGAAAAATACAGAACAGCGTGTGGAGTCATACTTTGTGCATGAGGGCAATGGGAGAACAAAGCGGTTGTCTCATAGGGACCTAAGGCAGCATTGGGGAACGTAGGGAATGATAAAGGAGGACAAGTAATGTGATGTATTATTATGAAGGGACTTATGAGTGAGCATGAGGATTTTGAAAAGTTTCCTCTGGGGAATGGGTAGCCAGTGATGTTGGATGAGTAGGGGGCGTGACTTGATCATACTTCCTGGCACAGGTAAGGGTGCGAATGGCAGTGTTTTGTATTAACTGGAGATGCTTCATGTTATATTGAGGGAGGCCGGAGAAGCAGACATTATAATAATCAATTCAAGAAATCACTGTGCTAAGGAGCAAAGTGATCAGGATGGCTTGATCAAAGAAGGGGCGATGGGCATGGATTCTGTGCAGAGTAGAGAATGCAGATCTAGTTAAGTGAGACATGTGTATGGAAAATGTGAGTTCTGAGTCTATGTGACTACCAAGTTTTTAAAGGACAATTGTAGCGCAATGAGGGAGGATCCAAAAGAAGGGGCCAGAGAAGGAGCAGTATTGGAACCAATGATCCAGGTTGCTGTGGTCTTGGTTGGGTTGAGTTTTAGGGCGTTAGTGCGAAGCCAAGCTGAAATGGAGTCAAGGGCAGTGTTGATGGATGAGAGATCAGGAGAGACACTGTCAAGGCGGGTGAGAAGAAGAATATCAACTGGACATCAACCGTGTAAATATCAACTGGACATCTCCCTCAGACACTAAAACAAGCATTAGTTCATCCGCACCTTAAGAAACTTAATCTTGACATTTCTGCACTGACCAATTACTGTCTGATTTCTAATCTTCCATACTTAGCAAAGATGATTGATAAAGCAGTATTTTTCCAACTGACTTCTTCGAGAAGACAAACACACTTCATCCTCATCAATCATGGTTTCATAAGGGCCATAGTACCAAAACCGCCGTGACAGCTTTACTTAGTGAGTTACATGCCAACTTAGACTGCCACAGATCAGCTGTAGTTGACTCACTTGATCTCTCTGCTGCCTTTGACACTATTAACTATTCCCTCCCTCTCCAGCACCTTTAGGATACTGGTCTCAAGGGCACTGTACTGTGGTGGTTCTTTTCTCCACTATCACTCGTCCAGGGTTCAGACTGCTCTCTCACCTGATTCCTCTTCCTCTACATTTCCCTGTGGTGCCCCCCAAGGTTCCATCCTATCCCCATCCCTCTTCAATAGTTTTCTTGCCCCCCCTAGCTACCCTAGTTCAGGAGCATGGGATTAGTGAATTATATTATGCTGATGACATTTTTCTATTTTATTTTACTTTTTATTCATTTTCAACCAACAAGAAATACAGTGCCTTACCAACCTCGTACAGATAGCTCCGACCCCCTCACCCCCTTCTCTCCCCCTCCTCCCTCCCCTCCCCCTCCTTGGCCCCTTAATACATCTTGAATAGTATTATTTTAGCAAATCAATAACAATAACAACCAAACATATTGGTATACTAGCCATACCAATGACCCTTCTTTACCCAAGGAACTGCTCACGGTATATGTGTTCCTTCACCCGGTGGTACTGCCATTTAATGCTGGAGCAGCAGCATCATGCAAACATCCCTGTATTCTCACCCAAGATTGCCATATCTTCTCAAATTCAATCAACATATTTCTCTTGATAGCTGTTAGATGCTCGCATTCATGAATTATACGTATCGCTTTTGCCAGTTTAATAAAATAGGGAGTCTAGTCGTCTTCCAACAAGCCACAATTTCACATCTGGCAGCCACGGCACTCATTCTCGCCAATTTACCCTTCTTCCTCATCCAGCCTGTCCCTTGTATCCAAAACAACACTTGCTCTTTATCCCATGCCACCTGCCCATCCACCATTTTCTCCACTTCCGCATGAATTACTCTCCAAAATTGTTGCACCTTGACACAGCTCCACCACATATGGCAATAGTCCCCTACCTCCAAACACCCCTGCCAACACTGGTCCGAGAATACCCCTTTCTGCTTTTGCATTCAATAGACAGTGAGATACCAGCAGTTTAGCACTTTATAGCTATTTTCCACATGTCTAGAAGTCACTTGTCCCTGTGCCATACCCTTATAGATCTCCTTCCCTAAATCCCATTCCCATTGCTCCTGGAAGAATAGTTTTCCCCCTCTTGTGCTTTCAATAACAGTTGATAAATTTTTGATAGTGACTTATGATGTGTCGGGGAGTCCCAGATGAATTTTTCAAACCCTGTTAATCCCTTATCTCTCATTTTGCTCTAGCTGACTCCCATGAGCCAGTGACGTACCTGTAGGTAACTGTAAAAATCCCCCTGTGGAATCTCATATTCCTCTTTTAATTCAATGATTTTATACCTTCCCCCGAGTATAGCTGATATACCATAGATAATCTCTGTCGCTCCCACCTCCTAAAAAAGAGGGTCTTGCAATCCTGGAGGGAAGTCCGGATTGTAGCATATTGGCTGCACTAAAGAGATTGCTGCTTGTAACTTCCTTTCGCTACCTGATCGGTTCCACATATTAATCACCACTTGTACATACAGATTCTGGATCCTCCCTTGGAAAGTCTTCAGCTATGCCAAGTATTTTAATGGAGGACAATCAGATGTTGTCTGTGCTATCTGAACTCACTTCCTATGCCTGGGTTCCTGCCAGCTTAAAATGTTGGAAATTTGGACAACCTCATAATACCACGTGGTCGATACAGAGTCTGCTGTGCCACCCTAGGTGGGCGGTGATTACAAATAAAATGGAATAGTTTCCGTTGGGCCTTGATTATCCTAGGACGGGGGATCTGTACCGGCAATGTCTGGAAAAAATAGAATAGCAGTGGCAATACCACCATCTTGACATTCGCTATTCCGCCCCAGCCATGACAAGGAGTGCCTACCCCACTGGTCCAGAGCCAAAAAAAATTTTCACCACAGAGGCTCATAATTTAATTGGTAAAGCTGAGAGGTATCTGCACATAATTGTACTCCCAAGTATTTTAAAGCGCCCACCGCCCATTTAAAGGGAAATGCTTTCTTCAAGCTCATCACCTCCCTTTCTGTCATTGTTAGATTAAGAACCTCTGTCTTGTCCAAACTGGCTTTAAATCCTGCTACCCTCTGATAGTCTGCACACTCTTTCTGCAAACTGCCTAAGTAGCCCACCGGATCCTCTAAAGCAGGGGTCTCAAACACGCGGCCCGCGGGCCGCATGCGGCCCGCGAGACAACTTTGTGCGGCCCGCGACGGCGGAAAACCAAAAATCCCCCAAAACCCTGGCTTCTGCTGCTGCCGTTGCTGCCGTGGCAGCAGCAGAATCAATTGTCAAATTAAAAAAAAAACTGACTTCTGCTGCTCAAGCAGCTGTCCTGCGGCCCCTTTCCCTCGGCCCGGAGATCCGACTCTGCTCTCAGCGGCGTGCTTTTCAAGCCGCGAAGAGAGTATTCCCCTCTCGCGCGGCTTAAAAACCGCGCGAGAGGGGAATACTCTCGTCGCGGCTTGAAAAGCACGCCGCTGATAGAGCAGAGTCGGATCTCCGGGCAGAGGGAAAGGGGCCGCAGGACAGCTGCTTGAGCAGCAGAAGTCAGTTTTTTTTTTTAATTTGACAATTGATTCTGCTGCTGCCACGGCGGCAACGGCAGCAGCAGAAGCCAGGGTTTTGGGGTTTTTTTGTTGGCCGTAATGAGCTATGGAGGGGCTGACTGAACTGGAAGTGGGCTATTGGCAGAGGGGGGAGGGGGGGGGTTATGACTGGTAATGGGCTGGGGGGGGGTTATAACTGGTAATGGGCTATGGTGGGGGCTAGGACTGGAAATGGGCAGATGGGGGTTAGGACTGGAAGTGGGCTATTGGCAGGGGGTTATGACTGGTAATGGGCTGGGGGGGGTTATAACTAGTAATGGGCTATGGTGGGGGCTAGGACTGGAAATGGGCAGATGGGGGTTAGGACTGGAAGTGGGCTATTGGCAGGGGGGGGTTATGACTGGTAATGGGCTATAGTGGGGGCTAGGACTGGAAATGGGCAGATGGGGGTTAGGACTGGAAGTGGGCGATTGGCAGGGGGGGGGGTTATGACTGATAATGGGCTATGGTGGGGGCTAGGACTGGAAATGGGCAGATGGTGGCTAGGACTGGAAGTGGGCTATCGGCAGGGGGGGGGGTTATGACTGGTAATGGGCTATGGTGGGGGCTAGGACTGGAAATGGGCAGATGGGGGTTAGGACTGGAAGTGGGCTATTGGCAGGGGGGGGGGTTATGACTGGTAATGGGCTATGGTGGGGGCTAGGACTGAAAATGGGGTGATGGGGGTTAGGACTGGAGGTGGGCTGATTGGGGGGTTAGGACTGGTAATGGCCTATGAGGGGAGGTAAGACTGAAAATGGGGTGATGGGGGATACGACTGCAAGTGGGCTATGGGGGGGACTAGGACTGGTAATGGGCTATGGGGGGGGGGTAAGACTGAAAATGGGGTGATGGGGGGGTAAGACTGGAAGTGCGCTATGGGGAGGTTAGGACTGGTTATGGGCTATGGGGGGTCTAGGACTGGTAATGGGCTGGGGGGGTTGCTAGGACTGGAAATGGGCTGAGTGGAAGGGGGGCTTGAACTGCAAATGGCTGATGGGGAGGGGGGCTTGGAATGGAAATGGGCTGTGAGGGGAGGGAGCTAGGATTGGAAATGGGCTGATGGGGGGCTAGGATTGGAAATGGGCTGATGGTGAGGCTAGGATAGGACTGGAAATGGACTGATGCAGGGACTAGAAAGGAGCAGATGCTGGGTGGGGCTGGAACTAGAAGGGAGCTGATGTTGGGGGAGGATTAGAATGGGATGGAGCTGGGAAAGTGAAATGGAGAGGGGAAAAATATTTTGTCTGGAAGAGAAGACAAATCTACAATTGGCCAGGTATTGGGAGAGTAAGTGGGGATTGAGGATGGAGGGGTAAAATTTGAGTGGATGAAATAGGAATGAGGAAAGAGCAAAAGGAGAAAGATTAGTATGTTAAAGCAGATGTAGAGAGAGAGAATGGAAAAAAACTAGAAGAGAGAAGAAAGGACAAATGGACAGCAGACGATGGAGATAGCAGAAGACACGAAGAAACCAGAAGTGGCTGGAGCAATTGCAACTGAAAAAAAATGCACAAAAGGTAGAAAAATATCTCTTTATTTTGAATTTATTAACTGGAATATGTCAGCTCTGGGAAATGTGCATCATTAATGTCTGTGCTTTGGTACAAGAAATTATTTATAGTTTTATTTCTACAGTGCTGAGGTATTCTGTGTAATTCCTATTTGACATTGCTACTTGTTCTCTTTTCCCAGTAGGTCATGTATTGTTCTCTGAAATGTATTGATTTAATATTTGCAGTGTTGCCTTTTGATAGGTAGGGTCTGGTGCTTTGTGAGTCCTGGTAGTGCTGTTATGATACGGGGGGTTTGCTATGGGTTACAAATGGGCAGTGTTAGTAGTAGTTCCTAATGTGCCTGGCGGTTGGCACTGGATTATAGTAATATAGAAATTTTCTAGTCTTTCTTTATCCATGCACTCATTATGCAACATTATGCAAATATTTATGCAAATGAGGCCCCTTATGCAAATGAGGCCCGTGTCTTATGCGGCCCCCGGGTTACTTTACAAGTCCTCATTCGGCCCTCAAAGCAATTTGAGTTTGAGACCCCTGCTCTAAAGTGAGCAGTATGTCATCTGCAAATAGTGAAATCTTATATTCCTGCTCTAGTACTCTAATTCCTTTAATGCCCTGCTCTGCCCATATATGTTCTGCAAATGATTCCACCGATAAGGCAAACAATAAGGAGACAATGGGCAGCCCTGTCTGGTACCTCTTTGCAATGAGAAAAAAGTGGAATAGCCCCCACTGACTTTAACAGCTGCTGTTGGCCTCTCATAGACCCAATGTAGGTAGTGCTCACCCACTCCAAATTTACTGAGTTTAGCCCACAAGAAGGCCTAGTTCACCCTATCAAATGCCTTCTCGGCATCTATTGCAACAACTCCTGTGGGTGTGGCCTCCTTCCTTACCAGCCAGCAGAGATTAATGATGTGCTTCACACTGTCACCAGTCAATCTTCCAGGGACAAACTCAGTTTGATTTGAGTCTATTAACTGGGATAGATAACGTCCCAATCCGGATGCCAGTATGTGTGTCAAAATCTTAGGGGCATGTTTACTAAAAACCGCTAATTTGCGTGCCGCAAAATAGCGCACTAAAAGTGGTACTTAAGAGCGCTTAAACGCCCCGCAATCGTGCGTGTCACCCCCGCACAGGTGCGCGGCACAATAACGGGCCCCGCACAAGTACGGGCCCGCAAATGTCCGATAGAGGCGTGGAACGGCTAACGGAGGGCGGAGGAAGGTTCCTGAGGGGCGGAGAGACGGGTTTAATGGGCGGGGAAGGGGAGGGGAGAGGCTCCCCGCACATTATCGGGGCCGAATCCCAAAGCAAAACTTCCGCGAGTGAAACACTCGCGGTAGAGGGCATTTAAAGGAAAGAGAAACCATTTCCGTCAGCAATGTACAGCAAAATCGGGGAAACCTGCAAAACGTGAGCAGTGTGATACATGTGCACAGCACAAAAGTGAAAATAAAAATAGAAAGTGACCACAACAAAAATATCACAAATAGTAATGCAGCTGGGAAACAGTTATAGTAATGGGCAAATATAGAAAACACACCCAGGAAAGCTCCAGAAAGAAGAAATGAATATTGGAAGGGTCTACGGAGCGAAGACTCATCCAAAACAAATGTCCTTTTTGGAGCTTTCCTGGGAGTGTTTACTATGGTTGCCCATTAATATCACTTTTGCCCAGCGTGGTGATATATTGTCCCCCAGTGTCTGTGGTCATTTCCGGGGTTTATGTGCACGTTTGTCACCAGACAGAGTGCATGTGCCCACAGTAAAAATGCGTAGAGCAGGGTTTGTGACTCCATCCTGCCAGGTATACTACCTCCAGGGGCAGCATCGTCTCTGTGGCCATAGTGTGGTGCAGTGGACAGAACCAGTACCTCTAGGACCAGAGGGTCAGAGGTTCAAATCCCAGCTGGGGCACAGCCCAGTCCCCATACTTTACCCACCACTAAACAAAGATAGCGTAGACACCCCTGTATTGCAGGGAACATAAGCATGGGGAAAACACCCATATTTTACACAACACTGCAAAAACACAACAACAATGGGCATTACCTACAGCCAAATCCCCCAAATGCAGTCCCGTACTGCCACATTGCAATCTGGTCATCTGCTGTTTCTGAGAGAAGCTCATGCCAGCATGTTGGCGGACGAGTACATGTGGTGCAGGGGGCAGTGGCTGCTAGCCACAGAAGACAGAGGCCTAGCCATGTGCAGGCTAGCACAGTCCACTGCAACAGACAGGCCCTGCCGGATCCACAGTCATGGACGTTCCAGGGAAACCAGCCAATCTGTGGCTACACGGTGGTGCAGTGCACACAGACAGTGCATGCAAGAACAGAAGGTCACAGGTTCAAAGCTCAGCTGGAGCTTCTGCCAATCCAAGCCACATATTTTTCCCACACCTACACAGTGATAGTAAGGACACACCTTTCGTGTCGAGGACATATGCAATGGTAATACGTCTATCTTTTACCTCACTGAGCACAGACACCATGAACAGGGGCAGTACCTACAGCAGACTCTCCCAAATGCATTCCTGGTGTGCCACACACCAGTCAGGTTCCATGCTGCCACTCATACAAATGCCTGTGCTGTATATCTATGCACCACCCCCATGGCATGTAGATGTAGCTCATGCATATTCATGAGGGACAGCAGGAACACACGAACAGTGTGATGCAGACCTGGACTGGGGTTGGGAATCTCTGCCGTAAAGCAACAGCCAACAGGGGCAGACACACCCACACCCACACCCACAGGCCCCATTGGCCAATGTCTCCTGGAGAGGCAGAACAGTGGACCCTGCGTGCATCTCCCAATACTAGCACCTGCATACCTTAGCAATGTCACCCTACACCTGAGGTATACGGTACACAGCTCTGAGACGTTTGCTAGGAGTACTGGCAGATAGATATCCATACGTTACACACATACTGCTAGTTGACCCCATCAGAACAATCTGTTAGGTGTTTGCGGGGCGTGCTCCAGGACTGGCCTCTGACGGTGTTTACCACCCTGGGGAGTGACCCCCAGCAGTACTGCGTACCATATCCATGCCTTGCCGTGCCTAGGACAGGTTTGGTGGCCAAGGCTAATTACCTCCTCAATAGTAGCACCATGCTGGCATAGGTGTGGAAGTGTGTGTCTGTCTATACAGTGGGTGCTGGCTGCAAGCCCCTTCCACAGCCCACACTGCCAGCACTGTTGCCAGTATTGGCCTGCTAATGTGCATAATGAGTAGCAAGGGACCATGGGTATATCTCAGACAGGGTGGGCTGACCAGGATGCAGCTGCACAGGGCATAGGGCACTGGCAGGGACATGGTAGTGCCCGGCCACCACCTACACAGACAGGGGGACCTCTGTATGTGCTGCTGGGGGATCACTCTCACCCTGAGTGTTCAGTGATGGCAGCATGGCTAGGCACACCCATAGTGCTGTATTGTGTTTCTCTCATGTGATATATATGGGTTTCCTGTTGGGGCCTTTTCACTGACTTATCTGCTTGTGTGTGCTGCCACCCCAGTTGTGGGTGCATGCATTTCCATTGGGACCAACCAGCAGACTGAGCACAGATGGTATGTGTTTTGATGGAGTGCCTTGCAGGGTGCAGTGGCCGATGGCTTGCTGCAGGAGAATATCAGATAGTGGTGGGGTGCATCTATGAATATCCAGGCCTAATGTCTGTCTGATATTGTGTTATGGATGTGTGTGGAGCTGCTTGGACTGCCCTGTGGGGGGGAGGAGGAAGAAGGAGGTATGGGGATCTGTTTTATCCACCTTGGGGGGGGGTGTTCCACTGACTGTGGCAGACAGCGATCTCCAAGATGTTTATGCAGCACCTACTTATTTCACAGGTTATTGCTGCTTTGGAGCTCTGGCATGGCTGCATTCAGCCATGCAAGGTGTTGTGCACCTGGTCCTGGGCGCATCATCACACACTCAGGGTGGGCATAGTAACCGCACAATGTGATGGTGTTTAGCTACTCTTTGCCGTTTGTCCACCCACTCAGGACACCCTACCAGGCCGAGGTGCTGTGTGGGTGCACAAGGACACCTCCCCCTACCAGGCCGGGTGGCTTTAGGGGTGCAGTTCCCATCTTGTGTGCATCTGTGGACAGCTGATTTGCATGTGCAGTGCATCATGGGTACGGGTGGCCTAACCCTATCCTGTTTACACCAGCAGACTGTCTGTGATGTGACGTGCAGGCTATCTGCAGCCAGGCAGGAGCTTGCTTACAGCTATAGAGGTGTAGCCCAATGGTTACGCCACTGCCTGTGCAGCCAGAGGTCATGGGTTCATACCCACAGTGGGGTTCTGTGATAGGGTTTTCCAAAGCATTTTTTACATTTACTGTACATATGTTGATGCCTGCAATAACACCCTCAGCGTACTGTACCCATAAGGTGCCTCTGAGGGTGCTTTATTGGGCGCCCTATAGGGCACTTTATGGTTGGCATCCATATAGGGTGCACTATACATTATCCTGTGTCGCAAACATACATGCTGCCCTATAGGGGACATTCTAGGGTGCCTTGGCGGACGGTGCACTGTAACATGTGCCTTATGGTCCGCCTTATGTTAACATGCTGTGAGAGTGCGTTTGCTAGTAGTTATCACAAAATAGAATTAAAAAGCCTCCTAAAGCACTCCACAACATAAAATATACTGCCTCAGCTAGCCTTTTTCATTGGGCATTGTGAGGGATTGAACCCCTGGTCCCTGCACCATTGGTCAGTGTCTTAACCATTGTGCTGTGGCTGTGTTCCTTTGCTTTAGCATCAGCGCGCCGCCTTGTGGCCATCAGCGCGCCGCATCCTGCTGCCCACAATGAACAGTGCGCCGCCTTATGCCGCCCCACAATGAACAGTGCGCCGCCTTATGCCGCCCCACAATGAACAGTGCGCCGCCTTATGCCGCCCCAAAATTATTTTGCCTCCTGACACACATTTCTACATTCAAGGTGGTGCCTCAACCAGCCTTTTTGGGCTGCACACACTGGGGGATCGAACCCATGGCCCCTGCACCATTGGTTATTGTCTTCACCGTTGTGCTATGGCTCTGTTCCTATATGTGCCCAGCTGCGCCCCACTTAGCCTTCCCACGCGCTAATGTGGGCCCCTCACATTAACGCGACGCGCACACATACGGTCTTTTTTTTTCCTTTTTCGGCCTGAACCACCCACTCCTTATATGGCACAGGCACACTACCACGGCCCCGCACGTTAGGAATGTTTAGTAAACATACCCCTTAGTGTCTAAATTGAGTAAGCAGCTTGGTCTATACAAGGCACAATGCGAAGCATCTTTCCCTGGTTTTAATAACACGCTTATGCCCGCTTGTCCCATTGACTCCAATAACCTCTCTCCTTGTCGTACTCTATTGTAAAGGTACACCAGTCGGGGAGCTAATTGCTTTTTAAAGGCTTTCTAAACTCTGGCAGATAAGCCATCTAACCCAGGAGCTTTGTCATTTGCCAAAGCTTTTATCGCACTGTCCACTTCATCTCCATTATACGGCGGTTGAGACAGGCCCGCTCCAAAGGTGACAAGGTAGGTAGCGTAATATTTGACAAATATTCCTGCATTTTGCTTTCTCTGTGCTCTCCCTCCCTGCTATATTGTTCCTTATAAAAGTCCCTAAAAGCCTTCCTAATTTCTCTTTCCTCATACGCCCATCCTTCACCCCTTCCTTATCTTAACTACCGCCAATTGGACTTGTTGTGCTTTCAAGCTCCTCGCAAGCAATCTCCCTGGTTTGTTCCCATGTTCACAGAATCTATGCTGTGCACACTGCAATTGGAATGCCACTGCTTCTGACTGCAGTTTACTCACCTTCTTTCGGGCTGCTTCGACTGTTTTCAACTGTAGTTGTGTCCCTTCCCTACCATATAACCTTTCCGCTTCCTTAAGTCGTTTGAGAGCCTCTTCCAATTCTAGCCCCTTTTTCTTTTTTTTTTTTTGAGCCACCCATTGAACATAGCACTCTCTCATAAAAGCCTTAAAAGTGTCCCAGACTATCTCTTCAGCCATGCCCCCTCTTGCATTATGGTCAAAGTATTCCTCAATATCCCTTGCTACTGCCGTCACCAATTGTGGGTATCTCAGCAGACTATCATTCATGCACCAAAATCAGTTTTCCTTTGACGGTCCCCAGCCCCACAAATCCATCTATTTTAAACAGCGATCTGACCAGGACACTGGTTCATAATCTACTTTCTCTAATTATAACATAAGTGGTGATTGTATCAGGATCATATCAATGATTTAGGAATACTGTCCGGTAATGGTACACAACAGTTACTAATCGTCTCCAAAGCCTCATTCTGATTAATGTTAGTATAAAGTACAATACAATACCTACCCCAAGACTTCACCAACTTGGACAAAGTCATCAACGCATGGAATACCACCATCCTTGCTGCATCCCAACTCCCACCGAGAGAGTTCAAACAACAACAAAAACAGGCCCATATCTACTCCATGGTATTCCAATACAATAAGAGAAGCCAAAATAAGATTACGACAACTGGAACACCGCTGGAGACGTAATAAATCAGAAACCACATTGAAACAATACCAGGAGATGCAAAAAGAACACAATAATATAATAAACAAACATAAACAACAATACCACACAAATCTTGTTCTAAAAGCCTGTAACAAACCCAAGGAACTCTTCAATATAGTTCAAACCCTCACAAACAACCCAACCATGAAAGATGAAAATAAGATGCACTCTCAAACCTTTGCTGACTAATATCAAAAAACAGTCACACCACAACCCATACGAACATCTCCCTCATGGAAACACAATCTAAAGATGATCGCTTCACAACTACCAATCAATGGAAAAACTTCTGCATTCCATCAACTAAACAAATATAACAAACTATCACTTCTCTAAACACCACCACATCTCCATTGGACCCATGCCCGGTGAATTGGATCAAATCCACCAAAGAAGATTTCAACTCATACATCCAAAAGATAGCAAGTACCTCTCTCTCTCAGGGCTACATGCCAAAAGCACTTAAACAATCTATTATCCTCCCTATTCTTAAAACCGCAGCAACTAACAGCACCGACCCTTCAGCCTACCGCCCAATAACCAGCCTACCATTCCTGGCAAAAATAACCGAAAAAATTGTTCAGAGACAGCTCCAAGACTATATTGATGAATATGCACCACTAGATCCCCACCAGCACAGATTCTGTCCTAACCACGGTGTTGAGACACTTCTCATACACCTATTCAATAACATAATCAAAGGAATTCACCAGATAAAGAAGGGCTTCCTACTAATCTTTATCAACATATCTTCCGCCTTTGACACAATCTCCCATCACATCCTATTGAAGCACCTTACGGAGACTGGCATCCAAGACAATACCTTCAAATGGTTCCAGTCATACCTCGAAGACAGACAGCAAAGAGTAACATACGGTAACCTCACCTCGGCACCCTTCCGTTCAAATCAAGGAGTTCCACACGGCTCATCACTTTCCGCTCTTCTCTTCAACATCTATATTCAGCCCATATGCAAAATATTCAACAAATACAAGATACAATATGCTATATATGCCGACGATATAATGGCAGATGCCCCAGACTATACTACTATATCAACCTGCATTCATGAAATAACGACCTGGCTTACTAAAAACAACCTAAACATCAACATAAAAAAATCTGAAGCAATTATCATTACAAGGGACTCCACATTCACTCCTCCTACATCCATCAATATCTCAAATACTCCGATCCCAATAAGAGATGAAGTTCGTTATTTTGGAGTGATTCTAGACAAACAACTCACCCTCCAGCCCCATATCAACAAGGTCTCTAAATCATCCTTCTTCAAACTAGCAATGCTCCGGAGACTAAAACCGTTCCTCAATAATGAACACTTCCGCACAGTATGCCAAGCCATCATTACACCTGTGTTGGACTACTGCAATCTCCTCTTCCAAGGTCTACCAAAACAATCCACTCTTCCTCTTCAAATAGTCCAGAACACCGCTGCCCATATTATTGCTGGCGCTTCAATACATGAACATATAACACCTATACCACATGATCTACACTGGTTACCAATCTCTTCAAGGGCAAAATATAAATCAGCACTCACCATCTTCAAAATTAAAAACAACATGTCAGCAGGAATTCTACAAGAACTCATCGGAACTAAAGCAAGCACAAGACCAGACAGAAACAGCACCAAAAACACCATACCAACCCCCAGTCTATTCACAAGAACAAATAAATCCACTTCCATGCGAGCCTTCCTCCCAGAATATATAAGATCAACAACCGATATAAAAGACTTCCGGAAGTTGCTCAAAAACACCCTATTCATAGAGAAATTCAACAAAGACCCACAATCACACTAACCATTCAACAACCATACTCACACAAGCTATGCCATCTATAACTATCACCCCTCCCATGACAATTTATCAAGATGTTTTATAAGTTTAACTGATGTTACAAGATACTGTTTAAATCTGAAGTTATGTTGTTACTGTTTAATTTATTTCGCAAGTTCTATGCAAAAGTTAAAAGTTGAAGTTTGCAAACCGCCTTGATTAAAAGAAAAGGCGGTATAGAAAAACTGTTAAATATGGTAGCTTCAGTATGTAATTGATGTTGTGACAATGACAATGAATGGGGTCCTTAAGGTAGGACCTGACCTTTGTGGCAACCTTCTGCAAAAAATGGTCACAGAATTTGGACAAAGGTTCCAAAATTGAATCGTGGCATGAAACAATCAGACAACCTGGAGAGTTGTGAAGAGATTTATGAACTTTAGGAACAGTATAGATGGTTGGTATGGTGGATGTAATTTGATTAAAAATTTCTCTTCCTTCAAAGTTAAATGACCAGAAATGATGGCCTGGTGGACAATGGTGGCTATTTCAGCCTGGAATCAAGGAGTAGGGTCCTTTGCAAGTAACTTATAATATTTCTGGTCTGATAATTGTGCAAGCAATTGTTGATATGTTTTTGAAGATTGTATAACTACTGCTCCCCCCCTTGCCAGCTTTCCTGATTGTCAGTTTGGTATTAGTTCCCAAATCTTATAAAGCCTTACATTCCATCAAGGAAATGTTAGAGTAACATGGAAAAGAATGTTCAGTCCTGGCTAAATCAGCCAATACCAAATGTTGGTATGTCAAAATGAAAGGTTCAATAGGTCTTTACTGAGGAAGATGTAGGGATGTTACCCATGACTGAAGTGGTATTTAAAGGTGCGGAAGAATTGAAGGAAATATCGATACATCGGGAAGATGTATTACAACTATTAGATAAACTGAAGAGTAGCAAATCACCTGGGCCGGATGGTATACATCCAAGGGTGCTGAAAGAACTGAAATATGAGATTGCAGACCTGCTATTAGTAATCTG
This sequence comes from Ichthyophis bannanicus, assembly GCA_033557465.1. Lineage (NCBI taxonomy): Eukaryota > Metazoa > Chordata > Amphibia > Gymnophiona > Ichthyophiidae > Ichthyophis > Ichthyophis bannanicus. The sequence goes on from CM066036.1 coordinate 285,988,136, forward strand.
TGAACTATCATTAAAATCATCTCTAATACCTGAAGATTGGAGGATCGCCAATGTAACACCAATTTTTAAAAAGGGTTCCAGGGGTGATCCGAGAAACTACAGACCGGTGAGCCTGACGTCAGTACCGGGAAAAATGGTAGAAACCATCATAAAGAATAAAATTACTCAGCATTTAGATAGTCATGACCTAATGGGAGACAGCCAACATGGCTTTAGACAAGGAAGATCTTGTCTTACTAATCTGTCATGTTTTTTTGAAGGAGTGAATAATCAGGTGGACAAAGGTGAGTCGGTTGATATTGTGTATCTGGACTTTCAGAAAGCCTTTGACAAGGTCCCTCATGAGAGACATTTGGCAAAACTAAAGAGTCATGGGATAGGAGGCAGTGTACTATTGTGGATCAGGAACTGGTTAAAAGATAGAAAGCAGAGGGTAGGGCTAAATGGCCAATTTTCCCAATGGAGAAAGGTGAATAGTGGTGTACCCCAGGGATCTGTGCTGGGTCCACTGCTTTTTGACATATTCATAAATGACCTGGAAAATGGAATAACGAGTGAGGTTATCAAATTTGCAGATGACACAAAACTATTTAAAGTTGTTAAAACCCAAGAGGATTGTGGAAAATTGCAAGAGGATCTTGATAAATTGGAAGACTGGGCATCAAAATGGCAGATGAAATTTAATGTGGACAAGTGCAAGGTTATGCACCTAAGGAAGAATAACCCAAACTATGGTTACACGATGCAAGGTTCCACATTAGGAACTACCACCCAGAAAAAAGATTTAGGCGTCATTGAGGATACCATGTTAAAACCCTCGGCCCAGTGTGCAGCAGCGGCCAAGAGAGCAAATAGAATGCTAGGTATGATAAGGAAAGGAATGGAAAATAAAACAAAAGATATTATAATGCCTCTATATCGTTCCATGGTGAGACCGCACCTTGAATATTGTGTGCAATTCTGGTCGCCGTATCTTAAAAAGGATATAGCGATTTCAGAAAAGGTTCAGAGAAGAGCCACCAAAATGGTATAGGGGATGGAAGGATACTCCTATGAAGAAAGGCTAAAAAGGTTAGGGCTCTTTAACCTGGAAAAGAGACGGCTGAGGGGAGATATGATAGAAGTCTATAAATTAATGAACGGAGTGGAACGGGTAAACGTAGATCGATTGTTTATCTTATCAGAATATAGAAAGACTAGGGGACATGCAATGAAGCTACAGGGTAAACTATTTAAGACTAATAAAAGAAAATATTTTTTCACTCAACGTGTAATCAAACTCTGGAATTTGTTACCGGAGGATGTAGTAAAGGCTGTTAGTGTAGCTGGGTTTAAAAAAGGTTTGGACAAGTTCCTGGAGGAAAGGTCCATAAACCATTATTAAGAAGGGACCCAGGATATCAATGCTTGAGCCAATACAAGCATTGTGGAACCTGTGTCCCTTGGGGAAACTGCTAGGTACATATGACCTAGATTGGCCACTGTTGGAAACAGAATACTGGGCTTGATGGACCTTGGTCTGACCCAGTATGGCATATCTTATGATCTTATGTTCTTATGACCTAGGGGAAACCAAGTTGAAGGATTCTGCACCACTGAATCATCCATACCAGAAGAGGGGGAAATCAGCAAAAAAATGAATAACCTATAACTTTCAAAAGAATTTATGTAAAGCTTGACGAATCTTAATATGGTCATAAGTAACTGTGGGCACAAAAGAAAGGCGTCTGTCAAAGAATAAGAAGTAAGATTCACCACTGCTGAGGGGGATGAGTTTGAATGGGTGGACCCCTCCAGTGACCTGTTTGATGTTGCCGTCAAAACTGATGGCTGCAGGATCTATCTCTGTGAAAAACCTGTTTGTAAGGTGTAGACACCTCCGTTTGAGAGACTGGGAACTCTATGATTCCTGACTGAAAAGTCACTAGAGTCAGTGTCACCCAAAGATGTATCAAACGTGACCTTTTGGCGGGGAACTGTAGATTGCTGCCATGTATATGCTCGATCATGATCATAATGAGTTTTCTCATGATTAAATTTTTTGAGCTTTAAAGCCTGTAGATACTCATAAAAAGATCTAGACTATTGCATGACCTCCTCATATTGTGTACATAGTGTCTCATCCGTTTTGAATTTGTGTTCCACTGGTGATAATTGACAATTAATAAGCTCTTCCTCCGTGGAAAGCCGCTCTATCAATAAGGCTATAAGCTCTAAACTACATTTATTCAAGATGCTATTCCACTTAGTTAGAAAAGCCTTATCATCGGTAAACATTTTAGGTGATTTAAGCATCCAAAGGCCCCATACGTGATTTTAAATATTGCATCATGGTGGCCCCATGAAGCTCAATCCAAATCACCTTTTTCTTCAAATTTTTGAATTCTAAATAAGGACGGCTAGCTGGTGCAACAATAGATGTTTCATCAAGCAAAGCCGAGCGCTGTATAAGTCTATTATTTGGTCCTCAGAAAAAGCAAAAGTGGTCATATTGTCCGTTATTGCCAAAAACTGGTTGGGATTGGTTGTAGATGTAGAAGAGTCAGTAGCCATCCTGAAGAACAGTATAACAGGGTACTTAAATGAAAAACCCCAAAAATGAATTGATCTGGACCACAAAATAAGTTCTCAGAAAGAGGTCCAGTCAAAAAATGAACAAAAGAAAAGAGGAAAAAGTATAAAATAAATGTTGGAGTGTTGGTTGTGCAGAGCGTTCCCTCCGAATAACAAACAACTCCTTTTTATTCTATTATATGTGAATTATGGTGCCCATAAGCCAAGTTAATAACACAATCATTTGTAAAAAGTATAAATGGATACTTAGCTGGCAGTTGAAGCTCTGAATCGCAAAGATCTCAGAACCGCAGCGACTGTTGTGATCCACAGCAAATTGTCATTAATCACAGCAGATCTTGGAACCGCAAGAGACCTGAAAAAGTTCTCCACAGCTGCATGAGGTGACTCCAACCACAGCAACTGTTGTGGTCTACAGCAAACAGCAAATTTTCATTAATCACAGCTACACAGTATTGCGTTTCGGGTTAAATCAAAGACCCTGTTTCAGACTTTGGGGCATGTTTACTAAACATTCCTAACGTGCGGGGCCGCGGTAGTGTGCGTGTGCCATATAAGGAGTGGGCGGTTCAGGCAGAAAGAAGAAAAAAACACGACCGTACGTGTGCGCGTCGCGCTAATTTGCGGGGCCCACATTAGCGCGTGGAAAGGCTAAGTGGGGCGCTGCTGAGCACATATCAGAACAGAGCTGTAGCACAACGGTGAACACACTAACCAATGGTGCAGGGGCCACAGGTTCAATCCCCCATTGTGTGCAACAAAAAGACCAGCTGAGGCAACACCTTGAATGTGTAAAAGTGGTTCAGGAGGCAAAGTACTTTTGGACGGCATAAGGCGGCACACTGTTCATTTTGTACGGCATAAGGCGGCGCACTGTACTATCTGGGCGGCACAAGGCGGCGCACTGTTCTTTTTGGGCGGCACAAGGCGGCGCACTGTTCGTTTTGGGCGGCACAAGGCGGCGCACTAATTGTGGGCAGCAGGAGGTGGCGCGCTGATGCCAAAGCAGAGGAACACAGCCACAGCACAATGGTTAAGACACTGACCAATGGTGCAGGGACCAGGGGTTCAATCCCTCACAATACCCAGTGAAAAAGGCTAGCTGAGGCAGTATGTTATATGTTGTGGAGTGCTGTAGGAGGCTTGTTAATTTTATTTTGTGATAACTACTAGCAAACGCACTCTCACAGCATATTAATATAAGGCGGCCCATAAGGCACATGTTACAGTGCACCGTCCGCCAAGGCACCCTAGAATATCCCCTATAGGGCAGCATGTATGTTGCGACACAGGATAATGTATAGTGCACCCTATATGGCTGGCAACCGTAACGTGCCCTATAGGGCGCCCCATAAAGCACCCTCAGAGGCACCTTATGGGTACAGTACGCTGAGGGTGGTATTGCTGGCAGCAACATATGTACAGTAAATTAAAATAAATCTGTGGACACCCCTATCACATAACCCCACTGTGGGTTTGAACCCATGACATCTGGCTGCACAGGCAGTGACGTAACCATTGGGCTACAGCTCTATAGCTATAAGCAGCCCCTGGCTGGCTGCAGATAGCCTGTACGTCACCTCACTGACAGTCTGCTGTTGTGAACCACCCGTACCCATGATGCACTGCACATGCAAATCAGCTGTCCACGATTGAACATAGGATGGGAAATGCACCCCAAAGCTCCCCGGCCTGGTAGGGGGAAGTGTCCGTGTGCACCCACACAGCACCTCGGCCTGATAGGGTGTCCTGAGTGGGTGGACAAACGGCAAAGAGTAGCTAAACACCATCACATTGTGCGGTTACTGTGCTCACCCTGAGTGTGAGATGTTGCGCCCAGGACCAGGTCCACAACACCAGCCATGGCTGAATGTGGCCATGTCAGAGCTCCAAAGCAGCAATAACCTGTGGAATAGGTAGGTGCTGCCTAAACATTTTGGTAGAGCTCTGTCTGGCTCAGTTAGTGGGGACCCCCAGGGGGATAAAACAGATCCCCACCCCAATGGCAGTAGAGTAGACCATCAAACCCAGTCCAGCTAGGGAACAGACACCCTACAGGGCAGTCCAAGCAGCTCCACACACATCCATAACACAATATCAGACCAACATTAGGCCTGGATATTCACAGATGCACCCCACCACTATCTGATATTCACCTGCAGCAAGCCATCAGCCACTGCACGGCACTCCATCACAACACATATCAGCTGTGAACAGTCTGCTGGCTGGTCCTGATGGACATGCATGCACCCACAACTGGGGTGGCAGCACACACAGGCAGATAAGTCCATGAAGAGGCCCCCACAGGACACCCATACATATCACATGGGAGAATCACAATATAGCACTATGGGGGTGCCTAGCCATGCTGCCGTCACTGCACACTCAGGGTGAGAGTGATCCCCCAGCAGCACATACAGAGGTCACCCTGTCTGTGTAGGTGGTGGCTGGGCACTACCATGCCCCTGCCAGTGCCCCATGCCCTGTGCAGCTAAATCCTGGTCAGTCCACTCTGTCTGAGATATACCCATGGTCCCTTGCTACTCATTATGCACATTGGCAGGCCAATACTGGCAACAGTGTTGGCAGTGTGGGCTGTGGAAGGGGCATGCAGCCAACACCCACTGTATAGACAGACACACAATTCCACACCTATGCCATCATGGTGCTACTATTGAGGAGGTAATTAGCCTTGCCCACCAAACCGGTGCTGGGCACGGCAAGGCATGGATATGCTACGCAGTACTGCTGGGGGTCACTTCCCAGGGTGGTAAACACCATCAGAGGCAAGGGCTGGAGCACGCACCGCAAACACCGAACAGATTGTTTGGATGGGGTCAACTAGCAGTATGTCCGTAACGTATGGATATCTATCTGCCAGTACTCCTAGCAAGCGTCTCAGAGCTGTGTACCGTATACCTCAGATGTAGGGTTACATTGCTAGGGTATGCAGGTGCTAGTATTGGGAGATGCACGCAGGGTCCAATGTTCTGCCTCTCCAGGAGACATTGGCCAATGGGGCCTGTGGGTGTGGGTGTGTCTGCCCCTGTTGGCTGCTGCTTTACGGCAGAGATTCCCAACTCCAGTCCAGGTTTGCATCACACTGATCGGGTTTACCTGCTGTTCCTCATGAATATGCATGAGCTACATCTACATGCCATGGGGGTGGTGCATAGATATACAGCACAGGCATTTGTATGAGTGGCAGCATGGACCCTGACTGGTGTGTGGCCCACCAGGACTGCATTTGGGAGATTCTGCTCGAGGTACTGCCCCTGTACATGGTGTCTGTGCTCAGTGGGGTAAAAGATAGACGTAGTACCATTGCATATGTCCTCGCCACGAAAGGTTTGTCCTTACTATCACTGTGTAGCTGTGGGAAAAATATGTGGGAAGGATTGGTGGTAGCCCCAGCTGGGCTTTGAACCTGTGACCTTCTGTTCTTGTATGCACTGTCTGTGTGCACTGCACCACCTTGTAGCCACAGATTGGCTGGACTCCCTGGAACATCCATGCCTGTGGATCCGGCAGGGCCTGTGTGTTGCAGTGGACTGTGCCAGCCTGCACATGGCTTGGCCGCAGTCCTCTGTGGCTAGCTGCCACTGCCCCCTGCACCACATGTACTCGTGCGCCAACATGCTGGCATGAGCTTCTCTCAGAAAAAGCAGATGACCTGATTGCAATGTGGCAGTACGGGACTGCATTTGGGGGACTTGGCTGTAGGTATGCCCATTGTTGTGGTGTGTGTGCAGTGTTGGGTAACATATGGGTGTTTCCCCCATACTTATGTTCCCTGCAATACAGGGGTGTCTGCTCTATCTTTGTTTAGTGGTGGGTAAAATATATGGACTGGGCTGGCAAGTGCCCCAGCTGGGATATGAACCTCTGGCCTTTTAGTCCTAGAGGTCATGGCTATGTCCTCTGCACCACACTATGGCCACAGAGACAGTGCAGCCCCTGGAGGTAGTAAACCTGGCAGGATGGAGTCACAAACCCTGCTGTATGCATTTTTACTGTGGGCTCCTTCACCCTGTGTGGTGACAAACGTGCAAATAAAACCCGGGAATGACCACGGAACAAAGGGGGAAAACATATACCCAAGCTGGGCAACAGTGATATTAATGGGCAACCCTAGATAACACTCCCAGGACAGCTCCAGAAAAAGGGAAATGTGTTTTGGACGAGTCTCCGCTCCGTACACCTTTCCATATATCATTTCTTTTTTTTTGGAGCTTTCCTGGGTGTGTTATCTATTTTTGCCCATCACTATAACTGTTCCCCAACTGAATTACTATTTTTCATATTTTTGTGGTGGTCATTTTCTATTTATAATTGCACTTTTGTGCTGTGCACATGTATCACACTGCTCACGTTTTGCAGGTTTCCCCGGTTTTGTTGTACATTGCTGACGGAAATGGTTTCTCTTCCCTTTAAATGCATTCTAAAGCGAGTGATTCACTCGCGCTATTTTTTTTTGGAAATTCAGCCCCGATAATGTGCGGGGCGCCTCTCCCCTCCCCTTCCCCGCCCATTAACCCCTTCTCTCCGCCCCTCCGGGGCCTTCCTCCGCCCTCCGTTAGCCTTTCCACGCCTCTATCGGACATTTGCGGGCACGTACTTGTGCGGCACCCGTTACTGTGACGCGCAAGTGTGCGGGGCTTCATCGCACGTTTGCGGGGCGTTTAAGCGCTCTTAAGTACCGCTTTTAGTGCGCTATTTTGCGGCGCGCTAATTAGCGGTTTTTAGTAAACATGCCCCTTTGTGTCACCTGAAATACTCCAATTTTATTCAGACAGTTTTATGCGGATACAGACTCGCCATATGAAAGTTATCAAATGTTACTATCCTCTTCAAAGGGATTTTTAATGATGCAAAATCTTAATGTCAAAAATGCTAACATGTGTATACAAACTTCTGCATTCTTATACTCTCTTCAAACCAGATGGCATCTGACGTCAATGAAAATGATAACCAATCAGAAAAGAACATAAAAAGTGACCAGTCAAAATAAGATACCAAAGAATAAAAACAAATAGAATAGAAATTAAGTGCTCAGTCATAACGTGCTCCATCAGTCTATTTCCAGGTTAAGTCCATACAGGGAGACCGTGTTCAGTTTAAATATCCATCTCTGATCTAAAATCTGCAAACGATGTTCCCGGTCAGCCCTGCGAGGGTCTGGTGGAACATGGTCAATAACAAGTTGGAATCACAGCAGGCCTGAGAGGCGTTCCCCCTGGAGGGTAGCACACAAGGAAGTATTAGCCCCACCCACCACAGCAATCGACTGGTGGAGGACCTTTCTTTCCAAGGACTGAGGTTGCTCATCTCCAGGTGGAGGTGGTGGAGTCTTGACATTAGGGCTCAAGGAGGAAGCAAATTGCCAAGATCTTCACGTTATCAGCTGGTAATTGTTTCACATGTTTTTCCATAGAACCTGCGGCTACAGGAGTCGAGGTCCCAGCAATCTGCTAATAATTGGTGAGTTTAGTTATCAAAATTTTGGGGGTAGAGAGCATAAGGTGTAGGGCACCCAAAACTCTTGCACTGGCTCTGCCCCCAACTCAACTGCTCCCTTCTGTAACCAGAGCAGCATGCCAATGCTCCGCCTCTACAGTCTTCATACTCCCAGTCTTTAACAAGAGCTACCTCCTACTATTCAGTGCCTTCACTTTAGCTACAGTTTTGCTGCTAGTTACATGAGAAGCAGAGAGGGCAGGCTCGCTCACACAGGGTAAAAATTAGAGAACTGCAGATAGAGTTTTAAAATCTGAAACATATGTAGACACATTAACCATCATTCTGGCATCCAAGCATTAACATAAAACTCATTAGAATTCTGTAAAAGCCATGCAATCGTCAATCCTAACCTTCCGAGTCCTGAACACATCTTTGGACCCTAGGTATATGCCTAGTTTGATAATGCCTTAATCTAGCCCTGTCTATGGCTCCAGATATTATTTAGTAGTACTCCTAGCAATGAGACAGAAAATGGATTATACAAAAGGTAAAATATTTCAGATAAGCCAAACAAAAAATGAATAGGCTTACTTGCAAAATGTAAGCATGCAGGAGTGGCCTGAGGGACACAAGGACCCATTTGCGGAAACTAACTACAAGGCCTCATTTGCATAACCACTAGCATACTGGATTTAATCAGTGTTATAATCAGGTTAATGATGAGGAAGGAAGATATAAAATGAGAAAAGAAAATCCTGGTTGCTGTGAATTCAAGATCATGCACCCAGGCTGGGATGGACTGGACCTTGCCAGAGCTGGAAAATACCTGAAAATCAGCAACAGTGAAGCTATCCAGCCTCAAAACAAATTTTAAAATTTTAGATTTCCTTGAATCTAAACTGACAAAATATTGTAAATTTCAGACCAACAACATCAAGAAAACAGAACTGCAAATATCATAGATAATCCATATTCCACTACCCCCCACCAACACCCTATAGGTGACTCCAACCTCAGAGCCCTCATAAACACAAAACTCATTCAGCTAAGTTCCCATGTGCTTGATGCTGTATTGTAGACATATTAAACCATTTCCTACATCTGGCCGATACTATGCCTACTGTCCTATCAGTGTGAGTCTTCAACTCCATCATTATCTTGGCCATAGACCCACATTGAAGGACTAGAAAAAGGGACTGTTACTTCTGGAGAGAGATCTGCAACTGTGAGTATATACTTCTGTTAATTTTCTAAAAGGAATTCTTTGTATTAAAGCTAATTAATCTGTGAACCCACTATTTTTTGTTAAATCAGTCAGGGCCTAGTAGCAGCAGTTTAAGTTTAAATTTAAAACACAGAGGAGAACTTTCTGGTTACATTTCATACCCAGCAGAGAGCTTGTAGTTTACATTTAATTGTCACTCAGGGCCTAGCATCAGCAAAGTACTTTTAGCTTAAATTTAAAACACAGAAGAGAGCTTTCTGGTTAAATTTAGAACACAGCAGAGAGCGTGTAGTTTAAATTTCATAAGAAGTTAGAGCCTAGCAGCAGCTAAGAGCTATAATTTAAATCAAATCAGAATATAGCTTACCTCAGCAGCACAAGACAGGGTACTGTGTAGCAGCCCTCTTTTAATAAGTGTTATTTCCCTCCCTCCCTCCCTCCCCACACCCACCCCTGGGATAATCGTAGCTTTATAGGTACTTACACACCTTAAAAGACAGGAGGTGCTCTCAGGTGAAGCTCATTACCCAAATCAGTCATACACTAAGGAACTGAAATTAGTTAAGCTTCAGATGAACAAGGTATATTACACGTATTAGGTACAGTTTTATAAGTATAAATATCCATAGCAACCCTTAGTAAGTAAAGAACTTAGATCGAAACACAAACTTAAAACTAAGATGCAGACAGCAGTCCAGCAGCGAGATGGGGGCTTTCCAGTCTTTTGCATTGAGTGTCACATGTACGATTTTCTCCCAGTTGGTGAGAGGTCTTACGTGTGCACTAGGTGCAAGGAGCTCTTTGCTCTCAGGGAACGAGTCCGTTCTCTAGAGGCTAAAGTAGCAGACTTGGAAAGCATAAGACAGACAGAGAGGTACATAGACGAGACCTACAGGGATATAGTCCTGAAGTCCCACCTCCAGTCTGGCAGCATCCCTGTTGCCATGGAGGAGAGAGGTCACGTGACAGGAGAGCATCACCCTGGTGTGGCAGGAAGTGATACTGTAACTAGGACCTGTCCTCCAGGTGATGTAAAACCCTCTCGCACCGAGGACGTTTCTCCAGGGCCATGTGCCCATGAGGGAAGGGTTAGGACAGCCGTTATAGTTGGTGATTCGATCATTAGGCATGTAGATAGCTGGGTGGCTGGTGGACGTGAGGATCGCCTGGTAACATGCCTGCCTGGTGCGAAGGTAGCGGACCTCACGCGCCACCTAAATAAGGTCTTAGATAGTGCTGGGGAGGAGTCTGCTGTCTTGGTACATGTCGGTACCAATGACATAGGAAAATGTGGTAGGGAGGTTCTGGAGGCTAAATTTAGGCTTTTAGGTAGGAAGTTGAAATCCAGAACTTCCAGGGTAGCATTCTCCGAAATGCTTCCTGTTCCACGCGCAGGACCCAAAAGGCAGGCAGAGCTCCAGAGTCTCAATGCGTGGATGAGACAATGGTGCAGAGATGAGGGTTTTGGATTTGTTAGGAACTGGGGAACATTCTGGGGAAAGGAGGGGCTCTTCCGAAGGGATGGGCTTCACCTTAACCGGGATGGAACCAGGCTGCTGGCATTAACCTTTAAAAAGGAGATAGAGCAGCTTTTAAACTAGATATTAGGGGAAAGCCGACAGTCGCCCAAGGGCGGATGGTTCGGAAGAATGTATCTTTGAAGGATACTACCAAAAGCAGAGAGGTTCCACAAAAGAGTAAAGTAGCCCAAATGCCCTCAAGTATGGAGCAGACAGAGCTTAAAGATCCCAAATTACCCATGTCTAACAATAGCCAAATTAATATGAATAAAATACATTCTCTAAAATGCTTGTATGCAAATGCTAGAAGTCTAAAAAATAAGATGGGAGAGTTAGAATATATAGCACTAAATGAAAGGTTAGATATGATTGGAATATCAGAGACATGGTGGAAGGAGGACAACCAGTGGGACACTGTGATACCTAGGTACAAACTATATCGAAATGATAGAGGTGATCAAATTGGTGGAGGGGTTGCTCTCTATGTTAGAGAGGGCATTGAGTCAGAAAGGATTAAAGTTTTGCAGGAAGCAAAATCTGCTGTAGAATCTATATGGATTGAAATTCCATGTAAAAGGGGGAAGGCCATGGCAGTGGAGGTGTACTATCGAGCGCCTGGCCAGAATGACTAAATGGATGATGAAATGCTCAAAGAAATCAAGGAAGCTAATAAAGGTCACAGCACAGTAATAATAATGGGTGATTTCAACTACCCCGGTATCGACTGGGTCAGTGTTATGTCAGGACATGCTAGGGAGATAAAGTTCCTAGATGAAATAAATGACTGCTTCTTGGAGCAGCTGGTTCATGAACTGACCAGAGGGGAAGCCATATTAGACCTAGTCCTTACTGGAACACCAGATCTAGTAAAAGAGATAAGGTTGTTGGGGCCACTTGGCAACAGTGATCATAGCATGATCACCTTTGATTTAATTAGTGGAGGAGGGATAGTAAGGAAATCCACAGTACTACCTTTTAACTTTCGAAAGGGAGACTATGATAAAATGAGGAAAACAGTTAAGAAAAAACTAAAAGGAGCAGTTGCAAAGGTTAAAGACGTACATCAGGCTTGGCTGTTGTTGAAAAATACTATCTTGGAAGCCCAGACCAGCTGTATTCCACACTTTAAGAAAAGTGGAAGGAAGTCCAAAAAACTGCCAGCATGGTTTAAAGGGGAGGTCAGAGAGGCTGTTGTTGCCAAAAAAGCATCTTTCAGGAAATGGAAAAAAGAGCCAAACGACGAAACCTGGAAACAGCACAAGCACTGGCAAGTCAAATGCAAGGCATTGATAAGGCAGGCAAAGGGAGAATTTGAGAAGAAGCTTGCTGCAGAAGCAAAAACGCGTAGTAAAGACCTTTTCAAGTACATTCGTAGCAAAAATCCTGTGAGAGAGTCAGTTGGTCCATTAGATGATAAAGGGGTTAAAGGAGCACTAAGAGCTGACAAGGCGATAGCGGAGAGATTGAATGAATTCTTTGCTTCGGTCTTTACTGAGGAAGATGTAGGGATGTTACCCATGACTGAAGTGGTATTTAAAGGTGTGGAAGAATTGAAGGAAATATCGATACATCGAGAAGATGTATTACAACTATTAGATAAAGTGAAGAGTAGCAAATCACCTGGGCCGGATGGTAAACATCCAAGGGTGTTGAAAGAACTGAAATATGAGATTACAGACCTGCTAATAGTAATCTGTGAACTATCATTAAAATCATCTCTAATACCTGAAGATTGGAGGATCGCCAATGTAACACCATTTTTAAAAAGGGTTCCAGGGGTGATCCGGGAAACTACAGACCGGTGAGCCTGACATCAGTACCGGGAAAAATGGTAGAAACCATCATAAAGAATAAAATTACTCAGCATGTAGATAGTCATGACCTAATGGGAGACAGCCAACATGGCTTTAGAAAAGGAAGATCTTGTCTTACTAATCTGTTATGTTTTTTTGAAGGAGTGAATAATCAGGTGGACAAAGGTGAGTCTGTTGATATTGTGTATCTGGACTTTCAGAAAGCCTTTGACAAGGTCCCTCATCAGAGACTTTTGGCAAAACTAAAGAGTCATGGGATAGGAGGCAGTGTACTATTGTGGATCAGGAACTGGTTAAAAGATAGAAAGTAGAGGGTAGGGCTAAATGGCCAATTTTCCCAATGGAGAAAGGTGAATAGTGGTGTACCCCAGGGATCTGTGCTGGGTCCGCTACTTTTTGACATATTCATAAATGACCTGGAAAGTGGAATAACGAGTGAGGTGATCAAATTTGCAGATGACACAAAACTATTTAAAGTTGTTAAAACCCAAGAGGATTGTGGAAAACTGCAAGAGGATCTTGATAAATTGGAAGACTGGGCATCAAAATGGCAGATGAAATTTAATGTGGACAAGTGCAAGGTTATGCACCTAGGGAAGAACAACCCAAATTATGGTTACACGATGCAAGGTTCCACATTAGGAACCACCACCCAGGAAAAAGATTTAGGCATCATTGTGGATACCATGTTAAAACCCTTGGCCCAGTGTGCAGCGGCGGCCAAGAGAGCAAATAGAATGCTAGGTATGATAAAGAAAGGAATGGAAAATAAAACAAAAGATATTATAATGCCTCTGTATCGTTCCATGGTGAGACCGCACCTTGAATATTGTGTGCAATTCTGGTCGCCGTATCTTAAAAAGTATATAGCGATTTTAGAAAAGGTTCAGAGAAGAGCCACCAAAATGGTAAAGAGGATGGAAGGATACTCCTATGAAGAAAGGCTTAAAAGGTTAGGGCTCTTTAACCTGGAAAAGAGACGGCTGAGGGGAGATATGATAGAAGTCTATAAATTAATGAACGGAGTGGAACGGGTAAACATAGATCGATTGTTTACCTTATCAGAATATAGAAAGACTAGGGGACATGCAATGAAGCTACAGGGTAAACTATTTAAGACTAATAAAAGAAAATATTTTTTCACTCAACGTGTAATCAAACTCTGGAATTTGTTACCGGAGGATGTAGTAAAGGCTGTTAGTGTAGCTGGGTTTAAAAAAGGTTTGGACAAGTTCCTGGAGGAAAGGTCCATAAACCATTATTAAGAAGGGACCCAGGATATCAATGCTTGAACCAATAAAAGCATTGTGGAACCTGTGTCCCTTGGGGAAACTGCTAGGTACGTATGACCTAGATTGGCCACTGTTGGAAACAGAATACTGGGCTTGATGGACCTTGGTCTGACCCAGTATGGCATATCTTATGTTCTTATTCCCCACAGGCCACTGTCAGACACTCACCAGAGTTCGACCAGCCATTTGGCAAGCTAGGCGTTTTCCTTGGGCGGCAGCTTTTCGGGGCTGGGGGGGGGGAGAGGCAGCAAAGAGCAGGGCATTCAAAACTAATCAATAGATTCTGACAGCCAGGAAGAGCATAAAGCTTAAGGTTTGCCTAGGGTGCCAACACCTGAGCCATCTCTGGGGCAATGTTCCCTCTAATTTTCTGTAGGCTGTGTACGCATAAAATATCAACTGTGTGCAGCTTTTGAAGGAAGGTTAAATTTTTGTGCACCACATAATGACACTCGGAGTTATATACTTTAAAATTTGACTACACGTCAGAATACAGTATGTACACCACAATGATTTTAATCAAATTAAATGAAAATAGACGATTACTAAATGAAGCGGGAAATTTCTAGCAATTACAATCATAACTTTTAAATTTTAAGACATCTGTGTTGTTTTCTATCAGAATCGGAGCCGTAATTTTTGTGCGCTCTGTTGTAAAGTATGTGCGCTCACTCGGCGAGGTGTGTGCGCGCGCACACGCGCACAGCTTAGAGGGAACAGTGCTCTGGGGCCAGCCTTGACTCACACTTAGGATCAGCTTATGGCTATACCAGCCTCAAATAAAAATGATAGGCACTAACCTACAGGTTATTTCCCGTTGGTCAGTTTTTTGCCCATGCATTGCAATTCCATTGTTGTCATTGTCGTCGTGCTCCAACAGACGCCCACAAAATATTTGTGGTAGATCCAGAATGCAGTCCTCTGCGATAATCTGGCCCATGCACTCTCTTCTTTCCCTTTTGTCTCTCGTTCTCTCTCCCTCACCTCTCTTCCCCCAAGGCACTCTCTTTCTTTTCCTTTCTTACCCCCATGCAAAACACTCCCTTCCCTCTCTTACCAAGCCTCCACTCTTTGCCCCCCCTCCAACGGCAAATCTCTCTCCTATAGCTCACCTGCTTTTGAGGCCCTCCTGCTACTCCTAGTATTTACAGTAGTGCTGCATCACATATATATATATATAAGAAACGGTGAAGAAACAGAATTGCCCTATAATGGGAAAACAAGCAGTGGCAGCTAGTATGAGATGTAACTTAGTAGGCAAATAGTAGGAGACACACATGTCCCTGTTGATGCTCTCTATGAATCCATTTCTTTTATGTACACAATAAAAAAACAAAACACAAAGTCAGATAAATTAATGGTAGATTATCCTGGTCTGTTCCAATAGTGCCATCAGAAAAAGCAGCACATCAGTTTTGGGTTGAACCTCTTTCACTCCCACGCCCAACTCCAGTCCACCAATCACTCTCTCTAGTCCACCACAAATCAACCCAAAATTAAAACAAACTGTTTTTCAATCTTTGCAGCCTCTTCACATTATTTAAGACACTTGTCTAGTGGTTCAGGGTCTTACTGGTTCACCTACACCATGGGACCAAACCCTTATCTACACACACATGCATCTCTGCTGGGAGTTAAGGGAGCTATTGGGAGTTTCCCTGCATCAAGAATACCTGCAGTGTGCCTGGAGGAGGAGGCTAGGCTTTTTCTTTTTGTGATTTAATATGAGAGAGGTGCTTGGGAGAGAATGCTTGGAAAGACCAGAGAAATCCCCTGCTATTGTGCTGTCTTATGTTCCCCCAGGGGCTGCTTTTGTATTGTGATTGTGTGTGTGTTGGAGGGAGAGAGTAGTTGTAAAGGGCCCAGAGCTGTGGAGGCTTTGTGATCTCTAAGCCAAAGAAGAATCAACCAAAGGAGCAAAGGGAAAACTTACCAAACAGGTATGCAGAAAAGCTGTCTCTGATCTGAGTCACATGCTGCAGGCTCCACACAGCTCCTCCCTCCATCACCTCCCATTGGTTTCCTCTTGTTTACTGCACTGAGGGGGCAGGGCTTCTGTGAAAGCTAGACCATGGGCAGGAAACACTCCCAACATGCCTAGCCTTTAGGCACATTCATTGAACACTACACCTTAATTTAAGACATGTTCTTTGCCACATACGCTAGTACTTTATAAACAAGTAGGTGCCTACATGTATTTATAAAATAGGCTTCATTTAACTGCATTAAATTGTGCTTTAATTAGGTGTTCTGATACAATTGTAAAGGGCGGTATATCGAACCACTAATAAACATAAACATAAAAGTACCCTCATAATGGACAGACTATTTCCTTTCCAGGACAAAAGAGTATTGTGCTATCAAAAAGGACAACATACAGGTTATATATTTATAATTTGGTGTTTGTTATAAGCAATATACAGGAAAAACTATGAGAGCTTTAAATGTTAGAATGGAGCAAAGAGATTGCATTTGGAGGGAAGTTGAAGATGCTCCGTTAGTATCTCATTGCAAGCAGTGTCAGAATATGTTTGAAGATCTGTGATTTGCAGTGTTAGAAAAACCAACACTGAATAATGAAGGTGGTATCTTGGATTGCCTGCTTTTGAGACTAGAACAAATGGGGGTCTATTAGTTCCAGACTATGCATCCTTTGAGACTGAATTTTGAAACTGCTTGAACAGTTTGGTGAACCCAGCTCTGGGAGTTTTGTGTTTGACTTGTCTTGTAGCAGCAGAGCGCAGACAAACCAATGATACCAGGAGTCTGTTCAGAAGGTCCAAATCATTTATTTGTGCACAAGTCTCAAGCAGAATCAAATTCAAAATGGCTGAGCAATGGCTGTTAGTAAAACAACAACTTATATACTTTTCTTGTCCATTCTAGGTATAGGCAAACTTCTCATTGGTCCCGGTAACCCCTTTCACCCCATCTATTGGTCCCGGTAACATTACGTAGTCATCCAATTAGGACTTTGGTCTGGGCTCAGCACCTGCTTACCCCCCTTCTAGTCCCTATTACAATGGTCAGTTCTTCCAACTTTGATACTTCTCTCCTCCAAGGTCACTTAGCTAGCTAGAACATGTGGGAAAGCAGGGCACTGTAACTTTTCTTTCAGCAGTGTTAATTAATTCTATAGAAGCTGTACTTTCTTATCAATACCAATTAAACTTGTTTTTCTATATTTTCTAAGTTTCGATTCTGCTTAGCTATACTAAATTATACTCAGTTAAGTTTTGATTCTATGGTAGCAGCATTTAGGGGAATATGTAATTCCTTTGGGCCTCTCCACAGGCTTCATTTACAGGTCAAGCTACTCAGGCCTCTCTGCTCATTTCAGACACCATGGATCATAGGCCTTCGCCTACCACATTCCCCCCTTTGATTAATCTCACCCTATTATTAATAAGGTGTGAGAATTAAATCACTCAATTACACTGGGGTCGGGTTCTGACCATGTATAGTAGGATTAGGGTGCCATAAGGCTAAAATCTTAGTTGCGGTTTTCCGCTCCACTGTATTCTCAATAACACTGTTAATAGAACGCATACAACATGGGATTATACATGGTAACATAAAGAACAAAGCTACAAAGATTAGTATTATCATAGCAAAAGTAGTGAATCCTCCTAATCCAGAGAAGATAGATGCAAACCAATTGGGGATGTTAAGACTATGCCAGGTCTGTACTGGCACATAAGTTTGCTTCCGCATGTTTTCAGCAATTTCTTCAACAACTTGACCCTTATCATCTATCTTTAAGCAACAATTTGTGAGGTTCAGCTTACCACAAACTCCTCCTTCAGCAGCTAATAAGTAATCTAGTGCCAAGCGATTTTGATAGATTGCAGTGCGCATTTGTGTGCTTTGTCTAGCTAAAAGTGTAAGTGCTTGGCTGGTTTCATTAGTAATGAATTCAACTACTGCTTGCAGGCGTATAATTCTATTCAACATATAAATTGGGGTACGATATCCCCACATGCCATCTTGCTCCCAAGTGGCAGGTCCATAATAGGCAATGATTCGCTCTGGTGGCCAATCCTCACCATCCCATTTCTCCCACTTGCCTATCTGTAAAGCTGCTCTTTTCTGACTTTTTGAATAAACTGGGTAGCCTAATTGTTCTCCATGCTCTGTGGGCAATAAAAAGAAAGAAGGTCGGATAGTTCCTAAGACACACGCTCCTCCCCAGTGGATAGGGAGTTGAGCATATGCTCGGGTTCCGCAAATCCAATATAGGCCTGGTGGAGCTTGCCAGCCATGATGCTGGTTGAGATCAGTCCATAAAGGGGCAAGCTCTGGAAACCTCGCTAATGGATTGGTGGGTTCAGTTTCATTAACTCCTGACCACCAAGATGTTTGCTTTGTGGTATGATTATAAAACTTCTGGCTAAGACAGACAAGCTGTCCTACCTTAGAGATAAACTGGGGTCCAGTTCGAGCATAACACAGACGTCCAACTATTGGGTGTGCCAATACCCATTCACTGGTTGTCTTGTGTAGCTCTGTCTGGTTGTAAATTACTGAGTAATTCAATTCTTGGGCCTCACAAGGCCACTGATCACCCATCTTGGTTCCACCACAAAAATAACAATCTGAGATATGGAGACTGGAGACCACAGCTCCAGCCAACTCTAAGAACAAATTCTGAGAAGGGTGAGGAATATCAAACTTATTTATGTGCATGGTTTCATAGAAAGTGTTATGTATATGATACTTTGATGATCGATGGGCTTGAGTATTTAGTCTAATATATACAATGGTCCCTGGATCTGATCCAGAACCTGCAATGCGTAATCCAAATTTATATCCTTGTTTCCATGCACTGGGATCGGCTATTAACAACTGTAGTGGATTACAAGTACCTTTCGTACAAGTGTTAGAATTCTTCACATATGGCTTGGTTAAGGCAGCCATTCGATTATCTCTAGTATTTTCTATCGTGCCAGTTTGCCATGTAGCATAGTACACACATTCCCACCTCGGGCAATAATAGTCTTTAACTGGTGCTGTGCTGTATTTGTCTGCTACACCTCGTTTACCTATGCAGGCACCCCATCCTGTGGTTCCTTCAGGACACATATATTTATGATCATTAGCATAAGCTTTCTCCCAATTGGCACACTTTGAGCGACTATCTCTATTGATGGCATCACAGGCATCAAAATACAAAATAGCAGGCTGTGTGGGATCAGTAAGTGGGGGTGTAGCATTGAGTATAGCTCCATCTGCATCATTCCATCTTATTTCTAGGGTATAATAAGATGGGTTCTGATGTGGGTTAAAACAAACTTTAGATTTACCTTTAGTACAAACATTCAGTTCAGTGGTGTTATAAATACACCGACTTACTGTACCAGTACAGGTATAGTAAGAATGATAAAGCAAAGTCTGAGTCACTTTCATTCCAGTTCGGGTAGTAGTAATGCAGGCAGTACATGGGGGTAAAGCATAAACCAGTTCAAAACTCCCCAGGCAAGCAGCCAAAGCAAAATAGAAACAAAGATGCATGTTGATTGTAGTTCTTCTGGATCTCCGCTGGAAAATCTTGACCACGTCGTCTTCTTCTTCTGGCGCAATGCTGACCCGTTTGCTAATAAAGCAATTCAACGGGTGTCAATGTTGATTGAAGATCCTCCAAAAGTCTCGTTATGCGATGATGCCAACTTAGCAAGTGTAGTTGGCCTGACGAAAGTCTATAAAGGCACAGTTAGTCGATGAAGAAAACAAATGTTTTTGCTGTATAGGGAACAGCAATCCTCTTCGAAAGACTTGGCTGCTGTAGGACACTATAGTTCATGAGTGTCCCCGATAGGTTTAGGCTGCTGGCTGCCTTCGTAAGGTAAGACGCAAAGGGATGTCAGGATGTGGCTCCGCTGTCCACTGGTCCTGATCTGGAACTGCCGCTGGCTTGACTCTGCTGTGATGGATACAGGACTCGATTTTTGCTACCTTTAGAGCAGTCGGGGTAGACAAGATGACGGTATATGGTCCCTTCCAATGAGGTTCCAACGGTATCTTCTTCCAATCTTTGATCCACACCGAGGTACCAGGCTTATAGGGATGCAGTGGTTCCGTCAAATTGATAGGCAACTGGTCCTGTATCCACGTGTGGAGAGTCTGCAGAACAAAACTAAGAGCTAGAAGTTCTTGTCTGGTTATTTCTGAACCAATCTGTGGCAAACTACCCTTAACACCCTGCACTATTGGTGGGGGTTTGCCGTACACAACTTCAAAAGGGGAAAATCCTGATGATTTTACAGGAGCTGAGCGTATTCTAAGTAATGCTATTGGGAGAACCTGGGGCCACTTCAGGTGGGTCTCCTGACATAGCTTGGACATCTGAGATTTCAAAGTTCTATTCATTCGCTCAACTTTCCCTGAACTTTGGGGTCTGTATGCAGTGTGCAACTTCCATTGTATCTGTAGGGCACTTGCTAACTGCTGGGTAATTTGAGATACAAATGAGGGTCCATTGTCTGACCCTATTACTGCTGGAATTCCAAATCTGGGGATAATTTCTCTCATCAAAACTTTAGTTACTTCTCGGGCCTTTTCAGTTCTGGTGGGGAAAACTTCCACCCACCCAGAGAAGGTACAAACTAATACTAACAAGTAGCGATATCCATTGGCTTTTGGCATTTCAGTAAAATCTACTTGCAGGTGGTGCATGGGGGTTACACCTCCTGACTGAACTCGTGGTGGTGGCGTGGGACCCTGTTTGGCATTATTCTTGGGACAAATTAGACACTGGCGAGCTACTGAGGCTGACAGGGCTCCCAATAAGGCGATACAAAAATGTGGTCTGAGTGCTTTCTCCATAGCACTCTTCCCATAGTGTGTGGCTTGATGAAAAGCTTTGACAAAGGCTGGTCCCAATGATTCAGGGATCACTATTCGTCCTGGAGGTTGACTGCCCTCGGGAGGTGGCAGTTCAATCCATCCATCCTTCAGTACTCCCTCTTCTTTATTACAATAGTAGTCCAATTCTTTGGTGGTATATCGTGGTGTCCACAGATTAAGGGGTACTGGAAACAATGCTGCTTGTTTTGGCATGGCTTGTGGTGAAATTTGGCCTGTCATGGCTGCTTTACGTGCTGAAGCATCAGCAAATCTATTTCCTTGGGCAATTTCTCCTTTTCCTGCTTGGTGTCCACGACAGTGTATGACAGCTACACGTGTCGGGGCCCATACTGCGTCTAGTAACATCAATATTTCTGGGCCATATTTGATTGATTTGCCTCCTGAGGTAATGAGCCCTCGTTCTTTGTAGAGAGCTCCATGTGCATGCAAAGTGGTGAAGGCATATTTTGAGTCTGTGTATACATTCAACAGAAGTCCTGCACCCAATACTAGTGCTCTGGTGAGTGCTATCAATTCTGCTTTCTGTGCTGATGTGCCTGATGCAAGAGCTGATGATTCAATAACTTTCTCCTGGGTTACTACTGCATACCCTGCACAACGTCGTCCATCAATAATGAGACTACTTCCATCCACAAAATGTCTGGTCAGGATTCTCTAGGGGCACATCAGTTAAATCGGGTCGACTTGAAAATACAGTATCCATGATTTCTATACAGTCATGCTCTGGAGGGTCTTCGCTGATTGGTATCAAGGTAGCTGGGTTTAAGGCATGGCTCACTTCCAGTTGTATTTGTGGATTTTCACATAGCATGCTTTGGTATTTCAACATTCGAGAATTGGTGAGCCAATGATTTGCTTTTTGTTCCATAAGGGCAAGTACCGCATGTGGTACTGTGACGCATAGACTCTGTCCTAAGGTGAGTTTATCTGCTTCACTTACTAATAGTGCTGTAGCTGCAACAGCTCTCAAACATGGTGGCCATCCCTTGGCCACAGTGTCCAACTGTTTTGATAGGTACGCTACGGGTCGTTCCCAATGTCCCAATTTCTGAGTCAACATGCCTAGGGCATTTCCGTGCATCTCATGCACGAATAGATGGAAAGGCTTGTGGACATCTGGCAACCCGAGTGCTGGTGACGACATCAATTCTTCCTTCAGGGTCTTGAAAGCTGTATCTTGCTCAAGTCCCCATTCTAGTGGTGATTTTTCTTCTCCCTTGGTGGCTTCATATAATGGTTTGGCAATCTGAGCAAAGTTAGGTATCCATATCCGGCAGTATCCTGCTGCTCCCAGAAAGGCTCTGACTTGCTTTCTGGTAGTTGGGGTTGGGATACTGCACACGGCTTCTTTTCTCTCGCGTCCCAATTGTCGGCTTCCTTTGGTTAAACGAAAGCCCAAATATTTTACTTCCTTTTGGCACAGCTGTGCTTTTGCTCTGGAAACTTTGTATCCGGCTTCATCCAATAGTTGCAAGAGGTCAGTAGTGGCTTGTATACATTCACTTTCAGATGTGGCGGCTACCAGTAGGTCATCTACATATTGGAGGAGTACTCTTCTTTCAGGGGCTACTGGATAGCTTGAAAGATCTTGGTTTAGTGCAGCACTGAAAATGGTAGGTGAGTTCTTGAATCCTTGAGGTAATCGTGTCCAAGTGAGTTGGCCCCGCCTCCCCGAGACAGGGTCCTGCCATTCAAAGGCAAACAGCAATTGGCTAATTGGGGCTAGTCTTATGCAAAAGAATGCATCTTTTAAGTCCAAAACAGTAAAGTGGGTGGCTTCAGCAGGAATCAATCCTAAGAGTGTGTAGGGATTTGGCACAACTGGATGTATGGTCTCAACTGCTTCATTCACTCTCCTTAGATCCTGCACTGGGCGGTAGTCACCTGTCCCAGGCTTCTGCACTGGCAGGAGAGGTGTGTTCCATGGTGACTGACAAACTTTGAGTAGGCCATACTCCAGTAGCCTTAACAAGTGGCGATGGATGCCTTCAATTGCTGCTCTTGGGAGTGGATATTGCTTGACATGTATTGGCTGTGCACTAGGCTTGAGATTCACAATTATTGGAGCTATATGTTTGGCTAGGCCTGGTGGATTGCCTTCTGCCCATACTCCAGGAGCGGCATCAATGCTTTTCAAAGTAGGTTCAAAATAGGTATCAATAATTGGCTCGGTACTTGGCTCAGTACTATAATATCTCCATTCTTCTTCTCGAGGAACAGTAAGCACCATTAGTCCAGCAGGTTTTGTCTGGGAATTCACTGTCATTTGCATTTCTCCTTTCTCAGTAAAGGATATTTGGGCCTGCAGCTTGGCTAGCATATCTCGTCCCAGTAATGGCACTGGGCACTCTGGCATGTAAAGGAATTGGTGCGTTATTTGCTGTCCTCCTAAATTACAAATGCGGTTTTGAAGAAATGGCTTTGTGGCTTTTGTGCCAGTTCCTCCCACAATGGTGACTGCTCTTGTAGAAAAAGGAGCTATTTGTTTATCTACTACGGAATGTTCTGCTCCAGTATCAACCATAAAGTCCATAAATTGGTCTCCTATTTGTATACTGACCATAGGCTCCTGGAGACCTAATGCGAATTCGGAGCCCGGTCTGTCCTAATCTGCTTCATCCAAGTCATAGGCTGTGGCGGCTGCCATTCCCTGGAGGGCCTCCGTGTGTTCTTGTTGAAAATGTTCTCAATTGGTTCCTCTGCGGTTCTGGGGTCGGCCTCTCTCTCTTTCCCTCCAAGAGGCGTGTTCCCCTTCATCCTGAGAGGCCTCTTCGAGTCGCGGGCATGCACTTCTCCAATGTCCTTCTTCTCTGCAATAAGCGCATTGGTTCGCGCCTAATGGGGGCCGGTCATATCCTCGGCCGCGCCCTCTTCCTCTGCTCCTTCGATTAGGGACACCTCCCCTTTTCTGTTCCACTATGGCCGCAGCCAAAAAATCCGCTTTCTTCTTCATCCGTCGATCACTTTCTTTCTGTCTTTCATTATCACGATTCACATACACTTTATGAGCGACTTCCAGTAACTGTGTTGCATTCATGCCCGCAAACCCTTCTAATTTCTGTAGCTTGCGTCTAATATCTGGTTGTGACTGGTTTACAAAAGCAGAATTCACCATGCATAAGCTTCCTGGGGCATCTGGGTCATAGGGAGTATACATCCTATACGCTTCAGTCAATCTCTCATAGAATACTGCTGGGCTCTCATCTATGCCCTGATTAACTTCGGTCACTTTAGAAAGATTCATGGCTTTCTGGCCCCCCCTTCTCAGACCTTGCATGAGGCCTTGGCGAAACCGGGATAGGGCTCTGGATCCTACTTCAGTATTTGGATCCCATTTGGGATCTTCGTTAGGGAATTCTTTCTGAGCTGCTTCGCGATTGTCTATTCCTGCTTCAACTCTCTCTACCAGGGGATTGTCTGCCATCCAGTCGATAGCAGCTTGCCTAATTCGTGTCCGCTCCTCAGTGGTAAATAAAGTAGACAGGAGCTGACGGCAATCTGCCCAAGTGGGCTGGTGAGTTTCCATGATCGTATGCATCAATTCTGTTAACTCTTGGGGCTTATTAGTGTAGGAAGCATAATGTATCTTCCAGTTCAACAAATCAGCAGTGAAGAAAGGCACATATACTAAACTCAGGGGTCCCGCTACTATATGATCATGCTCATCCCGCACGGGCAGCCCTGGGACTTGTCTCAAGGGGGCTATTACTCTCGGGGTGGCTTTCGGCTTCTTAGTAGTGACTTTCGGGATCTGGGTGGGGACTTTCAGCTTTGAGACTCGCCTAGTCTGGGGAGCCTCGCTTGCAACAGATGAACTAGCACTGACAACTGATTTTTCACTTTCTGTCTCTGTCTGGGAGGATTCATCTTCATCTTCCTGCCCTGACTCCTGCTTATCCTCAGTCTCTGTCTCAGACTGATCAGCATCTTCTCTGGACAGTTCATCTGGCGGGTCTTCTGGCTGGTGAGGGGGTGGACTCTCCCGGTCCCGGGGGCCTGCCCCGGGACACGGTGGTACTCTTACTGGGTGCTGAGCTCGGGACTGCCTAATTACAGCTCCTGGGGACTCAGGATCTACAAGAACAGGTTTCTTGCTAGGTTTCTTAGCTGTCCCTGTTTTCTGGGTCTGATCTGTTAATGCTAGCATTATTCTGCACTGCTCCTCATAACAGTGCTTTGCCCAAGGGGGCGGATCTTCGCAAATACTTAACCAAGAATCTATATAGGGATACTGATCGGGGTGCGCTATTCGCACCTTCCGATGAACTGACTGAATAATTCCTAGGTTAAATGTTCCATCTCGAGGCCACATGGGGTTTAAGACGGGCCACTCCCTAGTACACAAAAGCTGTAATCGTGAGGCAGTCAGTTTTACTCCATAATCTCCTGAATATCCTTTACTAAAATGTTTGATCATACATTCTAACGGAGTGTTCCTAGTAGACTCCGCCCCTCCCATTTCGATGTGTGCGCGCAACAACAGACAGAAGGGAAAAGGAAGTCGGACCGAGGGTAAGGGGTCCTCACGGCCCTAGAAACACTCAAGGGAAACAAATAACAAGACAAGACGACGGTCGCTTCCTCCTTTTTACGATCTGGATGCGGTCGCCCGGCCAGAAAATGCGTTACTCAGGAGTCCGCCTTCGCTTGGTCTGTATTGCAAGACCTCTCATTCACACTTCATTCACACAATCATGCTAGCAACGTATCCCAAAAACAGCCCAATCCTGTCTCAGCTGACTAGGCTATATCAAATTCCAAAATCAAAAGACCTTGCGTATACTCATGCAGGGTTCTAGTTTCTCCTTGCACATACTCATGCAAGGTTCAAAAAGACGATAGTTTCACCTTGCGCATACTCATGCAAGGTTAGTCGGACCGTCTTGAGAGGTGATCAAGCTCTCTTACCAAATTCCAAATTCCAAATTCCAAAGTTACAAAATCCAAGTTTCAAACAGCAGTACTGCTCTGACTCATCTGTCTAGACATATCAAAACTATACTCACCGGATCCGGTCCTAGTTCCCAAGCAAGTGCATGAGTTGGACCTCGGACTCCCCTCACGGGTTCGAGGTGTTGGTTCCAACCGGGCTCGGCACCCGCCGAGGTCCGGCCAGCTCCCTCCGATACAAGGGACCGGTGGCGCCAGAGAGCGAGCCCACGTCGGGAGGGCACGATCCCGGCAGGACCAAACCTGTAGAGGCGGAAAGTCGTGGTATATTGCCCTATATACCCTCTATTACCACACCTTCCCGGCCAATGCACCAAGAATATGTAGCAGCAGAGCGCAGACAAACCAATGATACCAGGAGTCTGTTCAGAAGGTCCAAATCATTTATTTGTGCACAAGTCTCAAGCAGAATCAAATTCAAAATGGCTGAGCAATGGCTGTTAGTAAAACAACAACTTATATACTTTTCTTGTCCATTCTAGGTATAGGCAAACTTCTCATTGGTCCCGGTAACCCCTTTCACCCCATCTATTGGTCCCGGTAACATTACGTAGTCATCCAATTAGGACTTTGGTCTGGGCTCAGCACCTGCTTACCCCCCTTCTAGTCCCTATTACAATGGTCAGTTCTTCCAACTTTGATACTTCTCTCCTCCAAGGTCACTTAGCTAGCTAGAACATGTGGGAAAGCATGGCACTGTAACTTTTCTTTCAGCAGTGTTAATTAATTCCATAGAAGCTGTACTCTCTTATCAATACCAATTAAACTTGTTTTTCTATATTTTCTAAGTTTCGATTCTGCTTAGCTATACTAAATTATACTCAGTTAAGTTTTGATTCTATGGTAGCAGCATTTAGGGGAATATGTAATTCCTTTGGGCCTCTCCACAGGCTTCATTTACAGGTCAAGCTACTCAGGCCTCTCTGCTCATTTCAGACACCATGGATCATAGGCCTTCGCCTACCACAGTCTTACTGGCCAAAAAAACAAGTATAGCTTTTACGGTTTGGTATATAAAGTGTTGGTTTCTTTGAGCCTCGTATCCATGTACTTTAAGATGGATAAAAAATAATAATAAAAAAAGACTATAAGATGATACCTTTTTTATTGAACTAACAATATAGTTTTTAACTAACTTTCAAAGGTTCACCTGGTTCACCTTTATCTGCAAGTTTATTCATGCCTTCAAAGAAATAGAGCAGATTGGTGAGGCAATACGTCCAGATATGTTGACTTTGTCCCATTAAACCATATCTACATATATGTGTTCACAGTGGAGGAGTACCCTAGTGGTTAGAGCATTGGCTTGGTAACCAAGTGACCCCTAATACTCTTTGTGGCCTTGGGCAAGCTGCTTAATCCTCCCTTTCCTCTGAAGAAAGGCCTGGCAACCTACTGCCAAGAAAACCCAAGAGCTCCTAGGTCACCAGAAGTCAACATTGCCTTGAAGGCACACATCTATGTGTTCAGTAATTTTGTAATAGTTTCTGCCTTTTTACCTGGCACTGATGTCAGACTCAATGGTCTGTAGTTTCGCAGATCACACCTGGAGCCCTTTTAATTAGCATTATGTTGGCTACCCTCCAGTCTTCAGGTACAGTAGATGATTTTAATGATAGGTTACAAGTTACTAATAGTAGCTCTGCAATTTCATCTTTGAGTTTTTCCAGCAACCTTGGGTATACGTTGTCTAGTTTAGGTGATTTGCTGCTCTTTATTTAGTCACTTGGAGTGGAGGAGTAGCCTAGTGGTTAGAACACTGGCTTGGTAACCAAGCAACCAGGATTCAATTCCCACTAGCACTCCTTGTGGCCTTGGGCAAGTCACTTAACCTTCCACTGTCTTGGAAGAAAGGCCTGACAATCTACCTTCAGTGACACTGCCAAGAAAACCCAGGAGCTTCTGGGTCACCAGGAGTCAGGACTAACTCAAAGGCACACATTGCATTTAGTCAATTTGTTCTACTATATCTTCCATGTTTACTGAAATCTCTTTCAGCTTTTCAGATTCATCACCATTAAATACCTTTTCTGGCATAGATAGTGCCCTCAAACATGGGTATAGTTTGGGGGGTAAGGGAGGGCATCCCCCCCCCAAGCAAGTTGCCCCAATGGCTCTAACCCCTTCTTCTGCCACCGGGAAATTGGTTCCCCACAGCTAGAAGAGAAGGGGATGGCTGCAATTGTGGCTTGCAGCAAAAAAGGTTTGTGTGTGGGGGGAGGGAGGAGGTAGAGAAGGCAGGGACAATTTAAGGGGGCAGTGGGCCTATTAAAGGAAGATGGGGAATTTCAGGGTCAGAGACAGGAGTGCTAGGGGCATTGGTGAAGGTGGGAGAGTCTGGAAGGGTAACAGAGGCGAGGAGCCAGAGGCGGGAGGGGAAGATTGCAAAGTGTTGCCAAAAGATGCATTCCTCTCCCCCCAGAACACACACATAAGCACCCCCTGCCACCACACACAGGCACCTCACCTCTGCACGACAGACACACAGGCATCTCATCATTACACCACACACACATATACAGGCACCTTACCTCCGCACCATATGCACACATTTATGGGCATTACATCTCTGCAGAACACAAAGAGCCTCCCCAGCTCTGCAGCACACACACACTGCAGCCCACATCCCACCCACACATAGGCACCCACCATCACATCCCATGCATAGCCAGTCACATCACTACCGCACTATATCCACGTTGTTGTTGTTAAGTGCCGTCGAGTCGGAGTCGACTCATGGCGACCCTCTGGATAGCTATCCTAAATTGTGTTTGGTCTTCAGTCAGGCGGCTCATTGTTGACAGACTGGTACCCGTAGCTGCTGTTATTGTATCGATCCATCTCATTGCTGGCCTTCCTCTTTTGCGTTGACCTTCGATCTTGCCAAGCATATCCACGTACAGACACCTAATATCTGAAGTTATAACTGTTATCTGTATTTCTGTCTAAAGATGCCACACAGTATAAGAACTCTGGCATTGGTCTTGTGAGACTTTAGAACACGAGCTCAGCATGAGAGACAATGGGGGGGAGGAGGCGAAAGGAGGTTACTTGCACTGGCTCAGAAGAGTTTGGCCTGGCTCCAAAATACACACAAAATTTGTCGAGGCCTGCAGTAGAGGCACAGCACGTTTGGAATTTTGCCTCTAACTATAGGCTACACAAATAAAGTTCCATCACCATGTGCAGCTCTTTGCTAGCTGCTGCTTTTACATTTGCTGGGCAGTAATAGGAGGCACAATTCTCTCTGATCCCACATGCAGACAACACTGCCTCTCCGTATGGTCTGCCCCCTCCCTCGATCCTGGTGATTCTTGTTCAGAGATGGGCTGTGGGGAGAGCTTAGGGTTGCCAACTTTTTGAAAGCGAAAAACCCGCCACGTGTGGCTCAACCCCTGTCCTGCTCTTGCCCCGCCTCCATAAATAGCTGCAGAGAGGGCAATGTGCAAGCTGAACAAGCCGGATTGCTACACATTCTTAAAAAGAAATTCCATGCTAACAGAATACCCAACATTGGTCGCACATTCACACAATACAGATAGACCTTCACCAATAAGCGAGCACAAAATGAAAAGAGAAATGTATAGACAAAAATTAAACTAAAACCACAGAAAGCCAGACACTGCATGCAGTGCAATGCAAGAGAAATAGAAATGCATTTCCCCCTGTATTGTGTAAAATAAAAGACAGCAGATGTCAGGACTGGCATTAGGAGGGATGCAACCTGGCAAGTGCCCTGGGCTTCCAAGCCAGAGAAGGCCTCAGATGTGTCTGAGACTGAAAAAAGTACAGTTTTCTAATAGGCTTTAGGGTCCCCTCTC
This sequence comes from Ichthyophis bannanicus, assembly GCA_033557465.1. Classification (NCBI taxonomy): domain Eukaryota; kingdom Metazoa; phylum Chordata; class Amphibia; order Gymnophiona; family Ichthyophiidae; genus Ichthyophis; species Ichthyophis bannanicus. The sequence continues at coordinate 286,017,656 of CM066036.1, forward strand.
AAATTTTTGCCCTGGGCTAGACCCCAGCCATATCAACACCCCGGGGCGACTCAAAGCAATCTGCTGTCTAAGGCGAGGGATGAGATGGCGCCCCCCTCCCCTGGAGAGGGGGGGGGGGAGGGATCTTTCTCAAAACTGCAGTCAGGGACTGAACCAAACCAAAAAGCCGATTAGTTAATGTAGGGGAAATGCAAGATGTTTGCACACCAAGAAACTAAAAGAGAGCGAGAATCACAGCAGTTTATAACTCCAAATTATAATTCATTTGTATTTTGTTATAAACTGCATTATGGTACTTGCCTTTTCTTTTTGAACATATATTTTGCATTCACAGAACCTCCTCCAAAACAGTGGGTGCAGAGCAGAGGTAGGACATTTACCCACAGAACTCAATATATTAAAAAAAAAAAATCTGATTCTGGTCATCTCACCAACAACAAACATTCTCCAGTACCAGGCATATTGGGAACTAATATAAAACCCTACAAAAGTCACTGAAGATCTGCAAGACCAAATCTATCATACCATGCCAGCATACACTTCCAAAACTCATACAATAAGGGGCCTACCAAGAAAAAAGCAGCACTATAAATACTGCAATGGACCCCAAAACATCTATACACCTATTTGAAAAGCAGTACAAGTCAAATTACTACAGTAGAGATCCCTACATACAAACTCCATGTTAACAGAACACCAGGCCTGGTCACACACTCAGAGCACAGACCCTCACCAAGTACAGAATAAGTGATCACAACCTAAAGCAAAAATAAAAATATGTAGACAAAAATTAAAATGAAACCCCAAGAAGCCAGACTTCGTATGTGGCGCCACACCAGATAAGAGATGCAGTTCCCCCAGCTGTGTGAAATATAAAGAGAGCGCAAAGTCCAGTCACTAAATTGAAAATAAAATTATTTTTTCTACCTTTGTTGTCTGACGATTTTTGACCATGCTGATCTGGATCTGAGGTTTCTGTTTTCCTCTGTCTTCTCTTAGCTCTCTTTCTATGGTCTATAGATCATCTGCCATTTCTTGTCTCTCCTTTTGCTTTCTTCATTTTCTTCCATCAGCCTTCTTCGAGTCCTAGTAACCCTCCCCACTATCAGCATCCTTTACAGCCTCCCCTGCCTTGCATTCCCAGTACTGCCACTGGTGTCTATTCCTTTCCAGTCCCCGTCCTTCCCCACCGTCCAGCCCCTTCTAGTCCAAATACCATCCCAGGTATCTGCGAACTTCCAGTCCCAGTGCCCCCTCCCATGTCACGTTCACTTCCAGTCATCCCCTCCTCTGTCCATCTGTCTTCTAGTACCATCCCCAGTTGTCAGCTCCCTTCCAGTCCCATCCCCAGGTGTCAGCTCTCTTCCAGCCCCCACCTTCCCTCCAGTCCCCTCCTTCCCCTCTTTTCTGCTCCCTTCCAACCTCCATGTCAGCTCCCTTTCAGCCCCCACCTTTCCCCCTGTCAGTTCTCTTCCAACCTCCCTCCTATTACCCAGCCACCTTCCAGCCCCATCTCCAAGTGTCCGCTCCCTTCCAGCTCCCCCCATGTCTGCTCCCTTCTATCTCTCCCGTATATCTTCTCCTAGCTCTCCCCCATGTCTTCTCCCTTCCAGCAACCCCCCATGTCTACTCCCTTCCAGCTCTCCTGTATATCTTCTCCCTTCCAGCTCCCCCCCCATGTCTGCTCCCTTCCAGCTTCCCCTGTTTGCTCCCTTACAGTCCCCCCCCCCCCCATGTCTGCTTCCTACCAGCTCCCCTCCATATCCGCTCTGCTCCCTGCCAGCTCCCCCTTCTGGCGCCTTTCCCTCCCCCCCTTCACTGATTCATCCTTCAAAAAAAATAAAGCAGCTGCTGGAACATTTCTCCGTTCCCGCGGATCGGCTATCTTTTAAACTGTTGGACCGAGGAGTTTCCAGCAGTAATAATCATTTCCTGTTTCTTGTAAGAAACAGGAAATGCTTATTATTGCTTTTAGAAACTCAATGACCGAGTAGTTTAAAAGATAGCAGAGCCGTGGGAACAGAGAAATGTTGCCGCGGCTGCTTTCTTTTTTGAAGCGGTGGGTGGCGGGCGGCTGACGACGGCACCCCCCCCCCGGTCGCCGATGCCCTCCTGCCGTGCTTACCCGGCTTACTGAGTAGTGCCAGCCTTGACTGGAAGCCCCATTGACTGCTTTCCTACTATGTTGGTGCCAGAGGCGGTTCTATCATTAAGCAGTTTCTAGGGAGCGGCAAAATCAGAAATAAACACAGTAGGAGTATCACCCCCTAGAAACTGCTGCCTGAGGCCACCACCTCAGTTGGCATAATGATAGAAGCGTCCCTGTCAACTCCTGGCAGATCATTATTCCAATCACAGAATAGAAAATACAATTTTTTTTCTACCTTCGTTGTCAGTCTTTTTATGTTTCTATCTGTGTGGTCCCAGTCTCTCTTTTTTGTTTTCCTCTGTCGTTTAGCTCTCTTTTCATGGTCTTCTCTCCATTTGCCATTTCTTTTTTCTACTCCCTTCCGTCTTCACTTCCTCCCTATATCAGTTTTTAACACTGATCCCTTTCTTTTAGTTTTCTTCCATTTATTTTTCTGCTTTCTATCTAGAGTTCACTCTTCTCCTTTTTTGATATATGGAATACATCTCTTCTGGGCTTCCAAGATGGTATTTTTAAACAATGTCCATGCCTGATGTAAACTCCTACCTTTGCAACTGTTCCTTTCATATTTTCTAATCATTTCCTTATTTTATCATAATGTCCCTTTTGAAAGTTAAATGCTAACATAGTAACTAGAGTGAGTACATAAAGGAGATCTACTAAGTCTAACTTGATCATGTTATGATCACTACTACCAAATGGTCTCAACACAGTAAGCTTTTACACCAAATCCTGTGTTCCAATAAGGACTAGGTCTAAAATAGCTCCTCCTCTAGTCAGTTCCTGAACCAGCTGCTCCATCCTCACCTAGGAACTTTATTTCCCTAAACATGACATTTATCCAGTTAATATTGGGGTAACTGAAATTATTGGGGCCACTTGGCAATAGTGATCATAGCATGATCGCCTTTGATTTAATTAGTGGAGGAGGGATAGTAAGGAAATCCATAGTACTACCTTTTAACTTTCAGAAGGGAGACTATGATAAAATGAGGAAAATAGTTAAGAAAAAACTAAAAGGAGCAGTTGCAAAGGTTAAAGATCTACATCAAACTTGGGTGTTGTTGAAAAATACTATCTTGGAAGCCCAGAGCAGCTGTATTCCACGCTTTAAGAAAAGTGGAAGGAAGTCCAAAAAACTGCCAGCATGGTTTAAAGGGAAGGTCAGAGAGGCTGTTGTTGCCAAAAAAGCATCTTTCAGGAAATGGAAAAAAGAGCCAAACGACGAAACCTGGAAACAGCACAAGCACTGGCAAGTCAAATGCAAGGCATTGATAAGGCAGGCAATGGGAGAATTTGAGAAGAAGCTTGCTGCATTAGCAAAAACGCGAAATAAAGACTTTTTCAAGTACCTTCGTAGCAAAAAACCTGTGAGAGAGTCAGTTGGTCCATTAGATGATAGAGGTGTTAAAGGGGCACTAAGAGGCGACAAGGCGATAGCGGAGAGACTGAATGAATTCTTTGCTTCAGTCTTTACTGAGGAAGATGTAGGGATGTTACCCATGACTGAAGTGGTATTTAAAGGTGTGGAAGAATTGAAGGAAATATCGATACATCGGGAAGATGTATTACAACTATTAGATAAACTGAAGAGTAGCAAATCACCTGGGCCGGATGGTATACATCCAAGGGTGTTGAAAGAACTGAAATATGAGATTGCAGACCTGCTATTAGTAATCTTTGAACTATCATTAAAATCATCTCTAATACCTGAAGATTGGAGGATCGCCAATGTAACACCAATTTTTAAAAAGGGTTCCAGGGGTGATCCGGGAAACTACAGACCGGTGAGCCTGATGTCAGTACTGGGAAAAATGGTAGAAACCATCATAAAGAATAAAATTACTCAGCATGTAGATAGTCATGGCCTAATGGGAGACAGCCAACATGGCTTTAGACAAGGAAGATCTTGTCTTACTAATCTGTTATGTTTTTTTGAAGGTGTGAATAAACAGGTGGACAAAGGTGAGTCGGTTGATATAGTATATCTGGACTTTCAGAAAGCCTTTGACAAGGTCCCTCATCAGAGACTTTTGAACATAAGAACATAAGATATGCCATACTGGGTCAGACCAAAGTCCATCAAGCCCAGTATCCTGTTTCCAACAGTGGCCAATCTAGGTCATACGTACCTAGCAGTTTCCCCAAAAGACACAGGTTCCGCAATGCTTGTACTGGGTCAAGCATTGATATCCTGGGTCCCTTCTTAATAATGGTTTATGGACCTTTCCTCCAGGAACTTGTCCAAACCTTTTTTAAACCCAGCTACACTAACAGCCTTTACTACATCCTCCGGTAACAAATTCCAGAGTTTGATTACACGTTGAGTGAAAAAATATTTTCTTTTATTAGTTTTAAATAGTTTACCCTGTAGCTTCATTGCATGTCCCCTAGTCTTTCTATATTCTGATAACGTAAACAATTGATCTACGTTTACCCGTTCCACTCTGTTCATTAATTTATAGACTTCTATCACATCTCCTCTCAGCCGTCTCTTTTCCAGGTTAAAGAGCCCTAACCTTTTTAGCCTTTCTTCATAGGAGTATCCTTCCATCCCCTTTACCATTTTAGTGGCTCTTCTCTGAACCTTTTCTAATAATGCTATATCCTTTTTAAGATACGGCGACCAGAATTGCACACAATATTCAAGGTGCGGTCTCACCATGGAACGGTATAGAGGCATTATAATATCTTTTGTTTTATTTTCCATTCCTTTTCTTATGAAACCTAGCATTCTATTTGCTCTCTTGGCCGCCGCTGCACACTGGGCCGAGGGTTTTAACATGTTATCCACAATGACGCCTAAATCTTTTTCCTAGGTGGTGGTTCCTAATGTGGAACCTTGCATCGTGTAACCATAGTTTGGATCGTTCTTCCCTAGGTGCATAACTTTGCACTTGTCCACATTAAATTTCATCTGCCATTTTGATGCCCAGTCTTCCAATTTATCAAGATCCTCTTGCAATTTTCCACAATCCTCTTTGGTTTTAACAACTTTAAATAGTTTTGTGTCATCTGCAAATTTGATAACCTCACTCGTTATTCCACTTTGCAGGTCATTTACGAATATGTCAAAAAGCAGCGGACCCAGCACAGATCCCTGGGAAACACCACTATTCACCTTTCTCCATTGGGAAAATTGGCCATTTAGCCCTACCCTCTGCTTTCTATCTTTTAACCAGTTCCTGATCCACAGTAGTACACTGCCTTCTATCCCATGACTCTTTAGTTTTGCCAGGCTGCTGGCATTAACCTTTAAAAAGGAGATAGAGCAGCTTTTAAATTAGATAATAGGGGAAAGCCGACAGCCGCCCAAGAGCAGATGGTTCGGAAGAATGTATCCTTGAAGGATACTACCAAAAGCAGAGAGGTTCCAAAAATGAGTAAAGTAGCCCAAATGCAACCTCTCTCTCAGGATGCCCTAACTTCCCTGTTTTGATAGTATCCTTTAAAGATATCTTATTCTACAAAACTGTCTGCTTTCTCCCAAGTTTAAGTTTAAAAGCTGTACTATCATCTTTTTGAACATTAGCACCAGCAGCCTAGTTCCACCCCAGTTAAAATGGAGCACATCTTTTTGGGGTTTTTTTTGGAATAGGCTCTCCCTTTTTCAGAATGTAGCCCAATTCCTAACATACAGGAATCTGTTCACATGACTTTAATAGTACCATATTCACCACGTTAGATTTGGTTTCTGTGGCTTATCTCACTGGCAATGGACCAACCTGTGCGTCTGGGGGCTCAGTCCTTCCTGCTGACCCCGCCTCAACGGCCTCATGCTGAGCGTAGGTATTGAAATGGAGATAATTTCTCAGTTGTCTGTGTCACTGAATATCAGAGATATTCTCATGGCCTCCAGAGAATCCTCTACTAGGCATCTATATTAGTACAAATGATCTTGTTTTGTACACTGGTTTGAAAACAACCACTAAAACCCTCTCTACTGCCCCATATCCAGCCTACTCACATACTTAACATCCTGTTCAATACTAGCTTCAAGACTAATTCATTGCATCTATACTTATCCACCATGGCAGACAACCATGACTACATTAATGGAAAATCCATTTTAGTCTATTCCCTTGTTTCTATCTGATGGATACAAAACCACTTATTCACAAACCATCTCTTACATGGGATCTCAACATTGCTCTTGACTAACTCTTGGAAACGCCCTTCAAACCACTGAGATTTCTCAAGTTTATTTCCTGGAATATGGCATTCTTGGTGACCATTACCTCCACCAGAAGATTCAGTGAGCACCAGGCCATCGTGCACTATCCTTACACCCAGTTCTAAACAGAACTGAGGAGTGTTAGGTAACCATCCAAAGTTCCTTTCTGCCTAATTGATTAAATTGTCAATTTTGTCGGTTCAGTTTTGTGCCTTACTCCGTTTTTAAAACACCAAGGTTTTTCAGCATCTGTAACTGCTTTGGAAACAATATGTCCATGGTGAATCATGAGTACCTTTTCGCATCGCTAGTCTAAGGTTGAATATGTTTTTATCATACATTTCTTGATCTGGAGTGGTAATTTAGCCCCGATGCAGGCATGCAATTGCCAAAACACCAAGTGGCAGCGAGGGTGGTATTGGGCTACCTATCAATTTAATCCTTGTATTTGCTTCACTGGTGATGGATTGAATATTTGAATATTTTTGCTAGATGAGTATTTTGTCACTTTGAATACAATGTTTGAGAGAACCTTTTTGAAAAGTGGATTTGCACAGATTATAAGACACATTTTAGATAGGATGTGGAGATCAGAACTGAGACATTGATATACACTATTCCGGCAGTATTTTAGATAAGACTCTTCTGAACATGGAATCTGTTCTAAAATATTGCAGGCATGCATGTGTATTTGCCCATATGTGTTCCTGGAGGACCCATTTAGCATGGGAAAAATCAATGGGGGACACTTGGCAACTTCCAGGTGTAGGTGCCAGCAATTACATGGAGAAATTGGTATTTCACAACTGCGTTTAAGTGCCAGTACTTACACGTGTATGTCAGCCATTTGGCAAACCTACACATATAAATGCTGCTGATTAATCACAGATGCTGTTATGCAATTTCATTTTGGAAGGGGAAATAAATGGCTGAGGATTAACGAAGATTACAATCTTAATCCCTCCCATAAAGGGCTGGTCCCAAAAGAGCACTTTATACAAATCTATAGATGCCAAGAAACATTTGAAGCAACTTGCACAATTGCAATCATACACGTGTGTTCCCTTTATGAAACAGGGAATACACATGTAGATTTTGACTAACCCAGGCCACTCCCTAACCATGACCCGACATGCACCAATACTATATCTACATAGTAAGGACATCCATATGTAAATTCAGCCTTTTCTAAAATTTCCATTTCCTCATGGATGTGAATAAGGCTTCTAAAATAACCCCCATTTCTATATCACTATTGCTGTTAAGTGCCATCGAGCCAGTATCGACTCATAGCGACCCTCTGGATAGTTGTCCTAAATTGTGTTTGGTCTTCAGTCAGGTGGCTCATTGTTGACAAAGTGGCACTCATAGCTGCTGTTATTGCGATCCCTCTTATTGCTAGCCTTTCTCTTTTGTGTTGACCTTTTACCTTGCCAAGCATGATGTCTTTCTTAATGATGTCTCTCTTCACATGATATGTCCAAAGTATGAAAGTCGAAGTCTTATCATCTGAACTTCTAAAGAAAGTTTAGGTTTGATCTCCTTTAGTACTGGCTGGTTTGTACTTTTGGGCAGTCCATGGTATACACAGTATTCGTCGCCAGCACCATAATTCAAAGGCATCAATTTTCTTCCTATCTTTTTCATTGTCCATCTTTCGCATCCATATGATGTTATTGAAAATATCATGGCTTGAACGAGTCAAATCTTTGTATTAAGAGAGACATCTCTGCTCTTGAGAATCTTGTCTGGTTCCTTCATAGCCATTCTGTCAAGAGCAAAGCGTCATCAGATTTCTTGACAGCTTGTTTCTTTATTGATAGTTGATCCAAGTAGGTTAAAGTTGTCCACTATTTAGATTTCTTCTCCATCAATGATGAAATTGATTTTGTCAGTTATCAGGATCTTTGTTGTCTTTACATTAAGGTGCAGGCCCATTTTAAGACTATGTTAGTTGATCTTGAGAAGTAAATGTTTAAGTTTCATCTTCACTTTCAGGCAGTAAGGTGGTATCATCAGCATAGCGAAGGTTGTGGATGAGTCTTCCACCAATCTTCACACTTCGGTTGTCTTCATACAGTCCTGCTTCTCTGATAATTTGTTCTGCATATAAATTAAACAGGTAGGTGGAAGGTATGCAGCCTTGTCATACACCTTTGTTGATTTTAAACCATTTTCCTTGTTCTGTTTGAACTATTGCTTCTTGATCAGTGTAAAGGTTGTGCAAGAGAATGATCAGGTGTTCTGGTATATCCATGATTCTTAATGTGGCCCAGAGTTTCTCATGGTTTACACAGTCAAAAGCCTTGCTGTAGTCAATAAAACATAGATATCCTTTTAGTGTTCTTTAGTCTTTTCAAGGATCCATTTCACATCCGCGATGATGTCTCTCGTTCCTCGCCCTTTCCTGAACCCTATTGCACTTCAGGCAGTTCTCGTGCCAGGTGTGGTTGTAATATCTGCTGAATAATGTTGTGTAGAATCTTGCTGGCATGTGGGATCAGAGCGATTGTGTGATAATTTCCACAGTTGGATCACCTTTCTTCAGTATCGGTATAAACACAGATATTTTCCAGTTAGTTGACCATGATGTTGTCTTCCAAATTTCCTGGCAGAGCCTTGTAAGTATGGTAACAGCTGCATCAGATTGCTGTAATACCTCTATGGGAATAACATCAATGTGCTTTGTTCTTTGATAAGGCTTTCAATGCTACTTCGACTTTTTCTTTCATCACCAATGGTTCCAGATCATAAGGTACAGATTGAAACGACTATTGGTCCACTTGATTTTTATGATATAATGACTCTGTATATTCTTTCCACCTTTTCTTGATCGTCTCAGTATCATTCAACATGAACCCTTGAGCATCTTGTAACATTTCAATTTGAGGCTGGAATTTTTTCTTTATCTCTCGTAGCTTTAGGAAAGCCAATCTTGTTCTTCCTCTAATAGTTTCTCATTCTATTTCCTTGTATGCATCATTGTAGTACTTCCCCTTGATATTATCCCATAACTCTTCTGGAGCTCTGTCATTTGTTTCTAAAGCAGCAAATCGATTTTGCAGGCAGTCTTTAAATTCCGGTGGTATATTCTCAAGGTCATATTTTGCTACATTCATGAGTGGCTTGCTCTTTTTCAACTTTAGCTTGAGTTTGCATACTAGTAGTTGGTGATCTGTACCACAGTCAGCTCCATGTTTTGTCTTTGTTATAGAGCTTTTCAATCTTTGACTTCCACAGATGTAGTCAATTTGATTTTTGTACAATCCATTGGGTGAAGTCGATGTGTACGGTCACCACTTGTGTTGCTAGAAGAAGGTGTTTGAGATGAATAAATTGTTGGTCTTTCAGAATTATGTCAGTCTTTCTCCGGCTTCATTTCTGTTGCCAAGTCCATATTTTCCAACCACTTTGCCTTCTTTGTTGCCAACTTTTGCATTCCAGTCACCCATGACTGTCAGGATATCCTGTTTGCATGTTCTGTCAATTTCAGCTTGAACTTGTTCATAGAACTCATCAACTTCATCCTCTTCTGCAACTGTTGTTGGGGCATATAGTTGTGTTGATGGGCATTCCTCGTAGACAAATAGAAATTAAGCGCTCACTGATTGCATTGTATTTCATTACAGTTCTTGCAAGTTTCTTCTTAATTATAAATGCAACACCATTTTTTCTTTGTCTTTCATTTCCAGCATAGTAGACCATGTGATCATCAGATGCAAAGTGCCCAATGCCAGTCTATTTCAGTTTGCTGACACCCAACAATGAGTTGTACACGTTCCATTTCATTATTGACCACCTCCAACTTCCCTTAGTTCATGCTTTGTATATTCCATGTCCCAATATGCAAGACATCTTTGCAGCTTCTGACTCTCATTTCATGCACAGCTACATCAGCAGTCAGATGTCCCGAGTACTTTTATTCAACCACATCATACATGCTAGCTTTAGTCTGAAAAGTCTTTAGCTCCTCCCCAGTAGCCAGTTGAGTGCCTTCTGAACTGGGGATCTCATCTTTCAGCACTATAATGCAATTTGTTTTCTTCTAACTATCCACTGGACTTTCATGGCAAGATATGGAAGTAGATTGCCAGGCCCTTCTTCCGCGCAGTTTAATTCTAGTGTTGTTGCCGTTGTCACAGAAATGTGATCCTCCGCTGCCAACACTGTCCCATTCTGCTGCTGCCCAGATAGGTGGTTTGTCCTGGTCTGGCACCTCAGCTGAGACCTGTCCATCTTGGGAGACTCTGCCAGTAGTTAAGCTACCAATAGCTTAGTCCTCAGCATCACTGATGCACACAGGCCTCACAGCATGACAATCTGCAAACCAAGTGAGGGTATATCACTTTAGAAGATGCAATTTCAAAGAATTGTAGAATCACATTTAGATACATTTATGAAAAACTTTTTGTTTAGGGTAAATGATTAAATATAGGATGATTGTCTGGACCCATGTCTCTGGGTAATTCTTATGATAGCCTGTACAAAATGATACTGTTTTATGTATTGGTGAAAACAGCTATGTGTTGTGTTTTTCCCACTTTTTTGACTGCACATATATTTTAAAAAATAGGCACATATATCAAAAGTCCAACTCTGCGCCACCAACCTAGGCATGGTTAGTGCTGCTGAATATCTCCGATCTTCTCCCCTACATGCCCCGATGCTAACTGCTTAGCATTGGGGCATGTTGTGGGCATTCTGGAGAGGAGTGGAGGTGTCAATAGTTGATAACTGGGCAGTGGTGCATGCTGCCCGCTTAGTGACCTGTGGCTAAAAGATAGGCGAAGCAAGAGCTCACCTGTCATTTAGCTGCAGGAGCTAACTGAGCAGCATGCAATATTGCCGCTACCTGGTTAGCCTCTGCGGCTTTGGGGCATGTGTGGCAAACCCGGATATTCAATGCTGGGGCCGTATATGACCCCGACATGGAATATGCGGGGTTAAGGTTGGCACATACGACTATGTGCTGTAGCGGCGCATAGCTAACCTAGATGAATATCGGGCCCACACTGTCTATGCGCATACTGTACTTTTTACATACATATTGGTTGCTCTACCTTATAAAAACCTCTTTCCACATGTGAAATGGGCTTTACATGCAGCAAAAGCTTTATAAAATTAACTCCAAAATGTTTAACTTACATATTTATTTATTTTTGGATTTAACTTAGGCATTCTGGAGGGGACATGTCTTTCCAAGACTTTATTCACGATGTTGTTCGGGGTCTGTCCATAACAGTGACTTTGGAGACAGAACCTAGGGCTGAAGAACTTGAAATGCTTCAATACACTGCAGCCCCAAAGGAAGCCACTTCACTTTCTATTCATCGAATACTTCACGACCTTATGCTTCATATGTGGGAGACACCCCTTAACCATCTCTCCACATACTCGACAACTCGATACAATGTACCGGGTACCGCAGTGTCCCGGCTTCCAGAAGATGCAATTACCACACCATTTCATGGTGGTGGAATCGGCAATGCGTCAAATAAAAAGTGCTAAGAACCCTCCAGGCAGGGAATCAAGAACCCTTGACGCTTTTGGTCGTCAATGTTTTTCAGGCCTGCATGTTATCGGCCAGAATCAGTTCCTACATACTTTATATGGGTATGTTCCTTAGGGAGGTGGCTAAGGATTTGGAGTTGATGGCTCCTCTTCTCCCTGATGACAAGAGAGCTGACTATCTCACCCTTGTAAAGCAGCGCAAAATGTTTTAAAATTCAAAAACAGGGCAACCTTTGACTGCTTGGCTCCAAGCATCTGATCTTGAACAATGGGTTTAGGAATAGCTGGGTAATATACCTTGCACTGGTGAAAACCTTTTTGGCAAGGATTGGCAGGACTATTCTGCTCAGCTAGAATCTGAGAACAAACAGTGCGACAAGGCAGTGGCAGAAGCCAGGAGGATGTTGGGCTGTATACGGGGAGGGATTACCAGCAGAAAGGAAGAGGTACTTATGCCACTGTACAGGTTGCTGGTGAGGCCTCACTTGGAATGCTGTGTTCAGTTTTGGAGACCATATCTTGCAAAAGATGTAAAAAGACTGGAAACTGTTCAGAGGAAGGCGACCAAGATGATTTGGAGCCTGCATCAGAAGCCTTATGGGAAGAGACTTGAAGACCTAAATGTGTGCACTTTGGAGGAGAGGAGGGACAGGGGAGATATGATTGAGACCTTTGAATACTTAATGAGAAACGATGAACAAACAAACCTCTTCCAAAGACGGGGAAGCTGTAAAACTAGAGGGCATAACATAAAGCTGCAAGGTGGAAAATTGAAAGGCAATGTCAGGAAATATTTTTTCACTGAAAGGCTGGTGGATGCTTGGAATGCCCTTCCGATGGAAGTGGTGAGGGCAGACACGGTGACGGAATTTGAAGCACAGAGGATCCCTTTACAGAAACAGGATAAAAACAAAATAAACTGAACCATCTAACTTCTGAACCATCTAACTTCTCAACAAATAGGGCTGTTTTACATGGAGTGGTGGGTTCACCCCTAAACAAAGACATGGGGAGGGGTGGCCTGCACAGAGCGACAGGTGCACCTACTCTTGCCATATTGCTGGGCAGACTGGATGGACCATGCTGGTCTTTATCTGCCGTCATTTACTATGTTACTATGTTTTCTTTGATAGTTCAAGGTGAGTTGCATTCAGTAGGTATTTCCTTGTCCCCAGAGGAATTACAATCTAAGCTTAAATTAGGTAGCATATGGTCAAATTTTCCTATACCACCCTGCAAAAATTCATAGATTCTGCCCTGAGGGATCTCTTCAGTGGGTAAGAGGGTAATTCAGACTCCATACCTGTCCAAACTTTGGCTTTTCTGTCGAGACTGCCAATAGTGGTGCCAGTTTGGGATAGTAATTTTAGTGCTGGGAACTGGGACTGGGAAATGGACTGGGAACTCATTCCATATAATCCCTCTAGGATTGGGTGGGAGACCAGAAGAAGACCTACTCTAAGGGGCTTGTTTACAAAGCCGCGGTAGCGGTTTCCGATCGTTATCGGAGCCGCGGCCCCATTAATTTGTAAACAAGCCCCTAAGATTGGCAGGGCATTGGGGGTGTAAGTGGAGACTCAGGGCTTGAGTGGAATATGAGTGAGGACTTATAGACTGAGTAGGATAGATAGAAGAGAGGGAACGGGGGATAGTGGGAACTAAGAAATAGAGCAGGGATTAGGAGGACTGGGTGATTGTCTGAAGAGTATGAATAAGGCTATGAGTGCATAAAAAAGGGAAGGCAGTTTGAAGGACTTGGAGGAGGCAGTTGAAAGGGACAGAAGGCTATAGAAAGGGTGACAGACAAAACAAGAGGACAGGTCTTTGAAAGAGGCAAGAAAAGATGGGTATGCGGGGCAGTAGAAGGGGGAATGGGAGTCTGGATGGGGGGTGGGGTAAGACTTAAGAAAGGGGCCTGATGTGGAGAGATGAGTGACAGGGAAGGAACTGCAGCTGGTGAGGCAATGAGAGGCAAAGGAAGGTACTTGAGGCTGGGGAGAGGATAAGTGTAGAGGGTGGAAATGGGGGACTAAAAAGCGGGTGAAAGACAGAGGGAGAATAAGGAGCTGGGGAGGGAATGAGACAGAATGGGGAATGGGAGGACGAGGGAACTAAGAGTAGGAAATGGAACACTGGTAAATAGATAAAAGGTGAAAGAGGGAGACTGAGAACTGGAAGGGTGACAAAACAACTGAAATCTATTTATAGATAGATAAAAAGTCAGGATGAGAGAAATGGAGGAATAAGATGAAATAAGCAAAGGTGTAAGACAAGGCTGCATACTTTCCCCTTACCTGTTTAATTTATATGCAGAACAAATCATCAGAGAAGCAGAATTGTATGAAGACAACAGAGGTGTGAAGATTGGTGGAAGACTCATCAACAACCTTTGCTATGCTGATGATACCACATTACTGGCTGAAAGTGAAGATAATCTGAAACATTTGCTTCTCACAATCAAAGAACATAGTCTCAAAATGGACCTGCACCTTAATGTAAAGAAGACAAAGATCATGACAACTGACATAATCAACAGGTTCATCGTTGAAGGAGAAGAAATTGAAATAGTGAACAACTTTAACCTACTTGGATCAACTATCAATAAAGAAGCAACAAGCAGTCAAGAAATCAGATGACGCATTGCTCTTGGCAGAATGGCTATGAAAGATCTAGATAAGATTCTCAAGAGCAGAGATGTCTCTCTCCATACAAAGATTCGACTCGTTCAAGCCATGGTATTTTCAATAACATCATATGGATGTGAAAACTGGACAGTAAAAAAGATAGACAGGAAGAAAATTGATGCCTTTGAATTATGGTGCTGGCGGCGAATATTGTGTACACCATGGACTGCCTGAAGAACAAACCAGTCGGTACTAGAGGAGATCAAACCTAAGCTTTCTATAGAAGTTCATATGACAAGACTTCGACGTTCATACTTTGGACACATCATGCGAAGAGAGAGATCATTAGAGAAAGACATCATGCTTGACAAGATGAAGGTCAACACAAAAGAGGAAGGCCAGCAATGAGATGGATCGATACAATAACAGCAGCTACGGGTACCAGTCTGTCAACAATGAGCCGCCTGACTGAAGACCGAACATAGGATAGCTATCCAGAGGGTCGCCATGAGTCGACTCCGACTCGACAGCACTTAACAACAACAACAACAGAAGGATCAATGTCAGAGATGAAAGGGAGGAAGGGAAGAAGACAGGGAGTGGGAAGAAAGAGAAAATAGAAATGAGATCCTGGAAAAGTACTTAGCAGAAAACCAACACAAGAGGAAGTGGTTAAGAGAGACTAGGACCAACCCAAGTGCAAAAATAAAATGTTTAGGCAACAAAGTTACTTTTCGGTGTGGGCCATTCTGACATTTGTGCAGTTCATACCCCAAGACAGGCCTCAAGATGGAGGTGCAAAAGCAAAAGTTGGCTCAGAGCACCACAACTCTTTGAGCTGGCCTCGATTAACATTTCTGAAATCTACAGTATTACATATAAGACTGCAGAGTAGCTTTTAGGAATATCAGTGCATACTTCCTTAACAATGAGCTAAGCGAAGCTGTACAGTTTTGCTCTTAAAAGAGTATCTGATGTAGTGCTTTGCAACAAAAAGGAGATTTCTTGGTATACATATTCATGCTATCAATCATTAATGCCACTGGTAGTTCTTGCTGGCTATGAAAAAACTGAACGTTTGTGAGCTGTAAGTGCAGAGTAACTAAATTAGCTCCATATCTAAAATAAGACTGTCAATAAGCAGTTTTTCTGTCAATAAGCAGGACAAATGCAACCACACTGATGGTGACAGACAAAATCAGGATGAACTTTTGCCCTCCTGGAACCCAGAAAATACTGGACATTTTTTCTGGGTTTGCACAGGAATTCCTGTGCTAATACAGTCCCCTCAGATCCTCAGTCTGTCTCATCTGCTTAGATGTATGGATGCATTCATGCTCACTTCCTCAAGCGTTTAAAACAATAATACAAGGAAAGAAACATGATTATTTATTTATTTATTTACATTCTTTTATATACCGCGCTATTCCACATCAGTGCAGTTTACATGGAACACAAAATTACACATTTCAGTTGGTTGATCTGTGTTTACAATGAACGGGTACATGAACTTGGATCAAAACTTGGGTAGCTATTTACATCTCAACAGGCTGGTATTGCAACATTCATCTGTACGGCATTGACTAGTTCATTGATGGGGATGTTACGGTACTAACTTCCTGGTAGTACAAGAGGAAAAGGTGATGTTTTAATGCTTTCCTAAACTGGGCTAGGTCAGTGATCGCTCGGATGCTGGGTGGGAGGTTGTTCCAGCATCTCGGCGCACAGAATTTGAAAGCCCTGTTTGCTGTTGCCTGAGTGCACTGAGTTATTGCTTTCAGGACTATTAGGATGTTGACCGTTACTGATCTTCTCAATCTGTTAGGTGAGTTGCTCTGTATGAGCTCTGTTAGGGATGAGGATGAGAGCCCATTGAGGGCTTTGAAGGTCAGCAGTAAGGTTCTAAATGTGAGCCTGCCTTGTATAGGGAGCCAGTGGAGCTGTTTCAGGATGGGCGTCATGTGTTCCCTCCTGGATGTTCCCTGGAGAACTCTTGCTGCGGAGTTCATAGCGAGCTGCAGCAGGTAGAGTGGATTGAGGGAGTCCCTGGAGTATGGCATTTGCATAGTCAAAATGTGGTAAGATCAACGCCTGGTAAATCGTCCGGAAGTCATCAGGCTCAAGAAGGAAGCATAGGTGCCTGAGAGATCGGATTTTATGGTATACTGCTCTTGCTATATTGCCTATGTGAGTCTTCATGTCTAGTCGCTGGTCTAAGGTGACTCCGAGGTATCTGATCATGGGTTTGGTAAGAAGGTCCGCTTCCTTGACCCTAAGAAAGGGTGGTGTGATGAAATTTAGGTTACTTGTGATGAATAGGACTTCCGTTTTCTTATGCTGAATTCAAAGATTTTGGGTTAGGAGCCATTTGGATACTGCATTAAAACAGTCTGTCAGTGGGGAGAGGTCTGGGTTCTCTGTCGAGAAAGGCATGTAAAAGAGAACATCATCAGTGTATATCAAGCAATTCACCTTGAAGGACTGGATGATGTCACATATAGGCTGCATGTAAATGTTGAACATCAGCGCAGATAGGGAGGATCCTTGTGGGACACCTTGGTTCTGGTGGAAAGGTTCAGATGTCGAGGCCTCCGATCGTACGTGCTGCCATCTGTCTGCGAGATACGACTTGCACCATTCTAGAGCTGTATCACATATCCCCTTCTCCTGAAGGCGTCACAGGAGGAGCTCGTGGCTTACTGAATCGAAAGCGGCTGCTATGTCCATGAAAATGAGGACACACCCTTGACGGATGTTGTCAATTCCAGCCATTATGCTACTGAAGAGAGTGGTGAGGAGTGTTTCAACCCCATGTGCCCCTCTAAAACCATGCTGGCAGGGATCAAGCAGGGCAGAAGCTTCAATGTGTTCTTGAATTTGTCTTTGGACATCTTTTTCGATAATTTTGGCCAGAAGTGGTATGCTCAATCTTGGTCTGTATGAGTCTGCCTTCTTGGGGTTGAGCTTGCCATTTTTTAGAAGTGGTCTGATGGACGTGCGTTTGAGGGATTGAGGGAATGTGCCTGTTGTGAAGGAACGGTCTATGAGCCTGGCTATAAACGGGCTAAAGATTGATCGTAACTCTTTTATCCAGGACACCGGGCAAGGGTCAGTTTGTGCAGTGGTTGTGTTGAGCAGAGCGATTGTGTCTTCAATTTGTCTTTTGGTGGGTGTGGAGAATATGGTCAGGGGTGTTAGATATCTAGGCTCAGGTGTGGTGGTTGGTGCTAGGGACTTATTGGTCTGACAAAGCTTTGATTGTAAGTAATCCGCGAAATCTTGAGGGTGGATCTCATTTGGTTGCTCGGGGGCTGGTTCTTTTGTTAGGTTCTTGATCAGTGCGAACAGGTTGTGAGGTTTGTTAAGAGACCGCTTTAGTGTGTCAGAGTGGAATCTTTTCATGCTCACTGTTACTGCTCGGCGGTGCTTCCCCAGTTGCAAGTTATATGCCTCTTGGTCATCAGCGGAGTGGGATTTACACCAGCATCTTTCCAGCTTTCTTAGGAGGGTGAGAGAGGATCTTAGTTCAGTGGAGTACCAGGCTGCGGTGGCTCGTTTCCCTGGCGGTTTGTTTGCAGGTGGACGCAGAGAAATAGTACTGAGGCTTTCATTCCAGTTGGAAACCAGCACCTCAGGGTCATGTGCTGTCAAGGCGAGGAATGGGCGGACTTGGTTTAGGATCATGGTTTTGTCAAAGGCCTTAAACCTCCGGGGTACTGTTTTAGCGGTGCTGCTGAGCCTCCTGACGTCCTTCTGAGCATTGTTGGTGAGGGGTATTTGGAATAACATCAATAACGTGGTATTTGATTAACATAAAAACAAGGGGAAAACCAAGAAAGATTCAAAAATTCTCTGACACAACAGATTCCTCGAAGGCATCCATGGGCACAGTAGAAAAAAGCGCTAGAACATCTAAGACTTCATAGCCAATGGGCTCATATAAACCAACTAAGGTCACAAGTGATGACAAGAATAGGGTCTCTAACTCCATGAGCTGCACAAAAACACAGAGGGCATGGTTGAACAGGGTACCACAGTTCAAGGGGGTAAAACAGTCAAGAGAGCCTGCTCACAACCATGGGACTGCAGCGGACGTAGCTCCTCGGACAAAAAGCATGGCGCGGATCCCCTTTCTCTCATGGGGCTGATGCATACTACTTCACCCTGCTAAAAGCAGGCAGGAAGATACATGTTCACAAGGCCTAGGCACTCCTGTTGACAAAACACCACAACTTTTCTAATCCCCCTGTGCAATGCCCATCCTCTATCTTGTGGAGCCCGTACAAGATTGTTGCAGTCAACAACCCCCCTCAAAGTGAAACATTTTCAATCCAATTACTGTGGAGATTCTTAGAAAAAAACATGAACTATCTTCAAAACTAGCACAGCCTCTCCAACAATCGACAGATCCCAGACTGCTCCAGACTTACACACTCTCCTAAATCTGCTGCACCCATACTATTGGTATCACTTCTATGACTATCTCTTCACCCCCTGGAGGACTGGGAATACTTTACACATTACCTGGATGCAACTTTCTCGAACACTGAGAGGGCAGAGTCCATTCAGAGTCAATGCTAGAATAAGCAACACTATGAGCCAGCAGACACTGAAAAAGTGCTTCACTCCATGGAGCTACTCTTCAACCCTTTTCATCCTCAGAAGCCCATGGGCAAGCCTACAATGGAAGACTGTTCCTACCCAAGCCTCCTATGAAAGCTGTTAAAATCTTTGTCACACAAAATTCCAGAAGTTTCAAAACAACAGACAGGACTTCATGAGCATCCAGAAATACATTGTCACTCCTAGGGAACTAGTGGCCCTTACTTTCCACAAAATCTTACAGGACTTGCAATTAAATATCTGGCAGACCCTCTCTCCAAACCACCAACATCCAAATGCTTGGATCTCAAGTACATGGTAGCACCAGAACCTTGACATGAAAGGCATCAACCTCTAGACCACCCTGTTGCATATGTGAAGGTTGGTATATCAAATGCAATAAACATAAACATACACTAGTCTGTCCTGAAGGAGGCAGTTCTTAAAAGATCCAAGAGTTTAAAATCCCAAGCCCAAAACTCTAGCTGGCAAAGATTCTTTGATGTCGTGAGAGAGGTTTTCTAGGTTGCTATGTGTCACAGGCTGGTCCCTTTAAGTCAGCCTTCTGAGTCAGGAACTGAGCAATATCTTCATAAAATAAGAAATGCCATACTGGGTCAGACCAAAGTCCATCAAGCCCAGTACCCTGTTTCCAACAGTGGCCAATCGAGGTCACACATACCTGTCAGATTCCCAAAAAGGTCCACATGTTCCACAATGCTTATCCCAGAGTAAGTAGTGGATTTCCCTGGTCCTCTTTAATAATGGTTTATGAACTTTCCTCCAGGAACTTGTCTAGACTTTTTTTTTAAACCCAGCTACACTAACAGCTTTTATTACTACATGCTCTGGTAATGATTCCAGAGTTTGATTACAAGTTGAATGAAAAAATTATTTTCTCTTATTAGCCTTCAATGGCTAATAAGTTTCATTGCGTGTCTGCTAGTCTTTCTACTTTTTGATGGAGTAAACAACGATCTACATTTACCCGTTCCACTCCATTCATTAATTTATAGACTATATCATTTCTCCCCTCAGACGTCTTTTTCCAAGTTGAAGAGCCCTAAGCTTTTAAGCCTTTCTTTATAAGGGTATCCTGCTGGTGGCTCCTCTCTGTACCTTTTCTAATTCTGCTATATACATTTTAAGATGGCGACCAGAACTGTACACAATATTTAAGGTGCAGTTGTACCATGGAACAATCCAATTCAAAACAGCATGGGACAAACACAGAAGATCTCTTAAGGAAAAGACTATTGTAGTTGATATGGAAGGGCAGACTAGATAGGCCATGTGAGGCCCGATATTCACTTGGGTAGGCTATGTGCTGCTACAGCGCATAGCCATGCCCGCCGACCCTTAACCCTGGATATTCAGTGCCAGGGTCATATGCAGCCCCAGTATTGAATATCCGGGTTTGCCACACATGCCCAGAAGCCACAGTAGCTAAGAGGGCAGCATGTAATATCGCTGCTGCCCAGTTATTGATCGTCTCCACCTCTGCTGTTCCCCAGAACACCCCTGACACACTCCGATGCTAAGCGGTTAGCATCGGAACGAGTAAGGGATGAGAGGGGATATTCATAGTGCCATTGAATATCTCTCTCAGGGGCAGTTACACGGTTCAGAGGACTGTAAACCATGTAACTGACCTTTGAGTACTGGGCCTGTGGTCTTTTTCTGCTGTCATGTTTCTATGTTTCTATGTCTCCAACATGAGCTCACTTCCTATTAGTTCAGGGCTTTCAAGGACTACATCTCCCAGCATTTCCATGAGCTTACATTTTTTTTTAGAGCAGGGGTCTCCAAACTATGGTCCATGGGCCACATCCAGCCCATCACAAGATTTTATCTGGCCCACAGCAACTTGAGAAGGAGTGCAGGAAACTGAGACTGCTGCGTGACATGCAGGCTTGTGGCCAACAGCGTTTCTCAGCTAATTTTCCGGCAAACACATCGGGTAACATGGGGTAGAGTGCAAGGGTCAAGCACCGGTCAGATCGCTGTTGAGTTTGGCGGTTGATCATCATTGCAAGGAACCGCAGGAAGTGATGGTGGTATGCGCCCCCCCCCCCTTTACTAAACTGATTGCGCCGCTGCCTAACGATCTGTGGAGCTGCTGCTGGGAGGGCTTCCTGGCCCAGCCAGTTTACAACATAGCACACGTACAGCTCTGGAGAAGTGGAAGTAGAGGATGGGCTGCCCTCTCTCCTAAGGACTTCTGTGAGTACTTTGTGTATTGAAGCTGCAGCCTACGTTCCTGGGTGCCTTTTCTGTCTATATTGTGCTGGTTGATTGAACTGGGGCTGGCCTCCAAGATTGTTTATCTTACACAATAGACTGGAGGAGGATCAGCTGTGCTGACTCTAGTCTTTTACGTGAGCAATGGCTGAGAAAGTGTCCTATGCTCCAGCCTTGACCAAATTCTCTCGCGGTGCAGAGACTCCAAATATTGATTCCTTAGTACCTGGGCATTTTGTCAGAGCATTTGCTAATGTTTGACATTTTTACTCTTTATATATCATTTCGCAATTTAAGCACGGCATTGTTTCTTTGTAAGTGTCACATTTCTCTTTTGTTCTGAATCATATCATGTGATGATTTAAAAAAAGATCTAAGTAAAATTTATTCATTCATTTATAAAACTGATTTTTTTTGGCCTGTGAATATTTGTAAAATATACAATGTGGCCCTCATACTGAAAAGTTTGGAGACCCCTGTTTTAGAGCTTTCATATGCTCTCTTGAGCTCCCTCTAGTGCCAAACTACTGCATAACCAGTGACATGCTGCCCAGCATGTCATAGATGTTAAACTGCATTATTCAAGCAAACACTGCCCTTTTTGAAATCACTCCCAACACGCTATCAACTCATTTAATTCCTCTATATCATGAGAAATGTGGTATATATCTCATATGCTCCACCTATGATTCCTAAAGGGGCATGCAGAGTGACATGACTCAGAACATCCGTCCTCTGAGATGTGAACCAACTTGCTGGTGCACCATGTATGGGAGACAGTCTCCTCATGGAAAAGGTAAAGGATGCGGTGGCCAAATAAAGGACCATTTCATAACCTTGTGGGAGTTATCTGCTCATCCCACTCACCACAACTCTACATCTTGCTGGAATCAATCTGTATTCTTTAGGAGACAATACCACCCACAATATTCTTCCACCAATCTCATTATGCTGATGTAACCCCTCTTCTAAAGTCACTTTATTGGCTCCCGATCCATTTCCATATCCATTTCAAACTTTGCCTACTGACCTATAAGTGCACTCATTCTGCTGCTCCTCACTACCTTTCCTCTCTTATCTCTCCCTGCACCCCTCCTTGGGAACTCCGCTCTTCTGGGCAGATCCCTTCTATCTACGCCCTTCTCTTCTACTGCCAACCCCAGACTTTGATCTTTCCACCTTGCTGCTCCATTTGCCTGGAACAAACTACCTGAGTCGGTGCATCAGGCTTCATCTCTGGCCCTTTTCAAATCCAGGCTAAAAACTCACCTCTTCAAGGCTGCTTTCGGATCCTGATCCGCATAGTCCCCTGCTCTCCAACTATGTGTTTCCTTACCATTCCCCTAGACATATGGTTGTCCCCTGCTGTTGTCTTGTCTCTCTTGACTAGATTGTAAGCTCTGATGAGTAGGGACCATTTCTTACATGTCTCTGTACAGCGCTGCATACATGTTGTATTGCTATACAAATGATCAGTAGTAGTAGTACCACTAGAAGACAGTACCACCACGGTACTATCCAGGGGTACCATCTGAAGTTCTGGCTGGTCAAATGGGTGGTAGTTTGATATGTACATGAAGGTCTTACTGTGCATGCAAAGGCCAATATGTTGGGCAGATATGCACAGACAAAACAGCATCATACCCTTCCCTTTCTCCCTCTCCTCCTCATGGCTGCATAGCTTTTTTCTCTTTCTGTGTGCCCTGTTATCTTTGCTGTCCAGTCATGACACTGGCGTTGTTTTCTCTCTGTTTAAAAATATTTATTAGTTTTTTATTGTACACCGATCTGATGCTCTGGCCTGGGCGGTCAATCAAATAGATAATAAAGATAAAGTTACTGTTTTTTGAATCATAGCTCCCAAAATTGTATTTTATATTTTTTGTAGGCTAAGAAAAATATGAAAAAACATATCTAACAGTTCAAAAAACATTCATCCCATAGTTATAAATAAATTCAACAACAGGATGCATATCTGAATATAAAAAATGTCGTACATCTAGATAAAAATAATGCCTAGGGACATATGTAGAAAATCCTAGGAAAACCCCCCAAAAATTTGACACAGGCTGTGTTTTGACAAAGGCCACATCAGGGGTAGAAAAATCCAGCCGTGTATATTCAGAAAATCTTTTTCTGTGAACAGCTAGCAAGTCTACAAACTACTGAGACGATGCAAAACTTCCAATAAAAATGGTTCTAATTGTTAAAGTGAAGTCCAGACTCTCAAACGTTATTACTCAAAGAAATCAGTCTTTTGGAATAACATATCAGCAGCAGCCTGAAGCTTCCTCTAACCCCCCTCAACAAGGAGGATCTAAAAACATACAGCCAATCACTGTCAAGCTTTAAAAACATCTCAATATGAGCTTCCAATGGCAGGAATGACAAAGGGAAGAATGAATAACAGCAGACTTATTTTAAAAGCACTTCATGTACTTCCTCCACTATAAATGAGTTTTTGATAATTTCACATTTGTTTGTCATTTCTTGCCTTAACATGTAATATGACAAATATGTAACTGTGAAGCCTGTTACAAATGAATGCATATGCTGACATATCTTAGTATGTGTTCAGGGGGGGTTGATAAAGCTTAGGAACATCTGACTCACTGCTGGAATGGGCAAGACAAGAGCAAACAGGTGCGGAGCAGCGCAGAGGAAGTGGCTGGGCTGGAGATGAATCCATCCACTCCTCCCTATAAAATTTATTTGCAAAGGTGAATGGGTCTTGTCTTCTGCAAGTATTCCGAGATTTAAAACCTTAGGAAGCATGTAACAATGATATGACGCAGAACAGGAATAGAGAGGCATAAAAAAGTAACCACATGTGCACCTACAGAAAATATTCATCCACTATTAAAGCTTTAAAGTTCTCAGTCGCCGGTCACTGGCAAAAGATTTAGCATTCTACCATTAACCATGCATTAAGAGATAGTTAGCTAACTGCCTGATTCAAATTCAAATGTTATTTATATTGAGTTCACATCTTTTCATTAGTAGCTTAAGATGAATTACATTCAGGTACCTGTCGAGGCCCCAGAAGGCTTACAGTTCAAGGAACCAATATTTAAAAGCATGTGTTACCTCAGTGGAGGAATGGCTAAAGCAACTGCATAATATCCAGAAAATCAACGGTTTGATTCCCACTACCATGCTTGGGCAAGTCATTTTACCTCCATGGCCTGCCAATCTACTTCTGGTGATACATTGCCCAGAAAACCCAGAGGGAGCTGGGTCACCAGGAATCAGCACTGACTGGACCGTACAAAAAAAAAACAAAACTCAAGTTATCAGCATCTGATAACTGAATAAATACCACTGATTTTCTGCAGTACTATCAGACAATGCTTCTGAAAATCATTGCTGACTGCTCCAGCACTGTCTGAGGGTAGAGCTGCAATTTACTGTATCTGGATAGTGGTGATTTGCAGCTCCACTATCCGCATAAATTACGCAGATGGCTATCTGAATAATAGCACAGAATATCTTTATTATCCAGAGAGTGGCACCAATTAACAGTATACCTGGATAATCAGCGCCACTATCAGGATAGTGACCATGTTGAATATTCAAGAATATCTTTAAATGCCATGACTGGCATTTAAAGGGAACACTGAATGTTGAGTTTAAACACTACCCTCTGTTTATACCTGAAGCAATAGAGAGTGAAGCAATTTAGCCATAATCTCAAGAAGCATCAACAGGTTTTGAACCCTGGCTTCACTCGTTCTCAGCATGATGCACTAGCCATTACTGTAGGCTACTACCCCACTTTGTTAAATTATAGCCCAATATGTGTGAAGTGGGATTTTAGAAGGGACATCTAGGAAGAATCTGGGACGTCCAGGTCACCACATCCAAACTACCGGGGGAGTGGCGGCAGTGAAGGGAGGCACGTGTAAGTGATTTCTGAAATTGTACCATCTCTGCCCCAAAAGTTGCATATTCCTGCAGCTGGTTTTGGAGATGAGCCTCTGCATATAACAAGGCCAGGTTCATGCACCTTTGCAGGCTGTTATAAAAATGTAGATGTTCCCAAAATGCACAGCTGCAGAAAGGGGTACACAGACATGCCTGCCAAGGCGTTTGAGAATGGAAGCATCTAAGCTATGATATAGGCACACCCTAGCAAACATTTCAGATCTGCAGATGTGCAGTGGCAGGACAGGACAATGAATGGACAGGCAGGGGATTTTTTGATCTGGCGAAATTTACTGTAGTGGTGAGAGCACATTTTGCTCACTTTTTTGCAACTTATTCATGGTCAGGAGCAGGTATAGGCATGGATGCCTCAAATGCTAGGGCCAGACATGCTTGGGTCCTTCTGAACTCACACGGCAACATGCATCTCCATAGCAGGAACCAGACCATGCCCCCTTGCGACTTGGACGTCTTCATACCGGGAATACCTATATATCTGACTTTCTAAAATGGCTCCAGGGACATCTTTGATTTGAACATCTGATTGCCCATTTTCAGACGTCTGAATTACGAACAGAACTTCTAAAATGACCCCCAAGTGGAATTTTCAGTGGTACTATTCATATAGTGCTGTTGAAAATTCTTACAGGGCACCCTGGCATTATCTGTGTAGTGCTGGGGCAGAGTGAGGGTGGAATTTGGGCATTCTGCCTAACTCTAGCATAGTCGATGGTATTTAGCCACTAACTGTGTAGCTATGTGGTTTAATTTAGGGCACCCAAAGGACTGTTCTATACATTTAAATTTGTTTATTAACCCATGAATCAACATATTACACATTATTCATAACATAATACAATTATATTATCTTTACCATAGAACTTCATGTCCTTACATAACACTACTTGTTTACATACATGTTCTTACATTATTGTATACAACCTTCACATTAACATATCCTCATCAGTCTTTCAAAATGTATTATAGAGCAAAATCTAACTGAGAAATAAACCACTGTTGAAACCTCAAAGACCAAAACCTTTAACTATCTAGTATATAAATAGTTCTTCTGATTACAACTGTCCATTTTATGTTTTCTCCCTCCCCCATTCCCTCCAACATCCCACTTCTCCCCCCCATGGGTTAGTGGTGTTGCATGTCTGGGGAGGAGTAGCCTAGTGGTTGGGGCAAGGTACTTCAGGCCAGAAGGTCAGTGGTTCAAATCCCACTAGAGAACAGCAACTTTGGGCCAGAAGGACTGGGGTTTCTAGTCCCACAGATGCTCCTTGTGGTCTTGGGCAAGCCACTTAACTCTCCACTGCCCATGTTCCCTGTAAGTATTAGTGTATGTGTCTCATATCCCTGCATGTTAAATGTGTCCCCCAATTGTGCTGTAACTGCTTTGATTGAAGGATAAGGCAGTATACAAAACTGTCTAAATAAACATGTTGATAGTGACATCATAGATATTCCTATTTTAATGTTAAATACTCAGGGAAGGAAGAAAGCCCTTATGGCACGAACATAGAGAGGCTTAAATCAATATTTCCTTAATGGGTGTTATCCTCCCCTCTGTCCACAATCTTAGTCACTAGTCAATACTCTTTGCCTCTCCCCTACGACCTCACTCTTTCGGGTCCATCTATTTGATTGTAGGATTTATTGTGATTATTGCATTTGTGTGTTTATTAGGTTTATAAATATTGTATTTAAGCTAATTATTGGAGACTTTAGCCACCTTTAATTGTAGTAAAGTTTGGGTTGGGTCTTATTTCTGCTTTTTATTTCTGCTTATATTCCTTCAAGCTATCCATTTTAGTGTCCAGCGGGCACTGATTCAGTATTCGACTTCTTAATCTGGCAGATAATGTTTTGGTATACGGTTCACACATCTTTAGGAAGCGTTTCCATGGCCGGGCAAGAAGCCCGTTTGTATAACATGTGCTAGTGTAGAATTAACTTCCAAGATCCCAGCGCTGGCCCTTCTGGAAGCAGCCATGTGCCTAGAATGCATTTATGTGAAACAAAGGAGGAGCGTAGTTGTTCCCCTAGAATGCATTTATGTGCCAGCAGCATCGATACACGTATCCATCTCATCTCTAGTCCCCACCAAGTTGTGCTATTATTTTGGTCCTGCTTAAGATCTAGAATCGCTCTTCGGGGGTTTAATGTCACTGAAGTCTTCATCACTTGACTCATGTAAACACTCAAATGCTTCCAAAATTTCGTTATTATATGGCTTAGTGTTGCTTTTGGTGCTTTGCAATGAGGGCAGTCTAGAGATTCCGCAATTCCAGTTCTGTGTGCTCTGTTGGGGGCAAAATGGAGTCTCCTGAGTATTCGAAATTGCATTTCTCTTAGATTAGCGTTGGTCATTATACCAGGGGTCCTGGCTAGTGCAGAGAGGACCTCGGTCCCATCAAGAGAAATGTCCAAATCCGCCTCCCATTAGCCAGCCAACTCTGTCAAGTCAGGCGTCGGTTCTAAATCCAATAGATTTTTCCATATATCTGAAATGCGCACTCAGCCTCCTCTCCCACCATTATCACTTCTTCTATACGAGATATGATTTGGTGCTTTGTCCTCTTGTGGCAGCGATCGAATGTAGCTTCGCACTTGTAAGTATGGGAAGATGTCCTTCATAGAAAGAGTAAATCTTTTTTGTAATATGGAGAAAGGCAGCATCTTCCCAGTCTCTGTTACTGCTTGTTCTACCCCTTCCACTCCAAGCTCTCACCAATGATGATACGTTTTTCCAGTCATGCCCGGCTGGAAGGCTGGATTTCCCTGGAATGGGAGAAGTGGTGTGATTTCCAGTGACCATCCCAGTCTTGTACAGAGTGTGCACCATCCCTTACAGGTCGAAGTGATTAGTGTAGTCTTTGGCAGCGTCGATGAAGCTGGAGGTGCATGTAATATATATCTGAGAGAAAGTGGAGCCACCAACACCCACTCATTTTCCAGAGGGGGTAATCCTCTGATGCGTAAAGTCAGTCTTTCAGGTGTCTACACACATGAGCTAAATTATAATTCGCAATATCGGGCAGGCCCAGTCCTCTTTGTTCTGCAGGCCTTTTGAGTATTCCTATCCGTATTCTGGCTTTTTTCCCTTTCCACAAGAATGAAGTCAGTGCTTGATCTGTTTTTTTCTGCTCTTGGTATCTCAATAGTATTGGTAGGGTTTGCAGAACATATAGCCAACAAGGAAATATTATCATTTTATATAAGGCAATCCATCCAGTGAGGGACAGTGACAATGCCCTCCATCATTCCAACCTCACTTCCATGTCCTTAAATAATGTCATCGTATTGGTTGTATGCAGATATCCTGTTCTCAGCATGGTGTAAGCGCCCGCTAAATTCAGTAACCGAGCCAGTTAAACAATCCAACTGTGCGGTTATCACGGTAAATCGCTCACTCAGTGCTCTTACCACCTCTGTTGAAACCTCTTCTACTAGTGCTGATGTTGCCATATCTAGGTTCGGCGGTGAGACGCAGGACGCCATTTTGGTATCTCCTTCACGAGCCTTTTCCTTGAGCGGTGTTTTTGTCGCCATCTACTAGAATACTATTTGTTTTATTTAGCATAGGTTCCCATTCTCTTGCTGTTTAGTTTGAATTCCGGCGTGCTTGGATTTGTGGTGTGCTCTGTTTGTAGGGGATTTATGTTGGGGAGTCCCGGAACCGAGTCTGCCTCAGCTCATCGCCAACTGGAAGTCTACCAAAGGATTGTTCTAAATTAAATTGCAAAGCTATATGGAAAATGGCTGAATATTGCTGCTATCTGTAGAGCTGGTGGTGGTCACGCTCTCCATGTATATTCAGCACTACTCACTACCTGGATAGCAACTCTGAATACATATAAAATATTTAAATGCTTCAGCCAGCATTTAAAAAATGCTAACTGCAGCATTTTAAAACTGACCCGTTAATTTCTAATGATTAAAAAATTGACAATCCTTCATACGAATACAAATTGCCATTCTCCACAAACACCTAAACAGGCATCCCAGACAGCATACTGAATATCATAAGGCTAACGATACTATACAGAAAGATTTTCAACAGAGACTTTAACAGAAGAAGCTTACCCAAAGGATTTTCAATGGAACAGTTGATATATACAAAATATCTCTTTTTCCAATGACAATCAGGATTGATAAAGTAGTGTGATTGCTGTGTTAGTCCACTTTAATGGTAGTTAGATAAAAGGAGAAACAAAAAAAGAAAATAAGGTGATACCTTTTTTTGGGCAAACAAGTGGGTGACATCATCATACATTACCAGCACAGAGCAGCCCTTCCTAAGCTATGGTTGCACTTTTGCGTTATCTCAGATGCTACCTATTAATGTTGACGTGGGGAGGGGAGGTTAAGAACATAAGAACATAAGACATGCCATACTGGGTCAGACCGAGGTCAATCAAGCCCAGTATCCTGTTTCCAACAGTGGCCAATCTAGGTTATACGTACCTAGCAATATCCCCAAAAGACACAGGTTCCACAATGCTTGTACTGGGTCAAGCATTGATATCCTGGGTCCCTTTTTAATAGTGGTTTATGGACCTTTCCTCCAGGAACTTGTCCAAACCTTTTTTAAACCCAGCTATACTAACAGCCCTTACCACATCCTCCGGTAACAGATTCCAGAGTTTGATTACACGTTGAGTGAAAAAATATTTTCTCTTATTTGTCTTAAATAGTTTACCCTGTAGCTTCATTACATGTCCCCTAGTCTTTCTATACTCTGATAGCGTAAACAATTGATCCACGTTTATCCGTTCCACTCCATTCATTAATTTATAGACCTCTATCATATCTCCCCTCAGCCGTCTCTTCTCCAGGTTAAAGAGCCCTAACCTTTTTAGCCTCTCTTCATAGGAGTAGCCTTCCATCCCCTTCACCAATTTGGTGGCTCTTCTCTGTACTTTTTCTAATAACGCTATGTCCTTTTTAAGATACGGTGACCAGAATTGCACACAATATTCAAGGTGCGGTCGTACCATGGAGCGATACAGAGGCATTATAATATCCTTTGTTTTGTTCTCCATCCCTTTCCTTATGATACCTAACATTCTATTTGCTTTCTTGGCCGCCGCTGCACACTGGGCGGAGGGTTTTAACATGTTATCCACAATGACTCCTAAATCTTTTTCCTGGGTGGTGGTTTCTAATGTGGAGCCTTGCATCGTGTAACTATAGTGTGGGTTGTTCTTTCCTAGGTGCATAACTTTGCACTTGTCCACATTAAATTTCATCTGCCATTTGGATGCCCAGTCTTCCAATTTATCCAGATCCTCCTGCAGTTTTCCACAATCCTCTTGGGTTTTAACAACTTTAAACAGTTTTGTGTCATCTGCAAATTTGATAATCTAATTAGTTATTCCCTTTTCCAGGTCATTTATGAATATGTCAAAAAGCAGC
Source organism: Ichthyophis bannanicus (assembly GCA_033557465.1). Classification (NCBI taxonomy): domain Eukaryota; kingdom Metazoa; phylum Chordata; class Amphibia; order Gymnophiona; family Ichthyophiidae; genus Ichthyophis; species Ichthyophis bannanicus. The sequence goes on from CM066036.1 coordinate 286,048,305, forward strand.
GGACCCAGTACAGATCCCTGGGGTACTCCACTATTCACCTTTTTCCATTGGGAATATTGGCCATTTAGCCCTACCCTCTGCTTTCTATCTTTTAACCAGTTCCCGATCCACAATAGTACACTGCCTCCTATCCCATGACTCTTTAGCTTCGCCAAAAGTCTCTGATGGGGGACTTTGTCAAAAGCTTTCTGAAAGTCCAGATACACTATATCAACCGACTCACCTTTGTCTACCTGTTTATGCACACCTTCAAAAAACATATCAGATTAGTAAGACAAGATCTTCCTTGTCTAAAGCCATGTTGGCTGTCTCCCATTAGGCCATGACTATCTACATGCTGTGTAATTTTGTTCTTTATGATGGTTTCTACCATTTTCCCTGGTACTGACGTCAGGCTCACCGGTCTGTAATTTCCTGGGTCACCCCTGGAACCCTTTTTAAAAATTGGTGTTACGTTGGCGACCCTCCAATCTTCAGGTATTACAGATGATTTTAATGAAAGTTCACAGATTACCAATAGCAGGTCTGCAATCTCATATTTCAGTTCTTTCAACACTCTGGGATGTATACCATCCGGTCCAGGTGATTTGCTACTATTCAGTTTATCAAATAGTTGTAATATATCTTCCCGGTGTAGCGATATTTCTCTCAATTCCTCTGCAGTATCACCTTTAAATACCACTTCAGTCATGGGTAACATCCCTACATCTTCCTCAGTAAAGACCGAAGCAAAGAATTCATTCAGTCTCTCTGCTATAGCCTTGTTTCCTCTTACTGCCCCTTTTACCCCTCTATCATCTAATGGTCCAATTGACTCTCTCACAGGCCTTTTGCTACGAATGTACTTGAAAAAGTCTTTATTTCGTGTTTTTGCTTCTGTAGCAAGTTTCTTCTCAAATTCCCGCTTTGCCTGCCTTATCAATGCTTTGCATTTAACTTGCCAGTGCTTGTGCTGTTTCCAGTTTTCATCGTTTGGCTCTTTTTTCCATTTCATGAAGGTTGCTTTTTTGGCAGCAACAGCCTCTCTGACCTCACCTTTAAACCATGCTGGCAGTTTTTTGGACTTTCTTCCACTTTTCTTAATGCGTGGAATACAGCTGGTCTGGGCTTCGAGGATAGTATTTTTAAATAACACCCAAGCTTGCTGTAAGTCTTTAACCTTTGGAACCGCTCCTTTTAGTTTTTTCCTAACTATATTCCTCATCCTATCATAGTCTCCCTTTTAGTTCTGGCATTTAGTTAAAGCCCTGAGTAATCAATGAGTTCTATCCATCGAAACAGAAGCAGGGATAGGTGACCAACTGCTTGGTTTTGGAATGGACAGTCTAGTTTTTGAGTCATTTGTACAGTGTCCAGTTACAAGTTGTAATTAGACACTATTTTGCCTAGTCAGGCATGGTGGGCAGTCAAATTACTACTTTTTCTTTGTTAGCTTTCTGTGAAGTGGCAGACAGGGAGACATTCAATGCACAGTGGTGCCAATAGTGCCTGTCATTTTCCCTGCACAGCCACACTGTATGCAGGCTCCTCTTGCACTGTTGCCTACCCTGTCCCATTCATCCTGCTGCAGGTGGGTCCTTCTACACACTGCTGCTATGCTGCATCTATTGCCTAGTGCCGCTGCCTGCCCAGTCCCCCAGAGACCCCTAGCAGCCCTGCTGACTGAGACCTGGCTACAGTGACAACACCCAACACTGCCCTTAGACTACTGCGAGCACTGAGCAATCAGCCACTACTCTCCATATTTTCCTCCCCAGACTGACCTGCTCCAGACTGAGTACCAGTGTCTGCGGCTATTTTGCACCCTCCCGTGACCTGTCCTCTAGTTCCAGGGTCAGCTCCATCCAGAGGATGAGGAAGTCCTTCCAAGTCGGAACCAAGTCTGGGCCTGGAAGGAATGCCAGTGTCAATCTGCCACTTTACAGTTGACCAGGCCCAAGCTGGTCTCACTGGGCTGCTACCCACCATTGCCCAGGAGGAACTGAAGAAGACCAAAGTCAGTTCAGCATGGCAGTCCCTCTTCACTTTGGTTCAGAGTCTGTTCGACAGCCCACCTGATCTGACTCTGCCATCTTCCAGTGAGGTGAGAATGAGTGGTGGTCATGGACTGTTATGTGTGGGAGAAGTGGGTTGTTGGAGAAAACTGGAGAGCGGATGGTGGCTGTAATATAGGGGTAAAATGGCAAGAGGATAATGCTGACAGGCTGGAGAAAGAGCAGAGATGATGCTGGTCAGGAGGGAGGGGTCTGTGAAAGAGTAAGGAAGAAGAGGATGGGGAGGAAGAGGCGAGAATAGTAGGCAAAATTCAGGCGAAGAGGTGGACAGAGAGAGAGAGAAGTGGATGCAGAGTAGAAGCTGGATTAGAGTAGCAAGAAGGGTAATGGTAAAACCATATTATCCACATATTAAGTGAATCATATGAGAAGCAACTAATCAGTATAGTCAATGGCAGTGCTGATAATAGTGGCATTGTGAGCATGGATAGTGGAGGACATCCAGGTGTATGCTTGCACAGTATTATGTCTGCTTGTACATCTTGTATGCTTGCTCATCAGTGGTGATGGTTTCTTGAACCTCAAGGAAAAAGAGTGAGTGATGGGGACTGGCTGAGAAAGGAGAGAAAGCAAGTGATGGGGATTGGGAGGGACAGTGTGAGATGGCGTCTGGCTGGGAAGAGAGGGAGACTGAGTGATGGGGACCAAGTGGGGAGAGAGGGAGAGTGATTGGGACTGGCTTGGGGTTGATTTACAATTTGTGTTCTTTTAACACTTTGCTATTATTTATTTTTATATTTGTTGGAGGATGGCTTTATTGCTTTGTGTTCTATGGAGGAACCTGTGTCTCTGACTGGAGATTTCAGTTGTACACTTCTCCCCTCAGATAGGTCAGAGATTTGCCTGTTGAATAGTGCTGGAACCTTCCAGCTGCAGTCACATATAGATCAATCAGGATTGATAGGTACTGTATATGGCATTGACTGCATCGAGGAGAATGAGACTATACATATTACTCAGCGGTGCACCAGTCTTATTCAAGAATAGATTTCTGGCTGCTATCACTGCAGGTGAGAGCTGGGGTAAGAAGATGTACAATTGACCTCATCTATCAGATCATGCATTGATATCCTTAGAGTTAACAGAGGTGGGCTCTGGTGCACTGAGGTCATCCTTACAATGCAGGTACCGGCCAGGCATTCGTATCCCCCCAGATTAGCAGATGGGCACAACAGATCCTCCTGTGCAACACTCAGACCACACACACACTCACACACATGCTCGCACTTGCAGTCACAACCACCATTCTCTGCCAAAACCACGCCCTGCACCCAAATACATACGGTACCTGAATGTAACTTCCTTAATCGCCCAGCTGCTACCCACTATAGGTGGTATATCAAGTAAATAAAACTATAACTATACACAAATGCTGCAAATCCATGTTGGCGTGGCACCTCAGGTCACCACATCTGACCTGCATTTCTCAGGCAGGCACAGTTCAGCCCCCTACAAACACACATACCTTCCCTAAATCTACAGTCACATTGTTCCAGACATTGGGATTGTCAGAGGAGTTGTGAAAAACCCCTTTGGCACAAGCAGCAAATGTCAGCATAGCCAGAATACAGACTATTGCAGTGCTTTATATTTCCGTAGGGTGCTTGTTATTGTTCCTTAACCTTACACACGTTCCTCACCTGTGCATTCCATTCTGTACATCTGCATCCTGTGCACTCCTAGACAGCAGACACACCAGTACAGTACCGCCATGTCACAGCCATTCATCTCAATGAGATGCGTTGAGGATCAGAACAGAATATTTCTAAATCCTGGCCTTATTCCATGTTTCCGCAGGTATAACTTGAACATCTGCTGGTAATGCTGAAGATGTATACAGGCCTCTTCAGAATATGGGTTATACATCTCCATGGCTGGCCACACCCCTGTTCTGTCCCCTCCCAGCCACATCCATAAATCCCCATGCTAGTGCCTTGTATGTGCAGATATGTGTGTTCTCGGAATACAGTTATAGACGTATTTGCGGGAAACATGTCTATCCTGTACGTTTAATCGGATTATTTGTGGTTCAGAATAACTCCAATATGACCTATCCAGTCTACCCATCTATACTAACTACAGCGCTCTGACATTTTTCTTACTTAACCTGAAAACGATGTAACAAAAGCAAAGTGTGTCTGCCATTTTGATATTAATTGATACAGGATATTTGGTTCTTAAAAATTAGAATAGAGTATAAAGAGAATATGAAAAACAATTTTATTAAATAATATAGATATTTAACACTGATTTGAATTATGTATTTGAAGGTTCTTGGTTGTTAGTATGAAGATTAATCTATTATTTTTTGTTGACTAAAATCATGCCTCTGGTGTGTGCATAGGTTACATGTGCAACTCTCCACCAGTGAGACTGAGGTGGATCCCTGGTTGAGTTGATCATTAGGCTGAGATTTTTTTCTAGGGTTCTCCCTTAGTTGTGAATGCAAATACTGGAAAACATTTGCTATATCAATCTTTTATTTATTTATTTAGTATTTATCTCACACCTTTCTAGTGGTAAATCAAGACAAGTTACAATCAGGTACTGTAGATAGTTCCCTGTCCTTGGAGGGCTTACTATCTAAGGGTATACCTGAGGCAATGGAGGGTTAGGTGACTTTCCCAAGGCCACAGGGAGAGTCAGTGGGATTCAAACTCTGGTCTTTCTAATCCCAGGCTGCTGCCCTAACCATTAGCCTTTTACATTCATCCCATGTATCACCAGCTTGTCATCTCTTTAGTAGACCTCTGCAGTTGTGCGAGATATTAAGCCCTCAAAAAATTATGTTTATGTTTATGCATTATTTTATTTCACATAAACTACACTATAGTGCTTATTTTGTTCTACTGCAGGCCTGGCTTAATTTGAAAATGTCAAAGAAAAGAAAGTACAATGGAGCTTACGTTTGATTTGGATTCACTTTCTTCAATGAACATGATGGAACTCTAAAACTACAGTGCTTCTCGTGTGGCAAGGTTCTTGCAAATGAGAGCTTGAAGCCAACAAAATAAGATCCATATGATTGCAGAGCCTTCGGCCAAGTCATGTGCTCTGAAAATGGTGGGTTGGAGCAGAGGAAAAAAACTAAAGTGACATCATCCATTCCAGAACCTCTTACATTTCTTGTAGTATTTTAATGCAAGTTATGGAGGAATTGGCAACTAAACTATTTCCTTTCTGCAGGCAATTTGATGAAACAATTGATATCTCTCAGTGCTGCCAGCTCTTGGGGGCCTGTTTACTAAGCAGCGCTAGCGGCTTCTGTGCAAAATCGGAGCTGCGGACCTGTTTTATTCAATGGAGCCGCGGCTCTGTTTTTGCATGGAAACCGCTAGCGCCGCTTAGCAACAGACCTCTTGATCTTTGTCTGTTAAGTGAACAATGATGCAGAGTTGCCAAATTATTCAGTTCCAGGAGTGAGATTCCTTTCCAGTTCTGGTTTTAAATTTGACTTGCAACGCAGTGTAGTACTTGTAGTCCCTGATTTTACCTATTGGAATCAGTGCAGCAGGTCCCATAATGCACCGTGATGAAACTGTGTGAAATCCAGGACTGGCTTACTATTTTACTCCTGGAACTGGATAACGTGGCTTCTCTGATGATGCAATCAAATATTTTCTTTTGTGAAACTCTTGGAAAACACAAAAGTTTTTGAAATCCTGGAAATGGTGAAAAGTTTCTTTGTAAAGCAAAACTTGGACTGGAAGGGAAAACATGGTAGTATCGGCACCGATGGAGCACCTCTCATGCTGGGCAGCACATCTGGCTTTGTCGCACAGGTTAAGAAAGAAGCTCTGCACGTCTTTGTTGCTTATTGTGTGCTCCATAGACAGGCATTGGTGTCAAGGACTGAAAGACGTGTTGCCTATCACCATTAAAGTCATCAACTACATGAAATTCATCAATTATGTCAAAGCCAGAAGCCTTGAATCATTGTGTTTTCAAGAAATGTTCTCAGGAAATAGGAGCAGAATATGACATTCTTCTCTGCTATACAGATGTTTGCTGGCTTTCCAGAAGACAAGTCTTGAAGCCCTTGATTCAACTTCGGGCAAAAGTTTCTCTTTTTTGAAAAAGAAGGAAAGCCCCTTCCCAGAAAAATGTGATAAAGAGGAGTTCATTCATGGCAAAGCATACTTGCCAGGATTGTAATTGTATTGTATACCGCCAAGTTAAGACTCATGATTGGCAGTATTTGAAATAAATGAATCTGTAACTGTATATGAATGACATAAAGCAGACAGCACGTGCCGCCATGGAGAAAGGTTCACATTAGGGTTACAAACATTTTGAAAGAGAAAAACTCACCACCTGTGGCTAGCCATGCTCTCCCCATGCCCACCCCTGTCCCACCCCCTGTTCTGCCCCACCCCACTCCCGCCACACCCATAAAAATAATTACATAGAAGGCAACGGTGCAGGCTTTAGCTTCTGCAGGCTATATTAAGGGGGGGGAGGGGTACAAGACGTTGAACTCTTCAGCAACTATTCAGCCACAGTCCCCTCCCATATGGCATTAAATCCAAACATAAATTCTGCATCCACCATACCCCGGCCCCCGGCCTTTTCCCTAACAATCTGTACAGAGCAGAGCAGAGCTAGAACCTTCCCCAGAAAACTTACCATACGAGAAGAAATCCCTCTCAATACCAAGCATATTTGGGCTGATGCTGAAAGACCAATGTGCCCTTTGCGTGAAGATAACGCAACTTATAAGCACAAGTTCGAACAGGCCAAATGCAGAAAAGAGACTGACGCGCACGTAAACAGCAAAGGAAAAGCAAGCGCACACAGTAACACCAGCATATTTAAATTACAGGCAATTGAACTGTGCGTATTAAAATAGCATGCTAATATTTTCTGCGCCTGATGCACAGAAACACATGCAGGATTACATAACCAGCCGCAACACCAATATCTCTATACTTGGGTCTGAGGTGCCTTAAATGTCTTACGCGTGCCCCTGACAGTATTTTGATGGCATCGGGGACTTTCGCCAATGCCTGGATCATCTGAAGTGAAGTGTCACACTTCTCCATAGATGATCCAGGTAACAGGGAAACCCCCAATGCCATCAAAATACTGTCGGGGGGCTGATGCCCCTGACAGATACCAAATACCTGATGACCCAGTGGTCCTGAGCCCCCCACCCACCCACCCACCCAATTAAAAATAACCCTGGTGGATGGCTCAGTTACCTGCTTTTCTTCAGAGGTGCTCCACGCTGGTGTGATTGGTGTCGGCGGAGGGAGACAGCCCTGCTATCGCTGCCACCCGGGACAGTCAATCAGCGTGCTGCTTTGTCAACTAGGGGCTCTTAAAGCAGGACCTTGTTCCATGGGACATGGTCGCGGGGGTTTCTTAAGGGGTGTGGACAAGTGCAAAGTTATGCACCTAGGAAAGAAAAACCCAAACTATGGCTACACGATGCAAGGTTCCACATTAAGAACCACCACCCAGGAAAAAGATTTAGGTGTCATTGTGGATAATATCTAAAAACTCTCTGCCCAATGTGCAGCGGCGGCCAAGAGAGCAAATAGAATGCTAGGTATCATAAGGAAAGGAATGGAAAATAAAACAAAGGATATTATAATGCCTCTGTATCGTTCCATGGTGCGACCGCACCTTGAATATTGTGTGCAATTCTGGTCGCCGTATCTTAAAAAGGATATAGCGTTATTAGAAAAGGTTCAGAGAAGAGCCACTAAAATGGTAAAGGGTTTGGAAGGATACCCCTATGAAGAAAGGCTAAAAAGTTTAGGGCTCTTCAACCTGGAAAAGAGACGGCTGAGGGGAGATATGATAGAAGTCTATAAATTAATGAACGGAGTGGAACGGGTAAACGCAGATCGATTGTTTACGTTATCAGAATATAGGAGACTAAGGGGTATGTTTACTAAACCGCGCACTTGTGCGGGGCGCACTTGAGCATGCGCTAAGGTACCTTAGCGTACACGAATAGTGTGTTTTTGTGCCCCGCACACGTGCGCGCTACACTAACGGGCCCGCACAAGTGCACGGCGCGCTGAAGTGCGATAGAAGCGTGGAAAGGCATTCCGAGGGCGGAGGAAGGCTCACGAGGGGCGGAGGGACGGGGTCAATGGGTGGAGAGTGGGAGGGGAGAGGCTCCCCGCACAGGAGCGGGGCTGAAATTCCAGCTTAAAAATACCACGAGTGAAAACCTCGCGTTAGAGCCGATTTAAATGGAAGAGAAACCATTTCCGTCAGCAATGTACAGCAAAACCGGGGAAACCTACAAAACGTGAGCAGTGTGATACATGTGCACAGAACAAAATAGCAAATAAAAATGGAAAATGACCACAACAAAATTCTAAAAAATTATAATCCAGCTGGCCAATAGTGATATCAATGGGCAACATTAAAAAACACTCCTAGGAAAGCTCCAAAAAAAAGAAATGATTTTTGGAATGGACTACACTCCGTAGACCCTTGCAAAAATCGTTTTTGTTTTTTGGAGCTTTCCTGGGGGTGTTTTTTAATGTTGCCCATTGATATCACTATTGGTCAGCTGGATTATGGTTTTTTCCCCTTTTTTGAGGTCATTTTTAAGGTTTATTTGCCATTTTGTCTCCATACAAGGTGAATGAGCCCACAGTAAAATTGTGCAGAGCAGGGTTTCTGACTCGTTCGGCCAGGTTTCCTATCTCCAGGGACTGCATTGTCTCTGTGGCCACAGTGTGGTGCAGCAGACACAGCCAGTGCCTGTAGGAACAGAGGGTCACAGGTTCAAATACCAGCTGGGGCTCCTGGCAACCCAGTTCCCATATTTTACCCACCACTAAACAGAGATAGTAAAGACACTCCTTTATTGCAGAGAACATAAGCATGGTTCAAACACCTATATTTTACCCTACACCGCATACACACCATAACAATGGGCATTACCTACAGCCGAGTCCCCCAAATTCAGTCCTGGAGTGCCACACCTCAATCAGGTCATATGCTTTTTCCCAGATAAGGACATGTCTGCATGTTGGCAGAAGGGTACAGGTGGTGGAGGGGGCAGTGGCTGCAAGCCACAGCAGACAGTGGCCTAGGCCTGTGTAGGCTGGCACCGTCCACCGCAACAGACAGGCTCTGTTGGACATACAGTCATGGACTCCCCAGGGAACACAGCATGCTTGTGGCAACACGGTGGTGCAGTGCACACAGACAGTGTGTGCAAAAACAGAAAATCACAGGTTCAAATCCTGGCTGTGGCTTCTGCCAACCTATTCCCCATAATTTTACCCCTTTAAAACCTGGTAGTAAAGACTGAACCTTTGCTGCTGAGAACATAAGATTGGTTGAAATGCTCATATTTTACCTTCAACACCACACACCACATAAACATGTGCATTACCTACAGCAGAGTCCCCCAAATGCAGTCCTGGAGGGTCACAAATCATTCAGGTTTTATGCTGTCTCCAATATAAGGCCATGTCAGCATGGTGGCGGAGGGTTACTGGTGGCGGAGGGGGCAGTGGCAGCTGTCCACAGCACACCATGGCCTAGCCCTTTTCAAGTGGGTGTTGTGCACTGCAACAGACAGGGCCAGTCTGACAAACAGCCATGGACTCCCCTGGGAATGCATTGCTTCAATGGCAAGACAGTGGAGCAGCGCACACAGCCAGTGCCTTCAGGAGCAGAAGGTCACAGGTTCAAATCCCAGGTGTCAGCCCTGCCAACCCAGTCCCCACATTTTTCACACCACACAAATGTTGTAAAACAGACAGAACCTTTAGTGCAGATAACGCAAACATGGCCAATATATCTATATTTTAACCGAAAGAGTACAGACATCAGAAACATGCACATCGCATAGAACAGATTCCCCCAAATGCAGTCCTGGAGGGCCACAAATCATTCACGTTTTATGATGTTTCTAATAAAGATGCCTTTGTTCCATTTCCATGCGCCGGCCCTATGGTATGCAGATGTATCTCATGTATATTCATTAGGGACAGCAGGAAAACATGAACAGTGTTTGGCCCACCAGGACTGGAGTTGGGGACCTCTGCCCGAGAGCAGCGGCCAACAGGAGCAGAAATGACCACACCCACAGGCTCCATTACCCAAAGCCTATTGGACAGGCATGATATCGGGCCTTGCGTACATCTCACAATACTAGTAAGTGCACACCTTAGCACTGCCACCCTAAACCTGGAAATACACTACACATATATCAAAATGTTGCTGTGATTAGTGGCACATATCAATTCCTACGTTAAGCACAATATGCTCATTGAGCTGTATCATACCAATATTTCTGATGTCTGTGGAATGTGTCTCAGGTCTGGTGTCTGTCAGTGTTCCCCACCCTAGGGTTGCCAACTGGCTCCAGATGCGCCCGACACATTTGATCCAGTCCTAGGTTTACCCCACTGCATGCAGGGACATGTAGTTCTGATTTTTTTCATTGCACTCCATAATAAAAGCAAGACAACATGTACCTGCATGCAATGGGGTAAGCCAGGACTGGATTAAGCCTGTCGGGCGCATCTGGAGCCAGTTGGCAACCCTACCCCACCCTGGGGAGTGATCCCAACAGTATTGCATACCATAGCCATGGCTGCACTGTGTCCAGGACTGTTGAGTTGGCCTAGACTGCAAAAACTATCTATAGTAGGACAGTGCTGGCATAGGTGTGGGATTGTGTGTCTGTCCATCCAGTGTGTGCTGTTTACAACACCACACTCAGCCCACAATGTTTGCACTGTGTCCAGTGTTAGCTTGCCAATGTGCATAATGAGGAGCAAGGTATTGTGGGTATACCTCCGACAGGCTGGCCTGGCCAGGATGCATGAGCACAGAGCATAGGGCAATGTCTTGGACACTGTAGTGTGCGGCCATCAGCAGCACAGACAGGGTGGCCCCTGCATGTCCTCCTGGAAGGTCACTCTCACCCTGACTAAGCAGTCACCATGGCATGGCTAGGTCTCCCATAGTGGCAACAGCATCTCTCTCAAGTGATATCTATGGGTTGCGTTTTGGGGCTCAATCACTAACTTATCTGCTTGGTGGGTGTGCAGACATCCCAGTTTTGGGTGTACATGTTTCCTCCAGTAATATGCACTATGGACTAGCTAGTAGACTGATTGCAGTTAGTATGTGTGAGGCTGGAACACCTTGCAAGGTGCAGCGGCTGCAGCATCACTGTGTTTGCTGCTGGAGAATGTCAGATAGTGGGGGTGGGCAGCTGAGCATTTCCAGGCCTGCCGTCTGTCTGCTATCACCGTATGGATGTGCACAGAAATGTATGTACTGCCCTGTATGTTGTGTGTCCCCCAGCTGGACTAAGGTTGATAATCCCCTCCAGCAGCACCATTGCACGGATGTGGAATGTGGAGCTGTTGGTGGTAGATCCTGAGTTCTAGAGGTTCATTTTGGGTGTTACCACAGAATGCGTCTATGGATCCAAAGAGCCTGCCCCCCCCCATCACAGAACTCATGTGTCCATGGCCTCCACACAGTATATGCCCAATGTGTGTGCATCAAATTGCTCAAGGGCTAAACATCACAGAGAAATAAGAGATGGACACAGGTGTATGCGGCAGTGCAGCTACAAGACCTACCCATCACACACTGTCACTGATGGGGACTCACACCATAGTCTATCTCAGCTAAGCCAGTTGCTGTGGACATGGTGCTGGGTGGCCCCTCTCGCCCTCAGGGTGAGCACAGGACCCACACAATGTGACGGTCAGTACCAACTCTGTGACAGTAACCTACACGCTCAGTACTCCCTACCAGGCTGAGGTGGTTTTGGGGCTGCATACCCCATCCTGTTGTTATTTGTAGACTGCTGATTTGCATGTGCAGTGCATCATGGGTATGTGTGTTTTAACCCTATCCTGGTAAACAAAGCAGACAGGTCATGTGGTGGCCTGCAGTCCTACTGTAGCCAGCCAGGGGTTTGTTAGCAGCTATGGAGATGTAGCCCACTTGTGACGTCACAGCGTGTAGAGACAGAAGTCATGGGTTTGATCCTACAGTGGGGTAATTTGATATGGCTTTCTGAGGCTTTTTCCTTTGTAATGTAATTTGGTGCTGCCACCAACAACACCCTCAGTGCTGTAGCCTGAAGCTTCCTCAAAAGCCCCCTATAAGGTGCTTGAAATGGAGCATTATAAGGTGCTGTGGCAGACAGTGCACCTCATAATGTTTCCTCTGGAGTGCCTCATAGGGTGCATGATGTGGCACCCTAGGTTATTGCATTGTGCGAGTGTGTTTGTTCTCAGAACAAATACAAAAACCAAAGGCCTCACAAACCACTGCTGATATTAGAGAGTAATGTCCCAGCAAGTCATATTGATTAGGCCCACTGGGTGAAGGAACTCACGAGTCCTGTACCATAAGACGGTCTGGCAACCAATGTGCCACACCTCTTCCACTATGTCTGTATGTCAGCACACCTACTTACGATCAACGTGCATGACCGTCGCATGCCAACTTCCATCAGCTCATTATGTGTGCTACGCAACCTAATGTGCATGTCCTATGTCCAGATCAGAAGCCCCCCCCCCCTTATGCCATCCAGGACATCATTGCTAGGCTCACATTGAGATGAACTACTGAACATGCTCTATTGGGACACATATCCCCATATCACCAGGGTGAGTGATAGCCCACTCTGATGGGCTCTGTGGACTCCTGGGGAAAGGGAGGATGTATTAAACTGCTTAAGCACACACAACCATATCACCAGGGTGACTGATAGCCCACTTTGATGGGCTCTCAGGACCCCTTGTTGTAACTGTATTGGCAGTCAGTGCAATGTGAATGTCATAGCACATTACATCATACAAAGCCCTAAGAACCATTGTGGAAGTGTTGATAAGTTCGAGTCCCAAGTGTGTAAGCACGAGAATCTCCTAAAATATTTTTTGTGTTTTAAATATGTGACACACAGCAGTGTATATGCAAGTTGCGGCGCGCATGTGCGCAATTCCTGCTGCCAAACTGAGCGTGTATTTGCGGGACGCATTTGCACGAAATAAGTCGCTAAGCTGTGCCAGTTGCAGGGCGCATTTGCACGTAATACGTCGCTAAGCTGCGCCAGTTGCGGGGCGCATTTTCACATAATACATCGCTAAAGCTGTGCCAGTTGCGGGGCGCATTTGCACATAGTATGTCGCTAAGCTGCGCCAGTTGCGGGGCGCATGTGCGTGACTGACGGAGCTTGCGTGCCATCATGTGATCATGTATCAAAATGTCGAGCAGGACAAGAAAGCCCGCTTTCACCCCTCGCGAGCTCTGCCACCTGGCTCAGCTCATCGCTGGCAGGCAGCACAAGCTCTTCCCTGGGGCCTCCAGGTGCAGGGACATGGCCAAAGTCCGCAGGGCCTGGGAACGGCTCCAACGCCGTTTTAATCGCGTGGCTGAATTCCAAAGGGAGGTAAGTGTATGGGGACAGGTCAGTAGATTCATATACATAGCCAGTGTTGATTGCAGCTGTCCATGCTGCTGTGTTTAGGTAGTCTGTGTCAGTAATGTGTAGCAGGTGAACCTACATTCCATATTGTCTTTGTATCACATCTGAGTGGTTTGCCCTGTACCCAGGTGGTGATGCACATGGTCACAGAGGTCCTGATGCTATCCTTGTGACATGGCAGCTGCTGCTGTTGATGGGCCACAACATACTGTAATACAGCTAGCCCACAGATCAGCTTAAGCGGCTCACCAAAACATCATGTGGCTATGGTGGGATCTGTACCTGCAGGGAAACACATTTTGCCCACCACAAGGGTTTGTGAAACGTAGCACAAATGGTATGTCAGTCACCCTGGTGATATGGGTTTCTGTGCCAATGTTGTTCAATACACCCCCCTATCCCCAGGGGTCCTGAGAGCCCATCACAGTGGGCTATCAGTCACCCTGGTGATATGGTTGTGTGTGCTTAAACAGTTCAATATATCCTCCCTATCCCCAGGAGACCAGAGAGCCCATCAGAGTGGGTCATCAGTCACCCTGGTGATATGGTTGTGTGTGCTTAGGCAATTTAATACATCCACCCTATCACCAAGAGACCAGAGAGCCCATCAGAGTGGGTCATCTGTCACCCTGGTGATATTGGTCTGTGTGCTTTAAAAGTTCAATACATTCTCCCTATCCCAGGAGTCCAGAGAGCCCATCACAGTGGGCTGTCAGTCACCCTGGTGATATGGTTGTGTGTGCTTAAGCAGTTTAATACATCCACCCTATCCCCAGGAGACCAGAGAGCCCATCAGAGTGGGCTATCAGTCACCCTGGTGATATTGGTCAGTGTGCTTTAAAAGTTCAATACATTCTCCCTATCCCCAGGAGTCCAGTGAGTCCATCACAGTGGGCTGTCAGTCACCCTGGTGATATGGGTGTGTGTGCTTAAACAATACGATAATACCACCCTATACCCAGTGGACCTGAGAGCCCATCACAGTGGGCTATCAGTCACCCTGGTGATATGGTTGTGTGTGCTTAGGCAATTTAATACATCCACCCTATCCCCAGGAGACCAGAGAGCCCATCAGAGTGGGTCATCAGTCATCCTGGTGATATTGGTCTGTGTTCTTTAAAAGTTCAATACATTCTCCCTATCCCCAGGGGTCCTGAGAACCCACCAGAGTGGGCTATGAGACACCCTGGTGAGATGGGTCTGTGTGCTTAAACAGTTCAATACATTCTCCCTATCCCCAGGAGTCCAGTGAGCCCATCACAGTGGGCTGTCAGTCACCCTGGTGATATGGTTGTGTGTGCTTAAACAGTTCAATATATCCTCCCTATCCCCAGGGGTCCTGAGAGCCCATCACAGTGGGCTATCAGTCACCCTGGTGATATGGTTGTGTGTGCTTAGGCAATTTAATACATCCACCCTATCCCCAGGAGACCAGAGAGCCCATCAGAGTGGGCTATCAATCACCCTGGTGATATTGGTCTGTGTGCTTTAAAAGTTCAATACATTCTCCCTATCCCCAGGAGTCCAGTGAGCCCATCACAGTGGGCTGTCAGTCACCCTGGTGATATGGCTGTGTGTGCTTAAGCAGTTTAATACATCCACCCTATCCCCAGGAGACCAGAGAGCCCATCAGAGTGGGCTATAAGTCACCCTGGTGATATTGGTCTGTGTGCTTTAAAAGTTCACTACATTCTCCCTATCCCCAGGGGTCCTGGAGCCCATCAGAGTGGGTCATCAGTCACCCTGGTGATATTGGTCTGTGTGCTTTAAAAGTTCAATACATTCTCCCTATCCCCAGGGGTCCTGAGAGCCCATCACAGTGGGCTATCAGTCACCCTGGTGATATTCATCTGTGTGCTTTAAAAGTTCAATACATTCTCCCTATCCCCAGGAGTCCAGAGAGCCCATCACAGTGGGCTGTCAGTCACCCTGGTGATATGGTTGTGTGTGCTTAAACAGTTCAATATATCCTCCCTATCCCCAGGGGTCCTGAGAGCCCATCACAGTGGGCTATCAGTCACCCTTGTGATATGGTTGTGTGTGCTTAGGCAATTTAATACATCCACCCTATCCCCAGGAGACCAGAGAGCCCATCAGAGTGGGCTATCAGTCACCCTTGTGACATTGGTCTGTGTGCTTTAAAAGTTCAATACATTCTCCCTATCCCCAGGAGTCCAGTGAGTGCATCACAGTGGGCTGTCAGTCACCCTGGTGATATGGTTGTGTGTGCTTAAACAGTTCAATATATCCTCCCTATCCCCAGGGTCCTGAGAGCCCATCACAGTGGGCTATCAGTGACCCTGGTGATATGGTTGTGTGTGCTTAGGCAATTTAATACATCCACCCTATCCCCAGGAGACCAGAGAGCCCATCAGAGTGGGCTATCTGTCACCCTGGTGATATTGGTCTGTGTGCTATAAAAGTTCAATACATTCTCCCTATCCCCAGGGGTCCTGAGAGCCCATCAGAGTGGGCTACCAGTCACCCTGGTGATATTGGTCTGTGTGCTTTAAAAGTTCAATACATTCTCCCTATCCCCAGGAGTCCAGTGAGCCCATCACAGTGGGCTGTCAGACACCCTGGTGATATGGTGATAAGAATCCAACACCAAAAATAAATTACCACAGACTTATACAAATAACACAAGCTAATTCTCTACAAACAACAATTGTTAGTTCTATGTTTATAGTTTTTATATCGTATTCGTCGCTATTAAGTTGATTTAAGTAGACTGTATCCGATTCAGTTAGCCATGTTTCCGTTACGCATAGCATATCAGGTTTTGAGTCAGCTATTAAATCATTAAATATGGGGAGTTTGTTTTTCATAGAGCGGGCATTTATGAGGATGCAAGTTAGAGAAGTGGTATTATTAATGTTAATTTCTTTTGTTGTTTGTAGAGAATTAGCTTGTGTTATTTGTATAAGTCTGTGGTAATTTATTTTTGCATGGTGGATTGAGTTAGGGTGTCCAATGTGGTTGTGATTTCTAATTGTAGATTGTATTATAGGGATCGGCATGTGATTTTTAGATGTTAAGCTTAGTGTTAGGTCAATTAAGATTGTTAATAAAATACAGCTGTATGTTATTTTTAGTATCATGATGGTTGAACGTGACATGTTCCAAACTTGGGAGGTGTTTGTTGTGAATTATGTTGCTAGTAGGTTTGTGTCTAATAGTAGCTATAAGAGTTGCAGTTATTTTGTCTCTAAGTGTAGTAATAACTGTATCTAGAATTTGTAACAGTTTTTACTTATACAGAGTAGAGTTGATTGCAACAGTGATAAGACAAGCAGTAGCTAAAGAATTCCTGGTAACAGTATGAATCGTGTAGTGGTTATAAAATGGCTTACTGGCAACAGTATAGATCAGGCAGTAGTTAGGATTGACTTACTTGGTATCAGTATAAATCAGGCTGAAGTTGTAAATCAAATGATAGTAAAGTGACTTACTATTAACAGTTATAATCAGAATTGGGTCACTGACAACAGTAAACATCAAGCTGTACTTATAGAAGGTGACTACTGGCAACAGTAGAAATCAAAGTAGTGTACAGTGTGAGTGTGCACAGTGTACTGATAAAACACATTAATTAGTATAGTTATTGTATAGTGAGACTGAGTCCTACAATGATAATTAACTGGGGTAGAGGTGGAGTAGACTAAAGTAATTAACAATAATCTATTAGGAAGAAATGTCAGTTATAGGGAATGTTCCGAGTAGGTTATTCTTGCTATGTTTGCAGATCTTGCAGGAAGGATGACCGTGTGCGAGCTCAACCCTAAGGGAGCTCCAGCAGTAGGTGACGTCGTGGCTCGTCTTTTTGGTGTTGGTATTCTTATCACCATATCAGGCTGTCAGACACCCTGGTGATATGGTGATAAGAATCCAATTAGCACAAAACGCAGCAGCCAGAATTATAATGAAAGCACACTCTATCCAGCACATAACACCAATACTAGCCTCCCTACACTGGTTACCAATTCAAAGTAGGATAATATATAAAACCATAATAACTACATATAAAGCTTTAAACAACACGGCCCCAATCCCATTAAGCAAACTAATTAGCATGGAATCTCAAAAAACCACGCACAGAAAAGGATACTCAAATAAACTAAATACTCCTAATGATTTCATAAAAGCAAATAAATTAACTAACAAAAGAGCTTTTTCTCATGCTGCCCCATCTATGTGGAATTCCCTTCCGGAGGACCTAAGATCCATAACTGAAATCATGGAACTCCGAAAAAAACTAAAAACCTATTTATTCTCCATGCACTACGGCAACATAGATAACCCCTGGATACACTCAGATAAAGGTTAAAAATTATGACAGAGTAATACTAATCCCAACAATTTAACAGACTATACACTATTATAAAAACACTATGATCCAATTCCAAAGTACCCCCAACATGTATTTGTATATAGTTTTTTGTATATAGTTTACAAGCCAGTTTGTTGTTTTGCACTAGTTCATACTGTTAACCATTACTTTTATTGTTACAAAATGTTCGATGTAAAACTAAGCTTATGCTTTGTAGATTGTTGTTTTATTGTGAACCGCAACTGAACTCTGGAAGTTGCGGGTTATAAATATATGTTAAATAAATAAATAAAATAAATATGGTTGTGTGTGCTTAGGCAATTTAATACATCCACCCTATCCCCAGGAGACGAGAGAGCCCATCAGAGTGGGCTATCTGTCACCCTGGTGATATTGGTCTGTGTGCTATAAAAGTTCAATACATTCTCCCTATCCCCAGGGGTCCTGAGAGCTCATCAGAGTGGGCTATCTGTCACCCTGGTGATATGGTTGTGTGTGCTTAAACAGTTTCAATATATCCTCCCTATCCCCAGGGGTCCTGAGAGCCCATCACAGTGGGCTATCAGCCACCCTGGTGATATGGTTGTGTGTGCTTAGGCAATTTATACATCCACCCTATCCCCAAGAGACCAGAGATCCCATCAGAGTGGGTCATCAGTCACCCTGGTGATATTGGTCTGTGTGCTTTAAAAGTTCAATACATTCTCCCTATCCCCAGGAGTCCAGAGAGCCCATCACAGTGGGCAGTGAGTCACCCTGGTGATATGGTTGTGTGTGCTTAAGCAGTTTAATACATCCACCCTATCCCCAGGAGACCAGAGAGCCCATCAGAGTGGGCTATCAGTCACCCTGGTGATATTGGTCTGTGTGCTTTAAAAGTTCAATACATTCTCCCTATCCCCAGGAGTCCAGTGAGCCCATCACAGTGGGCTGTCAGTCACCCTGGTGATATGGTTGTGTGTGCTTAAGCAGTTTAATACATCCACGCTATCCCCAGGAGACGAGAGAGCCCATCAGAGTGGGCTATCAGTCACCCTGGTGATATTGGTCTGTGTGCTTTAAAGGTTCAATACATTCTCCCTATCCCCAGGGGTCCTGAGAGTCCATCAGAGTGGGCTATCAGTCACCCTGGTGATATTGGTCAGGGTGCTTTAAAAGTTCAATACATTCTCCCTATCCCCAGGAGTCCAGTGAGCCCATCACAGTGGGCTGTCAGTCACCCTGGTGATATGGTTGTGTGTGCTTAAACAGTTCAATATATCCTCCCTATCCCCAGGTGTCCTGAGAGCCCATCACAGTGGGCTATCAGTCACCCTGGTGATATGGTTGTATGTGCTTAGGCAATTTAATACATCCACCCTATCCCCAGGTGACCAGAGAGCCCATCAGAGTGGGCTAACAGTCCACCCTGGTGATTTTGGTCTGTGTGCTTTAAAAGTTCAATACATTCTCCCTATCCCCAGGAGTCCAGTGAGCCCATCACAGTGGGCTGTCAGTCACCCTGGTGATATGGTTGTGTGTGCTTAAGCAGTTTAATACATCCACCCTATCCCCAGGAGACCAGAGAGCCCCATCAGAGTGGGCTATCAGTCACCCTGGTGATATTGGTCTGTGTGCTTTAAAAGTTCAATACATTCTCCTTATCCCCAGGAGTCCAGTGAGCCCATCACAGTGGGCTGTCAGTCACCCTGGTGATATGGTTGTGTGTGCTTAAACAGTTCAATATATCCTCCCTATCCCCAGGGGTCCTGAGAGCCCATCACAGTTGGCTATCAGTCACCCTGGTGATATGGTTGTGTGTGCTTAGACAATTTAATACATCCACCCTATCCCCAGGTGACCAGAGAGCCCATCAGAGTGGGCTAACAGTCACCCTGGTGATATTGGTCTGTGTGCTTTAAAAGTTCAATACATTCTCCCTATCCCCAGGAGTCCAGTGAGCCCATCACAGTGGGCTGTCAGTCACCCTGGTGATATGGTTGTGTGTGCTTAAACAGTTCAATATATCCTCCCTATCCCCAGGGGTCCTGAGAGCCCATCACAGTGGGCTATCAGTGACCCTGGTGATATGGTTGTGTGTGCTTAGGCAATTTAATACATACACCCTATCCCCAGGAGACCAGAGAGCCCATCAGAGTGGGCTATCTGTCACCCTGGTGATATTGGTCTGTGTGCTATAAAAGTTCAATACATTCTCCCTATCCCCAGGGGTCCTGCGAGCCCATCAGAGTGGGCTACCAGTCACCCTGGTGATATTGGTCTGTGTGCTTTAAAAGTTCAATACATTCTCCCTATCCCCAGGAGTCCAGTGAGCCCATCACAGTGGGCTGTCAGACACCCTGGTGATATGGTTGTGTGTGCTTAGGCAATTTAATACATCCACCCTATCCCCAGGAGACCAGAGAGCCCATCAGAGTGGGCTATCTGTCACCCTGGTGATATTGGTCTGTGTGCTATAAAAGTTCAATACATTCTCCCTATCCCCAGGGGTCCTGAGAGCTCATCAGAGTGGGCTATCTGTCACCCTGGTGATATGGTTGTGTGTGCTTAAACAGTTCAATATATCCTCCCTATCCCCAGGGGTCCTGAGAGCCCATCACAGTGGGCTATCAGCCACCCTGGTGATATGGTTGTGTGTGCTTAGGCAATTTAATACATCCACCCTATCCCCAAGAGACCAGAGATCCCATCAGAGTGGGTCATCAGTCACCCTGGTGATATTGGTCTGTGTGCTTTAAAAGTTCAATACATTCTCCCTATCCCCAGGAGTCCAGAGAGCCCATCACAGTGGGCAGTGAGTCACCCTGGTGATATGGTTGTGTGTGCTTAAGCAGTTTAATACATCCACCCTATCCCCAGGAGACCAGAGAGCCCATCAGAGTGGGCTATCAGTCACCCTGGTGATATTGGTCTGTGTGCTTTAAAGGTTCAATACATTCTCCCTATCCCCAGGGGTCCTGATAGCCCATCAGAGTGGGCTATCAGTCACCCTGGTGATATTGGTCAGGGTGCTTTAAAAGTTCAATACATTCTCCCTATCCCCAGGAGTCCAGTGAGCCCATCACAGTGGGCTGTCAGTCACCCTGGTGATATGGTTGTGTGTGCTTAAACAGTTCAATATATCCTCCCTATCCCCAGGTGTCCGTGAGAGCCCATCACAGTGGGCTATCAGTCACCCTGGTGATATGGTTGTATGTGCTTAGGCAATTTAATACATCCACCCTATCCCCAGGAGACCAGAGAGCCCATCAGAGTGGGCTATCAGTCACCCTGGTGATATTGGTCTGTGTGCTTTAAAAGTTCAATACATTCTCCCTATCCCCAGGAGTCCAGTGAGCCCATCACAGTGGGCTGTCAGTCACCCTGGTGATATGGTTGTGTGTGCTTAAGCAGTTTAATACATCCACCCTATCCCCAGGAGACCAGAGAGCCCATCAGAGTGGGCTATCAGTCACCCTGGTGATATTGGTCTGTGTGCTTTAAAAGTTCAATACATTCTCCCTATCCCCAGGAGTCCAGTGAGCCCATCACAGTGGGCTGTCAGTCACCCTGGTGATATGGTTGTGTGTGCTTAAGCAGTTTAATACATTCACCCTATCCCCAGGAGACCAGAGAGCCCATCAGAGTGGGCTATCAGTCACCCTGGTGATATTGGTCTGTGTGCTTTAAAAGTTCAATACATTCTCCTTATCCCCAGGAGTCCAGTGAGCCCATCACAGTGGGCTGTCAGTCACCCTGGTGATATGGTTGTGTGTGCTTAAACAGTTCAATATATCCTCCCTATCCCCAGGGGTCCTGAGAGCCCATCACAGTTGGCTATCAGTCACCCTGGTGATATGGTTGTGTGTGCTTAGACAATTTAATACATCCACCCTATCCCCAGGTGACCAGAGAGCCCATCAGAGTGGGCTAACAGTCACCCTGGTGATATTGGTCTGTGTGCTTTAAAAGTTCAATACATTCTCCCTATCCCCAGGAGTCCAGTGAGCCCATCACAGTGGGCTGTCAGTCACCCTGGTGATATGGTTGTGTGTGCTTAAACAGTTCAATATATCCTCCCTATCCCCAGGGGTCCTGAGAGCCCATCACAGTGGGCTATCAGTCACCCTGGTGATATGGTTGTATGTGCTTAGGCAATTTAATACATCCACCCTATCCCAATGAGACCAGAGAGCCCATCAGAGTGGGCTATCAGTCACCCTGGTGATATTGGTCTGTGTGCTTTAAAAGTTCAATACATTCTCCCTATCCCCAGGAGTCCAGAAAGCCCATCACAGTGGGCTGTCAGTCACCCTGGTGATATGGTTGTGTGTGCTTAAACAGTTCAATATATCCTCCCTATCCCCAGGGGTCCTGAGAGCCCATCACAGTGGGCTATCAGTCACCCTTGTGATATGGTTGTGTGTGCTTAGGCAATTTAATACATCCACCCTATCCCCAGGAGACCAGAGAGCCCATCAGAGTGGGCTATCAGTCACCCTTGTGACATTGGTCTGTGTGCTTTAAAAGTTCAATACATTCTCCCTATCCCCAGGAGTCCAGTGAGTGCATCACAGTGGGCTGTCAGTCACCCTGGTGATATGGTTGTGTGTGCTTAAACAGTTCAATATATCCTCCCTATCCCCAGGGGTCCTGAGAGCCCATCACAGTGGGCTATCAGTGACCCTGGTGATATGGTTGTGTGTGCTTAGGCAATTTAATACATACACCCTATCCCCAGGAGACCAGAGAGCCCATCAGAGTGGGCTATCTGTCACCCTGGTGATATTGGTCTGTGTGCTATAAAAGTTCAATACATTCTCCCTATCCCCAGGGGTCCTGCGAGCCCATCAGAGTGGGCTACCAGTCACCCTGGTGATATTGGTCTGTGTGCTTTAAAAGTTCAATACATTCTCCCTATCCCCAGGAGTCCAGTGAGCCCATCACAGTGGGCTGTCAGACACCCTGGTGATATGGTTGTGTGTGCTTAGGCAATTTAATACATCCACCCTATCCCCAGGAGACCAGAGAGCCCATCAGAGTGGGCTATCTGTCACCCTGGTGATATTGGTCTGTGTGCTATAAAAGTTCAATACATTCTCCCTATCCCCAGGGTTTCTGAGAGCTCATCAGATTGGTATTTCTGTAACAATGTTTATATGGTTGTGTGTGCTTATTCAGTTCAATATATCCTCCCTATCCCCAGGGGTCCTGAGAGCCCATCACAGTGGGCTATCAGCCACCCTGGTGATATGGTTGTGTGTGCTTAGGCAATTTAATACATCCACCCTATCCCCAAGAGACCAGAGATCCCATCAGAGTGGGTCATCAGTCACCCTGGTGATATTGGTCTGTGTGCTTTAAAAGTTCAATACATTCTCCCTATCCCCAGGAGTCCAGAGAGCCCATCACAGTGGGCAGTGAGTCACCCTGGTGATATGGTTGTGTGTGCTTAAGCAGTTTAATACATCCACCCTATCCCCAGGAGACCAGAGAGCCCATCAGAGTGGGCTATCAGTCACCCTGGTGATATTGGTCTGTGTGCTTTAAAAGTTCAATACATCCTCCCTATCCCCAGGCGTCCAGAGAGCCAATCAGAGTGGGCTGTCAGCCACCCTGGTGATATGGTTCTGTGTGCTTAAGAAGTTTAATACATCCTCCCTATCCCCAGGGGTCCTGAGAGCCCATCAGAGTGGGCTATCAGTCACCCTGGTGATATTGGTCTGTGTGCTTTAAAGGTTCAATACATTCTCCCTATCCCCAGGGGTCCTGAGAGCCCATCAGAGTGGGCTATCAGTCACCCTGGTGATATTGGTCAGGGTGCTTTAAAAGTTCAATACATTCTCCCTATCCCCAGGAGTCCAGTGAGCCCATCACAGTGGGCTGTCAGTCACCCTGGTGATATGGTTGTGTGTGCTTAAACAGTTCAATATATCCTCCCTATCCCCAGGTGTCCTGAGAGCCCATCACAGTGGGCTATCAGTCACCCTGGTGATATGGTTGTATGTGCTTAGGCAATTTAATACATCCACCCTATCCCCAGGAGACCAGAGAGCCCATCAGAGTGGGCTATCAGTCACCCTGGTGATATTGGTCTGTGTGCTTTAAAAGTTCAATACATTCTCCCTATCCCCAGGAGTCCAGTGAGCCCATCACAGTGGGCTGTCAGTCACCCTGGTGATATGGTTGTGTGTGCTTAAACAGTTCAATATATCCTCCCTATCCCCAGGGGTCCTGAGAGCCCATCACAGTTGGCTATCAGTCACCCTGGTGATATGGTTGTGTGTGCTTAGACAATTTAATACATCCACCCTATCCCCAGGTGACCAGAGAGCCCATCAGAGTGGGCTAACAGTCACCCTGGTGATATTGGTCTGTGTGCTTTAAAAGTTCAATACATTCTCCCTATCCCCAGGAGTCCAGTGAGCCCATCACAGTGGGCTGTCAGTCACCCTGGTGATATGGTTGTGTGTGCTTAAACAGTTCAATATATCCTCCCTATCCCCAGGGGTCCTGAGAGCCCATCACAGTGGGCTATCAGTCACCCTGGTGATATGGTTGTATGTGCTTAGGCAATTTAATACATCCACCCTATCCCCATGAGACCAGAGAGCCCATCAGAGTGGGCTATCAGTCACCCTGGTGATATTGGTCTGTGTGCTTTAAAAGTTCAATACATTCTCCCTATCCCCAGGAGTCCAGAAAGCCCATCACAGTGGGCTGTCAGTCACCCTGGTGATATGGTTGTGTGTGCTTAAGCAGTTTAATACATCCACCCTATCCCCAGGAGACCAGAGAGCCCATCAGAGTGGGCTATCAGTCACCCTGGTGATATTGGTCAGTGTGCTTTAAAAGTTCAATACATTCTCCCTATCCCCAGGGGTCCTGAGAGCCCATCACAGTGGGCTGTCAGTCACCCTGGTGATATGGTTGTGTGTGCTTAAACAGTTCAATATATCCTCCCTATCCCCAGGGGTCCTGAGAGCCCATCAGAGTGGGCTATCAGTCACCCTGGTGATATGGTTGTGTGTGCTTAGGCAATTTAATACATCCACCCTATCCCCAGGAGACCAGAGAGCCATCAGAGTGGGTTATCAGTCACCCTGGTGATATTGGTCTGTGTGCTTTAAAAGTTCAATACATTCTCCCTATCCCCAGGAGTGCAGTGATCCCATCACAGTGGGCTGTCAGTCACCCTGGTGATATGGTTGTGTGTGCTTAAACAGTTCAATATATCCTCCCTATCCCCAGGGGTCCTGAGAGCCCATCAGAGTGGGTCATCAGTCACCCTGGTGATATTGGTCTGTGTGCTTTAAAAGTTCAATACATTCTCCCTATCCCCAGGAGTCCAGAGAGCCCATCACAGTGGGCTGTCAGTCACCCTGGTGATATGGTTGTGTGTGCTTAGGCAATTTAATACACCCACCCTATCCCCAGGAGATCAGAGAGCCCATCAGAGTGGGTCATCAGTCACCCTGGTGATATTGGTCTGTATGCTTTAAAAGTTCAATACATTCTCCCTATCCCCAGGGGTCCTGAGAGCCCATCAGAGTGGGTCATCAGTCACCCTGGTGATATTGGTCTGTGTGCTTTAAAAGTTCAATACATTCTCCCTATCCCCAGGAGTCCAGAGAGCCCATCACAGTGGGCTGTCAGTCACCCTGGTGATATGGTTGTGTGTGCTTAAACA
The DNA here is from genome assembly GCA_033557465.1 of Ichthyophis bannanicus. NCBI lineage: Eukaryota > Metazoa > Chordata > Amphibia > Gymnophiona > Ichthyophiidae > Ichthyophis > Ichthyophis bannanicus. The sequence continues at coordinate 286,073,795 of CM066036.1, forward strand.
GTTAAATACATACTCCCTATCCCCAGGAGACCAGAGAGCCCATCAGAGTGGGCTATCAGTCACCCTGGTGATATGGTTGTGTGTGCCTAACCAGTTCAATACATTCTCCCTATCCCGAGGAGTCCTGTGACCTGCGTAAGGTGTCCTGTCTGTCACCCTTTTGCTATGGTGTATGCAGCTGATGATGTGTGCTAGGACACTCAACCCCCAGGGGCCAGAGCCCGGATTGCAATGGTGGGTATGTCATTCAGATATTGTGGTAGGTTATGGCAGGTAGGTTGCACTTCTCCCATAGTCTGTGAGGTCACCATCTCATCACACATGTCTTTGATGTATCTAGATGATATGCTAGGTGCAGGTGTCGATGTGTGTAAAAGTACCCCATCCCCATGAGCTAGGAGATGTGATCTCAAAGGCCTGTAACAGAGCCATGTCCCCATAACTTTATGCTGTTAGGTTACACATCTTCCCACCTGCTACAAATCCAAACCTTGCGGCAGATGAACAGCACTGATGGTGTTGGAAGGATACAGTCACCTATTGTGGTTGGACAGCACAGACAGAAACCCCCACATGAGCACAGGTGGCAATAGCCTATTCTGGTGGTTTGGCCTCTGTCCATGGTGTTGCCAACCACACCTGCTGTCAGCATAAAGGCCCAGGTCATAGTCACATAACAACAGAAGATAGCCCATACTGGGTCATTCCCAAGTCCTTCACGCACAGTATGTTCTCTGCAACAGTGTTAAAACTAGGTTGTACATAGCTAGCAGGTTCCCCATGAGCGACACGTTACACAATGCTTCTAGTGGGTCAAGCATTGCTATCCTGGGCCCTGTAGAAACCCAAATGTCATGGTAGTGGCCCCTGGCAAGGTGAATAGGCCACCCACACAATGTTTCATGTAGGGACAAAGCACCGACGTTTGGTAGGATATCATGTTGTCAGTGGGCTGGGGTCCCAGGATGTGTGTAGATCATGCCAAAACAAGTGTATTCAACAGACCAAATACGGGGTTAGGGGGGTTAGCATGTACACCATCATTGTCAATCAAAATGTGGCATGGTCATGCAATGTCATGCAAGGGACCACAGGGTAGTGCAATGATGTATTCAGGGTGCCAGGCACACTGTACATAGGTGTCACTGCACACATGTCCAGAGACACAGCTACGTATGCAGGTGGCACTGGGAACAGAAAATGGCCTAGCACAAGCAGAACGTAGTCCTTACATGTGGGTCTCATCAGTACCGACAGAGCCTGCGTGCAAACAGTCTCCAGTGTCCAATAGGAAAGCTATTGTAAGCAACCCACAGCGCCTGTGTGCGATCATCTTGCCTTTCCCAAATGGCTCTCTCCAGTTCATTGCTTCCCACAGATCCAGCAGGTCATTGTACCTGGCATTGCAGAAAAAAAGCTATTGTAGTGATACTCCTGTGGCACTGTCTGTCTGTTTCTCTGTATTGTTACCAATATTCGTCAAAGTATAAATTCCAAAAGATCAAAATCACCAACACAATGAAACCTTTGGGAACGCCCCCCCACACTTTGTAGGACTACCCCCGGTTTGCCATTAGGCCCTGATGCCACATCAACCATGGAAAAGCACTCCTGGGCTGCAGAACATATGTTGATAATGTGCAGGTATCGTCTCAGTCACTGACAACCATGATTGCTATTGAAATTGCTAATGGCTAGATCAATAAATGTCTGAATGTATGGGGGATGTTAGCCAAGAGTGGTTGGCAGGACAGAGCAGCCAACCTCGGTACCCTCTTCCCCACCAACGTGGCCTTGGACCCAGACCTGTCGTCAAGGCCATACTCTTCCTCCCGTGGATCTCAGGTAACCAAACACAAATATTTCCATTCCGGAAAGGGAAATATCCCTCTTGAAAATTGGACTGTCACTGGCATTGCCCTTGAGGAGCACGCTCCGGGCAAACAACCCCAGTGGCAGTCCCTAGCCCCCAAAGCCACTATGGGACTCCATGATGTTCTGGAGCCCTCATCCTGGTCCAAAAAACCTGTTCCATGCCTGGGCTCCTGGCTTTGGCCAGTACTCATACACAGACATCATCAGTGTTGTTTGACCAGAGGAATGTGGCCATTGAACACAATCTGGCAGCTCACCATGTGGCATCCAGGACCCTGGTTCCACCACAGACCCTGCAAAGTGCCAACAACGTTTGGTGCAGCAATTGCATGAGCGGCATTGGCAAATGCACCATGGGTGCTGCTGGAGTACTGGTATCCACACACCGATACCATGTCACTACGATACTGTGGCCAATAGGTACCAAGACCTCACTTTACCTGAGCCTCCATAGAGAGGATACATCCAGTCCTCCTGAGGGGTCTGATGACTGTGACAGCTCAGAGGGTAACGATGTACCTCTCGAGGACAATCCTGCCTCTCCCAAGAGGAGAATGTCCCCTACAAAGATATGTCCTTCCTGGATCTCCACACACATGTAGTTGGGGGCCTCGCCATGTCATTAGTAACACAATGTGAGCACAGGCCACGGGATACATAGATTCACCAATATCTACAAACTCCATAGGGGCCAGACATTCTGCCACTACAGCAGATCTTACGGAATCTCCTTTTGAGAATGTGGAAGATTCCTCCTACCACCTCTGCACATTCCCACATGTGCCTCTGTCACCTGTCTGCAGTAAGGACACCTCCCTGATCACTCCATCATGGTTTGAGTGTGCTAGTATGAGAATTAAACGTTACAAACAATATGCCACCAAACCTCCTGGTAGGGAGTGTAATACTTTAGTTGTCTGTGGTCGCTGTGTCGTCCATACATTCAAGCTGTCAGACAGGACAGGTGCCTATATCATGTACATGGGAATTTTCCTGACGGAGGTCAAACAAGATCTACAATTGTTAACTCCACATCTCGCACATCACAGAGGCCACCACTAAAAAGCACCTGTCAAGCATGCCCATAACATTTCAAATGTTGTGACAGGGCAGCTTCTGACTGTTTCTCATGCAAAGGCAGAGTCTCTGCCATTGCTATTGGGGCAAGGACACCTGGCTGGCTGCAAGCCTCTCACCTGCACCACTGGGTACAGTTTAACTGGTCAACATCCCGTGTAGTGTTGAAAAATTATATTTATAAGCCAGCAGGACAATTTGACCTTAACCAGCCCTTCAATATTGTAGATCCTGCAAAGATGATAGTTGTAGAAAAGCGTTTCCCCTACAAAAATAAATGATAAGACAGTCCTATGCTCATTACGTAAAACCTGCAGTACAAGCTGCTAGAAAGGGTCCACAAGCTACTATGGCAAGAAAGCCGACAGCTTGTTAGCCTCAGCAGACCCAGCAGCCTCAGCCCCCACAGGGCTTTTGCTCTGTGATGTAGTCCCTGCCCTTCCTGGCCCTCCAGGGAAATAAACTGTCCACAATCACAAGAAGATTATGACACCTCATCCACAGATGGATGCAGATAACATCACAACCCTGGACTGTGTCCATCATAGAAGAGGGTAGAGGCATCATGCACATAGCCGCCCGCCTCCAACAATAGTGGGGCCATTCAGTTTGCAAACCTCACCTCACATAATTCCAAAGCTAACACATCGTCTACCTCAAGGAGCAATGGAAGAGGTACCTCATCCCTAACATGGTTTTTTGGCTTTTCACCCCACAATATTCCTCAGAACCCCCTACGGAAGAAGGAGGTCCACAGACAACATCTGACATCTCAGAGACTTAACCAGTTTCTGTTCCTGATGACATTTTCCAAATGACCTTGCGGGGACACATACTTCCTGACCAACACAAGCAGATATGCCTGTGTTGTTTAGATCACATGGATGCATACCACCACATCTTCTCTGCCCCACAAGCACACCTGAAGGCTCCTTTGGTCCCCCCCATCAAGGAAACCACTATCTTAAAAATGTTTTCCCCCTCAGCCGTTGCCTCAGCACCCACAGTATTCACAAAGTGCATGTCTGTGGTTTGCCGGTTTGGTCCGTACCAGGGGATTATTCTGGTGGCCCTACATGGACGACTGCCACATCCCAAGCCACAGTCACAAACACATGTCCAGGCCCAGGCCTCTCTCGCTTACACAATGAGTGGAACTCAAATATGTAGGCCCCGTCCAGCTATCGGGTGGTATCTTGTCTGACTCCTACGTGAACGCTGGAGCTCATAGGTGCAAGGCTAGATACCAGACTAACCAGACCTACCTGACTCAGCCTCACTATGTCCTCGCGAATTGTGCCAAACGTGTTGGACAAACAATACAACAATGCATCTCTCACACTCGATAGATGCATCAGCTGCTGGGTCACATGGCATCTACGGTGCATGTGGTTTCCCTACGCGTGCCTCCACATGAGACCAGCCCGTGGGCACACTCTCTTCCTAGTGGAACGCAAGCGAACATGCTGTCTCTCAGATGTTGACAGTAAATGGAAACCCCATACCCTGTGCCTGGACCTGGTGGTGGACAGCACAAACACTGATTGATGGGCACACCTTATCCAGCAAACCCTCCTCAGATCCCATTAACAACAGATGCCTCTAAAGTGGGCTTGTCTGCAGCATGTTTCTGGACACCTGTCCATCCAAGCCACCTGCATTTGTCAGGAGAAGTCGAGGTTGCCACAGCAATCTGTTTGAGCTCTGAGCAATTTGCCTGGATATTTATGTCCGCCATTCCCTTCTAACAGGGTTCAATTGAATGACTATTGCGACAGACAATCATGTAGCTATGTTCTAGGGTAAAAAAAACTAACAAAGATGAAAAGTCCCTCTGTGTCACTTTGGTAACGAAGCTCCGCAACTGTGGGTGTTTGCCAGATAGCAGCAGATACATCTCCTGGCCAGTCTATTTCCCTTCCTTGGCAATCAGAATGCTTAGCCATACCAAACTCTGTTGTGTTGTGGCTCCTGCACAAATGGCCTGTAAACATTTACCTACTCCCTGTTGAGTAGTGCCAACTCGGGGACACCTCTGGGCAACTCAAGAGTCCTACATCTTGCACGTCCATCATATGCAAAACCTACCAGGTTCTATACACCGCTCCCAGCTCAGAGCTATCAAGCGAGGGATGCTGTCCTCCTCAACTGGGGTCAGGAATTCTATATGCCTGACCTCCCATTGCCTTAGACTGCATAGACCCCATTGCCACAAGCCACCCGTGAGGGACAGAGGGCTACAGTGATCCTCATAGGCCCACGCCGGCAACAACAGTTGTGATACCCTCTGATTACCACATATGACCCATGTTTAACCCCTGTATGTGGGGTCAGCTCCAGACTTACTGTTGCAGGAGGAGGGGAATGTATGGCATACTAACCCCCCATCTCTCGCACCCCAGAGACTGGCTACTGATGGCTGGAACTGCTTTTTGCACTCACCCTCAGTCCAGGGGAAGTGCATGCTGTCCGTTGTGCTTCCAGGAACCTTCCACAAGGCCAATCCTGTGGCCTTCAGGTGGAACGTGACCATTTCATTTGGTGATAACCAAAGGCCTGGAACCCCTTTTGTCATCCCCGTATAGAAACATGTTTTTTGACTTACGCCATTACTCCATTACAACAATGGTACCTCCAAACAGAGTGAGTCAGAGTCCATTGAAGTGGCCTTTGCGGTCTCCTTCTGAACCCATCACTGGACACCCATGTCAATCCCATCCTCTCATATCCGGATCATGAGAGGCCCTGCATCCACCAAGACCTGCCCTTACCCCACCGCCAGAGGCAAAAGGGGTACCGCCACTCTGTTTTGACCAGGGCAGAGCGTCTGCCGCCACCCTCATGAGCCCTTAGACACTACATCCATTAAAAGTATCTGACCTGGGAAGTAAAATACCACTTGCAATCACATCAGCAGTCGTATCAGTGAATCCCAAGCTCCAGTGCCTGATCCACCCACCCAACGTTTCAACAAATGAGCAGGAAATCCGACGGACACATCCACACATCATGCCTAAGGTGGATTCTCTCCTTTCATTTGAAACAAGAGTTGTAGTGACCTGTAGTCCCTTTCAACAGTCGCATGCTGCAAATGCAGAGATGACTTTTTCATACCTTGGACTGTGAATTCGAATACTGTGGCTTCCCACCTGCAGAGGACCCAGCACACAGCTTAAGTCCCCTCAGGCTATTCAGAGTCTCGATTGCTTTGCACTTTGGGTACAGTAGTGTCACAAACGATCTCTACCCAACTGGATTGCTCAGTGTAGTACCCGTTATCTAACCTAGATAACACCATTCAACTGGTGGGCCCCTGTTCCCACTCGACAATGTGAGAGTCATGGCAGACTCATGTGCTCTACGTCATTCATTCACATTTTAAACAACCATTTGTTGAAAAGCAGCTACCTGGTCCTCTCGTTTCACGGCCCACATAAGGCTTAGGATAACGGCTCCTGCAGGCATGCTCTGGTTGGTCAGCTGCTCTGCAAAACCGTTCCCACTACGTTAATAAAAAAAACACTCCTAGCTGCCCCTCCCACAGGAATGCCCGAAAACCATGGTTGTGAGTAGCGGCCCTCCACAGGCACTCACCCACTCTGGGAGAGTCCTTTCCATGGCATCTACAATCTATGGTTTCGCACCACATGTGTGACTATGGTTCTGCCTTGTACGTGTTGATAGCATAGTTAATCACCTGTAACAGTGCAATCGTCCTGGAAGCAGCAGGATGAGGTAATCCAACAACCCACCCATCTCCCCTTGCGGATTGTGTCTCTCTCTCTGTCCTCTCTCACTTTCCCAATGTCTGGTCTTGCTCATTCCTTGTGTAAGCTGTACACTCACTGGAGAGGACATTTTGTACAGGGGGTTAAGGCAGCACGCACTTCACTGGGGGGATGCTGTCCAAGGCTGTCATATAGGAATATCTGGGTAGCGTTCTCACACACGCTCAGTTGGTACCAGGACGCTACCCACATGATGGACGACATCTTCCTGGTGCTCATGGAGATCCCCTGTGACACGTGATGCACTATGCTTATACCATGGACACACACAAGCGCAGTGGAGCAGGAGCAGCAAGACGCTGGCTCTACACTGATATATGTTTATGTTTGGCCACCACACCAGATGTGAACAGTCCCTAATGCCCGCCACCCCCTTCTTTTCACATCCACAGGTCCGAAGATGCCTTCGGAAGAAGGACCAAGAGTTGCGCCTCCACCACCGGGGCCTACCTCCAGCGC